>CM045745.1:17822781-18130281 GCA_024760905.1 Plotosus lineatus | reverse complement strand
TCTTGGGCATTAATAAGATGAGCTAAAGTGTGACCCAGGGTATCAAAAGAAGAAGTAGGCCTGATCTTTAAGTTACTCATGTAGCAAAGAATAGTTTCATATTCTGATTTTCTTAGTGCTGTCATGAGTGCAGGATCATAGGGTGTGATAATACTAATTTTTCAGCATCTTGAACCATCACTGCACAGGCAATGACAGCTCTAAGACAGACAGGTAAACCCTGGGCTACAGTATCAAGTGTTTTAGACAGAAACGCACATGGTCTCATCCCCCTGCCATGTTCCTGAGCCAATACAGCAGAGGCAGAACCTTCATGCTGACAGGCATATAAGTGAAACATATTTTTAAAGTTAGGAAGTCCCAGGGTGGGGACTGAGCACAGAGCCCAACAGAGAGCCTCATATACCTCGACCATGTCCATTGCCCAGGTGAGAGGATGCTGTGGAAGATTGTTGTGAGAGACAGCAGAACAGAGGCATTTATGATACAAACAACAGACAGGGAGCTACTGTCTGCAGTATTTGATGAGGTCGAGAAAGGTCTTTAGCACATGCTTAGTTGCATGGCATTTAGTCAATGATGATCTGGATACAATCATTGGAGAGATGCTTCAGAGAGTTCAAAACCAAGATATTTAACATTGTCTGTATAAAACTGTAATTTTGCCTTTTATACCTTGAAGCCCTTTGTAGCCAGATGTTTGAGAAGGCAGAGAGATGTTTTTTTTTCACAGGCGTCTTCACTTCACTTCACTCACCCCAACTTCAGACTGCAACAACAGAATCAGTGGAGAAGGTCAGATCACATAGTGCATCTCTTACCACTGCAGCAAAAACAACAGGCGAGTCAATGAAGCCTTGTTGCAATCATGCTCAGGTCTACTGTTTGCCCCTGTGCATGAAAACAAAAAGAGGCTGTGTCTGCTCTTCAACAGGAATGCTTAAAAAAGCAGTGTAAAGGTCAATAACAGAGAAATGTGAATGATGGTATGGAATAGAAGTCATAATAGAAGGTACAGCAGGTGCTACAGAAATGATAACGTCATTTATTTTTTGCAAGTCCTGAGTAAATCCCAATTTCTCATCAAGCTTAGGGACTGGATTGACAGGTGTGCTGTATGAACTAACACATGGTCTAATTACTCCCGGTTGGAACAAGGAGTCTAGTATTCTATATTCTATCAGTTCCCTGGGCTTTAGCCTCCAGCAATGGATATTGTTTGAGGAACACAGAATATAGATGTTTCAATCCTGCTTCATAAGGAACGCTGGTGGACTAGACCAACCTCATCCTTATATTCTAGCCGCAACTTCAAGGGAAGGTCACATAAAGGAGAAGAAAGTGATTGTTTCTGTAAGGCAAAGAAAAAACCGTGATTAAGAGACACATCAAAAATGTGACAAAGGGGCACAGTGTTAGGCAAAGAAACCAAACAGTGAAGAAAAGGAAGTAAACTGATTCTGTTATACATAGTTCAATAAAGGGTAAATCAACGCCGTGCGGTGACTCAAAAGTACAATACAACATAGCGGCTTAAGTTAGAGCTCTGTGAGCAGCGGCTTAAGTTAGGGCTCTGTGAACAACATTGATAAAGGGCCCATATAAATCAAATTAAATCTACCCATTTTCCTATGTGTTTCCTCTTCTGCTCCCATGTTATGGTTGTCGAATTTTTTTTATGCCTGCTGCTTGCCTGCTCATAAGCAAAGCTGTTGATTGATGCACTCATACCAGAAAAACAAGAAGGAACTGTTATAAAATAATAAATTCTGCCAAATACAAATATAAATGTCAAATCACATATTTTATGTCTCAATAAATCAGGAAAATGTTCTCAACAAATAACAAGAGTAGTCCTGCCTGGTTTCTACACTGAGGTAAATGAGCAGATATGACTATGGAACATTTGTGTCTTTAATTAATCTTTAGATGATAAGCAGTAGTAGCAATTAGATAGTTAAATATATATTGCATTTAGCTTTACATAAAATATTATGTTTAGGGTTTATCAAAGTATACTATAATTAGCTGGCTAACATAAAGCTAAAGGCTTATATTATCCACTATTGTTACATTTTAACATTGTAGAAAGCAACACAAATAAAATACATAATTATTTTGATATTTCAATGATTAGGTGACCTTGTACAAATGACTTTCTGATTCAAAGATGTGCAGGTGGACAATTCCGATATCAGAATTTCTCATTGTATAGCATATTTTAGCAACATTTAAAAGTGGTGCAGACTTGATATTTAAACAGCTCTCTAGGTTGTGAAAACAGAGAAAGACGAGGGGGAAGAATAGTGTCCATATTAAATATGCACCACTTTTCTGAAATTTTCAGAGGAGGTCAAATGTGTACAATAATCAGCAAGAAATTTAATATCGTGTTTTATTTATTTGTTTGTTTGAATAGCTTCTAAATATATAATTCTGATTAACACAAACAAGATTTTATAATTTTATTAAATGCTGATGTGCTGGATTTATGTATGTGGTGAAGGAAGACATGAAGGTCGTTGGAGTCAGAAAAGAAGATGCGGAGGACAGGGTGAGGTGGAGGCGGATGATTTGCTGTGGCGACCCCTGAAGGGAGCAGCCGAAAGTAAAAGAAGAAGATTGTGCTGGATCACTGATCCTAAGGTTGGGGGTTCAAGCCCTACTTTCAACAGGTTGTCACTGTCTGCCAGTGCAGCTAACTGGGTTATCAAAGGACAGCCATGTCTCTCACTGTCTACGGTGCAAGGCATGTGAAGAACCATTGCTGACTTTCGACAAGAGTAGGCTGCATAGCCACCAGCATGTTTCTGCCCTGCGAATGGCCTGGTGAGGTATCCAGGGTGTACTCTGCCCTCACCTAGGTCAGCTGGGATTGATACCAGCCTCCCTGTGACCTTAATTAGGATTAAGTGGTTACATAAAATGAATGAATAAATGCTGACTAATAAAGTGACTAAACACCTAGCCACCCACCCACTCACTTGAGTCATCTCACGGTAAACCACTGAGAAGATTCAAAACTTCTCCTCATGTGTCCTTTAGAGCTAGGAATCGGTGAAAATAGAACTCATTTATTGCTTGCAAGATCAAACTGATTGGTCAAGAACCAGATTAATTTAGTGTATGAATGGTGAATGTAGACATTCAGAAATTTACCCTGAAACTGGAATTGCTAAGTATTTCCTTGAGACATACAGAGTGAAGTAACACATCCAATTTTTATGCCATAATAATGTGTTATACCTCAATTTATACCTCATTTCTCAGTATATCAAACTAGCTACGTAATCCATATTATGCTGGAGTGAGTCATATTTATTTGTAGAAGTTGGTGAGTAAATCATTCATTCATTCTAATTAGAGTTGTGGGGAGTCTGACACCCATCTCAGCTTACTCTGGGCAAGGACAGAGTATACCATGGACAGCTCACCAGGACATTGCAGGGCAGAAACGCACTCTCATTACAGGCATCGGTGACTTTGTAGTCACAGCTCCAGGCTACTGCTTCAATAATCAAAACGTAGAACATGGCCCATACAGACTCTTTGTCCCCAGTCTACATTGGGATGTGGTTGTAGTTCTGGAGATGGGAGTTAAAGGCTATTCTGACACTAGACTCCACTGAACATTCCTATTAGACCTGAACTACAAACTTGGGTCTCCAGGAACTGGAAAGCAGCCTTCCCTGCTATCACAACCAGCTCACAGGCGGTGATCAGCTGACAGCTTGGCTTCTCTCTTCAACCAAGTTTTCAGGACATGCTGCCACAAGTCTAATGACACGGATGTTTTATAGCAGGGGAAATAAAACAAATTGTCTTGGTATTGACTGCTGAGATTTTTATTCCAAATCAAGAAAACTCCTGAACAAATATTTTCTTCATTTTTCCCAATTCAAATACTGTATGCTTTTACAAAGGATGATAATTTCATCATAGTGTACTTGGATGAAGCTGATCTCTTCACTGCACAGATGCTACTTTTATTTTCTATTGGTACCAGTAAATGCAGTGGTGGTCTAGTGGTTAGGGCGCAGGATTGCTGATCCTAAGGTTGGGGGTTCGAGTCCCCACAAGGTTGTCACTGTCCCCCCAGTGCAACTAACTGGATTATCAAATGCAGGCCATGTCTCTCACTGTCTATAGTGAGAGGCATGTAAAAGAACCATTGCTGACTTTTGTAAAGAGTAGGCTGCAAAGCCGTCAGCGTGTTTCTACGACCTGGAGAGGGATGGGCTCCGCCAGGCCAAATCAGCCCATGTCTCGCCATGAAGGTGCCCCAACGACATCCTCGGATGTTACAGGATAAGTGAAGTGAAGTGACAAGTAAATGGGATTATATACTTTATGATGATGTCAGGATTAGAAAGTCTTGATTCATTCGGTTGAGGTTATGCCTCAGTCTGGAGTCTGGGAAAATGTTAAAGATTCATGGGCATTCAAAGTCTCCCTGTCAGCATTTTTTTTTTTCAAAGGCTGATACCAAGTGCTTGATAGCCACAGTACTTCTGCTGTAAATACATGTTTGCAGTATGATGAGCATTTTCAATCCAGCATGCATCTCAAAGATCTTGAAATATCTCAGTCAATCTACTGCCAGGCTGCTTTAAGATCAATAAAACAGTGAAAACGATTTACCCTTGTAAATTTTTGTGAGGTGCACATCTGAGTGTACGCGTGTCTGTATGTGTGTGTGTATTTATATTTTATTTACATCATTTGCATTATTTTTTTTAATGTTTATTTGTTATTATAAGCATTTATAGCATTGAATATGTATTTATTGATATTATATACACATATACATGTAATGCAGCCATGTCGGGGGGTGGGGGGGCACATACAAGTGCCTGTCCTCACGCTTGTCCCAAGCCCAGATAAATGCAGAGGGTTGTGAAAGGAAGGTCATCCAGCGTAAAACTTCTGCCAGAATACAAAATGCGAACCGTAAAGACAAATTTCATACCGGATCGGTCGAGGCCCGGGTTAACAACGACCGCCATCAGTGCTGTTAACCAACAGGGTGCTGGTGGAAATTGGACTACTATTGGTCGAAGATGTCGAAGAAGGAGAGGCGTGAGGTGTGTCCGTAGGCAGAGAGAGAAGAGGAAAAGCATGAGTTTAGGACTGAGAGTAGGGACTTTGAATGTTGGAACTGTGACACGAAAGGTAGAGAGCTGGCTGACATGATGCAGAGGAGGAAGGTGGATACACTGTGTGTTCAGGAGACCAGGTGGAAAGGTAGCAAGGCTAGAAGCTTAGGAGCAGGGTTTAAGCTGTTTTTTCATGTTGTGGATGGGAAGACAAATGGAGCAGGAGTCATCTTGAAGGAGGGGATGGTCAGGAATGTTCTAGAAGTGAAAAGACAGAGTGATGAGTCTCAAGTTAGAAATTGAAGGTGTGATGTTCAATGTTGTTAGTGCTAATGCCCCATAGGCAGGATGTGAGCTAGAAGAGAAGGATCGATTCTGAAGTGAGTTAGATGAAGTGATGCAGAATACCCCCAGAGGTGAAAGAGTGTTCATTGGTGCAGAATTCAATGGACATGTCGGTGGATGCAACAGAGGGGAGGAGGAAGCGATGGGCAGGTTTGGTATCCAGGACAGGAACACGGAAGGACAGATTTTGATAGATTTTACAAAAAGGATGGAAATGGCTGTGGTGAATACATTCTTCCAGAAGAGAGAGGAGCACAGGATGACTTATAAAGTGGAGGTAGGAGCACACAGGTAGACTACATTTGTGTAGGCGATGTAATTTGAAGGAAGTCAGTGACTGTAAAGTAGTAGTGGGTGAGAGTGTTGCCAAACAGCATAGGATGGTGGTGTGCAGGATGATGCTGATGGTGAGAAAGGTGAAGAAGGCAAAGGCAGAGCAGAAGACAAAGTGGTGGAAGCTGAAAAAGGAAGAGTGTCGTGTTGAAACAGGTTTTTGGTGGTCAGGAAGTGCTTCCAGAAGACTGGACAACTACAGCTAATGTGATCAGGGAGACAGGTAGGAGAGTACTTGGCATGTCCTCTGGAAGGAGAGTAGATAAGGAGACTTGGTGATGCAATGAGGAAATGCAGGAGTGTGTACAAAGGAAGAGGTTAGCTAAGAAGAAGTGGGACATAGAGAGGACCGAAGACAGTAAACAGCAGTACAGGGAGACACAGCATAAGGCGAAGGTAGCGGTGTTAAAGGCCAAACAGAGGGCGTATGATGACTTGTATGCTAGGTTGGACAGTAAGGAGGGAGAAAATGATTTATACAGGTTGGCACAGCAGAGAAATAGAGATGGAAGGACGTGCAGCAAGTTAGAGTGATTAAGGATGGAGTGGGAAATGTGTTGACTGATGACAGAATTGTGCTGGGAAGATGGAAAGAGTACTTTGAAGAGCTGATGAATGAGGAAAATGAGAGAGAGAAAAAGAGTAGAAGAGGTGACTGTTGAGGACCAGGAAGTAGCAAAGATTAGTAAGGGTGAAGTGAGGAGGGCATTGAAGAGGATGAAGAGTGGAAAGGCAGTTGGTCCTGATGATATACCGGTTGGGGTATGGAAGTGTCTAGGAGAGGTAGCAGTAGATTTTCTGACTAGAACATTCAAAAGGTCTTAAAGAATGAGAGGATGCCAGAGGACTGGAGGAGAAGTGTGTGTGTGCCCATTTTTAAGAACAAGGGAGATGTGCAGAGTTGTGGCAACTACAGAGGGATAAAGTTGATGAGCCATCTGATGAAGTTATGGGAAAGAATAGTGGAAGCTAGACTAAGGGCAGAAGTCAGCATTTGTGAACAACAGTTTGGTTTCATGCCAAGAAAGAGCACCACAGATGCAGTGTTTGCCTTGAGGATGTTAATAGAGAAGTACAGAGAAGGCCAGAAGGAGCTGCATTGTGCCTTCGTGGATCTGGAGAAAGCATATGACAGGGTGCCGAGAGAGGAACTGTGGTATTGCATGAGGAAGTCTGGAGTGGCAGAGAAGTATGTTAGAGTGGTGCAGGGCATGTATGAGATATGTAAGACAGTGGTGAGGTGTGCTGTTGGTGTGACAGAAGAGTTAAAGGTGGAGGTGGGACTGCATCAAGGGTCAGCTCTGAGCCCCTTCTTGTTTACTATGGTGATGGACAGGCTGACAGACGAGGTGAGACAAGAATCTCCATGTTTGCAGATGACATTGTGATCTGTAGTGAGAGCAGAGAACAAGTGCAGGAAAATCTAGAGAGGTGGAGGTATGCCCTACAAAGAAGGGGACTGAAGGTTATCCTCAATAAAACAGAATACATGTGTGTGAACGACAAGGACTCAAGAGGAACGGTGAGGTTACAGGGAGCAGAGATAAGGAAGGTGGAGGATTTTAAGTATTTCGGCTCAACAATCCAGAGCAATGGAGTGTGTGGTAAACGTGAAGAAGCGTGTGCAGGCAGGTTGGAATGGCTGGAGAAAAGTATCTGGTGAGATGTGCGATAGGAAGGTATCGACAAGAATGAAAGGAAAAGTGTACAAGACTGTGATGAGGCCAGCGATGTTGTATGGTTTCGAAACAGTGGCCCTGGGGAAAAGACAGGAGGCTGAGCTGGAGGTAGCAGAGATGAAAATGTTGAGGTTCTTTTTGGGAGTAACGAGGATGGATAGGATCAGGAATGAGTACATCAGAGGGACAGCACATGTTAGAGGTTTTAGAGACAAAGTCAGAGAGGCTGGATTGAGATGGTTTGGACATGTACAGAGGAGGGATAGTGAGCATATTGGTAGTAGACTGCTGAGGTTGGAACTACCAGGCAGAAGGTCTAGAGGAAGACCAAAGAAAATATTTATGGATGTGGTGAAGGAGGACATGAAGATAGTTGGAGTAACAGTAGAAGATACAGAGGATTGGGTGAAATGGAGGCGGATGGTTTGCTGTGGCGACCCCTGAAGGGAAAAGCCGAAAGGAAAATAATAAGAAGAAATTTTCTCCTTTTGATTTTACCATCTGATATTTGGTTAATTTCTCACTCTCCTCCTTTTCTTTATGCCTGTAGTTTTCCTATTAACTATCATCTCATTCTGTTTGGCAGCACTATCCCTTTTCATGATTGTACAGTTATAGATATCTTTGAGGTGGTGTTTTCTGCATAATAGAGTCCACCTGTGAGCACCTTCCTTGGCTCTTATATGCCACTCTGTGTTCCCTCTTTTTCATAAAATATATATTCATGTCTACCATTTTCATTCTTTTTTGCCAAATCTACCACCATGTGCCCTTCAGCGTTTTTCTTTTCAACACCATACCTGTCCATCACTTTCCCATCATCTCTGCTCATCTCATCAAAATGGACAGTGATGCCTGCTTCAGCCATCACTCTTCCATCTTGGTAACTCTCTGTAAAAGTCATTCTTCTCCTTTTCCTCACACCCTACCTGTTGTACATGTGTACTTATGACATTTAATATTACTCTTTTAATTTCAAAGTTGACTCTCATCACTCTGTCATACGTTTTCTTTTACTTCTAACAAACTCCTGATGAATTCTTCAGGATTATTCAATGGCAGAGCTCTTGACCTTTCTCCCTTTCCACCTGGCCTCTTGCAAACATAATGTCTACCTTTCTCTGCTCCATCATATCAGCCTGGTTGCTTCCTTTTTCAGTAATTGTGTTCAACAACCGAAATTCCTACTCTGACCTGAACATGCTTTAACTTTCTCTTTTTTCTCAGTCTTTGAATGTGTTTACCCCATCCCTTTCATCGTGGGCCACAGAAGCCTAATTTTAATGAGTACTCTGCTTTTGAACAGTACCTATTTTTTAACCTGGGCCCCGATTGATCCGTTATGCACTTGTGTTTTAAACCTGCAAACACAGGTTACATTTCTGATGCAACCCTTCCAATTTACCCAATGCTTGAGACTCAAAAAATCTGTATAATTAAAAAAAAAAATCATCAGTCTACACTGTGTGATGCTCTGGGATTCCTTTGTCATGTGAATTATCATTATTTATCTTGAACACTATTACCACAATAAACCAATAAAATGCTTTTTTTAAAACCGTTTAGTGTAAACAAAGTTTTGTAGTGTAAAAGAAACATTTTGCATGTGAAGAGCACATTGCCAATATGCCTTTGAAATTAGTGATGAACACTAAAACCGCTGAACAGTAATGCTACGTGGAAAGTATTTGTAAAATTCAATGATAAAGACGATTTTATAACCTAATTTTAGTACATTTTAAAGTACTTCACAAGTCTGTCAATGGTGTTCATTGTCATTCCATGTACAGTTTGCATATTTATAGTGGGCTATATGGTAATTCCAAATTTCCCCTAGGTGTGAATGTGAATATGAATAATTGTCTGGTGAACTGTTCAGGGTGTACCTAACCTTCGCCCAGTGTGGGCTGAGACATGTTCCAGCTTTCTGGCAATCTGAATAAATTAAGATGTTTTTCAAATGAGTGAGAGAGTGTTTGTTTGTTTTTGATATCAGTCTTTTCTACAAAATAGATGCAGTAAGCAGCACCAACAGCAGTCTCACTTTGTGATTTATATCTTAAGTTATGTTAGAATGACCTAGATGAAGGACCAACATGCAATGAATGACTTATACTAGAGATAAGAGAGAAGAAAATCCATCCATTTTAACCTTACTGCCAAGTAATCCTATTTCAAACCAATGAAGAAGACAAAGAACTCTGATTTGACAGATGACGACATTCTCGCTCTTTCTTGTGTTCCAATCTTTTTTTACATTCTTCTGTCACCTGCTTCATTTTCCCCTCTTTCTTATGTCTATGTGAAGATCTACTGACTTCAATTATTAACTTAACTCTAATTAATAACTCTTGCCTGCAGTGGATTTAGATGGCCTGACATTTTTATCAAATTAAATATGCTTAAAATGTAGTGTTCTTTTCATCTCAGATTTGGAGATTTGTCTTTTGCCCTGATACTATAGGTACAATTACTTATTTTTCTCTTCAGCCCTCTTTGCTCTTATATTCATTCTTGTTTCCCAACACAAATGCCATCATGATGGTTAGGCTACCAGCAATAATATAGTGACAATATCACAGGTGCCAGAAACTCATGCTAACTGTGTCACTCCTGTGTGAATGTTTGTTTGTGCTGATGAGAAGAAATTGTCACCCTCAGTGACCTGAAGTTCATTACACCCGCATGCTTGGGAAATCAGCAATCGCCAATTTCTCTCTACCAGAGCTCAGAAATGTGAGACTATAAATGACACTTTCTGTGTCCATAGGGAGACATAATCTTCTCAGTAGCACCATAAGGCATTTTTTATAATATCTGTTTTATAGCAGTTATACTTCTCATCACTAACTACTGATAAACTGAAAATGATTGTTAATACAAATTCTAATGGCTGACCAGTAATCTTTTTAACCATTTGAAATCCTCCTATGCACTTATTTAGGACTTATAGTTGTATAGTAACAATAGGGGCAGTGGTGGTCTAGTGGTATAGGGCGCTGGATCGCTGATCCAAAGGTTGAGGGTTCGAGTCCCACTCTCCACAAGGTTGTCACTGTCCCCCCCAGTGCAGATGACTGGGTTATCAAAGGCAGGCCATGTCTCTCACTGTCTATGGTGAGAGGCATGTAAAAGAACCATTGCTGACTTTCGTAAAGAGTAGGCTGCAAAGCCGTCAGCGTGTTTCTGTCCCTTGCTAAAAGGGTTGTGACAGGAAGGGCATCCGACGTAAAAACCTCTGCCAAATCAAACGTGCGAATCAGATGACTCCCGAGTAAAAGGGAAAAAGCCAAAAGGAAGACAGACAGTTGTATAGTAACAATGAAACAATGTCATCTGCGAAGAGTAAATAAAGCCTTAAAGAGAACAAGTGACAAACAGACAATACCAAATACTTTATCTTAACTAAGACTAGGTTTTTGGTGTTACCTACTCTAATTTGTTATTGATTTTGACATACATTAAAACACAGGAGTCCGACACTGTATTTATTGTCTGGGGTCAATTATTAAAGGTCTTCACTAGGAACTCGGTTTTCTCATTCTGTATAATTAATCAGTAACATTTGACTGAGTGAACCATTATCATGACTGAACAACAATTTTATGATTTATGTCTCAAAAAACATAAGCATAAGGAAATCAACCTTTAATGTATTCTGGGCAGTGGCATTCTCGGTGATCCTTGGCTTTGATTTATAATTATATATAGATGTCATTAGTTAGGGTATTATTAACGAGGCACCCATTGTAAGTAGGGAATCATTGACACAAACCTGAGTTTAAAATTCAGAGTAAGACAATTCTTATCTGTAAGTGTAGACTTAGAGAGTATAGATTTTGAGTCATCTTGGAACTTACATGGTGAATCAATATCTGAGCATTAAAAGGCATAAAGATGGTTTGCCTCAAATATAATCTTCTTCTTTTCCTTTCGGCTTTTCCCTTCAGGGGTCGCCACAGCGAATCATCTGCCTCCATCTCACCCTATCCTTTGCATCTTCTTCTCTTACACCAACGACCTTCATGTCCTCCTTTACCACATCCATGAATCGTCTCTTTGGTCTTCCTCTAGGCCTTTTGCCTGGTAGTTCCAGCCTCAGCATCCTATTACCAATATACTCACTATCCCTCCTCTGTACATGTCCAAACCATCTCAATCTAGCCTCTCTGACTTTGTCTCCAAAACGTCTTACATGTGCTGTCCCTCTGACGTGCTCATTCCTAATCCTATCCATCCTCGTTACTCCCAAAGAGAACCTCAACATTTTCATCTCTGCTACCTCCAACTCTGCCTCCTGTCTTTTCCCCAGGGCCACTGTTTCTAACCCATACAGCATCGTTGGCCTCAACACCGTCTTGTACACTTTTCCTTTCATTTTTGCCGATACCCTCCTATCACACATCACACCGGACACTTTTCTCCAACCATTCCAACCTGCCTGCACACGCTTCTTCACCTCTTTTCCACACTCTCCATTGCTCTGGATTGTTGAGCCTAAGTACTTAAAATCCTCCACCTTTCTTATCTCTGCTCCCTGTAATCTCACCGTTCTTCTTTGGTCCTTGGCATTCATGCACATGTATTCTGTCTTACTGAGGCTAATCTTCATTCCCCTCCTTTCCAGGGCATACCTCCACCTCTCTAGATTTTCATGCACTTGTTCTCTGCTCTCACTACAGATTACAATGTCATCTGCAAACATCATAGTCCATGGGGAATCTTGTCTAACCTCGTCTGTCAGCCTGTCCATCACCATAGCGAACAAGAAGGGGCTGAGAGCTGACCCTTGATGCAGTCCCACCTCCACCTTGAACTCTTCTGTCACACCGACAGCACACCTCACCACTGTCTTACATCTCTCATACATGTCCTGCACCACTCTAATATACTTCTCTGCCACTCCAGACTTCCTCATGCAATACCACAGTTCTTCTCTCGGCACCCTGTCATATGCTTTCTCCAGATCCACAAAGGCACAATGCAGCTCCGTCTGACCTTCTCTGTACTTCTCCATTAACATCCTCAAGGCAAACACTGCATCTGTGGTGCTCTTTCTGGGCATGAAACCAAACTGTTGTTCACAAATGCTGACTT
This sequence comes from Plotosus lineatus, assembly GCA_024760905.1. NCBI lineage: Eukaryota > Metazoa > Chordata > Actinopteri > Siluriformes > Plotosidae > Plotosus > Plotosus lineatus. The sequence goes on along the minus strand of CM045745.1, from coordinate 18,117,731 downwards.
CTGCCATTAGTTTAGCTTCCACTATTCTTTCCCATAACTTCATCGTATGGCTCATCAACTTTATCCCTCTGTAGTTGCCGCAACTCTGCATGTCTCCCTTGTTCTTAAAAATGGGCACCAGCACACTTCTCCTCCATTCCTCTGGCATCCTCTCACTCTCTAAGACCTTGTTAAATGTTCTTGTCAGAAAATCTACTGCTACCTCTCCTAGACACTTCCATACCTCCACCGGTATGTCATCAGGACCAACTGCCTTTCCATTCTTCATCCTCTTCAATGCCCTCCTCACTTCACCCTTACTAATCTTTGCTACTTCCTGGTCCTCAACAGTCACCTCTTCTACTCTTTTTCTCTCTCATTTTCCTCATTCATCAGCTCTTCAAAGTACTCTTTCCATCTTGCCAGCACACTTCTGTCATCAGTCAATACATTTCCCTCTCTGTCCTTTATCAATCTAACTTGCTGCACGTCCTTCCCATCTCTATTTCTCTGCTGTGCCAACCTGTATAAATCATTTTCTCCCTCCTTACTTTCCAACCGAGCATACAAGTCATCAAACGCGCTCTGTTTGGCCTTTGACACTGCTACCTTTGCCTTACGCTGTGTCTCCCTGTACTCCTGTTTACTCTCTTCGGTTTTGTCAATGTCCCACTTCTTCTTAGCTAATCTCTTCCTTTGTACACACTCCTGCACTTCCTCATTCCACCACCAAGTCTCCTTATCTACTTTCCTTCCAGATGACACACCAAGTATTCTCCTACCTGTCTCCCTGATCACATTCGCTGTAGTTGTCCAGTCATCTGGAAGCACTTCCTGACCACCCAAAGCCTGTTTCAACTCCTCCTTGAAGACAACCCGACACTCTTCCTTTTTCAACTTCCACCACTTTGTCTTCTGCTCTGCCTTTGCCTTCTTCACCTTCCTCACCATCAGCATCATCCTGCACACCACCATCCTATGCTGTTTGGCAACACTCTCACCCGCTACTACTTTGCAGTCACTGACTTCCTTTAAATTACATCGCCTGCACAAGATGTAGTCTACCTGTGTGCTCCTACCTCCACTTTTATAAGTCACCCTATGCTCCTCTCTCTTCTGGAAGAAAGTATTCACCACAGCCATTTCCATCATTTTTGCAAAATCTACCAACATCTGTCCTTCATGCGTTCCTGTCCTGGATACCAAACCTACCCATCACTTCCTCGTCCCCTCTGTTTCCTGCACCAACATGCCCATTGAAGTCTGCCCCAATGACCACTCTTTCACCTCTGGGGGTACTCTGCATCACTTCATCTAACTCCCTCCAGAATCTCTCCTTCTCTTCTCGCTCACATCCTGTCTGTGGGGCATAAGCACTAACAACATTGACCATCACACCTTTAATTTCTAACTTGAGACTCATCACTCTGTCTGACACTCTTTTCACTTCTACAACATTCCTGGCAAACTCCTCCTTCAAGATGACTCCGACTCCATTTCTCTTCCCATCCACACCGTGATAAAACAGCTTAAACCCTGCTCCTATGCTTCTAGCCTTGCGACCTTTCCACCTGGTTTCCTGAACACACAGTATGTCCACCTTCCTCCTCTGCATCATGTCAGCCAGCTCTCTACCTTTTCCTGTCATAGTTCCAATATTCAAAGTCCCTACTTTCAGTCCTAGACTCATGCCTTTCCTCTTCTCTCTCTGGCAACGGACACGCCTCCCGCCTCTCCTTCTTCGACGTCTTCGACCAACAGTAGTCCAATTTCCATCAGCACCCTGTTGGTTGACGGCACTGATGGCGGTCGTTGTTAACCCGGGCCTCGACCGATCCGGTATGTCATTCTTTCTTGTGATTCGCATAGTTTATTTGGCATTTGTTTTACGCCGGATGCCCTTCCTGACGCAACCCTCTGCATTTATCCGGGCTTGGGACCGGCGTGAGGGAGAGACACTGGTTTGTGCCCCCCCCTCACGGCTGCATTTGGCCTCAAATATAATATAACCATTATTATCAAATGGGCTGTGAAGTACATAACAATCAATTTATTGTAAAGCTCAAATGATGTTAGAAATAAAACCAAAGCATCCGCAGGTAACTTTCAAAGATAGTTTTTCGTATATGGGACTCCCAACGCAGCACATAGGTATTGGCAGGCCAAACATGCTGCAGCCTGGGCTGTTGCCAACGCAAAATCTTGGTGACCGCTGCAATCCTACCAACACATGATCCGTGGAGAAGGAAGATCTTGGGGGTTTGGATGGGGTCTGCCCAGTGCTGCGGATGAGGTCTCCAAGGTCGCCAAAAGCTCGTCGGTGGTCGGGTTTTGGGTTTGAATGATATCTGCCCTGAAAATCTCACGGCTCTGGATGTTGTAGGATTATTTTGGTTGACATGTCTCTGTAAGACAGTGTGGTCATTGAGGTTGCCTCTGGGTTGGCAAACTGGGGGTTGTCATTATGCTAGACTCAGCACAATTTGCAGTTAGTTTGTGGGCCTTACCCTGATGTTGGAAGTTGTGGAATATTCTTCCAAGTACTGCTAAGTGCTAGTAACATCAAGATAGACAGTTTGCTAGATAAACATTAAATAATAACTTGATAATTTTCAGCGAACAAAATAGTGTTTGTATGAAAAACCTGATGTCAAGCACCCCAAAAATTGATTCAGAGAACCAATACACAAGTTAAGATTTTTCAGTGATATTTTTAATATTGCATATATACTCCTTTTCAAGGCAATTATCAGATGAGTGAAAAGGCATTTATTTTTATTTATACATCAATGACTTTTAAAACACTTTTATTTTATTTTTTACAAAGTAGTGACTAATGAACAAATGCATGGAGGCTGGGTGTGAGATGTAGCTACCTGTTGCCTCCCCCAGATTCTGTGACACCCACGACCGATTTCATATTCAGGGAACTGCCAACATGCTCTACATCTGGAACATTTTCCACTGTCATGCTCTGATTCTGGTGAATGATAATAAAGCCACAGTGTATACAGAATTCAAAGAGAAATATGGCCCACATGATATTTAGACTGGACATACAGTTGAAACTGAGGATGGGTATACCAGAAAGGCAATTGGAGATGACAAACTGCAATACATGGACAGGTTGGGCAATAACAAATATTCATGGCCTACAAATCCATGTAATGGAGTCTTTCATCTCTGATCTCTTTTCCATTTAGTCTTAGACTTAAAACAGCATACATATACTTCAAACAGTATTTGCTGAGTTCCAAAGCATAGTAGTATTTTTTTAGTTTAGTTTATTTTACAATAAATGGATTTTATTACTTACCCTTTTCCATTTAAGCTTTTTGACAGCTTCTGAACTGTAGCAGTGCTTTTCAAACATGCAACTATTTCTCATTAAGGAACTCATGTTGGCTGACAGCAGTAAAATGGTCACTACAAATGACAAAATAAATGTTGGGTGCTTTCCAGTCTGCCAGTGTTCATTTTTCTTTTCACCTGAGTCAGAAGGAAAACCAAACTAACATCATTTTCTTGACGTTTGGCCACAACCTGGCACTATGCAATTTTGAGGCATAACCACTTTAACATGACTAAAGTTATTAATACATTTCAGGTCTTAAGAATGCATATACTGAAATCCTCATGCTTACTCTGTTTATGTTTGCATAGGAAATACTAGCATGCCAGCAAAGTCAAGGCAGAGCGCATTCCCCTGCTTTCATTCTATGCAAAATATTGGAAATTGACAGAACTGATTTGTAGCACAAGTGACAGGTACTTTAAAATTAATTAAATCGATGCAATGTTATTTATTACTATTTAATTATTTATTGGGGCAGTGGTGGTCTAGTGGTATAGGTATATATACATATATTCACAGTGGTACCTCAACTTACGAAATTAATTCGTTTCGAGGCAAGCTAGTAAGTGGAAACGTTTGTTTGATGAAACAAAAATTCCCATAAGAAACAGTAGAAAACCAATTCATCCATTCATTGAAAAGCTTTTGTGTGTGTGCATGTGACAAATGCCAGCGCGGAAAGGAGCATTGAGGAATACACGCAGAAGAATACAAGGCTAATTGGCATATATGACCCTGGGGAACATGCTTTTTAACATACTGGTGGACCAGCTTTATAAGTGTGATTGTGCATCCTCTACACTAGGTGGCAGTGGTGCTCTCACTGTGTTTTCTATGGCATAGGGAAAAAGCACCGAGCAAATGATATGAAGTGCAGTAAACACTATTTATAAGTCGTGCGGGGCACGGGGGGGTGTAAAATGTTTTATTTTCTTCCTATATTGGGTATCATAGAAAACAACTGAGAAGCACTGCACACGACGTTCTCGGAGCGCATTACACCAGTTAGCTGCACTTGGGTGACAGCAGTGACAACTTGGTAATAGTGGGGCTTAAACCCCTAACTTTTGGATCAGTAAGTCAGTATCCTACCACCAGGTCATCACTGCCTGACTTCAGGTAGTGACACTGCTTAATTTTTTTCTGATTCAATCCTGCCATTTTGGACAGAAATTAGGTACAGGTTCAACTCTGGCATGGATAGGATTTGCAACCACTACCTTCTACACCTAGAGGAAGTATCTTACCAACTGAACTAATCCACATTATATACAGTATAATAGTGGCACACATTAAAACTTTCTAATACTATTGTTGCTTGTTGGTTTCAAGAATGATGAGAAGTGCTTGTTGCCAATAAGGATTGTGGTATATGGCTGATTGGAACAAATAATTTACACTGTGACATTTTTGGCCACTGTTTGTTTTAATCTGTTTGTGTTTGAAAATCATTTCTTGACTTTTGAATTGACTGCTTGTTAGTCTTTGATTTTCATACATTTTGCCATATATGGGTTTATTTTTTTATTTTAGCATTATATGATTATATATTTTATATCAGAATTTTTCAGTACATTACACATAGCGTATGACTTTAAAACATAATAAACAGAGGAGGTGAGAAAATGAAAATTATCAACTTCATTTTTGAGTGGTATTCTCGTAGTCTATGTACATAATACACACACACACACACACACACACACACACACACACACACACACACACACACACACACACACACACAAAAAAAAACTTTTCCTACCATAATAATTAAACAATGGACAAGTGCCCTTGGAAATGAAAACTCTAATGCTTGGCAGCAAGACAGATCGGAGATAAAAGCATGTGTGTCAAAAAGACAAACACAAAAAGACATACATTGTACACTGCCGGTGCAAAACTTAGATTTCTTTTGGGCTAGTTTAATACATATATCAAATGAATTTGTCCTTGGTTTTGTATCTGAATGTGGTGTATAAAGGCTTTTTTAGCACAGTGGCTATAACCTCACAGAAATGGGAAAACATTAATATATAAATTTAGGCACCACATAAAAGCAGAGCTCCAATATGATTTTCCTTATTTGACCCTTTTTTTTTTGTTGGCCAAATTAAATCTTGTATAAGACTCCCCACAAAGCCTGAATATGCCTCAATTTTGTTTAAATAAGGAAAGAAATAAAGTAGTTAAATAAGTGCTAAATATTCGACTTGAAATTTATTAGGGGAATTATGGGCAATCTAAGTTGTGGTCCCTTTCAGGGAATTACCATTTATTAATAGTGACAGCTTGACAGCTAACAAGCCTAAAGCTCAGATGAAGAGCCATGAGAATATATATATATTTTTTTTCAGAAGTGGATTAAAAAATGGTGTGTGTGTGTGTGTGTGTGTGTGTGTGTGTGTCAGAGAGAGATGGAGAGTATGAGAAAGAGCGAGAGAGAGAGAGAGAGGAAATGTAGATATAAACAGCACTACAAATGTTTTTTAGTTTTCTCAGGGATGGGGGGTTAAATCATTGAAAATTGAGATATGCATGAATGGAAGACCCCATAAATTAATGCAGTTTTATTTGAATGCTTGCCTCTTTCTAGCTTTGTATAGAAAACCAACATAAGATTAAAAAATATCCTATCAGGCCTGTCTTAATGAGTTTGAGCACACTCCATCAATGATACTTCATTGATTCATTCATTTTCTGAACCCATTAATCCTAATTAGGCTGGTGCCAATCTCAGCCAACTTTGGGCAAGGGCAGGGTATACCCTGGACAGCTCACCAGGCCATTGCAGGGCTCAAACATACTCATGTAAAGGTATTAAAAAGGATCACAGTACTTTTCAAAAAGCCAGTCAACAACCAGGTTTGTGCTCCACTGGTGTGACAATGCCCAGGAACAAACCATCATTAGGAAAGCATCAGACCAGAGAAATGTTCTATCTGTGGCATGGAGTGATGTAAGGTTCTTTATCTTCTCATCGGAGCAACAAGATTTCATTATTTACTTATAGCTGACCTCACGTGAGTTGACAGCAGTTCTCTGTGGTTCCAAACCGAGTTGGACCACAGTGACATCATCGTGACACCATTATGGAGTTTGCCACCAATCAGCACTGAGCACCACAAACCACATGGTTTTCAAAAAGGGTGAAAAGTTGCACACCTGTTTTCATGTTTCTGAACTACATTCAATACAACCTCATTACAACCCATACATACCATGTTTTTGCCTACTGCTCACAATTGTTTTGCCACACTGCTCATTTTAATCCACAACGAACCATCATCAGTACCACACTCCATGTGAGGTCTGCATAATCATGAGAAGAAAAGTTATGATTGTATGTTCAAACAAAGGAAAGAAAAACATTCATTCACAAAAACATTCATCAACATTTCCTTTGTTCAAACAAAGGAAAGAAAAACATTTCTGGAGGCCTGAACTCTGCCATAGCATGTGTCTGGCATTAGGAAAAAAATAGTAATAGTAGATGTTGGTAGACTTTGCAAAAAGGATGGAAATGGCTGTGGTGAATACTTTCTTCCAGAAGAGAGGAGCAAAGGGTGACTTATAAAAGTGCAGGTAGGAGCACACAGGTAGACTACATCTTGTGTAGGTGATGCAATTTGAAGGAAGTCAGTGACTGCAAAGTAGTAGTAGGTGAAAGAGTTGCCAAACAGCATATGATAGTGGTGTGCAGGATGATGCTGATGGTGAGGAAGGTGAAGAAGGCAAAGGCAGAGCAGAAGACAAAGTGGTGGAAGCTGAAAAAGGAAGAGTATCGGGTTGTCTTCAAGTAGGAGTTGAAACAGGCTTTGGGTGGTCAGGAAGTGCTTCCAGATGACTGGACAAGTACAGCTAATGTGATCAGGGAGACAGGTAGGAGAGTACTTGGTGTGTCATCTGGAAGGAGAGTAGATAAGGAGACTTGGTGGTGGAATGAGGAAGTGCAGGAGTGTGTAGAAAGGAAAAGGTTAGCTAAGAAGAAATTGGACATTGAGAGGACCGAAGAGAGTAAACCGGTGTAGTACAGGGAGACACAGTGTACGGTGAAAGTAGCAGTGTCAAAGGCCAAACAGAAGGTGTATGATGACTTGTATGCTAGGTTGGACAGTAAAGAGGGAGAAAATGATTTAATACAGGTTGGCACAGCAGAGAAATAGAGATGGCAAGGACATGCAGCAAGTTAGAGTGATTAAGGACAGAGTGGGAAATGTGTTGACTGATGACAGAAGTGTGCTGGAAGATGGAAAGAGTACTTTGAAGAGCTGATGAATGAGGAAAATGAGAGGGAAAAAAAAGTAGAAGAGGTGACCGTTGAGGACCAGGAAGTAGCAAAGATTAGTAAGGGTGAAGTGAGGAGGGCATTGAAGGGGATGAAGAATGGAAAGGAAGCTGATCCTGATGACATGTCGGTGGAGGTATGGAAGTGTCTAGGAGAGGTAGCAGTAGATTTTCTGACTAGAACATTCAACAAGGTCTTAGAGAGTGAGAGGATGCCAGAGGAGTGGAGGAGAACTGCGATGGTGCCCATTTTTAAGAACAAGAGAGACATGCAGAGTTGTGGCAACTACAGAGGGATAAAGTTGATGAGCCATCTGATGAAGTTATGGGAAAGAATAGTGGAAGCAAGACTAAGGGCAGAGGTCAGCATTTTTGAACAATAGTTTTGTTTTATGCCAGGAAAGAGCACCACAGATGTACTGTTTGCTTTGTGGATGTTAATAGAGAAGTACAAAATAGGTCAGAAGGAGCTGCATTGTGCCTTTGTGGATCTGGAGAAAGAATATGACAGGGTGCCAGGAGAGGAACTGTGGTATTTCATGAGGAAGTCTGGAGTGGCAGAGAAGTATGTTTGAGTGGTGCAGGACATGTATGAGAGATGTAAGACAGTGGTGAGGTGTGCTGTCAGTGTGACAGAAGAGTTCAAGGTGGAAGTGGGACTGCATCAAGGGTCAGCTCTGAGCACCTTCTTGTGTGCTATGGTGATGGACAGGCTGACAGACGAGGTGAGACAAGAATCTCCATGGACTATGATGTTTGCAGATGACATTGTTATCTGTAGTGAGAGCAGAGAACAAGTGCAGGGAAGTTTAGAGAGGTGAAGGTTAGCCTCAGTAAGACAGAATACATGTGTGTGAACGACAAAGACCCAAGAGGAACAGTGAGGTTACAGGTAGCAGAGATAATGAAGGTGGAGGATTTTAAGTACTTAGGCTCAACAATCCAGAGCAATGGAGAGTGTGGAAGAGAGGTGAAGAAGCGTGTGCAGGCAGGCTGGAATGGTTGTGTCCAGTGTGATGTGTGATAGGAAGGTATCGGCATCAAGTGTACAAGACGGTGTTGAGGCCAGCGATGCTGTCTTCTTCTTCTTTTACTTTCGGCTGCTCCCTTCAGGGGTCGCCACAGCAAATCTGGTTTAGAAACAGTTGCCCTGGGACAAGAGGCAAAGCTGGAGGTAGCAGCGATGAAACTGTTGAGGTTCTCTTTGGGAGTAACGAGGATGGATAGGATCAGGAATGAGTACATCAGAGGGACAGCACATGTAAGATGTTTTGGAGACAAAGTCAGAGAGGCTAGATTGAGATGGTTTGGACATGTACAGAGGAGAGATAGTGAGTATATTGGTAGTAGGATGCTGAGGTTGAAACTACCAGGCAGAAGGCCTAGAGGAAGACCAAAGAGAAGATTTATGGATGTGGTGAAGGAGGACATGAAGGAAGTTGGTGTAAGAGAAGAAGATGCAAAGGATAGGGTGAGATGAAGGCATATGATTCGCTGTGGCGATCCCTGAAGGAAAAATCCGAAAGGAAAAGAAGAAGTATCCAAAATGTAAAAAAAAAAAAAAATCAGGTTTGTCGATGAAATAACCTCAGGAGTACACTGCTGAACAACTGAATAAATCCAAATTGAGGTTTATTCTCAGAATTTTAATTATTTTTAAATTTTATTTGTTTTTCTGAGATTTATTTGTTTATATATATATATATATATATATATATATATATATATATATATATATATATATATATATATATATATATAAAAATAATAATAAAAGGCCATTCACAATCTGCTTGAAATTGAACTGTATGGCATTTTAAAGCACTTTTATGGAGGGGAGAGAAAAAAAACCCCCAAAAACTCAGGCACTCCAACAAGCTGAACAAATGTCGATGAAAAGAAGGTTGCAATTCCCTCCTTTTGATGTTTTTGGTGCTCAATCAATTAGCTCAAATAATATTTTAAACTTAATAAACATAAAGAAACTAAGTACGGTAGATGAGAAGCAGATATCCTTTATTTCATTCACCCCGTTAATCAGGTTTATTAGAAAATAGAAGTCAGCTAATAGCAATCAGTCATGCAGCCTACAGTCTGAAACACTCTCTAGAAAAACCCCTGTACTTATACTTTTAATTGTGCAGAGTCAAAGTCCTTATTCCAAATCAATTTCCCTTTATGTCTGCACTTTTGCTATGTCAGTGCATCTAATGTCAGTTTACATACTTTCCCAATTTTCTATTATGTGCTTGCTTGACCCTGTACCACCTTCAATTTGATATCACCCACCCCCCGGTGAGATCATTTCCCTTCATACTGTTTCTGGTTATTTTCAAGCTCAATTTGGGAGGTCTAGTAAAATTGGCGTTTCAATTTCAAGTGCCAATTTCCTGATCAACTTTGATTGGTTGTAACTCATGGATCATTCTTTTGGCCTTCAAAACTTCTTGCTGGTCACCTTAACCTCACACGGCACTTCTTGCAGCTTGCAATTATGTGTATATGTTTTATTCTTCAAAATTTTCCTTCTTTATAAGTAAGCCTTTCTACGGTTATACTGCTATCTGCTTTTTGTATTTTTGAATTTCATTATCATGGCACTAATATTGATTGCCACAGACTTGGCCATGGCATTCTGATGGTCCACAGCTTTGTCCTCCTAACTACTTTCTGCTCATATCATAGTGACCCTTCTTCCTAATTTGGTGCATATCCTGGTCTTTAAGCCTTTTAAGTGTTCCATTACACTGTTTTGCTCGTGCACAATAGTTGATTATATAGTCACAAGACATGCACATTGTCCATTAATTTTCTTATTTTCTCTCTGTTTTAGCTCAGCCAGCCTGTCATGCCATTGTTAGGAGAAAAAGTGTCATACAACATTGTCATCCACCTCAGCCATCCATACTATCTGCTGACCTCCTTGATTCCCTGAGCTTTCTGGTTGCTGCCCAATTCCAGCATGTACCCCCTGTTACCCATGAACAGGTCATTCAGTCTCAACCAGAGACTTGTGACTAGTCCACCCAGACTAATGGTCTTATTCATGATGGCTAATCTACTGTTTCATCCTTTCCTTCGGGCTCCCTTTGTATTCCTTTTGCTTCCCCTGACTACTCTTCTACTGAGCTTTCAGTCTACCCTCTCATTATTGATTAACCTATGAAATGGCCTTTCTCCAACTGATTATTCACCAACTTCACCCATGGAGTTTGAACCTCTTTCTCTTTCAATCGGCATGGTACCTATCATTCCCTTTAACAGGCTTACTGCATGGGCAAATAAAGGCATGGGTTCTGTTGAATTGATGCTCAGCTACTGACTCTGACTCTTGGGACATAGAATGTCACCTGCCTGGTGTGGAAGTAGCCTGAACTAATGTGTGAGGTGGAGAGTTACCAACTAGATATAGCCGGACTCACCTCAATGAGAGCTTGGGCTCTGTAACTACCCATCTCAAGAACAGCTGGACTTTATTCTAGTCTGAAGTTGCTCATGGGGGAGGTGGCAAGCTGGTGTGGGCATCCTTGTTGTCCCCCATCCCAGCTCCCACACATTGGAGTTCTCCCCAGTTGACAAAAAGGTAGCTTCCCTTTGCCTTCAGGACTGTTGTTTGTGTTTATGTACCAAATGACAATCCAGAGTATAAACAATTCTTGGAGTCTTTAAATGGCATGATGAGACCCAGAGGACTCATTTGTTGTCATGGGAGAATTCAATGCCAATGTGGACAACAATAGTGTGACCTGGAATGATGTGATTGGTAGGTATAGCCTCTCTAGTCTGAACCCAAATGGTGTTTCTTTGTTGGACTTCTGTGCTCTTAAAGATTTGTCTATCAAGAGCACCATGTTGGAACATAATGGTGTCCATAAATGCACTTGGCACCAGGCCACAGTTTGATGATTGACTTTGTAGTGATATCACCAGACTTGCAATCGCATGTTCTAGTCACTCGGATGAAGAGGGGAGCAGAGCTATCAACCAATCAACACTTGGTAGGGAGCTGGCTCCAATGGAAGGGGAGGCCGCCCTCTAAACCTGTCAGGCCTAGGCAGGTAGTCAGGGTCCCCTGGGATTGTTTTGTGGAGTCTCCTGTCAGAGGAGCCTTTAACTGCTGCCTCCAGCAGAGATACAACCATGTCCCGAAGGAGGCAAGTGGCATGGAATCCAAATGGGCCATGTTTTGTTTTTCCGTTGTTGAGGCAGCAGCCCATGGCTAATGCTGGAAAGTCATTGGTGCCTATCATGGCAGTAACCCCCCCCACACCCAGTGGTGGACATCTATGGTGAAGGGGGCTGTCCAGCTGAAAAAGGAGGCCTCTCAGATTCTATTGACCTGTGGGACTCTCGAGGCAGCAGACAGGTACCGGCAGGTCAAACGTTGCAGCTCAAGCTGTTGCCGATGCAAAATCTTGTATGTGGAAGGAGTTCGGATTATCTTGTGGGGCATACTCGCTTTTATGGGCCGTACAGTCCCTGTATCACAGGAGCCAGAGCTTGGTCCATATTGGTAATAATAGGTTGAAATATAGGATTCATCAATCTTGGACCTCCAGCTCTAATTGGAGAAAGTGTTGCAGGTGCAGAGTTCACAGCAGAAATAATATACTTGGATTTACTATTGGACTTACAAAGGAAAGAAATGCATGATTTTCAATATATTTTTGCATGCTTTTTTTTACTTCCAAAAGCTTAAATCAAATTAGTTGATGCATTAAAAAACAAAAAACAAAACAAAAACAAACAAACAAAAAAAAAAAACCCCAAAAAACCCCAAAAACAAACAAAAAACAACAACAAAACAATAAACACTGTTTTGTTGCAAGAATGAAGCAATGTGACATGATTAGCCTCTTTTGTGATTGACATCAGACGCTTATGTTTCATCAATATGGTAAAGCAAATCTTTATAAATATACATCCTGTTTCTATTTTAGTACAATTTATGGACTTAGAAAGGATAAAACAGCGATAGTGTTATTGTTAAAATATAAATATTTCGTGAGCTCCACCTTTTCTGTCGAGAATGTTTATGGGCATGCAGACTATCATGGCTACTCATGGTTTAGGTCTTTGATTTCAGAAGTAGATGCTGAGACAAAACAAACCGTTTGAACTTTTTTTTTTTAACTAGATCTACCAAAGGTAAAATTTCCCTCATGTCCCATTATCTTCACAATAAGCTGTTCACGATCATCCCTTTGGCTCCGCAGACGAGCACAGGGAGAAATACTCGGAACATCGTTTTATGCGTGCTTTTTATTCTTAGTAGTTTTCTCTTTATAAGTTAAGGCTAATTACTAGAAGTTACCTAGATTTAGATGCTAGATTACGTATTATATAGATCTATATTACCATCCTGCATACTTAATGGTGCATTATTATTAATGTCATGATTAGGAGGTAGATTTCCCGATTTCTTGCCCTTTCCTGTCACTATTAATTTTATTAAGATCTGTTACATTTTTTCATTCTACATTTCCACACTTGTCTACTTTTCTAATTATATATTTTATTAAATTTTATGTAGATAAAACCTGAAGCTTAAAATGATATATAATTTAACCATATTAAATCTATTTTAAAAATCACCAAAATTGGCCTTAACAAGTAAACCTCTTGTTTGTCTATTGTCTATATGTTTTCCACCTTGTTTCTCTGGTACAATGCAGAAGTACAAGGAGTACTGCAGCAAGAATCTGTGTCACTGACTATTATTGCCATTGAACGGGCCAGCCAGCAGATGAGTAATCATGACATGGTGACCCTGAACCTGACCTTGAGGGTTTTGTTTATTGGTAGCAGTGGGCAGCTTTTCCATGGTATTCTGCAGCTTATTCTTAATGGCACTACGTTACTCCTAATAATCTATGAAAAGCTGCCTTTGGTTTGTAAGCACTAGAAAGTAGACCTCATTATGCTGCTTCCATCATGCAGTTAAATATTCTGTCATGAATGTGAGGGAGAAAAATGAGGGGATGCAGACAAGTTAATTTAATACAGCCCCAAGTAACGAAAGGCAAAAGGCAATTTTAAAATCATGGTTGTGATTAGGCAGTGGGTCAAAGGATCAGAACAATAGGATGCCGAAGATAATGACATATATCATGGTTTCATATCACAAACAAACAAACAAACAAACAGACAAAACATATCAATCAAATAAGTTGCAAAAGGAATACTGAATATTGTTATGACCATGAATATTGTTATAATAATAAAAAATATAGACAGAGTGTTAGCACAGTTAGTAGGTTATGGTGTTATGCTATGGTGGTCATGTAAAAGAACCACTGCTACCCTAACCCTAACCCTATCACAGAGGATACCAACCATTATAAACAAGTATAAATATATAGCAGTTTAAAAAAAAACACTTTTGCATATTTCTACATATACTCATATATGAGCTGCAGGGGCATCTGAGACAGACCCAGAATATGATTACATGAGACAGATCCATACTGTGGAGTGAGGTTCTAGTGAGCTAAACATGCAAGGCAACACTCACACGCAACCTGGTTATGCAAGGGAAGAGATCATAGTTTTTCAGAGCAGTCACACTACTCTCAGAGTTCAAAACTTTTTTGGATCAAAGGAGGAGGCCATGTTCAAGAGAAAGATTAGTTCCAGTGAATGTACTACTAGGGTGTTAAGGTGTATAAGACAATGAGCAGAATTGGTTGTCTGTACATGAAGAGAGACTTCAGCAAGTACACAAGTTAGCTAAAGTATACTAAAGAATGCAGAAAGCCGTCAAGAGGATTTCATAAATGAGAAAATATATTGTCCTCCTGTGTCAGTTGATGTTTTTGCATCATAGACTCTAAGGGAGACAAATGATCTCAGATGCCTGGGGTTCAGTTGTTTACAAAGATGTGGACTTTCAGGGAATAACATGGTGTTTGAGCATTTGAGGGTGGTCCTGTTAAAAAATCCATAATCAGACCTTGTGCAACCCCAGTGGTGAGCCCAGAACTATGGCTAAATTTCAACACAGCATTCAACCCACGACTGAAGAAGTATCAGAGCCAAAAAGCCAACATTCCGACGACACCCCCGCGATGTTCACTTTGGACGTCAATTTGCGACGCTCCGAGGACGTTCCCCTCGACATTCATTTTGAACGTCAAAATGCAATGTTCCGGCGACGCCCCCGCGACGTTCATTTTGGACGTCAATTCATGACATTCCGACGCCTTCCGTATTGGACGTCAATTTGCGATGTTCCAAGGACGTTCCCGCAACGTTCATTTTGGATGTCAGTTCGCGATGTTCCGACAACGTTCCAGCGCGGTTCATCTTGAACGTTAAATTGCGACGTTCCGTCGCCGTTTCTGCAGCATTCATTTAGGGCGTGTCCACGACATTCGTTTTCGACGTCAATCTGCGCCGTTTTGGCAACATTCCCGCGATGTTTATTTTGTACCTCAATTTGCAACGTTCCGAGGAAGTGTCCATGACGTTCATTTTGGACATCAATCTGCGACGTTTCGACAACGCCCACCGCGATGTTCATTTTGGACGTCAATGTACGACGTTCCGACAATGTTTCTGCGGCAACGCCCCCGTGGGGGTTCACTCTTTACGAAAGTCAGCAATGGTTCTTTTACATGTCTCTTACCATAGACAGTGAGAGACATGGCCTGCCTTTGATAACCCAGTTAGCTGTACTGGGGGACAGTGACAACCATGTGGGGACTCGAACGCCCAACCTTAGGATGAGCAATCCTGCGCCCTAACCACTAGACCACCACTGCCCACAGTTAAGCAACTAAATTTTACCGAATGCATCATGGTCTTTTCCTGGGTGTTTTTTTTTTCTGTTTGTTTGTTTGTGTATTTGTTCTTGTTTTGTTTTTTTTGTTTTGTTTTGTTTTTGTTTTTTTAATGGAATTGGAGAGGTATGAAGGACGGTGGTGGGATACTGTTTTGTGAAGTAGTCGTTAAATGTGCACATAACTTGTTAAAGAGTGATTTTGCAATCACTTAAACTAAATTTAATGCCATTGTTTTGTTATTATGGTAGCTGCAAATGTATGTGTGGTGTGAGATTACCATGCCATACAAAGAAAGACTGGTAATTCCAGCATGACATTTTAAAACTGCTCTTAAATGTAAGTGTGTAAAACTGAAAAAGGTTTCTGGTGATGTACCTGGTTTTATCGTTTTTGATTATATTTATTTTTTGTGTTTAGCTAAAGTCCACTGCTTTCTTTTGTTGACCGATGTTCTTGAGCATTTTTATAGAGATTTTCAGTTGCACTTCACTTGCTTTTTTTTTTCCTGTGGCATATAACCACTTTTTGTTTGTTGTCAAAATTTGTAATCAAGCAAAACAAAAATTACTATAAGTTGAAAAACTCTCAATAATAACAATAATTGCATTTGCTGAAAGAATCTCAGTAATTGTGCTTTGTGTGGCAAATAATTAACTTAAATTTAATAAATTAATTGGAATATATCATATGACTGGTATGATCCTACATAAATATCTCCTGAACATTTTGTTTTCTTTTTCACTTACAAATAACTACTCATTAAACATTTTTGACTTGTTTAATCACACATTATGGAAATCTGCAAATTATTCAAACAAAACACTTATACAGATGTCTTATAGAACTTTAGGATCTTGTTTTATAGAAAATTGTTCCACATAAACATTTTGAAACATTATCAGCAGCTATAAAACCATGAAAACAGAGACTACATGGAGTTCTTTCTTTTTTCTTTCTTTTTTATATCAAAATAAGTTTTATTGGTTAAATTTGTGGACACATGCAAGGAATTTGACTCCAGGTTAACTTTGCTCACAGTACAGACAATCGTTTAGGCGAGGCCTATACAAAAATTAGGCCAAAATAAGGATGTCACATATTGCATCTCACAACTATGTGTAAGTATCCTAATCGTCTCCCCATCTTGACATTCCAGTAAATGTTCCGATTTTATCTGCACTTTTTGTTTGTTTGTTTGTTTTTTTTGTTTTGTTTTGTTTTTGTTTTATAAGTAACCCTTTGATTGTTATACTGCTTCACACTTTGACATACTATTAATTATTAGCGAGTAATATTTTGCATTCCTTGAATCATTTGTGACAATATTTTTGCATTCCATGAATCATTAACGTGCTAATGTTGTTGACCACCAAAAACCACCATGCTAAAGTAGAGTGCCCTGACATTCTACAGATGCCTTGGTAGCATATTCCTTCTGAACTAACTCCCTTCTTTAATTTTGGTGCATATCCAGGGGATTGAACCTGTTAAGCATTTCATTACATTTGTTTTGCTAAGCTGTATTATATCAGGATTAAGTACTCCCATAATATGCACCTTATTCACTCAATTTCCTGTTTTTCTTCCCTTAGCTCAGTCAGCTCAGCCTGACGTATTGTCCGATCTTCTCAACTGCCTGGAATTGCTCTTTGCTACCTTGGTCAAGCTTGTTCAATGAGTTTCAATTTGTACCTTGTTTTTACTTTGCCTGTCCTCCTCCTGTCACCCATGATCAGGTCACCTAGTCAGGTCTGAGCTTCCTCTCTGGGATACTCTTTTCATGGTTCATCTTTGTTCACTTGGATTTGTTATTGATGTTCTGTTCAATATAGCAACTTTATTGTTCTCAAAGAAATCAAGGATTTTTTTTTTTTACTGACACATATTTACAAAGCATGGGCTGAGGTAAAGAAAGAATGACAAAAGAATTTTATATGTAGAGCTATGTCCAAGTACTTTCGTGACCATCCACTGAATAAAACTTAAGTTTGACAAGTCGTTAGGCCAACAGCTGTGCACGATATACATACCTTCCCTAAGATGTTTATAAATACTTTTATCGAAAAAGTTTGTTGTAAAGAACTTATATAGAACTTTTTTCATTGATTATCTTTAGATTATGTGACGTTTCTACAAAACTACCTGTACATAAACTGTTCTAAGAGAATAACATTTTATAATAAGAATGTCAATACAAACCATTCATGATTGTTGTATTCATATTCTTATTTAAGTAGTATAAGAGCCACAGTGTTATAGAAAATTAATGTACAACTTAATATTCAAGAATTCAGATATGTTGTGGTATTAAAAATACATATAATAACAACATAATCCTTAGTAAGATTACGCAGTTTGCACATAGATGGGATATACAATATTATTATGTAATGTGTGCCAGGGTATTGTTGTGGCAAACAGTAGAAGATTTGACGAGCTCAAGCATCATTTTTTCGAATTATATCTGCATTAGTCTGTAGTATAGCAAGAGAGTAAACTTATTATCTTGAAATACAACTATTGCAGATTTGTGCAAAATGCATTCTAACCAGTAATAAATACACGTAGGTTATTTTAACAATCTTACACTTGACTGCCAATCATAATTATCTCATGTGCAAAAAAATCATTCATTCTCTGACAGAAAAGAGCCCTGGGCTCTGTATGCTTGGCTCTATATCCTTCCTTCCTTCTGTCCAAATTTTCTTTTAGTATGTATGTTTGTTTATCTATGCAATGTTGCTTGTGCACGAATTGAAAATACAGGATGCTAGAGGCATCTCCTATAGCATATTGAGAGGTTTTTCTTTTCTCTAAGTTGAGATACACTGAGAAAGCATTTTACATTCTCCTGTTTTCTTCCTTGCTACAATTCTGCCCCTAACACTAGAACTGTCTCTCATTTATCACCAGAACCATGTTGGCACAATAAAAACATTGTCATCCTCATCTTCAAGGCTGCAGGCTCTGTCTTTCTTTCTTTCTTTTTTTAATGAAGAATTCTGTGTAGAAACTGCATAATTTACAGTACTATATGCTGAGTGTATATTTGAGCTCAGCTTGATGTGTATGGTATATAATTAATCAAAAAGCCCCTTTTTTTACTTTGTGGTGAACACATTTCATGCTTTTCACGAGCACATTTTTCTGCATTGCACATACACAGAACATGATTAAGTCTTGCTCGACTATTTCTACCTTCACACACTCACTTGAAATTTTCACTTTTAAGACATCAGCGGCAAGAACAGTCAACAGATCTATATATTCCTTCAAACAGATATGTCCCTTTCACAGTAATATCAGTTAACGTCTACATTTCTGCTAAGTATATGTGCATTTTCTTCTCCACCTGTGACTTGTCAGGAGAATGTAGAAATACTTCACCACTTCATTTCCTTTACTATCAACTTATATATTCTATCTAACCCTCACTGTCAGTTTTATTACCCACTTGACAAAACTTCTACACTGTATCTCCTTCATCTGTTGCTTCTTGTACTTTATCTTATAATCCTAGCCCAGTCTCCTTTTCTTCCCTGCCACTAGAATATGTTACTGACACTTTCCTCTCTTCACTCTGCTTCCATGGATCTCCTCTGCCCATTATCTACAAAATCCAAAAAGACTTATTGTTCTGCTCCTTGGATCTCAGAAGTGCTATGAAGCAATTGTAGACGACTCTGAGCAGCTGAGAGAAAGTGGAAGAAATTTCAACTTGAATCAGATCTGGCTTGCTACCATGCTCTCCTATCCACATTTTCATCTGATGTGACTTCTGCTATACGATAACCTTCTAAGAGAATAAGTTGGACACCGTTACTCAAGACTCATGCAAACTGCACAACATATTTCCATCCTTTGAAGAGAAGACTAAACAAATCTGCTAGACATTTACTCGAATCCCAAATCCTACACTACACAGTGTAGATTCCACTTCCCTTTCCCTTGCACAGTTTTCCAGCCTCACAAATGAAGACATCCAGTAAGTCATCTCGTCATGCAATCTAACCACTTGCTCACTGAATCCAATTACTTCCACAATACTCCAATACTATCTCTCAAGACCTTCTTCCCCATCATCAATAACTCCACATCATCTGGGCAGGTACCAACAGCATTCAAAAGAGCCAGGGTTGGACCCTTCTTCAAGAAAACCTATCTGGATCCATCAGTGTCTTTCTATCTTTTGCAGAATAATCTTTGACCTTAATTCGTTTGTCTTCAAAACAACACATTCCACAGATTGCACTCTTGGCTGTCACAGAAAGGGTTCAGTGACAACGCGTGGAGAGTGGGGCTTGAACCCTGAATCACTGATCCTAAGGTTGAGGGTTCAAGCCCCACTCTCCACGGGTTGTCACTACCTCAAACCCCCCCCGTGCAGCAAACTGGGTTATCAAAGGCTGACCATGTCTCTCACTGTCTATGGTGAGAGGCATGTAAAAGAACCATAACTGACTTTCATCAAGAGTAGTCTGCGTAGTTGTCAGCATGTTTCTGCCCTGCATTGGCCTAGTGAGCTGTTCAGAGCATATTCTGCCTTTGACCAGAGTTGGCTCAGATGGGCACCAGTCTCCTTGCAACCCTAATTAGGATTAATTGGTTCCGAAAATGAATAAATGCATGAATGAATTAATGAGTTTTCAAAAATAATATGTTGGAGCTGAAAAAACTCCCACAGTAGATGAGAGGAAGAAACCTGGAGAAGAACCAGGCCCAAAAGGGAAACCCATCCTCATTTGGGATATATATATATATATATATATATATATATATATATATATATATATATATATATGAGACGTGTTCACAGTCTGTTCGTGCACATTTGGGTCCATTCACATCTTCATCAACAAGAAGGAAGCACTTCCAAGATGAGGACTCCAGCGAGCATGAGCACACTAGGACAGACGACAGGACTCAGGATACAGACGGATCAGGATCCCAGAAGGAGTATGTGTACCTCAACAAAAACAGAGAGAGAGTGAGAGTTTGTGTGGTATAATGGAAATAGAAAATTTTATTATTGCTGAGTGCAAGCAAGGACTCCAGTATGACAGGCTATGGCAGCATAACTAAAAGAGAGAGAGAATCAGAAGGATGACAGACATGAGGGCCCCCTGTTGTCAAAGTCAAACAGACCTGGGTGAGCATGTAGAGAGGGGGAGCAACAGCATCCCAACAATACAGTTTATCAGAACTCTATACCTGAGACCCCAGATCTGCTCGTTTACCTAATAAAAGGCTATTAACAAAATGCTTGACTAAACAAGTAAGTTTTCAGCCTCGTCTTCAAACCAGAGATTGTGTCCGAGTCCCAAACATTAACTGGAAGGCTATTTCATAACTGTGGGCTTTGTAAGAGAAAGCCCTGCCCCCTGCGGTCGTCTTCATTATTCAAAATATCACTAAGCATCCTGCACCTTTTGATCTAAGGGGGCCTGCCGAATTATAAACAACAAGAAGTTTGATAAGATAATGTGGCGCGAGACCGTTACGTGCTTTATCAGTTAAAAAGTAGTATTTTATATTTGATTCAAAATTAAACTTGGAGCCAGTGCAGTGTGATATACCCGTATCTCCTGGTTCTAGTAAGGGCTCTCGCTGCGGCATTCTGGAATAACTTGAGCTGTTTATGCACCTATTAGAACAACCAGACAATAACGCATTACACTAATCTAATCTTGAGGTAACAAAATCATGCAGTGACATTATATTTTTTTATTATAGCAATATTCCTGAGACAAAAAAAGGCTACCAGAGTAATATTATCTACATGAGCTTTAAATGAAAGATCAGCATCAATCACTCCAAGGTCCTTTACTTTATTTCTCCCCTCAGAGTATTTTTTGCATTGGTACACTGTATTCTCAAGATTAGATTACATATTTTGTGTCACGGTAAACATTAGCTCATACAACGAATAGAAAAATTAAGAGGTCTAACCTATTCATTTATTAAGTACCTTAATTTCTAAGCTTAATATAAAAAACAATTAAAAATCATACATTATTCATTAAGTTGATATAATTGAGTTTTCAACATAGAAGACAGGCATACAATAACATCCAACAGTACAGATGCTCCCCAGCTAAGTTCCAGACGGCCGTTCGTTAGATGAATTTGTTTGTAAGTTGTTACAGGGCATTCTTTAGAGGGGAACACATGTTCACACCTTCAAATCTCTAAGAGTTTGTACTGTATACAATCTCTCTCTCTCTCTCTCTCTCTCTCTCTCTCTCTCTCTCTCTCTTTCTCTCTTACACACACACAGGCGACACTACAACTGGACAATTGAACTGATCAGCTTCCACTTGCCCTTTGAAGGAGCACCAGAAAACTATAATCGAACTTCGACATGAAGGTAATCTGATTTATTTATTTATTTACCCGAAGTGTGTGTAGTGCTTCCTAGATAATTCTGTTTGATTGGTGGATTATTTGTGAATAATTTCCCAATACCTTAGGATAATGTTTAATTATATTTCATACTTATATATCTTTCTATAGACTTTATTCCGTTTCTATTACTACTTGTTCTTCAATTTCATTTCACTTTCATTTTCACTATTGACCTCAGACCAGATGTTTGTATCTCCAGATGTTCATAAAACGAATGTTTGAAAGTGTGGGAGCGTCTGTATAAGGTGAAAGATGTGAACTGCTGTAATCAATATCCAATTATGACTGTCAAAACGTATGCATTATGTCTGATCTTGTCTATGATGGATATTTAGGTATACTAAAATGTAAAATTTTGCAAACAGACATGGACAAAATTACCAATGAATAATTCTTTAGTGATTTCCACACATTTAAATAGCATACAGAGAAATTGCCCTGTGATGACCTGGTAAGCTTTCCAGAGTTGGGTGAGATGGGCACTAGCCTCTCCATGACCCTAATTATGAATGAATGAACGAGTAAAAGAATGAGGAGGAATTGAATGGTGTAATCAATAATTTTATGGGCAAACATCAAAGAAAAATAACCAGTGTGGTTACATAGAAATGGAGGAAGTGTCAGTCATTGTGCAAGCCATAATGGCACTAAGTTTAAAGCTCTCAAAATTATTTAATGCCTTTTTTTTATTCTTATCTTAAAATCCACCCCACCAGCTTCATTTTTTGCAGTGGAATGTGGTCTCCAGCATCAAGGACAGGTCATTATCCTGGCTTGCTGAGCCTGAACCAGCATGCTCCCTGAAGTTTCAGATGTTGACGCTCTCATGCTTGGCACATGATTTCTAAAACCTTCACTTTTAAGGCTTCCCTATGGGGATAATGACAACTCTCATGGATACACAGGTTTTTCCTTCATGCCTTTCCTCTTACATGGTGTTGCACTTACTGCCAAAAAAAGTCAAAGTGAAGAAATGTGCTCCAAATACTTGACCTAACAATCTTGGATGGATTGTACTGATATATTCCTTTTTGGACCAAGAGCCTGATGTAGTGAAGGGGCTTCAGATTTGGTGAAATACTCAAAGTACCATAATCATGAAGTCTCAAACCATGAAGGGGCACATTTGCTAACTAATACAAATAGCATATACAGTAAATGTAACCAAAATATTCATTCATTCGTTCATTTATCAAATTGCTTGATCATGGTAGAGTTGCAGAGAGCCTTCTGCCTATCTATTAGGAACATAAAGATGTGTCTGTCTTCCTTTTGGCTTTTTCCCTTTTACTCAGGAGTCGCCACAGCGAATCATCTTGATTCAGCAGAGGTTTTTTACGTCGGATGCCCTTCCTGTCACAACCCTTTTAGCAAGGGACAGAAACAACTTTGCAGCCTACTCTTTACGAATGTCAGCAATGGTTCTTTTACATGCCTCTCACCATAGACAGTGAGAGACATGGCCCGCCTTTGATAACCCAGTTAGCCGCCCAGGGGGGAACAGTGACAACCTTGTGGACAGTGGGACTCGAACCCCCAACCTTTGGATCAGCGATCCAGCGCCCTATACCACTAGACCACCACTGCCCCTATTAGGAACATAAAGATAAAGAGATAAGTATATATTTATTGTCAAATGTTGCATGAACAATGAAAATTGGTTTTTACAGCTCTTTGTTTAGCAGAAATTCTAAAAAGATGCACAAAAGTACACTACACTAAGCTATACATGTGCATATATCTAAATGCACATACACACATACAGTACCTATGTGTACACAAATAGACAAGTCGTCTTTTCCTTTCGGCTTTTTCCCTTTCTCGGGAGTCACCACAGCGAATCATCTGATTCGCACATTTGATTTGGCAGAGGTTTTTACTTCGGATGTCCTTTCTGTCACAACCCTTTAGCAAGGGACAGAAACACGCTGAAGGCTTTGAAGCCTGCTCTTTACGAAAGTCAGCAATGGTTCTTTTACACGCCTCTCACCATAGACAGTGAGAGACATGGCCCGTCTTTGATAACCCAGTTAGCTGCACTGGGGGGGCAGTGATAACCCTGTGGAGACTCAAACCCCCAACCTTAGGATCAGCGATGTTGCGCTATCCACTAGACCACCACTGCCCCACACATATAGACACATATACATAAGTATATCCCATACAACTGTCTATTTATTCACATATTCAAACATTTAAAGACTATTCATAAAATACCTAAAAAAATTAGCATATTGTGATAAAGTTCATTATTTTCTGTAATGTACTGATAAACATTAGACTTTCATATATTTTAGATTCATTGCACACAACTGAAGTAGTGCAAGCCTTTTATTGTTTTAAGTTTGATAATTTTGGCAAAAAAGTAAAGAAAAACCAAAAATCCCTATCTCAAAAAATTAGCATTTTCCATCCGACCACTAAAAAAAGTGTTTTTAATACAAAAAAAGTCAATCTACAAATAGTTATGTTCAGTTATGCACTCAATACTTGGTCGGGAATCCTTTTGCAGAAATGACTGCTTCAATGTGGCGTGGCATGGAGGCAATCAGCCTGTGGCACTGCTGAGGTGTTATGGAGGCCCAGGATGCTATGATAGCGGTTTTAAGCTCATTCACAGTGTTGGGTCTGGTGTCTCTCAACTTCCTCTTCACAATATCCCACAGATTCTCTATGGGGTTCAGGTCAGGAGAGTTGGCAGGCCAATTGAGCACAGTAATGCCATGGTCAGTTATCCATTTAGCAGTGGTTTTGGCACTGTGAGCAGGTGCCAGGTCATGTTGAAAAATGAAAATCTTCATCTCCATAAAGCTTTTCAGCAGATGGAAGCATGAAGTGCTCCAAAATCTCCTGATAGCATTGACCCTGCCCTTGATAAAACACAGTGGACCAACACCAGCAGCTGACATGGCACTCCAGACCATCACTGACTGTGGGTACTTGACACTGGACTTCAGGTATTTTGCCATTTTTTTTTCCTCAGTCTTCCATCAAACTCTGGCCCCTTGATTTCCGAATGACATGCAAAATTTGCTTTCATCCGAAAAAAGTACTTTGAACCACTGAGCAACAGTCCAGTGCTGCTTCTCTGTAGCCCAGGTCAGGCACTTCTGCCGCTGTTTCTGGTTCAAAAGTGGCTTGACCTGGGGAATGCGGCACCTGTAGCCCAGTCCACTGCTTCCACAGGTCTCTCAAGATCTGGAATTGGCCCTTCTGCACAATCTTCTTCAGGGTCCGGTCACCTCTTCTGGTTGTGCAGCATTTTCTGCCACACTTTTTCCTTCCCACAGACATCCCACTGAGGTGCCTTGACACAGCACTCTGGGAACAGCCTATTCACTCAGAGATTTCTCTTTGTCTTACCCTCTTGTTGAGGGTGTCAATGATGGCCTTCCGGACAGCAGTCAGGTCAGCAGTGTTACCCATGATGCTGTGGCGGGAGTGTATGCATAGGACCCAAGGATGCAGGAGACTGAAGGAAGTTTTCAACGATTTATTAAACATTAAGCACCGTCAATCACTAGAATATGAAAATCAAGAGAACTGGTTGAGCATGAAGCATGAACCAGGGATCAGAGAGAACGTCGAGGAGCAGAGTCACTGAAACCAATCTTCTAACAGCGGAGGGGAGCATGCCGCTCCCTTTTATCGCTGGCTGCCGCTGATTGCAGATTAGGACCAGGTGCGCTCAGCTCGGAAACTCATCTACTGGCAACCGCCACACCCCTCGCCACAGGAATCTTTTGCAGGTGTTTAGAGTTAATTCGTTGATTCAGGTGATTTGGTTAATAGCTCTTTTAGAGTACCTTTTCATGATATGCTAATTTTTTAACATAGGAATTTTAGGTTTTCATTTGCTGTATGTCAAAATCATCAGGATTAAAACAATAAAAGACCTAAAATATTTCAGTTGGTGTGCAATGAATCTAAAATATATGAAAGTTTAATTTTTATCAGTACATTACAGAAAATAATGAACTTTATCACAATATGCTAATTTTTTGAGAAGGACTAGTATATTTGCATATTCACACAGACACAGAAGGGTGAATGCGTTGTCAAAGGTGCATGATATACATTGGGTAAGAGGTAGAACCTTCAATTATAAGGTGCATGGTGTTTATTCGTGAAGGAAACTGTAAGACTGCATTTTTTTTAAACATGGCGGTCCTTTCTCTATTCCTCTCATCTGCCTCCTATTTTTCTGCTATTCTACATTTTTCCCTTGTGCAATCCTTGTGTTGCTATTCCTTTTTGCTGGTGAGTTGCTCTATTGTTGTATTCTTGGATGCAGAATTTGAGTCTAAACTTTGTGCATATTAATGAGCTGGTTGCTGGGTCTCTGGCCAATAGCAGTTTAGCCCTGAGCAGAAGTATCATCTCCTTATTAGCTTACTCAAAGCTCCCGTCAACCTATTAACAATGATGCAGCTCAATTTTAATATGAACATTGTTACATTTGAATGGGCAAATAGCATTCTTCCTGGCTTATTGAGTATTTTAGATGGGATTCATTAATTTATCACATAAACACATTCCTTTACCATACATATTAATTACACTGACACAGTTTCAAGATGAAATGAAGCAGTACTTCATCACGCCGCTATGCATTCTAAAAAGGAAAACCAAACCCAGTAGTGTGTGTGTGTGTGTGTGTGTGTGTGTGTGAGAGAGAGAGAGAGAGAGAGAGAGAGAGAGAGGATTGAGTTGTATAAAATTTTAACAACATTGTTGATTAATATACAAACTGGATTCCTAAAAAGTTGGGACACTTTACAAACTGTGAATAAAAACTGAATGCAATGATGCGGAAGTGCCAATTTTCAGCACTCTATTCCAAATAGAACATACATTACAGGGTCAAAAGTTTAAACTGATAAAATGTATCATTTTAAGGGGAAAATATGTTGATTTTAAATTTCATGGTGTCAACAAATTTCAGAAAGGTTGGCACAGGTAGCAATAAGAGGCTGAAAAAGTCAATTGCACTTGTAATGAACAGCTGGAAGACCAGTTACCACTAATGAGGTCCATTGGCAACATGACTGCGTAGTAAAAAGAGCTTCTTAGAGTGGCAGTGTCTCTCAGAAGCGAAGATGGGTAGAGGATAATTCCCCCAATGCCGTGCAGAAAGATAATGGAGCAATATCAGAAAGGTGTTCCCAGCAAAAAAAAATTGCAAAGAGTTTGAAGTTATCATCATCTACAGTGCATAACATCATCCAAAGACCGAGATAATCTGGAACAATCTTTCTTTGTAACGGTCAAGGCCGAAAAACCATACTGGATGCCTGTGATCTTCGGCCACTTAAACGGCACAGCACCACAAAAAGGAATGCTACTGTAAGGGAAATCACAGAATGGGCTCAGCAATATTTCCAGAAACCATTGTCAGTGAATACAATCCACTGTGCCATCTGCCATTGCCAGCTGAAACTCTACAGTACAAAGAAGAAGCCATTTCTAAGCAGGACCCAAAAGGGCAGGCATTTTCTCTATGCCAATGGTCATTTAAAATGGAGTATGGCAAAGTG
The DNA here is from genome assembly GCA_024760905.1 of Plotosus lineatus. Lineage (NCBI taxonomy): Eukaryota > Metazoa > Chordata > Actinopteri > Siluriformes > Plotosidae > Plotosus > Plotosus lineatus. Next base: position 18,090,384 of record CM045745.1, on the reverse strand, counting down.
GAAAACTGTTCTGTGGTCAGACAAATCACAATTCGAAGTTCTTTATGGAAAACAGGGACGCCATGTCATCCAGACTAAAGAGGACAAGGACAACCCAAGTTGTTATCAGCGCTCAGTTCAGAAGTCTGCATCTATGATTATATGGGGTTGCATGAGTGCATGTGGCATGGCACATCTGGAAAGGAACCATCAATGCAGAAAGTTATATTTAGGTTATAGAACAAAATATGCTCTCATCTCTCAGACGTAGTTTCTTTCAGAGAAGACCTTGCATTTTTCAACATGATAATGCCAGACCACATGCAACATTAATTACATTATGGATGCGTAGGTAAAGGATCCGGGTATTAAAATGGCCAGTCTGCAGTCCTGATGCTTCACCTATAGAGAACATTTGGCACATCATAAAGAGGAAGGCTCAAAGAAGGCCAAGACAGTTGAACAGTTAGAGGCCTGTATTAGACAAAAATGGGACAGTATTCCAATTTATACACTTGAGAAACTTGTTTCCTCTGTCCCCAGATGTTTGTAGACTGTTGTAAGAAGAAGAGGGGATGCCTCACAGCGGTGAAAAAGGCCTTGTCCAAACGTTTTTGAGATTTGTTGACACCATGAAATTTAAAATCAACAACCCCTTAAAATGATATATTATCTCAGTTTATAATTTTGACCCTGTAATCTATTGTATACAACTGCTTTAATGTGAAACAACACTTCTTCTTTTCCTTTCAGCTTTTCCCTTCAGGGGTCGCCACAGCGAATCATCTGCCTCCATCTCACCCTATCCTTTGCATCTTCTTCTCTTACACCAACGACCTTCATGTCCTCCTTCACCACATCCATGAATCGTCTCTTTGGTCTTCCTCTAGGCCTTCTGCCTGGTAGTTCCAGCCTCAGCATCCTACTACCAATATACTCACTATCCCTCCTCTGTACATGTCCAAACCATCTCAATCTAGCCTCTCTGACTTTGTCTCCAAAACGTCTTACATGTGCTGTCCCTCTGATGTGCTCATTCCTAATCCTATCCATCCTCGTTACTCCCAAAGAGAACCTCAACATTTTCATCTCTGCTACCTCCAGCTCTGCCTCCTGTCTTTTCCCCAGGGCAACTGTTTCTAAACCATACAACATCGCTGGCCTCATCACCGTCTTGTACACTTTTCCTTTCATTCTTGCCGATACCCTCCTATCACACATCACACCGGACACTTTTCTCCAACCATTCCAACCTGCCTGCACACGCTTCTTCACCTCTTTTCCACACTCTCCATTGCTCTGGATTGTTGAGCCTAAGTACTTAAAATCCTCCACCTTCCTTATCTCTGCTCCCTGTAATCTCACCGTTCCTCTTGGGTCCTTGTCATTCATGCACATGTATTCTGTCTTACTGAGGCTAATCTTCATTCCCCTCCTTTCCAGGGCATACCTCCACCTCTCTAGATTTTCCTGCACTTGTTCTCTGCTCTCACTACAGATCACAATGTCATCTGCAAACACCATAGTCCATGGGGAATCTTGTCTAACCTCGTCTGTCAGCCTGTCCCTCACCATAGCAAACAAGAAGGGGCTGAGAGCTGACCCTTGATGCAGTCCCACCTCCACCTTGAACTCTTCTGTCACACCGACAGCACACCTCACCACTGTCTTACATCTCTCATACATGTCCTGCACCACTCTAACATACTTCTCTGCCACTCCAGACTTCCTCATGCAATACCACAGTTCTTCTCTCGGCACCCTGTCATATGCTTTCTCCAGATCCACAAAGGCACAATGCAGCTCCGTCTGACCTTCTCTGTACTTCTCCATTAACATCCTCAAGGCAAACACTGCATCTGTGGTGCTCTTTCTTGGCATGAAACCAAACTGTTGTTCACAAATGCTGACCTCTGCCCTTAGTCTAGCTTCCAGTATTCTTTCCCATAACTTCATTGTATGGCTCATCAACTTTATCCCTCTGTAGTTGCCACAACTCTGTACGTCTCCCTTGTTCTTAAAAATGGGCACCAGCACACTTCTCCTCCATTCCTCTGGCATCCTCTCACTCTCTAAGACCTTGTTGAATGTTCTTGTCAGAAAGTCTACTGCTACCTCTCCTAGACACTTCCATACCTCCACCGGTATGTCATCAGGACCAAAATGTGAAACAACACGAGTCTCTAAAATCATTTGGTGATGATGGGGTTAGGGCAACTGGGCGGTACTTATTCAGGCAGCCTGCTGTGCCCTTCTTAGGCACTAGAATGATGGTGGCTGTTTTGAGGCAGGTGGGAACCACACAGTAGAAGCCATATTGCCAGATCAAACCCACCCTGCGAAGCGTCAACGTGAAGAAAACTACTGGCCCAGATGGAGTAACAGGAAGGGTGCTTAGAGTATACAGATCAACTGGCAGTGTTTTTTACCATCATCTTGAACCATTAATACACTACATAGTTCCGACCTGCCTGAAGACAGCCACCATTGTTCCAGTGCCTAAGAAGTGCATAGCAAGCTTCCTGAATGACCATCGCTCAGGTGCCCTAACCTGCATCATCAAATGCTTCGAGAGACTCATCTTGTCTCACATTAAGGCTGCCATCCTTGCTGATCTCGATACACATCAGTTTGCATTCAGATCAAACAGTTCAACAGAAGATGCCATCAATACAGCCCTCCACATACTTCACAGACTTGGACAGGGCAAGTGAGCAACTCTGATGTGAGGATGCTGCTTCTAATGTGTTCATTCAGTTCATTTTCTGTACCCGCTTAATCCTAACTTGGGTCGCGGGGAGGCTGGCGCCCATCCCAGCCAACTTCGGGCAAGCCAACTTCGGGCGAGGGCAGAGTACACCTGGACAGCTCGCCAGGCCATCGCAGGGCGGAAACACGCTGACGGCTTTGCAGCCTACTCTTGTTAAAAGTCAGCAATGGTTCTTTTACATGCCTCATACCATAGACAGTGAGAGACATGGCCAGCCTTTGATAACCCAGTTAGCTGCACTGGGGGAACAGTGACAACCTTGTGGAGAGTGGGACTCGAACTCGCAACCTTTGGATCAGCGATCCAGCGCCCTATACCACTAGACCACCACTGCCCCCGGGCTTCTAATGTGTGTTGGAATCAAATAGGGCAGCTCATTGTCACCAATTGTTTATGGTTTTGACGGAGACAGTCTTAAGGTATAGTCCAAGCCATCCCCCAACATGAATGCACTCTCTCACACACACACACACACACACACACACACACACACACACACACACACACACACACACACACACACACACACACACACACACACACACACAGTGGGAAATAATTTAACATATTGTAGTAGAGAAAGCCAGTGGGGGTGTTGTGAAAGAAGGTTAATTTAACAAGGGTTAACTTGGGGTTATTGAATGAAGTCAGAGTTAACAAACCTTGACTTCCTACACTGTTTTTATCCATGCTTCGGAAATGATCAGGAAGTCTGTAAGTTAAATCAATGTGAACTCAAAAAGTCTGTGCATGTTAGGTGAAGGCAGCATCTCTGAAGGCAAACACAGATTTGGAATTATAGTATAAACACTACATTTTTCAGAAGGAAAGTGCGATAGGCTATTATGAGTTTAAAACAATTTACAGCCAAGTGCAACACTGTGACATCAAATAAAGACAGAAATTGTGTTACCAGCACATTGCCTTTTCAATTTTGCTTAAGTTTTAGCAATACTTTTTTTTTTTTTTTTTTTCAAAAGCAGCAGCCATTTAATAAAATTGCATAGCTATCAATCAAAAACCGGGATTTGGCTCAGTTGGTAGAGTGTCCACTTTAGCCCCCGGAAGGTCAGAGTTTGAATCCAGCCGCGTCATACCATAAGACATTAAAATTCGGTAGTTGTTGCTTCCTGCTTGGCGCTCAGCATCAAAGGATAGAACAATGCAATAACTGGCGTTGCACAGTGGCGACAGGTGCCCAGAGCACAAAAGACCAGATTTCATGTATGTAATGTTCTTTGACAATAAAGCGTTATTATCAATAAATAACTGAACACTCCCCAGAGCGCTTTGAGCATAATATTCCAGCCATATAAATCTACTACATAACATAACATGACATAATAATTAGCTTTCATAAATACAAGTTGTAATCTTTATAATAATCATATAAAAACTTCATTCACTCATTCAAGGTAGGAGGGACTAAAATGGTTCAAAGCATGAATATAAGGAAAACTGACCCAGAATATGCAAATTAAGGAAGGGGAGACCATGGGGCTCTTAAGAATGTAAAGACGGGGATTTTTCTGGAAAGTTTTGAGACATCTGAGAATAAAGAAAACTAGAAGGAAAAATAGAAGCCTAACTTCCACCCAATGATATGTCCACTTAGACAAAGGTCTAAGTTCTGTCTGTCTGTCTTCCTTTCGGCTTTTCCCTTTTACTCGGAAGTCGCCACAGCGAATCATCTGATTCGCACGTTTGATTTGGCAGAGGTTTTTATGTCGGATGCCCTTCCTGTCACAACCCTTTTTAGCAAGGGACAGAAACACGCTGACAACTTTGCAGCCTACTCTTTACGAAAGTCAGCAATGGTTCTTTTACATGCCTCTCACCATAGACAGTGAGAGACATGGCCCGCCTTTGATAACCCAGTTAGCTGCACTGGGGGTAAGTTCTGACAGTTGTATATCCTTTATTTTATCTGCCAGATTCCTTATGTCTTACATCTACTTTTATTGATGAATCACTTCAATCTGTAAAACAGTGCAAATAGCCACAGTGACGATTTCCAACTGTTCTGTCCGTATATTGGAGTGTTGATTGTTTTAAAAAAGCAAAGTGATATGCCATGCTTTTAGTATACAGTCAAGCCTTTGCCTACTTTGAGGCGTAGCACAGAATGGCTATGAAGTAGTGTCGCAGTTAGTGATGTTCTTTACACCACAGTAAATGGACATCACTGAAGTCTTTCAATATATTCTTAATGGACAATCCATAAGCCTGGATGCACAGCAATTAACGAGGGATACTCTGCCCTATACCACTCTTGTCCCCACCTGACATTTCGCAAAGCTATACTGAAGTGAATGGGTTTTGTTGCACGAGAAACCAGCCCAGAATTTCTAACACCAATTCATGTTTGAAAACATCAAGGGTCAGCCCTAAAGCTCATACAAAATGGATGAGAATCAGGAAGGCTGTTTAATCAAATGTAATGGCCAAAGGCCCACGCTAATGGCTTTTGGGTTAGATATGGAAGCAAATGAGCCACAGAGTTTTTAGCTTTAATCTACCAAATTATTAATCTATGTTCATAACCAGCCATAAATAATTGAAATGCACACAGCAAAATTATTTTCGCCTTTCTTGAGAAGAATGCAATGTATGTGCTGAAAGGGAAAAAAAAAAGGCATTTCTATTTCCAGGGTCTCTCTAGCTGAGTACATTTTAGGCAAGCAATGAAACCAATTAATGCATATTGAAAACATAATGTAATGTAATATACAGAGTAAAAGGAATTCCTACTGTAGTAAATAATAATACAGTGGTAAGATAATGGGAATGAAAAAGAAAATAAAAATAATCAAAAAAGCATTAAGCTGGTAGTTTAATGGAAACTGAAATGGATGAAAAATGAAAAAAAAAGACAGATTCATTGTTGCAAATTATATCAGTGACAGGCACCAAATTAATCGTATATTAAATGCCATGAACTCTCATTTTAACTCATATGAAGTGATAAGCATGTCATTTTGAGTAGAAATCCTAGTTACTTTGCTTTTTGTTCGAACTATGAATAAAACTTCCCTTCAAGAGAATGCTCCACAAAGAAAGAAAAAAGAAATTATTATTCTTTTGGGCCAGCTTGTCTTTTTTTTTCTGGGTGTAGCATACAGTGTGCAGTATGTCTAAAGGCGCAATCACTGTTTTTGCATTTAGAAAGTAATCGGAAATGTGTGCAAGAGTAAACATGCAAGGAGGCAATTTGTATAAGACACACCAACATGTGGGAGTGCATGCTGAGCTTTATCTGTTGTTTTGCATGATCAAGAGAATGTGTATTAAAGTCAAGAAAGAATCCCTGTTTCTCTGTGATTAATTCATTATAATTATTCCACTCATAGCAGCTACAGAGCCCTTAAGACCAGCAAGTGTACATATACTGATAATAATTCCCTATAATGGCCACAATTAAATCAATTGTAGGGTCAGCAGTGAGCATGAAAGGTCTGTGACTGATATGTTCAAGCAAATCGCTGATTGTCAGTGATTGTGAGGAATTCACCTGTTGTGGACAATTGTCCCCTTCTTTTGTTTTGTTTAAACCTCTTTCCAAATGTTGGATTACACAATAATCTACAAATCAGTGACAATCGTCAATATTCATGATTATATTGCTGACAGTGTGAGCCCATTTTGGTCAATCAAAGACTCGTGATTTTCATCAGAGTATTATCTTATTTAAGTCATTTTGGACATCGCATACACAGTTGTGCTTAGTCTGAGACAGTTGCCAAGCAGGGTCTGGTTGTTCAAAACATGGTTATTTTTTAACCACTGGTTAAGTAAAGTTAACCGACCGTTAAATTTAACACTGCCGTTATCTTGTTGTTCAAAACTCGGTTAACTTTAACGCATCAGCGGGGGTGGATTCTTATAAATATTATTAATATTATAGTTCAACCAAAAACATTCTCAAATATTTTTCAAACTACATCTGCATGTACATGTGCTAAATACATTTACCAATTGAGCTAAAATTATTTATCCATTCAAAGGCACAAACAAATATTCATACATATTTACAGAACAAAGACATACTTTTTTAATATATTTTATTATTTTTATTTATTATTTTTTATCTCTGTTATTAAAATATATTTTATAAAAGTACTGAGCATTAGGCTGCAGATACAGGCTGGATGGCTTATGATTATTTGAGCCATTCATTCTCTGTGTGTCAATGTTTGTGTTCTAACACATGTGTAGGAGCCAAAGGCGGTACTAAGAAACTGTGCTTTATTCTCACACTCGCACTTTGTTTGATTGACAGTGTTCAGCTATTATTGCTTACTGATAATATTATGTTTGTTGATTGGTCAGCTCGGGCGTGCACATGCACAGTGCCCATTACACGTTAACTTTCAGTTTACTTCCTGACTCAAGTCATGTGGAACTTGTCTCCGACTTTCTCTTCAATAACAGTCATTAAGTTTATTTATAAGATTGTAAATACACATAATTTCTTGTCCAGCGGAACTCAACTCCTGCTGTGGGCACCCTGTGCACGTCCCCAGCCTACGCCCTTGATCAGCTGCCTTCTGATGTTTCAGCAGCTGATATCGGGTTGGGTAGTATTAATTGCAGACTTTGCAGATACAGTAGGCCCTCAACATTCGCAGGGGTTCGGTTCAGAGCCCTCCCGCAAATCGAGATAACCCGCGAAGTCTGTACCGGGAATTAAAACCCCATGTATCACGTCACATACGCGGATGAGCAGCCGGAAGTAAAATACTATGTATCTATTACATGCACTAAAATATGCTTCTTAAACACATTCTATAGACAGTCTTACTCATTAATACAGTATTAATGTAGTAAAATATAGTAATCATTAAGAAAAACTTTTACATTTTTACTCTTATTTTTATTGATGATAAAATATAAACATTGTACAGCATATACTGTTGTAAAGCACTCGTTTTAAAGTCTTTTTCAATTATTAGTCCAGTACAGTACCTAAGTTAATTCTGAGAATGTTTGTGTGTGAGATTTTATGTTCTGTAGCATGTTTAACAAATGATACCAAAAGGATAAACTTTATTATGCTTCATGTCCTTTTACATTCAACTTGGAGTGACGTCTCCAAGATGGTGCTGCCTAGAGGGCAACGTCGCGGAGTTCCCAGAGTCAAATTGTTTCTTTGTTTGTTTTAAATTGTTTGTTCATGTTTTGCACTATGTTCGTCTATGATCGGTCGTCCCTACTACAGCTATGAGCAGCTTCAGCTTCGGGAAACTAAGCACGCAACAACTTCTATCTTGAGCTTATATGCTATGGCAGCTCAATGCTAGCGGTTAGCTAAGCCCAGACGGAGTTCTCAGATGCTTGGTTAGCACTTCCGGCCATACTACTTGAAAATGTTCAGTCCCTGTGAAACAAGATGGACGAGCTTCATGCTCAGATTGCAGCACAGAGGGATCTACAGGACTGTGTTTCTGTGAAACATGGCTCAAGGAGAGTACACCTGATGAGGCGATTGCTCCAGCCGGCTACACGGCCTTCATACCCTGCAATCCCAAGGGCCGGAGTCGTCGTTCGGCCCCTTACCGCCTGGGCTTATTGCTAGCTGGGATGCGGCTTGCATTGAGCTGCCTACCATAGCATATTAGCTCTGCTAATAGCATATTAGCTCTGCTAATAGCATCCCGGCTAACAAGCCCAGTTGAGCGTGCTTAGTTATACACGCCCGAAGATACTCCAATCCTATAGCTATAGTAGAGTCGACCGGTCGAAAACGAGCATAGTGCAAAACATGAACAAACAAAACGACAAATAAAACAAATTAAAACGAACAAAGAAACAATTTGACTCTGAGAACTCCGCGACGTCGCCCTCTGGGCAGCGCCATCTTGGAGATGTCACTCCAAGTTCAATGTAAAAGGACATGAAGAGTACTGTAATAAAGTTTATCCTTTTGGTATCATTTGTTAAACATGCTGCAGAACATAAAATCTCACGCATAAACATGAACTTAGGTACTGTACTGGAATAATAATTGAAAAAGATTTTAATACAACAGTTCGGAGAAAATTGTCGTTTCTCAGGAGAAAGTCTTATTTATTCAGAAGAGACATCCAGCTTTCTGTCGCTTAGCCAGAGAAGACATAGCGTTTGAGTGGTATCGTAGAGCTTAACTGGTAATTAAAACACACACAAAAAAGAGGCTCATTGACAACTTGTGCACAAATGAGGAAAAGGGTGCGGGACATCAGCTCAACCAATCAGGAGAAAGGAGGACAGCCATTGGCTGAATTTGAATCACGTGCTGGTTGCTTAGCAGTCAGCGAATACTCAAACTGTGGGTGCAAATTTATATATATATATATATATATATATATATATATATATATATATATATATATATATATATATATATATATACACAGTAGGCCAACCACCTGCGGTGTTGCATACAGTAGGCCCTTAACTATTCGTGGTTTTGCACTCACGGTTTGAGTATTCGCCGACTGCCAAGCAGCTTGCATGTGATTCAAATTCAGCCAATGGCTGTCCTCATTCCTGCTGATTGGTTGAGGTGATGTAACGCCCCTTTTTCCTCATTGCACAAGTTGGCAATGAGCCTTTTTTTTAGTGTGTTTTAATTACCAGTTAAGTTCTATGATGTCACTCAAACGCCTGCTATGCACCAGAAAAAGGTAATCAGGTTGGATGTCTCTTCTGAAGAAATAAGACTTTCTCCGGAAGAAATGACAGTTTCCTCTGAAGTCACGTCATTGCTGAAGAGGAATAACCATCTGAACTGTTGTAAAACACTCCAATATTAAAGTCTTTTTAAATTATTATTCCAGTACATTACCTAAGGTAATGTTTAAAATGTGTGTCTGTTATATTGTATTTACTGTGGTATAGCATGTTTCTCATTTTGTTTTGTTTATCCAATTTATTACATTTCTTTTATTTCCTTTTTGTTGTGGTCTGTGTTTTGGGGGACTTTGATTTTGGCGCTGTGCCTCTAACTAGCTGTTTACTTCCTGAGGGGCATGGCTGAGCTGCTCAGTAGCACACACCTGAATACACTATTCTCATTTACTCCCAATAAACAAAAGCATGCTCACCTCTGCTCCAGAGGATTAACTCATATCAACATCACCACTTCTTTGGTTTGTAACGCCTCTTACTCTATCACTCTAAACCAGTGGTTCTTAACCTTGTTGGCGGTACTGAACCCCACCAGTTTCTTATGCTTATTCATCGAACCCTCCTTTAGTGAAAAATAAAATGATTTTTTTTTCAAATTCAAGACATCGGTATATGTTTTTACTGGGGCACCAAAAAGAACCGTGCATTAACATCACTGTGTTCAAAGAACAAAACCAATACAATGCATGAACTTCCCCATCACAACTACTTACATTTTTATGTGAGATGCGCATCTGAGTGCGCGTCTGTATGTGTGTGTATTTGTTTTATTTACATCTTATGCATTATTTTTGAATGTTTAATCGCTATTATAAGCATTTATAGTATTGAATATGTATTTATTGATATTATATGTACACATACATGTACGTATACGTCAGTCAGCACAGGGTTGATCCTACTTTGCAAATCATGCAGCTAGGACGCCGACTAATATCACGTTCCGGTATATATGTGAATCCATGTTGTAGATGTTCGTCCGACCACTTTCTTTTTTACTCAACATAGTATGGATTAAAACATTAAGAAAGAAATCACACGACGTACCATCACAATTCGACTACTGAGCGCACCAAATTTCCTGCAGCACAGATTGGCCAAGCAATGTAGCGTGATCACCTGCAGCCAGTGATGGCCAAGCGGGGCATGTCGTCATGAATATGAGTCAGGTGTGTGTCTTGACCTCCGCCGAACCCCTGAGACTGACTCACCGAACCCCTAGGGTTCGATCGAATCCGGGTTAGGAACCACTGCTCTAAACTTCTGTTTGTACTTGCTCCGGCTGAGGGGGCGTGGCTGAGCTGTTCGGACTTAATACAGTTAATACCTAAATTCAGTCACCTCATGCCTAATGCAATACGTTCCTCTAGTGGGCATTTTTGAAAACTACAGTGTTGTATGTTTATAAAGAGAATGCATTGAAATGTGTTTTTATGCGAATGCTGTATAATATTTATATTTTATCATCAAGAAATATAACAGTAAAAATTGAAAAGTTTTTCTTAATAATTACTCTATTTTACTACATTAATACTGAATTAATGAGTAAGACTGTCTATAGAATGTGTTTAAGAAGCATATTTTAGCGCCATGTAATAGATACATAGTATTTTACTTCCGGCTGCTCATTCGCGCATGTGACGTGATACATGGGGTTTTACTTCTGGGTACAGAAGTCGTGGATTATCTCAATTCGCGGGACCCCACGGATGTCAATGGCCTATTGTGTGTGTGTGTGTGTATATATATATATATATATATATATATATATATACACACACTGTATAAGCAGTTGCCCCCTACTTACAAAATTAATCCGCTCCAGCGCCTTTTTCGTAAGGCAGGAGTTTCGTCAGTAGCATTTTACATGTTAAACGCCTGATTCGTTCCAAGGCTCCCAAGACTACCCCATAAACCCTTTAAAAATGATAAAAGTACACCAATTTTGTATGAAATATGTGTTAAAAGGAAAATAAAATTATTTTTAAACCATTTAAAAATGTTATTAACATATTTTTATTAACACACACACACACACACACACACCTAGCTCTCTCTCTCTCTCACTCACACACACACACAGAGGTCCTCGCTGTATTTCCATTCTACGGTCTCCTTCTGGTTCAATATCGTCCCGATTATAGAGGAGTTTGGTACTCCTGGTAGCTTCACGCTATGGAAACTGGAAATAAGCACCAGCCTGATGAGCCACTTGGCTCAGTTATAAAAAGCCCAACTGACTTTACCTACCAAACGTCTTCTACAGTGTATGGCATAGCATTGCAAGTTAAAGTGATAGCCTTCTTTGTCCAAGACCCCTACTTGCTCTGTACAAATTTCCCACCTGCCAGGCATCCCAGAGCAATCATGCCAACTGCTGTAAATGCCGTGCATGCCACAATATCTTTTATTATTATTATTCAGCACCTTATTATATTTTTTTTGTTCAAAATCAGCCTGCGATGGTTTGGTGAGCTATCCAGTGTGTAATATGTCCTTGCCCTGAGTTGACTGAAAAGGACCCCAGTCTCCCTGTGTCCCTAAATAGGATTAAGCAGTTCAGAAAGTGAATAAATGAATGAAAGCAAACAACTTAAATTTAGATTTATCCATCTAGAGTACTTTCCCCAACCTGCCACTGTCCAATGCTTCTCTTCTGTTATCCATTTTAATCATATACATTTAATGACCAGTCTTCAATATACCATTTTCTTTCCAACTCCAAGTATTGCCTCTTCAGTTTTTTTTTTTCTTTAATTTTAACTTTTTTAATGGACTAGCCTATGGACTTCCCTGAACAAATACATACTGATAGAGAATTTCAGAAGATTTTTTTTTTTTTTTGTCCATTTTCAACCTATAATCAAACGTATAATTGCAAAAGGATTTTATTGTCAATTTGGCTTTTAACATGTCAAACCTGAATTATCTCTTACAGCGTGTCACTGGGACAAATGTATGATAGTTGCTGAAAATGGGGCTTTGTACATCAATGTAGATATTCCATTTAAAATCTAGCTGTTTCTACCTGTAATTTTTATGTAAAATATTAACAGTGTCAAGACTGTCATTCTGGTTAATTTATCTTTAAAATAAAAGAAGAAGAAGAAAAGAGCAGGTAAAACAGGTGTTGGATTATGAGAGAATGTGGGATGACTCAACAGATAACAGCAGTTATGGCATCCAGACAAAACAAGGGGAACAAAAAGAATTGTTGATGGGATGAGGAAGTTTTGGAAAACATTAAGGGGTAAAGAGGGTATCAAATAAGACATGGGCCATACAGAGAGATGCAGAAAGAGACGGCGAACAAAAAGATGCAGTGCAAGGTGAAGAGAGGGGGTGGCAAAATCTAATGAGGAGAGATATTATAAGTTGTCTTAGAAGCTGGACTCACATGAAGGAGACTAATTCTGTTGATTTTTTTTTTTAATATAACTGCTCAAGCAGAAGGATTAAGCAGATAAAGATGTAACACATGCTAGGGTGAAAAGGGATGCACATGGTAGCGTGCTGACAATTGATGAGATTAGGTTAGGAAGGTGAAAATAGTATTTTGAAAAACTGATGAATGAAGAAAATGAGTGAGAGAGATATTTGGTGTGTGATAGTGATACGGTAAGTGCAAAGGTTTTGAAAAGATAAAGTAAAAGCACCTAAGCGAATGAAGAGCAGAAAGGAGAGACAGTTGGCCCAGATGATATACAAGTGGAGGTATGATGTTTAGGTGATGCATAGATGTGATTTTTTTTTTTAAACCAGATTCTTCATCAAAATCTTAGAAAATGAAAGGATGCCTGTAGATTTAAGGTGTCCTTTAGGGTGGTCGAACAAAGCATGGTAAAAATAAAATTACAGATAACCTCAATTAGAATCCCACATTAGGTTTTGGTATCCAAAAGATGATTTAAGAGGGGGGGGGGAATGAAAAAAAGGGAGATGTTTTAGAGGTTGCACAAGCTGCTGGAAGTTTCCTTAAAATTAACTAATTTTGTATTTTCAGCGTAGCCGAGCTGACTTGCTAAGAGAAGCAGTAGCAAAACCAAGGTTTCTAAACCAAGGTTTTAGTGCTTCATTACTACATGAATTCAACAGAGCGTACACTCTGATTGAAAGCACACTTGGATGACATCTTTTGCATTTTGCTTGCTGACATCACATCTTTGAAATAATCCTATAGAAACTCTTTACATCACTAAAAGTACCCCAAGCATCATTAGGGTCAGACATTGCCATATTCAAACGCTTCAAAGAAAAGTGGTCCTCAGTTGATACTAGGTCTTTCTCCACAGCTGCTGGTATAAGTGAGAATGTTGAGTTTAAAGAAGACACAGTTCAGTTTGCAATGGAACAGCTCAGCCAAAAACAACAACGGGATGATTACAGAGAATTTCTGAAGCTTACAGTCATTTTTCTTGGTAAGGATCCACCTCGAGGCATTCATTTCCAAGCACCTGGTGTACTTCATAGGGCCAGATGGATGGCTAAGGTGATTTACTGCTTTAAGATGTGGATTTTCAGAAAGCAGTTCAGCTTGAAAGCATCTGAAGAGCATGGAATGCTGCAGTTTCTTCTTTTTGTGGCAAGCCTCTACATCAGAACATGGTTTGAAGCCTCATCATTAGCAAAAGCCCCTGCAAATGATTTGACATTCCTTAAAAAGCTGTCACGGTATGAAAATTTAGTTGGAAAGAAAGCATCCTTTACAGTTTTTGGCCGACATCTTTGGTACTTGAGTGAAGAATTGGTTGGCATGGCATTCTGCGACCCCAGTGTGATACAAGAGCAGAAGAAGCTGATGGTTCACAACATCATGGAAAAGAAACGTTCAGAAGTTCTACTAAAGCATTGTAATGCTCTTATTCAAGCAGATTATGAATGAACGCAGATCAGTGATTTTGTCACCACCAACACGATGCATTTCTTTGAAGCTCTGCCACAAACATTCTTAAGAATTCCTCCAGATGACTGGGCTGTGTTGTGGTCTGTGCCGGCGGGCGGTATTAATTCTCTTCTCTAGTCTTCTCGGCGGGCGGTATTAATTCTCTTCTCTAGTCATTGTAGGCGCTGGCGAGGGGAATGGTGGTTGCCGACAGGCGAGTTCCAGCAGAGCGCACCTGGTCCCAATCTGCAATCAGCAAGCACCCAGCTATAAATGGGAGCGGCGCGCTTCCCTCCGCTGTCAGAAGATTGTTTTCCCTGTGATTCTGCTCCTCAGCTTTCTCTTTGACCCCTGGTTCTTGCTTCGTGCTCGACCAGTTCCATCGACTTAGTATTCCCGTGATTTACAGTTCCTAGTGCTTAATAAATCGTTTGAACCCTCATTTGGTCTCCTGCATCTCTGGGTCCAACGCATACACTCCAGGTTTAACAGAATCTTCTGATCTGAAACATGGACCCAGCGGAGACCACGCAGCTTCGGCAGGCACTATCCGACCAGGGTGCCCTGCTGGGACGACACGATTCCACCTTGCATCAGATGATGGACAATCTCCAGCACATAACCACCAGCTTGGTGCAGCTTGACGGAAGGGTGGACGCTGTCACCACTCACCTCACTGCCGTGACTCCGCCCCCTCACCCTTCACTTTCCACTGCGGCAGCCACGCCAGCACCAGCGATACGCCTTCATCATGAGTCTACTCACGGAGGAAGCCTCGTCCTGGGCGCTAGCGGTCGCCACCCATACCCCGGAATTATGCTCCCAGTTAGACCAGTTCATGTGAGAAATGAAGAAGGTTTTCTATCATCCGGTGAAAGGGGAGGGGGCAAGCTACGGATTCGGCAAGGCTCACAGTCGGTGGCGGAGTATGTCATCCGATTTCGGATTCTCACCATCGAAAACGGCTGGAACGACCCCACACTTTGTGGGGCTTTCCTGCAGGGGCTTGATGAACGGCTGAAAGACGAGACAACTACTCTTGAGGAGTTAATCCCCTTGTCCACCAGACTGGACAACCGGCTGAGAGAGAGGGATAGATCCCAGAAGGGGGCCCCACCTCGAATTCACTCGCCATTTCCCCCTCGGAGGGAGGATGACGGTCAAGAACCCATGCAGGTGAACTGCACCAGACTGACGGCTGAAGGGAGGCACCGGCGGCTGGCCAATGGTCTCTGTATCTACTGCGCCGAGAAGGGCCATTACCTTGCCCAGTGCCCCGCATGGCAGGGCCCAACAGCTACGAGAGGATCCTCCACGACACCCGGAAAGCGCCTGCAAGTTCAAGGTACGCTACACTATGCGCAACACTCTCATCCTGTAGACGTATTTATTGACTCAGGCGCTGACGCTAACTTTATTGATCCTGGAATGGTTGAGCTCCATGACCTGCCTGTGTATGAACTTGAGACCCCCAAGGAGGTAGTGGCCATAGATGGACGACTCATAGCTCATGTCACACACAAAACCAAGCCAGTGAAGCTCACTTTGTCCAGTAACCACCAGGAATATTTGGAACTGTTTGTTCTCCCTGCCTCTCGCTCTCTCTCCCCTAGTGCTGGGGTGGCCATGGTTGCAGACCCTCAATCCCCACATTGACTGGCGCACCCTCACCATACACAGCTGGAGTGACCACTGTCTGCAATACTGCCTAATGGCGGCCGTACCCTCCCAAGCCTCACGAACCCTGGTCAACCTGGAGGATCTGGACTTAGCCGGCATGCCCAAAGAATATCATGACCTGCAAGAGGTTTTCAGCAAGGACCAGGCTCGCTCCTTTCCTCCTCATCGACCATACGACTGCACCAATGACCTACTCCCAGGTTCCACGCTCCCTTCCCAGCGACTATACAACCTCTCGAAGCTGGAGAAAGATGCCATGGAGGCATACATTAACGAGTCGCTGGCTGCAGGTCTCGTTCGGCCCTCATCTTCCCCGGTAGGTGCTTCTTCGTCGAAAAGAAAGACAAGACCCTGAGACCTTGCATCGATTACACGGGCCTGAACCAGATCACCATAAAAAATAAGTACCCTCTCCCCCTAATTGATTCAGCCTTCACCCCTCTCCATGATGCTACCGTTTGTCCCAAGCTGGACCTGAGAAATGCCTACCACTTAGTCTGAATTCGGGAGGGGGACGAGTGGAAGACAGCTTTCAACACGCCCTTGGGGCACTTCGAATACCTGATCATGCCATTTGGACAAACCAATGCCCCAGCGGTTTTCCAAGCTCTGGTCAACGGTGTGCTTAGGGACACGCTGAACCACTTTGTATTCGTATACCTGGACGACATTCTGATCTTCTCTAGAGACCAAGGCAAACATCTCCGCCACGTGATAATGGTACTAAAGAGGCTCCTAGAGAACAGATTGTCGTTAAAGCAGAAAAATGCGAGTTTCATGTCCCCTCGGTCTTCTTCCTGGGGTTCATCGTGGAGAAGGGGCAGATAGGACCCGATCCGGCGAAGGTGAAGGCAGTGGAGTCACTGGCCGACTCCAGGGACGCAGAAACAGCTGCAGAGGTTCCTGGGCTGGAAGGGGCAGCCCACCTCTTCGTGGTCTGGACCGAAAATAAAAACTTATCCTACCTCCGTACAGCCAAGAGGTTGAACTCCCGTCAGGCACGATGGTCACTCTACTTGGGAAGGTTCAACTTCACACTGAAATACCAACCCAGCTCCCGGAATACAAAGCAAAACGCTCTCTCCAGGCAGTTCTCCTCTGTATATAGACCATCCTGCCCTCCTCCTGTATACTTGGAGCAGCCCAATGGGAGGTAGAACGGCTAGTTCGGGATGCCCATCAGGGGGAACCGGAGACTGTCGGGTGTCCCCAAGGTCAACTATATGTTCCCCCGCCAGCCAGAACCCCAGCACTCCTGTGGACTCACTCCTCAAAATTATCCTGCCACCCCAGAGCCCACTGAACTCTCTTCCTGCTCCGACAATGCTTCTGGTGGCCAATGATGGCAGCTGACACCAGGGAATTTGTTGCTTGTTCTACCTGTGCCCGGAGCAAGTCCTCCCATCGTGCACCCATTGGTCTCCTCCAATCCTTACCCGTTCCCCATCGCCCCTGGTCGCACATTGCGGTGGATTTTGTCACAGGTTTACCCCCATCTGAGGGCAACACTGTTATCCTGACAGTAGTGGACCGGTTCTCCAAGGTGGTTCATTTCGTCACCCTACCCAAACTCCCCTTGGCAATGGAAACAGCGGGTCTCCTAGTCCAACACGTCTTTCGCCTCCATGGCATCCCCCAGGACGCCGTTTCAGACCAAGGCCCCCAGTTTGCATCCAGAATTTGGAAGACGTTCTGCGACACCTTGGGAGTCTCCTGCAGCTTGACCTCTGGCTACTATCCTCAGTCGAACAGGCAGGCAGAACGCGCGAATCAAAGCCACGGATCCTCCCTGCACTCCATCGCCTCCTGCCTCCCAGCCTCCTGGGCCACACACACCTCTCATGAGTCGAATACGCACACAATTTTCTGCTCTGCACCGCCACCGGGATGTCCTCCTTCATGATGATTAATGGGTTCCAGCCCCCCTGTTTCCCAGCCAGGAGGTCGAAGTTGTCGTCCCATCGGTCCAGGCACAGTTTCACAGAGCATGCCGGGTCTGGAAAGAAGCACGGGCTGCCCTGGAACGAACAGTGGCCCGAAACCGGAGGATTGCCAATCCTCACCAAACCCCGTCACCTCCCTACGCGGTCGGGCAACAAGTGTGGCTCTCCTCCCGAGACCTGCCCCTGCAAGTCGATTCCAAAAAACTGTTTTTCAGATACATTGGGCCCTATGTAATAGAGAAAATTATAAACCCCAGTGCCGTCTGACTGAGACTCCCACCCTCACTCAAGGTACACCCAGCATTTCATGTTTCCCCTTTTTAAGCCCGTGGTAGAAAGTCCCCACTGACCCCCACCCCCTCCTCCCCGACTGAATGATGGACATCCCACATACATAGTCAACCGTATCCTTGATGTACGCAGACGGGGTCGAGGGTTTCAGTACTTAGTGGACTGGGAGGGGTATGGTCCCGAAGAGCGTTCATGGATTCCCCACTCCGTAATCCTGGACCCGGACTTATTAAACGAATTCTATTGACAGTTCCGGGACAAGCCTGGTCAGGTGCCAGGTGGCGCCCCTGAGGGGGGGGGCATGACACAGACTGTTATGGTCTGTGCCGGTGGGCGGCATTAATTTTCTTCTCTAGTCATTGCAGGCGCTGACGAGGGGCGTGGCGGTTTCTGGCATGCGAATTCCAGCAGAGCGCACCTGGTCCCAATCTGCAATCAGCAAGGACCCAGCTATAAATGGGAGCTGCACGCTTCCCTCCGCTGTCAGAAGATTGTTTTCCCCGTGATTCTGCTCCTCGGCTTTCTCTTTGACCGATGGTTCTTGCTTCATGCTCGACCAATTCCATCGATTTAGTATTCCCGTGATTTACAGTTCCTAGTGCTTAATAAATCATTTGAACCTTCTTTTGGTCTCTTGCATCTCTGGGTCCAACGCATACACTCCAGGTTTAACAGGCTGATGAACACTTTCAGAAGACTGCTAAAATTGCGCATTCCAGGAAAGTTGTCAATGATCTTGCTGAAGGGAATGAAGCTTATTCAAGACCTTAACTGTAGCCTAACAAAAATGAAGATCATAAACAGCACTTACTCCAAATATTCAAGGAGCACAGGAACATTTTTTGCGATTCCAATAAAGCAACAGTTGTTGCTGGACCTTCTAAGTAACATTTTAATGCAAGTTGCAGTGTGTTTTTGAACAGTAAAACGACAAATTATTCCAATATGTCTTTGATTTGGCTCATTATGTTATGGAACATAGAAGGATTTTCACATGTCTTGCTTGTGCAGCCTCTAAATATTAATTAATTTGTGTAAAATTTAGAGTGAAATAATTTGGCCAAATACGGAACCGAATGCAGGGTTCTAATCCAGAGAATCTTTAAAAATGCACAACGGTAGTGTCTTTGAACCAATTTTCTAGAGTAAAAAAGCTGTGCAAAATTGTAGTAAATTAAAAAAAAACACCAGTGATGCCATATTGGTATTGAAAATGCTAATGATAAAGTATGTGCAAGGTGAGAGGGAGTTGCATGGCATGTTTATGCACTTGGATAAAGCATATCACAGGGTCAAGAAAACAGTTGTGATACTGTATGAGGAACTCAAGAGAGGCAGAGAAGTATGTGTGGGTGGTTCAGGATTTGTATGAGGACAGTGTGACAGTGACCATAACAGCAATGATTTACTGGTTCAAGGTGGAGGTGGGATTGCATCAAACATTTTCACAAAGCCCTTATTTTTGCAGTGGTTAGGGACAGATTGACTGACGAGCTCAGACAAGAGGCTCCGCTGATGATGATGTTTGCATGACATGAACTATAGTAAGAGCAGGAAACAAGTGGAGATGAGTCTGAAGAGGTGAAGGTACCCAGTGGAGAGTAAAGGAAGGCAGTTCTGCTAACATCACCTAACGACTAATCTTCGCATCATGTTTACTTTACTGGTGACAAGTTTCAGATATTACACTCCGTTATTTTAGTGATTATGAGACATGCCTTTAATGAGCTGGTTGTGATTCATCATTTTATCCATAGAATACAAAGGCATAAAATATGACGCTAATATTATAAAAGAAATGTTTGCTTTGTAAATTGTGTATAGAAAAATGTATTCATTGATTTTTTTAGGTCACTTAATCCTAATTCGGGTCATTGGGAAGATAGCACCCATCTCAGTCGACTCTGGGTGAGGGCAGAGTACACCCTGGACAGCTCGCAAAGGCCATCGCAGTTGAAAACATTCACAAAACACAAAACCTTTCCAGATGTATTTACTCATTGCAACTTCTAACAGTCGAGTGAACAATATAGCAACAATTCTGAAAAACAAAATTAAATTCAGTGAGATGGTTTAAAGGATCATTCATCCCTAAAATACTTGACTCAGACTTAACTAATCATATTTTCCATTGCACACCATGCTAATTGGCTTCCACCTGTGAATAATTGTACTTATTTTGATTATTCTATAATAAAACAGTTCCTGGAAGTGTAACACTGAAAGGTTTTAGTAAAAAAAATAAAAAATAGCCAATCCATCATTAAGCTTTCAGGCAAATAAATCAGTGTCTAATTAGTAGGGCTGCGTAATAAAACCAGTTTATCGGTTTAAACTGGTTCTAACATGCAAACAATATATATCGCAATACTTTGAAGCAAAACCGGGTTTTCGATATGCATTCGGAAAACTTCGGAACAGTAAAAAAAAACTAATTGAACCTGATGTAATGCTTTCATTGGGGGAAAAAAAATGGTGACTGCAGACAGCCCAGCATGTAATTCTGACACAATCGTGTTTCAGTCCTCTTATCTACAGTCATTCAGTGTATGGAGAGCCCGGTATAACAAAAGCCATGGTTGGGCAGTGCGGATTGTCATGAACGCCTTCAGTCAATATAATTGGTTTTTATACAGGATGCGGGAATTCCCGGTAAAAACAAAACCAAGGTTCATGTTGCTAATTGCTCAGAAATTTTCTTATATATATATATATATATATATATATATATATATATATATATATATATATTACACACACACACGGATCCCTCACTTTCCACGGTTAATGGGGACCGAGGCTCCTCCCCCCACCGCGACCACCGATTTCCGCGAAGTAATGACTGACGTATACGTACATGTATATGTGCATATAATATCAATAAATACATATTCAACGCTATAAATGCTTATAACAACAATTAGACATTCAAAAATAATGCATAAGATGTAAATAAATATAAATGCACAAACTATAAAGTCACATTGCTGCTCCGCATAGTAGATTTGGCGCAGTTTTTACGTCAGATGCCCTTCCTGACACAACCCTCTGCATTTATCCGGACTTGGAACCGGCATGATTTGACAACTGGCTATTTTCCTAGTAGAGATTGAAATTGGCATCTCTCTTAGGGGAGATTGCAATTGGCATCTCTACTAGGAGAATTGCCAATTCTACTGAATAGCCATCTCTACTGTGACATATACTGGTCCTTCTCAAAAAATTAGCATATTGTGATAAAGTTCATTATTTTCTGTAATGCCCTGAAATAAATTAAACTTTCATATATTTTAGATTCATTGCACACAACTGAAGTAGTGCAAGCCTTTTATTGGTTTAATATTGATAATTTTGGCAAAAAGTAAAGAAAAAACAAAAATCCCTATCTCAAAAAATTAGCATATTTCATCTGACCAATAAAAATAGTGTTTTTAATACAAAAAAAGTTAACCTTCAAATAATTATGTTCAGTTATGCACTCAATACTTGGTCGAGAATCCTTTTGCAGAAATGACTGCTTCAATGCGGCGTGGCATGGAGGCAATCAGCCTGTGGCACTGCTGAGATGTTATGGAGGCCCAGGATGCCTTGATAGCGGCCTTAAGCTCATCCACAGTGTTGGGTCTGGTGTCTCTCAGCTTTCTCTTCACAATATCCCACAGATTCTCTATGGGGTCAGGAGAGTTGGCAGGCCAATTGAGCACAGTAATACCATGGTCAGTAAACCAATTAGCAGTGGTTTTGGCACTGTGAGCAGGTGCCAGGTCATGCTGAAAAATGAAATCTTCATCTCCATAAAGCTTTTCAACAGATGGAAGCATGAAGTGCTCCAAAATCTCCTGATAGCTAGCTGCATTGACCCTGCCCTTGATAAAACACAGTGGACCAACACCAGCAGCTGACATGGCACCCCAGACCATCACTGACTGTGGGTACTTGACACTGGACTTCAGGCATTTTGGCATTTCCTTCTCCCCAGTCTTCCTCCAGACTCTGGCACCTTGATTTCCGAATGACATGCAAAATCTGCTTTCATCCGAAAAAAGTACTTTGGACCACTGAGCAACAATCCAGTGCTGCTTCTCTGTAGCCCAGGTCAGGCGCTTCTGACGCTGTTTCTGGTTCAAAATGGGCAATGACTCTGGATGTTTCTACTCCAGACTCAGTCCACTGCTTTCACAGGGCACCCAAGGTCTGGAATCGGCCCTTCTGCACAATCTTCCTCAGGGTCCGGTCACCTCTTCTGGTTGTGCAACATTTTCTGCCACACTTTTTCCTTCCCACAGACGTCCCATTGAGGTGCCTTGATACATCACTCTGGGAACAGCCTATTCCCTCAGAGATTTCTTTCTGTGTCTTACCCTCTTGCTTGAGGGTGTCAATGATGGCCTTCTGGACAGCAGTCAGGTCGGCAGTCTTACCCATGCTTGCGGTTTTGAGTAATGAACCAGGCTGGGAGTTTTTAAAAGCCTCAGGAATCTTTTGCAGGTGTTTAGAGTTAGGAATTTTGGGTTTTCATGAGCTGTATGCCAAAATCATCAGTATTAAAACAATAAAAGACCTGAAATATTTCAGTTGGTGTGCAACGAATCTAAAATATATGAAAGTTTAATTTTTATCAGTAAATTACAGAAAATAATGAACTTTATCACAATATGCTAATTTTTTGAGAAGGACCAGTCATAAAAATTAAAAGTTTAAAGAAGGCAGACATTGGTGAAAGTACAAGAACATATATTAATTGTATATAATACCATATTGGTGTAAATTGGCAATTTAGTGCAGAAGATTAACAAAGGTCCTGAGTAAACCGATGCAAATTAAGGTGCATAGTGTGTTGTGAAAGGTAATAGTGCAGTACTTAGTTAATGACAGGGTAATTGGCTGGCCAGAGCAAATGATTTAAAAAGTCTAGTGTAAACATGTTTGTGGAGGTTAAGATGTGTGGTGTGTAGTGAGTGCTGCAGTGCAAAGCAGGTGTGCATACATGGAGTACTCAGAATTGCATATGAGTGACCTTGCCCAATTGGCAAGAGCGTGGGCAAGCCCATATGTGTGTACTTGGTGAATTTCAGCTTTAATTATTATTAAAGTGTAGTAGCTTAAGAAAGGCAGGGCTCCCCAAATTAAATCTCTATATATAACCCTCATATCATATTTGCACTGGATGTAATATGAGTTACCTTTCCCGTAGAACAGTCATGAGCAAACACATGCATACAACCAGAAGAGTGGAGACTATTCACTGACAGCTATAAGCAATCACTGCATGTGTTCTGCTCTATAATGACAACAAGTTTGCCTGTGTGCCAATCACACACTGAATAACATTGAAAAAGAAACATGAATCAGTTAAATATGTCCCAGAGAAAATTCATTATGATCAGCATGACTGGTTGGTTTGTGTCGATCTGTAGATAGCTGGGTTTGGACAACAGTCTGGTTTTCCACGTACTCATGCTTTCTGTGTATGTGGGACAGTAGGGACTGAGCGCAATATT
The DNA here is from genome assembly GCA_024760905.1 of Plotosus lineatus. NCBI lineage: Eukaryota > Metazoa > Chordata > Actinopteri > Siluriformes > Plotosidae > Plotosus > Plotosus lineatus. Next base: position 18,066,669 of record CM045745.1, on the reverse strand, counting down.
ACACAAAGAAGGAATGGCTTGTGTGGGAGGAATTGATGCCCTGCAGAACAAGGAGCACCATTAAGAAGCCACTGGTGAACAGAGAGAGGATCCTTCTTCCACCACTGCACATTAAGCTCAGCTTGATCAAGCAATTCATCAAAGTTCTGGACAAAGATGGTGCATGCTTTGTATACTTGTCCAAAGCTATTACAAGTTTTATGATGGAAAAATTGAAAGCTGGGATCTTTGATAGTCCACAAATCCATCAGCTCATCAGAGATCTAGAGTTAGATAAGTCAATGAACGAAGTGAAACTTGAAGCATGGAAGGCTTTTGTTCAGGTTGTTACAAACTTTCTTGGTGACAATAAGACCAGTAACTATGAAAAACTTGTCACCAACATGTTGATGGATTTCAAAAACTTTGGATGCAACATGAGCATCAAAATGCACTACCTATATATGAATTTTTTACCTGAAAATCTTGGATCAATGAGTGATGAGCAGGTGGAGAGATTCCACCTGGACATGAAAGAGATGGAGACCAGGTATCAGAGACGCATCATGCAGGCATGATGGATTATTTTTAAGAAATCTTTTTAACAGATAAATAATTGTGGGGGTTTTTTTTGTTTGTTTTTTTTTTGTTAATCCAGTTTGCACAAAAACCTTAACTATTACAAAAAAATGGATGGCATGTTTGGATTCAGCATTTCAAAAATGTTCCATATCAGTTTAAAAATCTTTTACACCGTTTTTTTTTTTTTTTTTTTGGTTCCCCAGTGTAAGAGTGTAATTGTAAGTAGCTTTGGATAAAAGCATCAGTCAAATGCTATAAATGTAAATGAATTATGATGATGCTATAAAATGTTTGTTTTGCTCTGATGGGTGGAAAAGAAAGAATTGGCATGGAAAACCTCTTTCGGCTCATTTTTTTAGCGACAAAGTATCTTCCGAAAGTAAGACGAAGCGATAATTGAAATGAAGATCAGTGTAGGATCCATAGGGTTTACACCTTCCTTGACAAACACACACTTTCTGTCAGTCCAGCTGTTTTAATAAGCAGAGAAGTGCATATCCAAAAATAGAAAAAATGCCAGCATCCCATCCTATTTCTTGTCCTTTCACTGGCAACCCATCGCTTTACAAATCAGACCCATCAGTATCTCTTGGCATAAATCTGTGGTACAGAGAAAGTGAGTGACAGTAAGTTGTTTGCAACTTGACAAGCAAGTTGCAGTTGCCTTGCTGGTTTGGCTCTGTCTCTTCTGAGGATTCTCTGGCGTCTCATTTAATTGAAAGAATATCATTTCTAAGAAGTCAAAAGTGACAGAGGAAAAAAGAAAAAGAAAAAAATATTGGATTAAATCGGTTTCTTGTTACAGGGGTAACAGTTCTCTGCCACCATCACCACATTCACCCAATCTGATACCGTGAAACAACAAGGATAATGATGACGAACAAACAGTAAACCTTAGATCTTTGTAAGTGGATCGCTATGTCACAGCCAAACAGGAAACGTCTTGGGTCTCTCAGTTTTGATAATGTGTCAATTTCTTCAAATTAGCTGTGTTAGGTCTTTAAAGATAAATAAAATATATACAATAAAGCTCATCATTTTACCTCAAATTTCCTGTTGTAGCCATTGAAAAAAAATGCAGTTTGTCTAAAAACTTGATATAGCACTACATGCAATATTCAGAATTCAACTCTTCCACTTTCAGTAAGCTGTCCTTTTGAATTAACCTGTGTACTGTTTTAAATGTTTCCATGTATTTTTATTTTGACATTTCTGTTCTTTCACTGGGTTATCAAAGGCGGGCCATGTCTGTCACTGTCTATGGTGAGAGGCAAGTAACAGAACTATTGCTGACTTTCGTAAAGAGTAGCTGCAAAGTCATCAGCGTGTTTCTGTCCCTTGCTAAAAAGGGTTGTGACAAGAAGGGCATCCGACGTAAAAATCTCTGCCAAATCAAACGTGCGAATCAGATGATTCGCTGTGGCGACTCCCGAGTAAAAGGGAAAAAGCCGAAAGGAAGACAGACAGACAATTAACTGACTTCTTCCCACATAAAAATGTAAAATACTTTGAAATACAAAATACGTTTAATGCTTTAATTTCACTGAAGAGGTTTTTATTATTATTATTATTATTATTATTATTATTATTATTATTATTATTATTATTATCATCACAGATGTAATAGCATCTGAAAATTCCAAAGAAGGTAAAATCTATAGATATGTGACCTTTAGGTGATAACACTATAACACTGTATTTTATAGCCATAGCTTTAATAATAAATGCTATAATACAAGAACTACAGCCTTCAGAATTTCTATTTACAAAACAATATGATTTAATAATCTTCACAATCGCAGTACAACCAAATTTCTATAATTATTATTCAATAAACTTTTTAAAAGCTTCAGTGTAAAGACACTAAACCAGACGAACTTCAGACTTCCTTCTTCATCAAGCATCTCTCTCTCTCTCTCTCTCTCTCTCTCTCTCTCTCTCTCTCTCTCTCTCTCTTTCTTACACACACACACACACACACACACACACAGTGTTCTTCATTTAGCTCATCTTTTGTCTCCAGAAATGATTGCAGATGTGGCCAAAGAAACCAGGGCAATGTCAATAATTTAGGAAGCAGGGGCTAATTTTAATCCATCTTGGTGAAATGAGCATACAAAGTGTCAAGAGTAAGGCATGCCAAGGATATGTCATATGGTTCATGTTCCTAAGAGAATTAATTTTAAAGACACATCATAATATAGATTTATAGACTTTAAAGAAGAAGTTTTTTGAATTCTTTGACAGCCTGTGTGTCAGTGGCAGAAAGAGAGGAAGGGTTGGAGGGAGAGGGTCAATTTGTCTAGGAATAGGACATCCTTGGCTTTAAAGACTGATAGAGTCCTTTTCATCACAGTCCTTTTCATTCATCTCTTATAACTCTTATATAACATAGTCTCATGACTGTATATGTGCAACTGTTTGGAATAAGTTGGGAATAGTTAAAGGCTGAAAATGAGGGCTATCTGATGCCATCTAGTAAATGTTACAATGAGTATGCTATACTATAAACAACAAATTAAGGAATAACTATTCAGTAGGAGTAATTCTAATACTTTAAATTCAGCTAGCTTCTTAAGAACAGTGGAGAGGTCTTTGCATTTTCAACCATTACAAATTGAAACGTGGGGCCGGTGGCGTAGTGGTTAGGGTGCTGCGCTCATGATTGGGAGGTTGTGAGTTCGAATCCCTACTGAGACCCTCACTGTGCTAAGACCCCTGGGCAAGGTCTCAACCACAAGTGTGCCTCTGTTCACCCAGCAGTATAAATGGGTACCAGTAAAAATATACTGGGAAGGTAACCTGCTATGGACTAGCGTCCCATCCAGGGGGAGTTGAACTCCTGGTTGCTTCACGCTACGGAAACTGGGAATAAGCACCGGCCTGATGAGCCACGAGGCTCAGGTGTAAAAACCCAACAGACTTTACTTTACAAATTGAACAGTGATGAAACACAAGTATGTTGACAACGATAAGCCATGGTTAAGGGCTGTGGTTTTGCACTATTCTTTTGCAAATTGCGGCTGAAAAAAATTGTCAGTTAACTGTTAACTATCTGTTCATGACATCATAAAATAATTTTGATCATGAAAAGTAAGTAAAAGAAAAACAGAAATCCAACATTTTCAGAGTACATTCAGATAAATTTCAAGTGGCACTCGAAACGTGATTAGTTTTAAATCTTGTCAAAACTTCATATCCACCGCAAGCATTATATCTGCACTAAACCTTATTTTTTCATTGTAGCTTGATCACTTTCTACACAGCTTATGATGATCCTCATTGCAAAGGCCAAGGCAACTGCATAGTTTTTATTAGTTGTTATTTGTTGTAAGTTTATTAGTTATAATTAGTTATTTGTTACTTTTTTAACAATGTGAAAAAGCTTCCTTGCTGAAGCTGCTTATCTGAAGCCTAAAACAACCCCTACACTCAAGTGATGCATCCCATTATAGTTTGACAGATAATTAACACAGAGGATAAAGTAATAAACAATTGGCTACATGAGTCAGCAGGGAAATCCCGAAAATACAACTTTATAAAGGAATGATCTTTTCTGTTTGTTTGTTTGTTTGCATTTTCTTTGATGTCACGAATGCAACAGGGTTTGTCAACAAGCCCACTCAGTCCCTTCAGAGATTTCTGATTACAGCAAATAAAATATATTCAGGTCCAGCAAAAAGAAGCTGAAACCTTTTTTTTTTTCATTTAACTAATTAACTCAAAAAAAGAGAAAAATAATAAATTATGCACTGGGGAGCAGAAGGAAAAGACTTAGTAGAAGCATCTCTCTTCTGCTCTCGTCTTGTTATCAGCCCTGGAGAACACAATGACTTTGAATTGGTGTTCTCAACATTTCCCATATAAATATAAATTTAGCCTATAGGCACCATCAGCATTTGTGAAGTTCCTCACAAATCTAAGGATTTACATTTCACAAAGTTATTATTTTTTTAATGTTTTCCCCCTTTATTAGAAAGACAGGAAGGTGTACCAATTCCAGTCAACTCTGGAAAACATCATCCCATCTCTAGCCTACGTCAGCTAATGCACGGTAAATGCGGAGAACATCTTCAACAGTTCACCAGTCCATTGAAAGGTCAACATACACAAAACCATTCACACTTGTATCTAGGGGCAAATTGGAACGGCCAATTAGCCTAATATGCATGTCTTTGGATTGTGGAAGAAATCCAATGCACCAAGAGGAAACCCAAAAATGCATGGAGGTGAACCTGAAAACGCCACTCAAAAACACTTTTTGTCAAGTACAGAGCTCGAACCAAGGGCCTTCATGCTGTGAAGAACAGAAAACTACTGCACCAACATGCCACCCCTTAGAACCCCACACAGCTAACCATACAATTATTCACATAATCAAAGAATCAACTAAACACTCAAAAGTAATTAACTTACCAAATGAATAATGAATTACTGGGAGATACATAGGTTTGAATTTTAAATACAATCTAGAAATTTGACGTTTTTTGTACTTATATTATTTTTATTATAATTTTCTGAGTAGAAAAATATGAGAATATTTATACAAAGAAATTATGAATCAAGCTTCTCTTCACCTCCTCACAATAATAAAAGCTTTTATTTATTAAGACTGTGTATGAGTATCGACTATTTCAGTAGACAAAATAGATTTTTTTTAAATTCTTGATAAGAACCATGATCTATCATGTAAACCTTATCTTAATAACATTTAATTTATATTTAAAGTAAATCCAAAGGAAATAGAAAATGTTCTTATTGACAGTGGTACAGTGTTTAGCATGTTTGCTTCATAGCAAAAAAAGGCCAGAGTTCAATTCCCAGACTTGGACATTTCTGTGTGGAGTTCTCCCCATGCTTGCACAGGTTTCGCCTGGGGACTCTGGTTTCTGTCACAGTACAAAAACCTGCACAGTAGGCTAATTAGATGCTCCCAATCACCCCTAGGTGTAAATGTGAATGGCTTTGTGTGTGAGATTATACTGGCCCTGCGATGGCCTAGCGAGCTGAACAGGGTGTACCCTACTATTGCAGAGAGTTTGCAGAGATGGGCATCAACCTCCCCACGATCCTAATTAGGAATAAAAGGCTTAGAAAATGAATCAATGATTGAATGAATGTTGGAGAAACTAGATGGGAATTACTAATAAACTAGTAAGTCCTGTGCATTATATTATTGTGAGATGCTACATTTGGAAACTAAATAAAATAATTAGACTGTAAGATACATCTGTCCTGAGGCATCAATAATGTGGTAAACAGGGCCTGTATGCGTACTGGTTTTAATTTCCCATGCGTGCATCTTGTAATATGTCTGGAGTACATGCATGGACATTCAAAGGATTTATGAATCTGTTATTAAACATTATATATATTTATATATATATATATATATATATATATATATATATATATATATATATATATATATATATATATATATATATATATATAGAGAGAGAGAGAGAGAGAGAGAGAGTGTGTGTGTGTGTGTGTGTGTGTGTGTTTGTGTGCATGACGTTGCTTTCCTTCATTTCAGTTCACTAATTTAGACTATTTAATGTGGGTCTGTTACATGAGGGGCAGTGGTAGTCTTGTGGTATAGGGCGCTGGAGCACTGATCCAAAGGTTGGGGGTTCGAGTCCCACTCTCCACAGGGTTGCCACTGTCCCCCCCCAGTGCGGCTAACTGGGTTATCAAAGGCGGGCCATGTCTCTCACTGTCTATGGTGAGAGGCATGTAAAAGAACCATTGCTGACTTTCGTAAAGAGTAGCTGCAAAGTCATCAGTGTGTTTGTGTCCCTTGCTAAAAGGGTTGTGTCAGGAAGGGCATCTGGCGTAAAAACCGATGCCAAATCAAATGTGCGAATCAGATGATTCCCTGTGGCGACTCCCGAGTAAAAGGGAAAAAGCCGAAAGGAAGACAGACAATGTGGGTCTGTTACATAAAATCAGAGTAAAGATCCATTTAGAATTCAGTCTATAAGGCAAGCATAAAGCTAAAATGCCAAATGGGTAAATACGTTTGCATACCACTGTATAAATGCATTGGGATCATCATAAAATTGTCACTTTGATGAGAGAATGGGGGACCCACATCAGATGACAAAATTATTTTAAAAAATTAATTCTTAGTAATATTATAAAATAGCATGAATGACATACAACATTTTCTCTGTAATTCATATGGTAGTTGTACACACATGTATGTGCACACACACACACACACACACACACACACACACACCACACATCTCCTGCCTTTTTTTTATAAGTGATGTGCACTTCTGCTGGAGACAATAAAGTAGTGGAGAAACCAATTACCAGGAAGGAGACATGAATGTGGTTCATAGCCTTCAATATGTCATTATCTCTGAATCGACACATCCAAGCGGCCCTGACAGGCCATTTCTGCAGGAAGTGCTGCAAGCTGCCATGATAAAGCGCCAGCCAAGTAGAAACAGGAAAGAAAAAATGGGAACATCTATAATGGCCAGCCACACACCTTTTCTCACATCCCTGTAGGTCTACACTTCCTTTCAATAAGTTAACTTCACTGCATTAAAATTTCCTCCTTTTTGATCAGCTTTTTGGAGCTGGTCCTTTTTGATTTGGACTCCCTGACCACTCTTTTCTCTTTTCTGCAGTATCACAGCATTACCCATTTGAAATCTGAAATAGTAATTCTTCTTTTAATTATTATTTTATTTTACTTAACCTTGTGAGGAACCCACACTTCCTCCGTGAATTGCCCAAATTGCCCAAAGACAATTTCAGCAAAATGTCAATGAATTTAGTATGGTAATAGCTTAGTGCATGGAAATTTGCATAAAGCCTAATACTCAAAGAGCAGCACAATCAAAGAAGGGGGGGAGGGGGGGTGAGTCCCGGGGGGGGGGGGGGTCCCCAGAAAATCAGCATGTTCTTGCGAGGCTAACTAAACCCCAAAATACTCATCACAACAGGGAACTCGTTGTCTGCTCATTCCAAAAACATTGTTACTTAAACTATATGCAACTAATCCAAGCTCTTTAAACATTAAATTACCCCTTTACATTGAAACTCTTTAACTGTGCAGTAAAAAGTAGTTTCATCGGTATTATTTGTATATGTGTGGTTCAAATATTTTGCTGGATGAAATTCCAGCTCATTCCAGTTTAAGTACTAATTCTTTGTAAATTTGGGGGCAGCTCTTGCACAATGGTTAGAAAAGTGGGTTTGGGACCATCGTCACTAGCTTTATTCCCAGCAAGAAAAATGGATGGCGATGGGGGATGCAGATTGAGCTGCATGTTCCTTTCCTCCACATTCATAGGCGAAGTGCCCTTGAACAAGGCACCTAACCCCCCAACTGCTATCAGAACTCCCCAATGTGTGGTAGCCCTCCCTTCTGGGTCTGTGTATGTGCTCACTTTTGATGAATTAAATGCAGAAGCAGAATTTCTCCTTTGGGATGAATAATGTATTTATTTATATTGTATATATACAACCCCAATTCCAAAAACATTGGGACACTATACAACTTGTGAATAAAAACTGAATGCAAGGATGTGGAAGTGCCAAATTTCAATATTTTATTCTGAAAAGTACATAGATGATGGGTCAAAAGTTTAAACTCAGAAAATGTATCATTTTTTAATTGAAAAAATATGTTGATTTTAAATTTCATGGTGTCAACAAATCTCAAAAAAGTTGGGACAAGGCCATTTTCACCACTTCTTTTGCATCCATTTGCATCCCCTCTTCTTCTTACAACAGTCTGCAATTGTCTGGGGACCGAAGAGACAATTTTCTCAAGTTTAAAAATAGCAGTACTGTCCCATTCTTGTCTAATACAGGCCTTTAACTGTTCAACTGTTGTGGCCTTCTTTGAGCCTTCCTCTTTTGATGCGCCAAATGTTCTCTATAGGTGAAAGATCTGGACTGCAGGCTGTCCATGTCAATAACTGGATCCTTTTTCTATGCAGCCATGATGTTGTAATTAAGGCTGCATGTGGTCTGGCATTATTATGTTGAAAAATGAAGGTCTTCTCTGAAAGACATGACGTCTGAATGGAAGCACATTTTGTTCTAGAACCTGAATATACCTTTCTGCATTGACGGTTCCTTTCCAGATGTGCAAGCTGCCCATGCCACACGCACTCATGCAACCTCATATCATCACAGATGCAGGCTTCTGAACTGAGCACTGATAACAACTTGGGTTCTCCTTGTCCTCTTTAGTCTGAACGACATGGCGTTCCAGTTTTCCATAAAGAACTTTAAATCATGATTCGTCTTACCACGGTAGTTTTCCACTTTGCCACCCTCCATTTTAAATGACCCCTGGCCCAGAGAAAACACCTGTGCTTCTGGGTCCTCTTTAGAAATGGCTTCTTCTTTGTACTGTAGTTTCAGCTGGCAACGGAGGGTGGCATGGTGGATTGTGTTCACCGACAATGGTTTCTGGAAGTATTGCTGAGGCCATTCTGTGATTTCCCTAACAGTAGCATTCCTGTTTGTGGTGCAGTGCCATCTAAGGGCCTGAAGATCACGGGCATACAGTATGGTTTTTCAGCCTTGACCCTTATCTACAGAGATTGTTCCAGATTATCTCAATCTTTGGATGATGTTATGCACTGTAGGTGATGATAACTTCAAACTCTTTGCAATTTTTCACTGGGAAACACATTTCTGATATTGCGCCTACCTTACTGTGCAACATCAGGGCAATTGATGATTCTCTATCCATGTTCGCTTCTGAGAGACAACGCCACTCTGAGAAGATATAGATCAGTCATGTTGCCAATGGACCTCATTAGTGGTAATTGGTCTTCCAGCTGTTCATTATAAGTGCAATTTACTTTTTCAGCCTCTTATTCCTTCCTGTCCCAATTTTTTTGAGATTTGTTGACACCATGAAATTTGAAATCAACATATTTTTCCCTTAAAATGAAACATTTTCTCAGTTTAAACTTTTGAGCTGTCAAATTAGTTCAGTTTTCATTCAGTCAATGCATTCAGTTTTTATTCACAATTTATTTAGTGTCCCAACTTTTTTGGAGTCCAGTTTGTATAATGTATGTATAATGTATACATACACTGAACAGGAATCCTTCGCTACTTTGCACTTCAATTCATGTGGCTTCAGTGCATCTCATTTTTTTAAAAATATTCATCTAATTTAAAAAATAAGGAAATTATGGAAGAATAGGTGAAAAAGTTAAGGAAAATGCTACAAAAACAAGGCCAATTATGCAAAATAATAATAATAATAAATAAATTAAAAAAAAAACCTAAACAAATACAAAACAAAAAATCACCCAAAAACTCCCATCAAAACTACTTAAATTTTTGTGAGGTGCACATCTGAGTGTACACGTGTCTGTATGTGTGTGTGTGTATTTATATTTTTACATCATTTGCATTATTTTTTAATGGTTATTTGTTATTATAAGCATTTATAGCATTGAATATGTATTTATTGATATTATATACACATACACATATACATGTAATGCAGCCATGGGGGGGGGGGGGGGCCACAAACAAGTGCCTGTCCTCACGCTGGTCCCAAGCCCGGATAAATGCAGAGGGTTGTGACAAGAAGGGCATCCGGCATGAAACTTCTGCCAGAATACAATATGCAAACCGTAAAGACAAATTTCATACCGGATCAGACGAGTCCCGGGTTAACAACGACCGCCATCACTGCTGTTAACCAACAGGGTGCTGGTGGAAACTGGACTACTGCTGGTCGAAGACGTCGAAGAAGGAGAGGCGTGTCAGTAGGCAGAGAGAGAAGAGGAAAGGAATGAGTTTAGGACTGAGAGTAGGGACTTTGAATGTTGGAACTATGACATGAAAAGGTAGAGAGCTGGCTGACATGATGCAGAGAAGGAAGGTGGACACACTGTGTGTTCAGGAGACCAGGTGGAAAGGTAGCAAGGCTAGAAGCTTAGAAGCAGGGTTTAAGCGATTTTTTTCATGGTGTGGATGTGAAGAGAAATGAAGTAGGAGTGACCTTGAAGGAGGGGATGGTCAAGAATGTTCTAGAAGTGAAAAGACAGAGTGATGAGTCTCAAGTTTGAAATTGAAGGTGTGATGCTCAATGTTGTTAGTGCTTATGCCCGACAGGCAGGTTGTGAGCTAGAAGAGAAGGAGAGATTCTGGAGTGAGTTAGATGAAGTGATGCAGAATACCCCCAGAGCTGAAAGAGTGGTCATTGGTGCAGACTTCAATGGACATTTTGGTGCAGGCAACAGAAGGGACAAGGAAGTGATGGGCAGGTTTGCTATCCAGGACAGGAACACAGAAGGACAGATGTTGATCGATTTTGCAAAAAGGATGGAAATGGCTGGGGTGAATACTTTCTTTCAGAAGAAACAGGAGCATAGGGTGACTTATAAAAGTGGAGGTAGGAGCACACAGGTAGACTACATCTTGTGTCGGCGATGTAATTTGAAGGAAGTCAGTGACTGCAAAGTAGTAGTGGGTGAGAGTGTTGCCAAACAGCATAGGATGGTGGTGTGCAGGATGATGCTGATGGTAAGAAAGGTGAAGAAGGCAAAGGCAGAGCAGAAGACAAAGTGCTGGAAGCTGAAAAAGGAAGAGTGTCGGGTTGTCTTCAAGGAGGAGTTGAAACAGGTTTTTGGTGGTCAGGAAGTGCTTCCAGATGATTGGACAACTACAGCTAATGTGATCAGGGAAACAGATAGGAGAGTACATGGCGTGTCCTCTGGAAGGACAGTAGATAAGGAGACATGGTGGTGGAATGAGGAAGTGCAGGAGTGCATACAAAAGAAGAGGTTAGCTAAGAAGAAGTGGGACATTGAGAGGACCGAAGAGAGTAAACAGGAGTACAGGGAGACACAGCGTAAGGCAAAGGTAGCAGTGTCAAAGGCCAAACAGAGGGTGTATAATGACTTGTATGCTCAGTTGGACAGTAAGGGGGGAGAAAATGATTTATACAGGTTGGCACAGCAGAGAAATAGATATGGGAAGGACGTGCAGCAAGTTAGAGTGATTAAGGACAGAGTGGGAAATGTGTTGACTGATGACAGAAGTGTGCTGGGAAGATGGAAAGAGTACTTTGAAGAGCTGATGAATGAGGAAAATGAGAGAGAGAAAGAGTAGAAGAGGTGACTGTTGAGGACCAAGAAGTAGCAAAGATTAGTAAGGGTGAAGTGAGGAGGGCATTGCAGAGGAGAGTGGAAAAGCAGTTGGTCCTGATGATATGCTGGTGGAGGTATGGAAGTGTCTAGGAAAGGTAGCAGTAGATTTTCTGACAAGAACATTCAACAAGGTCATAGAGAGTGAGAGGATGCCGGAGGAATGGAGGAGAAGTGTGCTTGTGCCCATTTTTAAGAACAACGGAGACATGCAGAGTTGTGGCAACTACAGAGGGATAAAGTTGATGAGCCATACGATGAAGCAATGGGAAAAATAGTGGAAGCTAGACTAAGGGCAGAGGTCAACATTTGTGGACAACAGTTTGGTTTCATGCCAAGAAAGAGCACCACAGATGCAGTGTTTGCCTTGAGGATGTTAATAGAGAAGTACAGAGAAGGTCAGAAGGAGCTGCATTGTGCCTTTGTGGATCTGGAGAAAGCATATGACAGGGTGCCAAGAGAAGAACTGTGGTATTGTATGAGGAAGTCTGGAGTGGCAGAGAAGTATGTTAGAGTGATGCAGGACATGTATGAGAGATGTAAGACAGTGGTGAGGTGTGCTGTCTGTGTGACAGAAGAGTTCAAGGTGGAGGTGGGACTGTATCAAGGGTCAGCTCTGAGCCCCTTCTTGTTTGCTATGGTGATGGACAGGCTGACAGACAAGGTTAGACAAAAATCTCCATGGACTATGATGTTTGCAGATGACATTGTGATCTGTAGTGAGAGCAGAGAACAAGTGCAGGAAAATCTAAAGAGGTGGAGGTATGCCCTGGAGAGGAGAGGAATGAAGGTTAGCCTCAGGAAAACAGAATACATGTGTGTGAACGACAAGGACCCAAGAGGAACGGTGAGGTTGCTGGGAGCAGAGATAAAGAAGGTGGAGGATTTTAATTACTTAGGCTCAACAATCCAGAGCAATAGAGAGTGTGGAAAAGAGATGAAGAAGCATGTGCAGACAGGTTGGAATGGTTGGAGAAAAGTATCTGGTATGATGTGCGATAGGAAGTTATCGGCAAAAAAGAAAGGAAAAGTGTACAAGACGGTGATGAGGCCAGCGATGTATGGTTTCGAAACAGTGGCCCTGGGAAAAAGACAGGAGTCAGAGTTGGAGGTAGCAGAGATGAAAATGTTGAGGGTCTCTTTGGGAGTAACGAGGATGGATAGGATCAGGAATGAGTACATCAGAGGGACAGCCCATGTTAGATGTTTTGGAGACAAAGTCAGAGAGGCTAGAATGAGATGGTTTGGACTTGTACAGAGGAGGGATAGTGAATATATTGGTAGTGGGATGCTTAGGTTGGAACTACCAGGCAGAAGGTCTAGAGGAAGACCAAAGAGAAGACTTTTGAATGTGGTGAAGGAGGACATGAAGGTAGTGGGGGTAAGAGTAGAAGATACAGAGGATCGAGTGAGATGGAGGCGGATGGTTTGCTGTGGAGACCCCTGAAAGGAAAAGAAGAAGAAGATATACACATATACATGTACAAATACGTCAGTTGGGGTTGGGGGGTGATCCTACTTCACGAATTTCGATGGTTGAGTGGGGATCTCGGTCCCAATTAAACACTGAAAGTGAGGGATCCCTGTGTGTGTGTGTGTGTGTGTGTGTGTGTGTGTGTGTGTGTGTGTGTGTGTGTGTGTGTGTGTATATATATATATATATATAAAATAATAAGAAGAATTCCTCTCATTTCAACTCATCAATGAGTCACAATGAATTCCTCTGCAGTTTGGGTGTCAAAAAACAATGTAATGTATTGAATATAGTACTAAATGTAAAAAAAATCTGATGATAATATCATTGCTTCTTCAATATATATTATTTAAATGAAAATAATCAGAAGTAGAATATCATGTTGATTCCGGAGGACACTGTGTTCACGCAGTTGCTTCGTTCAAAATAAGAATGAGATCATGATAATGTCTTGTGGAACAAAAATTACAATATTTGTATGTACACACATATCTACACACATCTATCTATCTATCTATCTATCTATCTATCTATCTATCTATCTATCTATCTATCTATCGATCTATCTCTGTGTCTGTCTGACTGTTTGTCTGTCTGTGTGTGTGTGTGTGTGTGTGTGTGTGTGTGTGTGTGTGTGTGTGTGTGTGTGTGTGAGAGAGAGAGAGAGAGAGAGAGCTATGTTAATTTAGTTCAAAATGTAAGTGTATAATAGTGGATATGTTGTATGGAGGAGTTGTACAGTTTAATGGTCACAGGTAGGAATGATTTTATATGTCATTCAGTGGAGCATTTTGATGGTATCAATCTCTTATTGAACATGCTCCTGTGACTGATCAGCAGGTTGTGAACTAGTTGGGAGGGATCGTTCAGTATTGTCTTTATTTTGGCAACTTTCGCCTCTCTGACACTACCATCAAAGAGTTCAGCTCCATCTTCACTAAGTTACTGGCCTTGCTGATCAGTTTGTTCAGGTTGCATCTGCGATTCTCAGCCTGCTGCCTCAGCATGGAATAGCATAGAGGATAGCGCTGGCCACAGCAGACTCATATAACATCCTGAGCAGTGTCTGACAGATATTACACAACCTGGGTTGACACAAAAAATAGAGACGGTTCTGGCCCTTCTTGTAAAGCATGGTAATGTTCTTACCCAGTCCAGTTTATTGTCAATATGCACCCTAAGGTATTTGTAATCCTCCACCATTTTAACATTGTTCCCCTGGAACGAAACACGGGGTCACTGGTGTTTTGCATCTCCTAAAATCCACAATCAGTTCTTTGGTCTTTGTCCCATTAAGCTGCAACTTATTCTGCTCATATCATGTGACAAAGGAATTGACAACAGCCTGATATTCTGCACCAATGTTGATACAGACAACTACTGCAGAGTCATCAGAAAACTTCTGGAGATGGTGGGTCTCTGCATTAACAGTGTCATATGCAGCTGTGGAGTTGGCAGAAGGAGGAATATAAACAGCCACTAAGATGACATGGGGAAATTCCCTCGTCAAATAAAATGGTCTGAGTCTAACAGCACACAGTTCAAGTCCACAACTCTGCTCTCTGATGGTTATGTGGGCAGAGTTACATCAATTATTGACAAGAACAGCAAGCCCTTCCCCATTCCACTTAACACTCACGGTGAAGTCTTTGTCAGCCCAAAAAATGTGAAAGCCTACGATGGATATGGTGTCATTGGGAATATCATGATGCAGTCATGTCTCCATGAAGCACATGACCCAAACCAGTGCTTCTCAATTATTTTCTGTGGCACCCCTCTAGGAAGAAAAAAAAAAAAAACATTCCACCTCTCCCCGAACACCCCACGTGCAACTGTAAATACTGTAATATTATTTGTCTATAAAATTGTTATTAGTACACCTCCGCATAACATTGTGTTTTTATTAAGATTAAAAACAAAAAAGAAAGAAATATAGTTCAACTTACAATAAAGAAAAACTTCATTAACTTTGTCTTTTTTTAATCTGTAATAGAAAGGATTTAAAGTGCACCAATGTGCCTGAAATTAAAAAAACGTATATATATATATATATATATATATATATATATATATATATATATATATATATATATATATATATATATATATATATATATATACATATATGTCCTTATTTAAACTCATTTAACTTATTTCTGTCTTAATATCTCTGTCTCTCTCCACCTTTCTCTTCGTTCCTGTTAGAAAAATTTACCGTTTTGCTTCTTGAGGGGTTGTTTACTGCACTTCATATCATATCATATCATCACACCATAGCGTGGCAATGAGAGCACCACTGCCAACTAGTGGAGTGGGGGTGCAATTACACTTAATTCTCGTACATAATTCCAGAAATCCGTGTTCCCCAGGGTCATACATGTTCCACCTGGCATCACCTACCCCCCCTCCCCCGTCATCAAACCCCACTATTTGAGAAGCACTGCACTACACTCACGATACTCCCTCTGACTCCAGATTAGTTTTGTCAGCTCATACATTTTCTTACGTAGTGCATGTTTGTACTCTGGTTATGTAGTACTTGCTATTGTCATGAGATTGTTTTGGATTCATTTTAGTTACAATATTTTAAACTAAATTAATGCTAGTGAATCATTATACATTAATGTAAGTTATGTACCAGTGCAACTCAGTTCTACAATAAGTAGTGCAGTGCTCATAAACATTTTGCTATGTGAGAATGAGTCATACTATATAACTTCCATAACACCCTCAGACATTTCCTTCAAGCTTTACTAAAATCTTTACAGGCATCATAACTCAGTTTCCACAAGGTAGAGCCAAAAACAAACAGTAAAATTGTGAAATAACCTCTATTTTTTATATCAGGATACACAAATAGACAAAAAGATTTACAGATAGACCAGAGTTTCCATTGATATTTCTATAGGGACTTGGAATGCCAACCATATAAAGAATCAAGCATAACAGTTTTATATATATATATATATATATATATATATATATATATATATATATATATATATATATATATATATATATATATATATATATAGGAAATTAATATTTACATAAATATAACATTCTCACTTGTGTGTGTGCACAAGCTTTTTCACCCCATACACAGTTAATTCCTGCACATTCCAAACATGCACTCATCTCATGCAGAGCCCACTCTGTTTATTCAACTTCTGACTTCAGTCTGTGAGCACCTCATGCTGTATACATTGAGACAGAGTGTTTTCCTTGTTATCCCTAGAAAGCAGATTAGAAGATCCAGACCCTAAATACCTTGTTTTAATGACCTCAAAGAAACTGGCTTGAACCACTTTACTGACAGAAAAAAGGCCCCCGTGTCTTTTTTTCTCTCCCCGCTACCTTCCTGCTGACTGTTTCTTTCCGATGTAGGCTCAAGAACTTCTGTATCATTTTAAAAAATGAAATTCTCAAAGATGCACAGTTTGACCTTATACTAATTTTCATCACATGTAATAGTTAGATTTTGGAGGAAAATGAGCCATTGATTAAATCTTTAGGTCTCATCGTACTTGAAAAAAAGAGAAACTAATGTCCCCAGTGATCAACAGTAATTTGTTTACATCTGGTGTTTTGCCACTACTTAAAGTTGCTGCTATCCATTGTGCTGTTTACCCTATTCTTTATATATAGTTTACTTCTCAATGAGCTCTATACAATTGTCTAAAATATGTTTATATGATCATATAGTCAAGGAATTTTATGAATTCTTGTTTTTAATTGGACAATTTGATGATCTCATCTGCATTGCTATCAGATGAGATTGACCAAGCACAAGAGCTACTGCTAAGAGTAGAAAACAAATGTAAGAAAGTAGGTCTTGGACTGAATGCTGAGAAAACAAAATCACTAGCTTACAACATTGAGGATCCTAAATCACTACATACAGCAGATGGTACCGAACTTGAATGAAGGATGACTTTAAATACTTAAGGTCATGGGTTGATAGCGCAGAAAAAGATATTAGTGTGAGGAAAGTACAAGCCTGGCAAGCTCTGAATGGCATGACGGGGATATGGAAGTCCAATATGAGTAGAGTACTGAAAATCAGACTCATCATAGCCACTATCGAATCAACCGTACTCCATGGGTGTGAGACCTGGACTTTGTTGGATACCCAAGAGAAATCGCTGAATGGAACATACACTAGAATGCTCCGGAAAGCATTGAACATCCACTGGACTGACCGTGTACCAAACGAGAAACTTTACAGGGAGCTACCAGTAGTATGTGACAAGATTGCTTCACAGCATCTTCAATTAGGTGGCCACTGCAATCGCCATCCTGAGCTGAACGCACAGAAACTGGTGCTTTGGGAGTCCCAACACGGATATCGGAGAAGTGGACGACCAAAGACCACATACATCGACGCCCTCAAGAGAGACACAGGAACAGTCTACACCAGCGAGATAGCTGCCCTGATGCTGAATACAAGGATTTGGAAATCTTTGGTGGTTGCCCACTCAAGGGCGACCAAGTAGTAGTAATAGTATTCTGATGATAATAACTTTTTTCTGTGTTTCATAATTGAAATTTGAAAGTCATGTATATTTTACTCCATTATCTTTGATTAAGAGCAGTGGTTGTCCTGGTGGCTGGGTGCTGGAGAACTAATCTCAAGGTTGGGGGTTCAAGACCCACTGTCAATGGATTGTCACTGCTGTTTTAAAACTGATCTCATGGAATGTGAGGACAATGACTACTGGTTTGATGACCGATGTGTGAGCAGTGGACGACGCTCACAAGACAGCAGTGATCAACAACAAACTACTGAGACTTGGAGTGGACATCACCACATTGCAGGAGACCCGGTTTGCAGACTCGGGCTACCTCCGAGATAAGGAATATATCTTTTTCTGGTACGGCAAGGCAGCAGACGAGGTTAGAGAGCACGGCGTCAACTTCACCGTCAGTAACAGGCCACTCAGCATGATTGAGCATGCACACAAAAACATGCTACTCAACATGATTGATCCTCCTTCTACGCATCAACACCACAGACAGGACTGTCACCCTCCTCAGCATGTATGCACTAACAATGCACTCCTGCCAGGAGGTGAAGGATGCCTTCTACGACCAGTTGCAGTCTGCTGTAAATAAAGTCCAAGTCTCTGACAGCCTGGTACTCCTCAGTGATTTCAATGATCACATTGAAGCGGATAACACCTCCTGGCACAGCTATCTCTGACCCTGTGCTGTTGGGAGCATGAATGACAATGGACAGCGACTTCTGGAACTGTGCACACTTCACAACCTATGCATCATCAACAGTTACTTCCAGACTAAGCCCCAACACAAGGTAGCCTGGTAGCAACCCTGCTCTAAGCAATGGCACTAGCTGGACCTTATTCTGGCATGGTGCTCGCAGCTGTGGAAGATACTTTCCATAGCACTGACTGTGACACCGACCACACTCTGGTGTATTACAGGATCTGGATCCATCCCAAGAAGGTGTACCAAGCTAGGCCGCCAGGCAAGCTGAAGATCAGCACGGCTAATACCAAGTACCCCAACATGGTGGGGCTGTTCAAGAAGAAACTTGCTGAAGACTTGGAGACAAACCCACCACAGGGGAATGCTGAGCAGAAGTGTGAACATCTGCACAACACCATCCATGGCACCACCTTCTCAGTCTTTGGCAAGAAGCAGGGGAAGACCCATGACTGGTTCGATACCAATGTAGCTAAGCTGAGCCCCTTGCTGAAAGCCAAGCACATGGCTTTTCTGAACCACAAGAAGCAACCACCATACCCCACACTGCAGGCCTTTCATGCAGCCTGGAGCAAGGAGTTACATCAACTTGTACTGGATCGACCTCTGCCAAGACATCCAGCTTGCTGATGACACAGGAAGTATCAGAGGCATCTACGAAAGCATCAAGAAGGCGATTGGCCTGACACAGAGCCAGTCTACTTAAGTCAGCCAGTGGGGGAGACCATCACATACAAGAGCAAGCAGAATGACAGATGGGTTGAACATTATCCTGACCTCTACAGCAGGGTGAGCACCATATCAGATGCCATGCTGGAGTCCATAGAGCCCCTGCCCATCATGGTGGAGTTGGACAAGATGCCGTGCCTGGAAGAGCTCAGCAAGGCCATTGACAACCTGCCTAGCGACAAAGCTCCAGGCCTCAATGGCATCCAAGGTGATGTCATCAAAAGCGGGAACGGTCCAATCCTTGAACACCTACATGAGCTACATGAGCCAGTGCTGGGAGGAGGGGGAAGTCCAACAAGACATGAGAGATTGCAACATCATCACCCTCTACAAGAATAATGGTGATTGTGGCGACTGCCACAACTACAGGGGTATCTCACTGTTGAGCATCGTGGGAAAGCTCTTCACCCATGTGGTCCTGAACCGACTCAAAAAGTTTGCTGACAAGGTGTATCTAGAGTCGCAGTGTGGGTTCAGGGCCAGACGATCAATGGTTGGCATGAGCTTCTCTCTTCCACAGCTCCCAGAGAAGGGAACAGCAGGAGCCCTTACTTGTTGCTTTCATCAATCTTACCAAGGCCTTCAACCTCATGAGCAGAGATTGACTGTTTAATGTCCTGGACAGGATCAGGTGTCCAGGCAAGCTCCTGAGCATCATCCAGTTGTTCCATGTTGGTATGAAGGGCGTTATCCAGTTTGACCTAGCAACATCTACCTCTTTTGATGTGAAGAGTGGTGTGAAGCAGGGCTATGTGCTCGCCCCAAACCTGTTTGGCATCTTTTTTGCCATCATGCTCAAGCAGGCCTTTGGGAGTTCCACAGAAGGAATCTACCTTCACACATGTTCCAACGGCAAGCTCTACAACATTTGTGGATGATGCTGCCCTGGCTGCTCACCTGAATGATTACCTTCAGCTCCCCATGGATCGCTTCTCTAGCACCTGCGAGTATTTCAAACTCACCATTAGCTTGAAGAAGACCAATATCATGAACTTGGACACCGAGCTCCCTTCATCAATCACCATCAATAACTACCATCTTGATGTCTTGAAAGAGCTCACATATCTTGGGTTGACAGTGACAGACACCATGGACATGGAATCTGAGCTTGACAGGCACATCAGCCGGGCAACCTCTACACTTGCCAGGCTCACTGCCAGGGTCTGGGAGAACAGCCAGCTGACCGCCAAGACCAAGTTGGCAGTCTACAATTCTTGGCAAAAATTATGGAATCACCAGTCTCAAAGTATATTCATTCTGTTGTTTAAATTTGCAGAAAAAAGCAGATCACAAACATGACACAAAACTAAAGTCATTTCAAATGGCAACTTTCTGCCTTTAAAAACCACTAAAAGAAATCAAGGGGGGGGAAAGTGGTAGTCAGAAACAGTTATTTTTTTAGACCAAGCAGGGGGAATAAATTATGTAATCACTCAATTTGAGGGGGAAAAATGGAATCACCCTATACATTTCTATTCCCAAAACTAACCCCTGCATCAGATTAGATCTGCTCATTAGTAAGCAGTAGTTAAAAATGAGTGATCACACCTTGGAAACAAACTTTCTCTGATTGCTTTTACCAGATCAGCTTTGCAGGTTGGAGCCTTGTCATGGACCATTTTCTTCAGCTTCCACCACAGATTTTCAATTGGATCGAGATCCTGACTATTTGCAGGTCATGACATTGACCTTATATGTCTTTCTTCAAGGAATGTTTTAACAGTTTTTACTCTATGGCAAGATGCATTATCATTTTGAAAAATGATTTCATGATCCCCAAACATCCTTTCAATTGATGGGACAAGAAAAGTTAAAAAAATTCAACGTAAATTGTGCATTTATGAACGATGTGATGACAGCCATCTCCCCAGTGCCTTTACCTGTCATGCAGCCCCATATCATCAATGACTGTGGGAATTTGCATGTTTTCTTCAGGCAGTCGTCTTCATGAATCTCACTGGAACGGCACCAAACAAAAGTTCCAGTATCATCACCTTGCCCAATGCAGATTTATGATTCATCACTGAATATGACTTTCATCCAGTCATCCACAGTCCACGATTGCTTTTCCTTAGCCAATTGTAACCTTGTTTTTTGTTGTCCTGTTTATGTGTGTGAGAGAGGCGCTCCACCAAAAGTAGGCGTATATATATGTGTGTGATGGCTTTTGTTTAGTTTTTCTGTATATAAATCCCATTTCCTTCAGGCGGTTTCATACAGTCCGGTCAGAGACATTGACTCCAGTTTCCTTCCATTTGTTCCTTATTTGTTTTGCAGTATATTTTCTGTTTTCAAGACATTGCTTTAAGTTTTATGTCTTGACCCTTTGATGTCTTCCTTGGTCTACCAGTATGCTTGCCTTTAACAACCTTCCAATGTTGTTTGTACTGGGTCCAGATTTTAGACACCACTGACTACGAACAACCAACATCTTTTGCAGCATTGTGTGATGAGTTACCTTCTTTGTCCTCTCCTTTGTCTTAATTGACATATGTTTATATAGGTGTGCTCACTCCTATTTAACTGCAGACTAACGAGCAAATATAATATGATGTGAGTGTCAGTTTCGGGAATAGAAATTAACAGGGTGATTCCATATTTGTTCCCCTCAAATTGAGTGATTAGATAATTATTTCCTCAGCTTGGTCTAAAAAAGTTACTGACAACCACATTTTTTCTTGATTTCTTTTAGGTTTTTTTTTTTCTTTTCTTTCTGCAAAATTAAACAACTGAATGAACATCCTACAAGATTGGTGATTCACACACACACATATATATATATATATATATATATATATATATATATATATATATATATATATATATATATATATATATATATATATACGCCTACTTTTGGTGGAGCCACACACATACATACATACGTGTGCCCATAAGTGCACTTGGCACCAGGACACCCTAGGTCGCAGTTCGTTGATTGACTTTGGAGTCGTGTCATCGGACCTGCGGCCATATGTTCTGGACACTCGGGTGAAGAGAGGACCTGAGCTGTCTACCTACCAATCACCACCTGGTGGTGAGTTGGCTTCAGTGGTGGGGGAGGCTGCCTTCCAGACCTGGCATGTATTTAGCATATATTTCTAAAAAAAAAAAAAAACAGCTCGTTAAAATAGTATATTATTTTATATTGATTATCAGCCCAAACAAACTGGATTTTATGAACCCTGTGTATATGATATGGTGGCAAAATTTAGGTTTTAGGAATTAGTAAATCGTTTTCAATAAAGTGAAATATTAGGTGTTCTGCTACTAGTTGTGGGGAGTTATGTGCAGTTTTGAAAAAAAAAATTGACAGTTTTAAAAATTGTCCTTTCACAAGTGTAAAAAAAACTATAATCTGTAAATTCTAAATTCCCATGCTTGAGAACCTGTGCCCCCCCCCTCCCCGAAGCGGTTTGTCACAAGTATGCTAATTACTATGTGTGATGTCGATCCCCTACTGGAGACTCAAAGGGACATATCAATTAAAGGCACTCTGAAGTGTATCGTTTGAGTTCTCTCTGATCACCACCACCATACGTTATCCCCCTTAGCGATGACTTTCTTTCTTCATTAATATGTGGCAGAATTCACAGCATTATGTATTATATCCTTTCTCTTCTCTGCTTCCTCCCTTACCTCATTGCAAATGAAATAAAGAATGAAGGGCAGAGGCAGAATAGATTTGGCGCTCTTGTCAGGCAGGGCTCACCGTCCTTCTGCTTTTATCTCTTTCCTTTGACTCAATGCTTTGATTATGAAATCTACTTTCACGGTGTTGTGCAAGTTCACCAGAGCTGTGAAATTCAGTCTTAAAAAAAATACAGTCTCTATTTTATGAAACTTGAGGCCAAACACACTTGTGAATACAGCACATACAGGAATTTCTGACTTAAGTACACTAATTGCATGTTATCTCATATCAATGAATTTTAGTCTGAACATTAATTAGTTAAGCTGTGAATTGATTATGATGACATGCAGTTAGCATGTGTCATGCATATTGTTTAGGATCATCAACACATGCACAGACACACACACACAGACACACACACACACACACACACACACACACACACACACACAATTAAAGATTCAGGTTAAGCAATCCATTTCTGTGTGTTTGTGAGGTGGGGGTTGGGGGTTGTGTGTGCTTGTGCTGGGGAATGTCACAGACTTTGCCACAGAGATGTAAGCTATCTTTGAGGTGTTCTGGATTAAAAGGTTAATTTTAAAACCTGGTGAAGAAAGGTAGAAAAGTATCATAATAGTACTGAATTCAGCTGATTGTGAAGGTATTAGTGGAAGGGCAATTGTAGGATCGTCTGTCTGTCTTCGTTTCGGCTTTTTCCCTTTTACTCGGGAGTCGCCACAGCGAATTCGCATGTTTGATTTGGCAGAGGTTATTATGTCGGATGCCCTTCCTGTCACACCCTTTTTTAGCAAGGGACAGAAACACGCTGACGGCTTTGCAGCTACTTTTTACGATAGTCAGCATAGTTCTTTTACATGCCTCTCACCATAGACAGTGACAGACATGGCCCACCTTTGATAACCCAGTTAGCTGCACTGGGGGGGACAGTGACAACCTTGTGGAGAGTGGGACTTGAACCCCCAACCTTTGGATCAGCGATCCAGCGCCCTATACCACTAGACCACCACTGCCCCCAGGATTGCTATTTTAATATTCATGAAAAAGGAACATTGTGTTTTTGAAGTATGTCACACCAAACAAACATGATAGTAATCACCCAGAGAAATTCTATGTATAAAAAAAATGCCAAGCATATAAAGTCAACTTCAAAATCTTAAAAAGAAAAAAAAAAAGAAAAAAAAAAGCAGTAGTGCCTGTTCTGAGATGCAAGGCACTGATCACTGAAGGCACTGATACCCCACTCAATCCACAAAAAGTTGGAGTCTCTGTCAATATTTTTCCCAATCCAATTTTGTTGTATAGCCATGTGTGATGTTGGGGACAGTGGTGGTCTAGTGGTATAGTGGTTTGGATCGCTGATCCAAAGGTTGGGGGTTCGAGTCCCACTCTCCACAAGGTTGTCACTGTCCCCCCAGTGCAGCTAACTGGGTTATCAAAGGCGGGCCATGTCTGTCACTGTCTATGGTGAGAGGCATGTAAAAGAACCATTGCTGACTTTCGTAAAGAGGAGCTGCAAAGTCGTCAGCGTGTTTCTGTCCCTTGCTAAAAAGGGTTGTGACAGGAAGGGCATCCGACGTAAAAACCTCTGCCAGATCAAATGTGCGAATCAGATGATTCGCTGTGGCGACTCCCTAGTAAAAGGGAAAACGCCGAAAGGAAGATAGATAGATAGATAGATAGATAGCCATGTGTGATGTTGATAGTGGTAAATGAAAATGCAGTGATTAATATACTGTGCATATGTGAGTTTACATGGGGAATGCTAAGCTTTTTATGATTGTATTATTGGTCTTGGGTCATTTTATAGTAATGAGTACTAAAGCAAATCAAACATGTCAGGCAAAAGGCAAAGTAAAGATCAGGCAGAAACAAGAAAAAAAAAAGATTTTAAAAGATTTAGACAGTGCCTAAAAGCAGTGCTCTGAAAAAAAACAAGTTCTCCTGATACAAAGTTTCAATGTGAATTTGTTTTGATGGCATCCATGACATGGTCATGTCACTATCCCATCATGTGCCACTCCCCAAATTTTTGAAATTGTCTCAAACTGTTATGCTAATGAGACAAGAGTTCTTTAAAGGTAACATGATATCACAGCATGGTAGAAAAAGCCTGTTCTGCTGGAAAGGCTTACTTCCGTAAGCATGTTACATGCACCAGAAACGTTGTGTGCTTCCTAAATGTAACTGGGTTAAAAGCCGTTCTGTTCAAATATGTAGTGCATTACATGGCAGTAATAATTTATTTTGCCAGCTAAAAAAGATACCCACTGCATTGCACCTACAATTCTGTTTACATTGTTCAAAAAGTGCATTTTATTCATTCATTCATTCATTCATTCTTTGGACCGCTTAATCCTACTTAGGGACATGGGGAGGCTGGCACCCATACATAGTGGCTAGCATGTCCGCCTCACAGCAAGATTGTCAGGAGTTTGTTCCCCCAAGCGTTTCGGAGTGGAGTTTGCATTTTATCCCCGTGCTTGCATGGGTTTCCTCTGGGTAGTCTGATTTCCTCCCACAGTCCAAAAGCATGCACAGTAGGTTAACTGGCTGTTCCAAATTGCCCATAAGTGTGAGTGGGAGTATGAATGGTTGTGTTAGTGTTGGCCCTGCAATGGCCTGGAGAGCTGTCCAGGGTGCACCCCGTCCTCATCCAGAGTCGGCTGAGATGGGCACTAACATCTCTGACCCTAATTAGGATTAAGCAGTTCAGAAAATGAATTAATTGATTATTTAATATTAATACAATTACTCGATAAAAAACATAATACTCCTTCCACTTCACAACTGTGTGTAGCTTTGTGTTGTAGTCACTGAAGGAAACAAAACAAACAAACAAAAAAAAAATACTGTGGTTGTAATTTTGTCAAATATAGAAAAGTTCAAGAGGTATGAATATTTTTGCCTCTGTATACTTGACGAGTGCATGCTACTTTTGTTCATTTGTCATTTTTGTCCTGAGTGAATACATGTTTTTATTTGTTTGTCTCTCGGTTCCCAAGTTTTTAGCATGTTAATAATGCTTTAGATTCATCTTCCCCACGTGACCTCCACCTTACAATATATCAAAATTCTGAAGCTCAAACCATAAATACCTTGATGCGTGTGCGTGCACACACACACACACACACACACACACACACACACACACACACACACACACAGGACATCAAAAAGAAGCGGCACATATTATTTTGTTGGAGTGAATTTAGCCTTGGTCGCAGCATGTAATCTCCATGAAATTGTTGCTACAGTGGGTTAGGTTGAGGTTTAGGAACAAAAATGTTGCAATAAAATGAAGTCAACTGATGACCTGAATGTACTGAATGACCAGGTTATCTCATCAATGGACTTTCATCAGGGACACATAATTAGAAGTCAAATAATGAAAGAGTGGTTCAGGGTCATGAGGAATCATTTTCACATGTCTTGGCACCCCAGAATCCTGACCTCGCCCCTATTGAAAATTAGTACAAGACACAAGTGAATATTTAAATAGTCCTTGGTTCAAATACTCAAGTCGAACTTCAAGCATTCCATAGAACAGTTTAATGTTTGTTTGTTTGTTTGTTTGCTTGTTTGTTTTGGGGGGTTTTTTTGGACAAAACGAACTTCAGATTTTTAAGGCAGTTGGAAAAGTTTTGCTATAGAGGAACTAGGCTAGTTTAATATGGAGGATTCCAGTTTGGATTTTTAGCAGACTGGACAGCAATTAGTCATTGATGCCAGGAATTTAACCGCAAACAAAAACAGTACCTGAAATCCAGATTATTTGCAACTATCATATACAGGGGGTGGACAAAATAATGGAAACACCTAGCATTTTGGCATCATAATCTTTGAACATAATTTAAACAATCAAAACTTGGCATATGTTATTATTTTTTGTATAATAATTTTGTTATTTGATATGTTGATGTAAAATAAATGTTTTTTCTCCCCTTTTTCAGATATTGAAAACATTAAACAGATATTGAAAACATTAAACAGATATTGAAAACATTAATCATACCCCATAATGGCAGATCTCTCAGATTTTAAAAGAGGCCAAATTGTTGGTGCTCGTATGGTCGGCGCTAGTGTAACAAAAACTGTCCAAATGTTTGGTGTTTCAAGAGGTACTGTCTCAAAAATAATCACTGCCTTTGAAAGAGAGAGAAAAACGTCCTCAGCAAAGCACAAGTCCGCCATCGTCTCTAAAAGAGTTGGAAGGTATTCTAACTTAAGAATGGCTTAAAATTCCTTTGGAAACAATTCACAAGTTGTATAAATCAATACATATGCAAAGTTTTGATTGTTTAAATTATGTTCAAAGATTATGATGCCAAAATGTTAGGTGCTTCCATTATTTTGTCCACCCCCTGTAATTGAGCATGTAATGTGTGTGTGTATATATATATATATATATATATATATATATATATATATATATATATATATATATATATATATATATGTATTTGAACATCTGTTGCCTTTGAAGATGACTTGCAAACTTTGAATATTGACATTGTGAGCCCATAAGAATCTCACTTGTATGAGAACATCCCTGATTGTATTGTAGACATTGATGGATGCTATTATTAAAGAAAGTGACTGAGTTAATGGTCTCAAAGTTTAAAATCGCGATATATATCACGAAGATTCTGTAAATTTAATCTATCAACAAAAGTGACTGATTAAACATGCTTACCCTGTCAATTTTGCCTCCTTCTGGAAACCATATGCTTATCATAGTTGTATATAATCTGATTTAATTGATCATATATCCAAGATAACATGTAGACTTTAATACTAATAGCATTGTCATGTCTGGAGAAAATATAAACTGCAGTAGGCCCTTGACCATTCCCGGTTTTGCACTCGTGCCCCCACATATTTGCGGATTGCCAACTGACCCGGAAGTAACTGTCACGTGATTCAAATTCAGCTAATGGCTGTTCTCCCTCCTGCTGATTGGTTGAGATGATGTACATGCCCTTTTTTCTTATTCATGCACAAGTTGTAAATGTGCATTTTTCAGCGTGTTCTAATTACCAGTTAAGCTCTAAGATACCACTCAAATGCCGTGCATCTTTTCTGGCTAAGGGCCAGAAAAGGTAATGACGTTGGATGTCTCTTCTGAAGAAATACAACAGTTTCTTCTGAAGTACCTGAAAAGGAATAATCATCTGAAAGGTTGTAAAGTACTGTAGTATTAAAGTGTTTTTTTAATTATTATTCCAGTACAGTACCGAAGTTAATGTTTAGAATGTTTGTGTGTGAGGTTTTATGTACTGTGGTGTAGCATATTTATCCTTTTGTTTTGTTTATTTTGTCTCCCAGCTCAAGCTGAGGGGCGTGGCTGACCTGCTAAGGCTGATTGCAGCAGCACACACCTGAATTCACTCCTCTCATCTACTCCCCATAAACACAAGCCGCACGCTCACCTCTGCTCCAGAAGATTGTTTCGCATCATGTCCCTGCTTCCCTGTGTTCTCTCTAGCTCCTCAGTTTGCCATCTCAATCATTTTTAAAAATTATTTAAACATGGGTAAGTGACCTTGACCTACTTTTTTCTTTTTATAACAATGCTATTGCTAAAAAACATTATGATTTTGAGTAAGTCAAACCCTAAGCTAACAAAATGATATACAATTAACCCGTATCGAATCTACTTTAAAATCATCAAAATTGGCCCTAACAAGTAAAGCTTTGTGTATTTTTCTATCATAACCAGTTCATGTTAAACTCAAGTTCAGGGAAGACAGAGAACCAAGAAAAATACCATTATATAATACTACAGGATTGTTAGTGGTCAAGTGTTATGCAGATTTAAAATTAATGGTACCTCAACATATGCGAGCATAAATATGATGATGATATAGCTTTACATAAAGCAGTCAATAAGATAATAACTATTATTCATACTGAGCAGTAAAGCAAGAAAATGAACTGGGCAAATGCTCACTCCATGCTTTGCAACATCTCAGTGAGAGTGAGAGTAATACAAGAAAGGAAGCAAAGTCAACAAGTTCGCCCTTCCTTTAATGAATCAGTTAATCAAGTATTATAAAAACCTTACTTATCCCGCAGATTCCAGTCATAGAACGCAACATGGGAAAAAATCTGATTAGAATTTGTTTCATATATGCAACATGGGGTGATAAAGGGTTAAGGTTTGTATATCATACGAAAAGTACATGACCCGATGCCTGTGTCAGGAAAGCTATTATCAAAAAAGAAATTTACCCAAAAAGAAAATCTGAATTTATTTCGGAAAATAAAGATTCTTCATATTTGCAGCTATTAATTATGGAAAAGTCATCTTTTCTGACGCCAACCCTCACCTTAAAAGGGGTGCAATTTTAGGTTTTTATTACCAAATTACTGCTTGACACATTAAGTCCTTAAACTCATTAAAGGCTTGGTGAGAGGAAGAGTTTCAGATATGGTTGGACAGAGATTTTGATGCTTGTATACAAATCTTCTATTTGTGCAAGGCACAACCTCATCAAGATGGTACATCATGTACTTGTATATCTCACAAAGGTTTGATTCTCAAAGATCGATGACCATATCTCACCAATTTGTGATAGATGTCATTAAACCTCAGCAAATCTTAGTTACATGTTTTGACTTCTACTTACAGGACAAATATTTTTGCTATATTGTCAAAGGATATGAGGAAAGGACTGCAACAAAAGCTATTAGTGCCCTCTTTTGGGGTTTTCCCTCTTCTCTCTCTCTCTCTCTCTCTCTCTCTCTGTCTCTCTCGATAAAAAGAATGTTTTAGTATTTCCTATTCATTTAGCCAGGAGGCTCATTGTTATTAATTGGAAATCCCATGCACCCCCTCCCATATCCAATGGATTAAATATAGTCTGTATTTTTTTTAATTATTTGATAAAATTAGACTTTCTCTAAAGGATTCTTCTAAGAATTGTTGGAGGGTGTCAAGACCCTTTTTGAAGATGTTTTTTTATTTTGATATACCATATTAATACTATTAATGCAGTCGTGGGGGGGGCACAAACCAGTGTCCGTCCTCACGCCGATCCCAAGCCCGAGTAAATGCAGAGGGTTGCGACAGGAAGGGCATCCGGCATAAAATGTTTGCCAGAATGCGAATCATCAAAACAAATTCCATACCGGATCGGTCGAGGCCCAAGTTAACAATGACTGCCATCAGTGCTGTTAACCAACATGGTGCTCGTGGAAATTGGACTACTGTTGGTCGAAGAAAGAGAGGCGGGAGGTGTGTCCATAGGCAGAGAGAGAAGAGGAAAGGCATGAGTCTAGGACTGAAAGTATGGACTTTGAATGTTAGAACTATGAAAGGAAAAGGTAGTGAGCTGGCTGACCTGAGGCAGAGGAGGAAGTTGGACAAACTGTGTGTTCAGGAGACCAGGTGGAAAGGTGGCAAGGCTAAAAGCTTAGGAGCAGGGTTTAAGCTGTTTTTTCATGGTGTGGATGGGAAGAGAAATGGAGTAGGAGTGATCTTGAAGGAGTTAGATGAAGTGATGCAGACTACCCCAAGAGGTGAAAGAGTGGTCATTGGGGCAGACTTCAATGGACATGTTGGTGCAGGAAACAGCGGGGACGAGGAAGTGATGAGCAGGTTTGGTATCGAGGACAGGAATGCAGAAGGACAGATGTTGGTAGATTTTGCACAAAGGATGGAAATGGCTGTGGTAAATACTTTCTTCCAGAAGAAACAGGAGCATAGGGTGACCTATAAAAGCGGAGGTAGTAGCACACAAGTAGAATACATCTTGTGCAGGCGATGCAGCTCTTATATAGTTTCAGCTGTGTTGCTACACTTTATTTCAAGGATTTCCACACGTTGTTCAGCATCCAGAAGGCTGCCCTGGCTTTGTTCAATTTGCTCTTGATATCCTCGTCTGCACCTCCTTCTTTAGTGACGATGCTGCCCAGGTAGGAAAATTTGTCAATATACTGAAGGTTATCCTGGGGTTAGGGTTGGGGATGTTCAGAGCCAGTACTTTAGTTTTCTCTGTGTTGACTCTTAATCCCACCTGAGATGCAAAGGATGTAAGCCTGTCCGTCTTCTCTTGGATGTCCTTATGCGAATGAGCAAGGAGAGCTAAGTCATCAGCGTAATCAAGATCTTCAAGGGTTGTCAGCAAAGTCCACCTAATTCCTCTCTTCTTGTCCTCGGTTGTGCGGCACATGACCCAATCAATCACGAGGTTGAAGAGCAAGGTTGATAGGACACAACTCTGACGTACTCCCGTTTTCACCTCAAACATAATGTTGCTGCTACCAACACAGCAAGAAAAGCCATCATAGTTGCTCTTGATGATGTTTCTGAGAGTTTCAGGGATGCCATACGCCGCTGGGATCTTCCAGAGGGTGTCTCTGTGTATGCTATCAAACACCTTCATAAAGTCAATGAAGTTTATGTACAGCCCTCGTTGCCACTCGGCACATTGCTCAATGATATTCCTCAGAGCAAATATGTGGTCTGCACAGCGCCTGCCTTTACGAAATCCAGCTTGGTTTTGGCGAAGATGACCGTCAACTGCACTCCATATTCTATTGTAGTTGATTTTGCCAAGAATTTTTCCTGGTACCGAGAATAGAGTTATTCCTCGCCAGTTGTTGCAGTCAGTGAGTGTTCCTTTCTTAGGAATTTTGATGATTATTCCTCGATTCCAATCTGTTGGAACATCGCCACAGTTCCATATGGCTTCAAAAACATCGAAGAGGCTCTTTGCTGATAAGGCTGGGTCTGCCTTGAAGAATTCTGGGCAAAGTAAGTCAGGTCCTGGTGCCTTCCCATTCTTCAATGCTTTGATAACTCCTTCGATCTCATGCAGGTCAGGCGGATCAATCAGGATGTTGAGCTCAAGACCTACAGGTTGAACATCAGCTGTAGTTGTAGGGTCAGGTTGGTTCAAGACTTCTTGGAAGTGTTCGGCCCAGCGCCTCTCCTGGTCCCCCTTGATTGTAAGAAGTCTTCCTTGCTTGTCTTTCACAGATGTATTGCTGTTGTTACAGAACTTTCCGTATACCTGCTTCGTTATCTTGTATAGCTCACTTTGGTGCCCTAATATTGCTGCTTTTTCTGCTTGAGATGCCATCTCTTCTGCATGTTCTCGCTTGTCTTTCCTAGCCATCTTCTTAACAACCTTGTTGGCTTCTCGATATTGAGCTTTCAGGTTTTCCTGTATTCTTGTGCCTTTTTGCGATAGCCTCATAGGTTGCTTCACTAATCCATTCCTTGCTCTGGGTTTTTTTTCGGGGGCCTAGCACTTCATTCCCTGTGCTTGTGTAGACATTCTTCACATCTTCCCAAAGCTTGTTGACCAGAACTTTTCCATCCTCAGTTTCAGCATCTTCTCCCCTCAAAACCTCGAACCTGTTCTTCAGCTGGAGAACGAAGTTGTACTTGTGTCTAGGATTCTTTAGGAGGCTGACATCAGGTTTTTGCACACCAGCTGTCTTCATACCAGCGCTTCTGAGTTTCAGCCTAAGAGACGCTACAACAAGATGATGGTCGCTGCTGATATGAGCTCCACGTCTCACTTTGACAGCAAGGAGGGATCGTCGCCATGTGCAATTTATAATAATCGATTTGGTTCACATCTCGTTCATTTGGTGGATATCTTGATGTTGAAAGAGGGTGCCTCCTATAACTAAGTTGTGGCTAGCACATGTCTCAACCAGATGAAGACCATTTTCGTTTCTAAGCCCACAGCCTTCCTTTCCAAAGACATGTTCGAAGTGCTTGTTGTCTCTGCCTACCTTGGCATTGAAGTCGCCCATCATGAGCAGCAAATCGTGTGTTGGAACATCCAGTATAGCTGCTTCCAGTTGTTCGTAGAAGGCGTCCTTGTCCTCCTCAGTGCTGTCATTGGTCGGGGTGTAGCACTGGATAATTGAGAGGTTAACATGCTGACCCTTCAATCTGGCACCCATAAGTCGACTGCTGATTGGTTTCCAATGCAGAAGGCATCGCTCAGTCCCTTTCTTCAAAATCAGGGCAACCCCTTCTCGATGTTGACTGTCTATCCCCCTGAGTAGAGCACAGTCTCTCCGGTTGTAGTCTTGATCTCTCCACTGTCTGTCCATCTGTATTCACTTACACCTAAGTGTCAGGTCGTATCGCCGCATTTCTGATGTTACTTGGGCCAGTCTTCCCGTCTCGTACATGGTGCATACGTTCCAGATGCCCACTTTGGTTTTCTGTTTCGCATTCAGTACTTTCATCTTTGTGCCAGTAGCGTCCTCTTGGTTTTGGCCACTGGCAGTCATACTAGCTTCATTCTGAGGCTCTGGAAGGTGAACACGATTGATTAGAGTAACATTTGTTGCTGTTTCCGTAACACACTATTTTTACAAGGTCTGGTTGTTAGCCATACGCTCAACCTCCGATGACCTGGAGTGCCAGTTGGATGGTTTTAGTCTGGCCTCTACCCCAAAGACCTGTCTGACATGGAAAACCCTACCAGGCCCAAAGGACCCGTCAGCATAGCTCTTGAGGTCATTGAGGCACACAAGCTTCTCAACCATCGACAAGGCAGTATCTGCTGAAAAGTAAAAAAGGAGTAGTGGGGGACCTTTTTTCCACCGGCATATGTACAACTTAGGCAGGAGAGCCTGAGTTTTTGCTGACATATTCATTGGTGTCAAAACCCTGGAAGTGCGTGACCAGGCTGATACCTGACTTCAGGACTGCTCGGTTCAAGCTGCAGAAAAAAAAAAGCCACTAGGAAAAAGTTGAGCAGAGACCTGTTACACTCAAAGTCTGTATGAAATATCTGCAGCATGTAGCGGACAGCCCTGGGAAGGATTCAGGCAGTTGGCTTCATGCCAAGAGCTGAGAAGTAGAAAATGTTGTTGGTAAAATCAGGTAAATCAAATGAGAACAGGCATAAAGGATTTAAAGGTTGAAAAGTGAAACAGTACAATTTGAATATCTATCAAGAAGTGACCTTAATACTGCAAGCAGATGGTACAAGTCAGTATCCATGTGCCCTGACAATGGTACTCCTGATGAGTACTGCCCCAGCTCCATCAACTCAGGGCCTGCCACTCCACTTGAAGTGGCAAGCATCTCAAGCCTATTTTTTGGCTTGTTTTCCTTGACATCTGATTTCTGGTTAAATCACTTAATAAAAACAAATAAATAACTTTTAGTAGTGAGTCCTTCCGATTCCTTCCGATGAAACCACATTCAGTAAGCCCTTTATATCACGCTAGGCTTTAGTCTTATCTTTGGTCTTATATATTGTACACTACTGAATATAATATCGCATTTGGAATTTACCTCCTGCAGAAGCACTTCCAATACAGTGGAATTAAATGGTTTCCTCCTGTTAGATTCCTGCACTCCCATGGATTTGTTGCTTTACTTTAACATCTATTTCCTCCATGCATATTTGTGTGGGCACATGTCCCTATGTCCTTTCATTGAGATTCAGATGTTCACCTATGCTAATTAGAGCAACTGGCATTTGAGAGACACCATTTTAAAAACTTCCATATTTCAATTATACAAACTCCAATGTGGGAATTGTGGATGACTATTAAACGAAGTGAATGAAAATTAAATATTTAATTCCAATATGTTTGCGTGACTAATGATCCTACATCGGCCACATTATAATCATCATGTTTGGTGACATGAAAACCATGAATAAATGTAAATATATTATACATAAAATTGGATTACAGTGTTAGTTGGTAACCTTCAGACAAACATACAGACACATGATCATTATTTTTATTATTCTCTATTATGACACTACTATGTCACTTTTCTTATGTATCATCATTTGTTCTGGTGTGTGTGTGTGTACTGTGGGTATGGAAAAGAATCACTTTCCATTAAAGATGAGTGGGCAAATATATATTCACTTGTTTGTTGAATTGCTTCATGTAATCCCGTACTATTCTCAGCTGACAATGGGTGAAGGACAGATCCTCCACTGTTCACTCACCACTTCATTGCAGGGTTAACACTTGCACACGTGTGGGCAATTTGGAACAGCCAATTAGTCTAATGTGCATGCCTTCAAATGGTAGGAGGAAACCAGAGTGGGAAGAGAATGTATTTTTCTTTAACTGTCTATGTATAATATTTGGTTTTTAATTATTAATTTATTTTTACTTTTGAATGTTGCTATATTTTTCACTTGTTTTGTTCTAAGTTTCATTAGTAAATACAACTGGGGAAATATTTTTGTCCTCATTTCAGGCTGCAAAATATAAATCTACTGTGACTGTATTCAAGGAGGTGATTATTTTCTATACCCC
The DNA here is from genome assembly GCA_024760905.1 of Plotosus lineatus. Classification (NCBI taxonomy): domain Eukaryota; kingdom Metazoa; phylum Chordata; class Actinopteri; order Siluriformes; family Plotosidae; genus Plotosus; species Plotosus lineatus. The sequence goes on along the minus strand of CM045745.1, from coordinate 18,031,610 downwards.
ATGAACATACTTGCAGATACATAAATGTGTGTGAAAGTGAGTTCAGATGTGCCTGGGCATGTTTAAATTGCTGTGAGATTTGCTGAAGCTGCTAAATTATTCAGGCTAAAAAGTGCACCATGACTGCTGGAGTGTGGGCTGACAATGTGTATCTATGTGCATATGGGACAACACAGTTCATAGACAGACAAAGTGCATCTGAGAGGAGAGTCCAGAAAAGATGAATGAGTCAGGTGAAACCCTTTGTTGTTTTAAGTGTGTGTGTGTGTGTGTGTGAAAGCTTAAGGGTAGCATTGGCTCTGGGCTGGATTGTGTCAGCAAAGCTTTCTGGATATAGGAAAAGGCTCAGGCTTTTGTATAGTGTTAAAGTTAAGCTTTATTTGTTGTCTCAGCTGGAGGCATCTCACTCAGGCAAGCTTTGGGGAAGAGGAGAGAAAAGATGGATTGATGGTAAGCAGAAATGGCTAACATGAATATGAGAAGAAATTGTTAAAGAAATTTAGAAAAGAAGGAAGTCAGAAAACAAAGAAAGACCATACATAGCAGCTTTAAAAGTGTTTTAAATGTTGTTTTTAATTCATTCATTTCATGATTTCAATAAAATAGTTGCAATTTACCTTTTTGTGTTCACAATACAAATAGTATTGTCAAAATTTGTTGACATTACATTCACTCACTCTCACTCAGTGGCAAAATCGCTTAATCCTATTAGAGTTGTGGGAGACCAGACCCTATCTTGCCAACTCTGAGCAAAGGCAGACAACACCCTGAACAGCTCAGAGCCAACACACACAATCATTCATGCTTACATCTGTGTGCATTCAGAACAGCCAGTTAACTTAATGTGCATGTTTTTGGACTGTGGGGGCCCTAAATACCCAGAGTAAACATACGCAAGTGAGAACACGAAAACTGAACATTACAAAAGCTGCTGGTAAATTTGGTGCTTGGCAAGTGTAGCAATCGTAAACCTTACCTACTCGACCTATCCTTAGGATGTATAGCTTTTCTGGAAAAGTCTGCCTTGAAAATGGATTTTTAAGAATGTCCGATACCATGTGACTTTTTCCTCCTCCATCAGCCACTGTGGGCATAAAATGTCACCTAAATGTATTTTGTATTGATTGATACAGACTATTCAGCTTAGTTTATTTTGTTTTTCTTTTTTGTTCGTATTTTTTTATTTTTTTATTTTTTCTGAGCTACCATGTGAGGTGAGTCTGAAATCTGATTGGTTAAAAAACTGCCCCATTGCTAAATACAGTTTAAGTGACATCAGCCAGCACTACGAATTTTGAAGGCCTTGGGTAGATTAGTTTGGCATTGCAGCACATAGAAGCTGAAATCTGATTGAACAAAAAAAAAACACCATACACAACCTGGAAGCAGTGCAGCCACTCCTGGTAGAAGTTATGGAATTACCACTCTTGGAAAATATTCCTTCATTTTTTTATTTATTTTTTTTTAAAGAAAAGAAAAAGTGACTGGAGACAATTGCAATTTTTTTTTTAGATCATTGGAATCACTCAATTCTGAGAAAAATATTATGGACACTTTGTTGAGCTGTTGCACTCAGCCTGATTCCAACACAAGACATTTCAGTTGAAACAAGATTTTAAAATTTCTTAAATAAGGTAAATCATTATGGTATGCAGCAAAGATTGATTGTTCCCAGTCAGTTTGTCTAAAATCTGGACCAAGTACAAATATAATGGAAAGGTTCTAAAATGGAATTATACTGTCAAATCAAAGAAGACATCAAATGTTCAAGAAAGAAAATATAAATCAATATATATTGAAAACCAAAAATGTAGTATAAAACATAAAATAATTATATCGCTATATATATTATATATACAGGAATGGCACAGCAGAGAGATAGAGATGGGAAGGATGTGCAGCAAGTTAGAGTGATTAAGGACAGAGTGGGAAATGTGTTGACTGATGACAGAAGTATGCTGGGAAGCTGGAAAGAGTACTTTGAAGAGCTGATGAATGAGGAAAATGAGAGAGAAAAAAGAGTAGAAGAGGTGACTGTTGAGGACCAGGAAGTAGCAAAGATTAGTAAGGGTGAAGTGAGGAGGGCATTGAAAAGGATGAAGAGCGGAAAGGCAGTTGGTCCTAATGATATACCGGTGGAGGTATGGAAGTGTCTAGGAGAGGTAGCAGTAGATTTTCTGACAAGAACATTCAACAAGGTCTTAGAGAGTGAGAGGATGCCGGAGGAATGGAGGAGAAGTGTGCTTGTGCCTATTTTTAAGAAAAAGGGAGACATGCAGAGTGTGACAACTACAGAGGGATAAAGTTGATGAGCCATACGATGAAGCAGTGGGAAAAATAGTGGAAGCTAGACTAAGGGCAGAGGTCAGCTTTTGTGAACAACAGTTTGGTTTCATGCCAAGAAAGAGCACCACAGATGCAGTGTTTGCCTTGAGGATGTTAATAGAGAAGTACAGAGAAGGTCAGAAGGAGCTGCATTGTGCCTTTGTGGATCTGGAGAAAGCATATGACAGGGTGCCAAAGAAGAACTGCAGTATTGCATGAGGAAGTCTGGAGTGGCAGAGAAGTATGTTAGAGTGGTGCAGGACATGTATGAGAGACGTAAGACAGTGGTGAGGTGTGCTGTCGGTGTGACCGACGAATTCAAGGTGGAGGTGGGACTGCATCAAGGGTCAGCTCTGAGCCCCTTCTTGTTTGCTATGGTGATGGACAGGCTGACACATGAGGTTAGACAAGAATCTCCATGGACTATGATGTTTGCAGATGACATTGTGATCTTCAGTGAGAGCAGAGAACAAGTGCAGGAAAATCTAAAGAGGTGGAGGTATGCCCTGGAAAGGAGGGGAATGAAGGTAAGCCTCAGTAAAACAAAATACATGTGTGTGTGAACGACAAGGACCCAAGAGGAACGGTGAGGTTACAGGGAGCAGAGATAAAGAAGGTGGAGGATTTTAAGTACTTAGGCTCAACAATCAGAGCAATGGAGAGTGTGGAAAAGAGGTGAAGAAGCATGTGCAGGCAGGTTGGAATGGTTGGAGAAAAGTATCTGGTGTGATGTGTGATAGGAGGGTATCGGCAAGAATGAAAGGAAAAGTGTACAAGACGGTGATGAGGCCAGCGATGTTGTATGGTTTAGAAACAGTGGCCCTGGGAAAAAGACAGGAGGCAGAGCTGGAGGTAGCAGAGATGAAAATGTTGAGGTTCTCTTTGGGAGTAACGAGGATGGATAGGATCAGGAATGAGTACATCAGAGGGACAGCCCATGTTAGATGTTTTGGAGACAAAGTCAGAGAGGCTAGAATGAGATGGTTTGGACTTGTACAGAGGAGGGATAGTGAATATATTGGTAGTGGGATGCTTAGGTTGGAACTACCAGGCAGAAGGTCTAGAGGAAGCCCAAACAGAAGATTTTTGGATGTGGTGAAGGAGGACATGAAGGTAGTGGGGGTAAGAGTAGAAGATACAGAGGATCAAATGAGATGTAGGCGGATGGTTTGCTGTGGCGACTTCTGAAGGGAAAAGCCGAAAGGAAAAGAAGAAAGAAGCTGTTTTCTGTTTATTTTCAGCTTTCATGTAAGTTGGTTGATACCACAAAATAAATAACACGAATACCAGTAAAACTCTTTTATTCTTCAGTTTTTATTCATGTTTTCCACTTCTATTGTAATAAGACTGTTCCACTCCACTGATAGTATTTGAATCAGCACCCACCCATTCCAATTTTTTAAGCGCCCTGGGCACTTATCACATCGATTATGGTGTGTGTGTGTGTATATATATATATAATATACATACACACACACATACACGCTCCCCAGCTTACGAATGTGTTAGGTTCCGGACATTAGATGAATTTACATTAGCCGTTCATTAGATGAATTTGTTCGTAAGTTGTTACAGGGCATTCTTTAGAGGGGAACGTATTTTTAAACCTTGTATAAGTAATCTATGCAAGTTTGTACTGTATATAGTCTCTCTCTCTCTATACATAATCATTTGTACATTATCAATATCATTATGTCCCGTGTTTAAACTCCTGGTTCCTTTCAAGCACAGCACAGCGGATCTGATCTACAGATTTACAGAAGTTTCACTCTTATCTGGTGCATTATAATACTAGAGTCACTTAGTTTCTTCTTTGAAAGTTTTGGCTGAAGTTCAGAAATGTATCATTCTGCTTCTCTTCCCCTGCAGGAGCCTATGTACTTCTTCGAGAAACCTGTTTCTTGTGCACATCGACATGTAACTCCCAGTTGGATGCTTGTGACAGTAGTGAGCTGGTCTGAGTAGACTTGGCAGCCTTCATTGCAGGACTGTACTTGTCTTGGGCCTCTTTGTGTTAATTGGCGATTGCCACCAATCCTATGCTGATCTACCCATGTTGCGATCTCCTTCAGTACATGGTCATGCCGCCAGCGGTACCTTCCTTCTCCAAGTGCTTTTGGGTATGCTGGGAGAATCCGGTTGAGTGTACAGTCTGTTGAGTTGTAAAGGGAGCATATATATATAGCTCTCAGTCATTGGCTAAATATGAATCACGTGCCAGTAATGTCGAGATGATGCATATGTTTAAATTTGCCGACGCTGCCGCTAGTTCAGTGCTTCTCAAATAGTGGAGCGCGCGATGACAGGGAAGCACGTATGATTCTAGGAAACATGCTTTTTTTTGTACTAGAATTAAGTGTTTTTTAATTATTATTATTATTATTATTAAATGTTTTTTGTTTTTAATGTTAATAAAGATACAATGCTATGCAGAGGTGTCATCATAACAATTTTATGACAAATAATAATATTTATAGTCGCATGCAGGGCACTGGGGTAGCGTGAAATGTTTTTTTTTTTTTTTTTTTTTCTTCTTCTTCTTCCTAGAAGGGTCATCACAGAAAATAACTAAGAAGCCCTGCGCTAATTTAAAAAATTTAGTGGAAAAAAAACCTTTGAGAACAAAATCCGTGAGTATGCGGTGCTGCGAATGGTGAACCACGAATGGGTAGAGACTTAGTGTGTGTGTGTGTGTGTAAGTGTGTGTGTGTAAGTGTGTGTGTGTGTAAAACCAAAACATCTGTAAATCTGTATGATATCAGAGGATAACATTTGACCTTTTGACAAGATGTGTAGTTCCACAATTTATTATTTTATTCTGCCAAATTACAGTCATACCATTTATCATTTCATAAAGTATCCAACCAGTTTGATACATGTGAGGAATGAATATTTCACACTTTAATTGTCTGTCTTCCTTTCGGCTTTTTCCCTTTTACTCGGGAGTCGCCACAGCGAATCATCTGATTCGCATGTTTGATTTGGCAGAGGTTTTTACGTCGGATGCCCTTCCTGTCACAACCCTTTTTAGCAAGGGACAGAAACACGCTGACGACTTTGCAGCTACTCTTTACGAAACTCAGTAATGGTTATTTTACATGCCTCTCACCAAAGACAGTGAGAGACATGGCCTGCCTTTGATAAGCCAGTTAGCTGTACTGGGGGGACAGTGACAACCTTGTGGAGAGTGGGACTCGAACCCCCAACCTTTGGATCAGCGCTCCAGCGCCCTATACCACTAGACCACCACTAACAGTATTTTACATTTATATTTTGGAATTTTATTCCACACTGTCATGAATTGCTGTGAATCTACTACGAACTAACAATATGTCAAATACAGCATCATGTTGTTAATTTGTATTAGATTTACAGCAATTCATTACAGTTTAGAATAGAATTCCAATATGTTCTATGCATCAAATCTTACTTCCAGCTGAGGAGAGAGGTAGGACTAGAATTTTCATGTTAATTAATCCAACTCAATCCATCCCAACATCTTTTCTTCTTTAGCATTGTGAACATTTTGGTTCATGAAATCAAATTTAACATAAGGTTGAACATTATTTTCTTTTTTTTTTTTTTTTTTTTTTTTTGATTTTACCATGTTCTTCTCCCTAATTTAGTCATATCCAATTCCATTCCTTCAGGTATTGCATTCCCTACCACATGACCGCCACTAATCAGGATGGGGTGAAAGCATGCACATGCCCCCTCTGTGACATGCAATGCTAGCCACCCACCTTTTTGAAACTGCTGTGCCATGCCTATTTGGGGGCAATTTTAACACACTCGAAGGGAAAGCACTATCCACCCCCATACAAATGAGTGCGTCTATGATTGGTTGGCATTGCTGTGAGTGACAGGGAAGTGAGCTTATGCTGTCCCTCTCTCCTCTAAGAGCTTGGCCAATTAGCTACCATGGACTGTCAGCCACAGAAATAGTTTGAACTTGCTGAAGACTTTTTTTTATTATTTATTTATTTTTTTTTTTATCTATTTGCTTGCTGATATAAAATAAAGCCAAGTGCATTATTAAAACATGGAACTTTCATACAGTATTTACCTGTTTCATAGAAGAGGCAAAACCTTTGACTTCCCATGTACAATCCATTGAAAATTCTTTACTGTTGTTAGGCTAGAATACACATTGGTTTGTAGTAACATTTATATGAGCAATCATGTCTCCCTTTCTTCCTCATCCCCTTCTTTTTCTCATTTAATGGAAGAGCATTACAGGTGTTGAGAGGGCCATTTTTTCTCCATCTGTACAGAGATGAGAAGAAAAAGAACCATATTAAGCCATTAAGGACTCTAAAGGCTTCTCAGGAGGGACAAGGATGCAAGACGACCTGACTGAACTCATTCCAAATCTTCTTTCCTCAAACATCTGAAAAACAAGCACTGCAACATGTTTGGGGTTGGGGGAGATGATGTATGCCAGGTTCTAAAGCAAGATAAAAATGAAAGAGGGAGAGAAGGCCACTGTGAGAAACAGGGTGAGTGTTGTAGATAAAAACAAATTTAGAATGTTATTAGATGAGAGACAGAGACAGATGAGTGTGCTTTAAACAGTATTATAGAACATAAGCCATCTGAATGAAATTGATCTACAGTGACAATTTGCAGCATGAACTGTTTGAATTATTGTGTCTGAATAATGGGATTTACCTTATGCTGAAAAAAAAACAAAACAAAACACTAATATAAAGCCAGACCATTGGTGCAAGTCATTGTGTATCTGGAATAGGAATTACTTATGTAGTTATGATTAGTCATCCAATATATAAGAATTGAATTCATGCTTGTGGTTTACGAAAATAATGATTCAATTTCCCCAGTCATCTTATTTTGTACAATGTGGGAGCAAAATTTTCAGGTATATAAAACCCCCCCATCAAAACTACTTAGATTTTTATGTGAGGTGCGCATCAGAGTGTGTTGCATGCGCATTTGTGTGAGCGTGTGCGTGTCTGTATGTCTTTGTATTTATATTTAATTTACATCTTGTGCATTAGTTTTGAATGTTTTATTCTAATTATAAGCATTTATAGCATTGAATATGCATTTATTGATATTATATACACATATACATGTACTTATGCTTCAGTCGGGGGGGGGGGGGTTGATTCTACTTCACGGAATTCAATGGTCGCGGGGGGATCTTGGTCCCAATTAACTGCGGAAAGTGAGGGATCCCTCTATACATTTATGTTCCAGGATGGCAAAATTTGAGGTTGTTAGTCATTTAAAATACCTTTATGCAGTGATCAGTGAGGAATAACCAGAAGTTGAAATTCCAGCAAGCATCAGTGTCATGAAACTCAAGATATGGTTCCTTAGAGTGCTCCCATTTACAAATGCAGCCGTGTGGGGGGGGTGGGGGGGGGCACAAACCAGTGTCTCTCCCTCATGCCGGTCCCAAGCCCGGATAAATGCAGAGGGTTGCGTCAGGAAGGGCATTCGGCGTAAAACAAATGCCAAATAAACTATGCGAATCACAAGAAAGAATGACGTACCGAATCGGTCGAGGCCCGGGTTAACAACGACCGCCATCAGTGCCGTCAACCAACAGGGTGCTGATGGAAATTGGACTACTGTTGGTCAAAGACATCGAAGAAGGAGAGGCGGGAGGCGTGTCCGTTGCCAGAGAGAGAAGGAGGACATGAAGGTCGTTGGTGTAAGAGAAGAAGATGCAAAGGATAGGGTGAGATGGAGGCAGATGATTCGCTGTGGCGACCCCTGAAGGGAAAAGCCGAAAGGAAAAGAAGAAGAAGAGAGTGCTCCATTTACCATATTTCTACATGCTTGTGAGACTTGGAACCTTAACAAAGAACACTAAAAGAAGATCATGTCATTTGACATAAAATGCTATAGAAACATCCTGGGCATCAACTATCAAGACAGCCCTGCTAATAACAGTCCAGAAAAGGAAACTGAATTGGTACGGTCATACCACAAGATCAGAAGGATTCGGAAAGACTATACAGACGCTCCCCGACTTACGTTAAACCGTTTTATTATTCGATTTTCAAAAAAAAAACAAAGTCAAATTTTGAGTTTAGATGTACCTACGTAGTACGCTGACATAATGACACAATGACGCTCCATTCATTGTTTACAAACTACAGACTGCGTGTGTGTGTGTGTGTGTGTGTGTGTGTGTGTGTGTGTATATGTTTATATAAAATATTTATATAATGTTATATAGCATGTTACCCTTGTGTTAAGACGTCACTGTTTTGCGGACTTTTGTAACCCTAAGCAAATATGGTTGGTCAGAAGCCTACTAGCATGGGTGCAAGGCTCATGCACAGAGATTAATTAACTCTCTGCTCAGATCGGCACAATCTACCATGCATACCCAGTTAAGCAAAGAGGTGTAAAATGAATGAAAACCCGGATCCACAAATTACAGAACAATTACAGATATTTATTATCTTTTAGCAGAATCCTAAGAGTGTATACTTATTTTTAAATTAATATTCATTAGGATTTGTACGTGTTCTTTGTATGCATCTCCTGAATAAAGTTTACTTACTTACACAAAAGAAAGAACGCTCCGCTTTGCTGGGATTCCCATCAGTGCGGGCTGTGTTCTAAACGAGTTCAACGGCACCCTTGTGCACTTGAAAGACCGGAAGTCTGTATAACCCACAGCAAATACACTACTTTCGCAAGTACACCACTTTCGGTATTGAGCGCCTCACGTATTGTAAGCGTTGATTGGCTGTTTTAAGCTTCATGTAAAGTGATTCGGTATAAATAAGTGACGTATTTGAACTTAATGTTGATATTATTTGATATTATTTTACAATGTTATGTTTATAATAATTGATTTAGGGGTGTTTTATGAGATACAGTAATGGTATTTATGGATGAAAAGTGCAATATGAGCCTCATACGTCACACGTCACTGTAACAACTTACGTTCGGCCGTCCGGAACCAATTAAAAATGTAAGTCGGGGAGCGTCTGTACTACACAAAAATGTTGAAGAAAAAAATGAAAAGAGGATGTCAGAAGAGGTGGATTGATAACATCAATGAATGGACAGGAAAGACCTTTGCCAAAACTCAACATCTGAGGCATGATAGGAAACGATGGAGGGACATTGTCCATGACGGCAACAGCCCCCTGATGACTCCAGTGAGAGTTAATGGAGGAAATACAGAGAAAGAGGGAGATGTCAGTGCACATGTGTAGTCTTGATGACCAAGAAATTTTTGTTAACTTGTACCCCAGATGAAAATGTTCTGCATAAAATTACACCATCATTCATTATTATTCCCTACATTCTTAACAAATATTCAATAAACTTTCCAGTGCTTACTTATTTTATAGTCTTTTTTGTAATTTTATTTCAATAAAAATCTCTTGAATTTGCTAGTCATTCATCATCTTTTTTTTTCTTTCTTTTTTTTTGGGTTTTGTTTTTTTTTTTTTTTTATGTGCCATTGAGATGCAACGCATGTGGCTTGTATTCATAGACCATTAGGTCCCATTGTATTATTCATGCTGTTGCCATTAAGATGTGGCCTTCACAAGAAAAGAAACCTGTGAAGAAGGATGTTCAAATAGCTCAATCATGCCCTAACACTCAGCAGGCATGCCACGAACAAGGCCTATGCACCTATTCTATCGCCATGGCCCCCTTCTAGCCTTCTGTAACTGGCTGATGGCTGGAGGGGGGGCCTCAATTCACCATGTCTTTCCTTTTACTGTCTTTTTTTTCTTCTCTTAGTCTTCTCAAGATGGCCCTTTGAACTGAACTCCTTTCTAGGTGTTGTTTTTTTTTTTAATTGTTTTTTTGTTATTATTATTATTATTATTATTATTGTTGTTGTTGTTGTTGTTAGGAAAAACAAAGCGCAGTAAATGAGTGAGAGAATAATAATGTTGAAATTTGCCATGGAAACATACAGGTGTCCAACCTAATCAGCCCTGAAGTCATTCAGCTTTTAAGTAACAACATATCCTTAAAAACCTTGGAAAAATAAGTCACAGTTCTATTGTGAGATAAAGATTAAAAACTGTCAGATAAAGTGTCTATAATGATGGAAAACTCTGAGTATGTTCTGACCCTGGCGGGAATTCTTTTTTGTCGTTATTAAAGTGTGTAATAGGGGGCAGTGGTGGTCTAGTGGTATAGGGCACTGGATCGCTGCTCCAAAGGTTGGGGGTTCGAGTCCCACTCTCCACAAGGTTGTCACTGTCCCCCCAGTGCGGCGAACTGGGTTATCAAAGGCGGGCCATGTCTCTCACTGTCTATGGTGAGAGGCATGTAAAAGAACCATTGCTGACTTTCGTAAAGAGTAGCTGCAAAGCCGTCAGTGTGTTTCTGTCCCTTGCTAAAAGGGTTGTGACACGAAGGGCATCCGATGTAAAAACCTCTGCCAAATCAAACGTGCGAATCAGATGATTCACTGTGGCGACTCCCGAGTAAAAGGGAAAAAGCCGAAAGGAAGACAGACAATTAAAGTGTGAAATAGTTCAAAGAGGTATTTATATACCAACTTTATTTATTTCATCATTTCAAAAGTATAAACACCTGGTGGCAACACAAAGAACAATGAACAGCACTGAGCTATATAATCTTTATTCATTTTGATGGCAGATGGAGGATTTGTCATGCAGATACAGTATGTGACAATTTTTATTCTATTTTGCCAAAAAAAAAAAAAAAATCCCAGAATAGCATCATAATTATAAACCATAGCTGAATACCATATCATAAGATAAAAAGGATAATAATCACATTGCACATGACCACCATCATTCTCATCATGTTGTTATTAGTCACTAGGCTCAATAAGATATGGGGGCAGTGGTGGCCTGGTGGGAAAGGGGGCTGGATCGCTGATGCTAAGGTTGGGGGTTTGAGTCCCACTCTCCACAAGGTCCATAAAGTCCACAACACCCCGGGGGGGTGTAACTGGGTTATTAAAGGCTGGCCTTGTCTCCCATTGTCTATAGTGAGAGGCATGTAAAAAAACAAAACTTGCTGACTTTCGTAAATAGTAGCTGCATAGCCGCCTCTGCCCCTTGCTAAAGGGTTGTGTCAGGAAGGGCATCTGACATAAAAACCTATGCCAAATCAAACATGCGAATCAGATGATTTGCTGTGGTGATCCCTGGAAAAGTCGAAAGGAAAAGAAGAGGCTTGATACGATATGTATAATACTTAATCTGACACAGAGCAAGTGTGATTAACTTTAATTTTGTTACTATATTGTTTGTATTAGGCTGTGGAAATGAGTGTGTGTGTGTGTGTGTGTGTGTGTGTGTGTGTGTGTGTAATCCTCACTTCTCCAGGACATCAACTAACACAGAGGATCAAAGCGGAATTTTATGCAATAGCAGGTACGTGAGGGTTATTGTAGACTATGATAAATTAGCCTCTCCCTCAGGCTTCCCCCAAAGTAATTTGGTACAATAGACTGCACCCTTATCTGCATTCCTTCCCTAACTGGATAGAAGTAGATCATGTTTCCAGAAAAGCTTTCCATATCTTATATATACAGGTATATATAAGGTACAGGTATTTTCCATATCTTATATATACACTGGGCGAAACTCCATGGACTGTCAGATAGAGAACTTCATTTTTGCATCAGTTCTTTCACTAAGCAATCTTAAATCAATTCTCTGCAAGACGATGTGTGCCCTATCATTAAATATGCCCTCTGCACTCAGATTATGCATGATAGAAACTGCATAATATCTAATGTCAAGGCAAAGTGGCCAGGGAGTGTACACATACATGATTTTTCAAACATCATCACTGAAACAGAAAATACAGGGATCCCTCACTGTCCACAGTTAATTGGGACCAAGATCCCCCCGCGACCGCCAAATTCCGTGAAGTAGGATCGACCCCCCCACTGACGTATACGTACATGTATATGTGTATATAATATCAATAAAATACATATTTAACGCTATAAATGCTTATAATAACAATTTAACATTCAGAAATAATGCATAAGATATAAATAAAATATAAACACACACACATACAGACGCATGTGCACGAGTGCACATGTGCACACAGATGCACGTGCACGCACTCAGATGCACACCTCACATAAAACGTCAGTTTGATGGGTTTTTTTGTTTTGTTTTGTTTTGGGGTTGTTTTGGATAATTGGGATTTGTTTTGCAGCATTTTCCTTAACTTTCCCCCCCTATTCTTCCTTAATTTCCTTATTTTTTAACTTGATGAATATGTCTTTTTTTGTTTTGTTTTGTTTTTTAAACCGCGATGCATTGAAGCATGAAGTAATGAGGGCTCACTGTATTATTATTTCAAGTTACAGTTACAGTATTCATTTAACATATACTAGTTTAAAAACCAAACTAATTTTTAAGCTAGTTTGGAAAAACGTGGAATTTCATGAAGTTCTGCTTAGGAATAACAATGCCCACATGAAAACCACCAACTAAAGCCAGGTTTGAAATTTACATGCATTTCTAATTGCTTTTACAGGCTAATTTCAGTCTATGACATTTCTCCTGGCTTTAACCCTTTCAGATTTTAGTGTTTCAGAGCCAATCCTGACTAAGCATATAACGTTGTTGTTGCCTGTGGTTGTGCTTTATTGATTCTGATTCACGTAGACATTTTTGTATTGCTCTAAAACTTTCATATTTAGTGAACCATTTTATTAGAAGCCTTTTATTAGGTAAGGTAGCAGATCCGAACGTTTTCAGGCATAAAGAGTTCTGGTCCACTGTGATGTTGGAAGGCTGTCAGTCCCTTCCTTTCATGTGATCATCCAGGTCCATTAACAGTGAAGTAGCTGATCATCTGATGTCATAGGGTGCATTTGTGCATTTTCCTTCTGGTTCTCTCTTTTTGGTTGCACTACCAGTTTCAGTCATGCTGTACTCTTGCGCTTGTACTCAAGTGCGCTTGTACTCAGCACTAAACTAAACTCTCTCTTTTTTTTTTTTATACTGTTATAGAACCCCCCCCCTCTCTGCTGAGGTACATATGCTTTCTTTGGGTTGCCGGCAATCCTGATCATTATGATTCTTCTGCTTTCTGAGTCCTGTGGTACATCCTGTAGTGTTCCTGTTGACTGATGTTCTCATCCTGGAAGCTCCTCACTCCTTCTGGAGATGATCCAAATGGACCTAGCTGTGTCTGAGATGGAAGTAATTAAGAAAGAAGCATGTAAATTAGTATGAGTGTTGTGATTATTTAATTTGAGCATGCACGTATGATTTGATGCAATTTACACGTGCCATGTGCAAGGAGGACCAACTCTAAAGATAAGCAGTTACGTTTTTCAGATTAATTTACTGAGGTCATGCCTTCAAAAGAGAGAAAAGCGCGTGCAGGCAGGTTGGAATGGATGGAGAAAAGTGTCCGGTGTGATGTGTGATAGGAGCGTATTGGCAAGAATGAAGGGAAAAGTGTACAAGACGGTGATGAGGCCAGCGATGTTGTATGGTTTAGAAACAGTGGCGCTGAGGAAAAGACAGGAGTCAGAGTTGGAGGTAGCAGAGATGAAAATGTTGAGGTTCTCTTTGGGAGTAACGAGGATGGATAGGATCAGGAATGAGTACATCAGAGGGACAGCACATGTTAGATGTTTTGGAGACAAAGTCAGAGAGGCTAGATTGAGATGGTTTGGACATGTACAGAGGAGGGATAGTGAGTATATTGGTAGTAGGATGCTGAGGTTGGAACTACCAGGCAGAAGGCCCAGAGGAAGAACAAAGAGAAAATTTATGGATGTGGTGAAGGAGGACATGAAGGTCGTTGGAGTAAGAGTAGAAGATGCAGAGGATAGGGTGAGATGGAGGCAGATCATTTGCTGTGGCGACCCCTGAAGGGAACAGCCGAAAGGAAAAGAAGAAGAAGAAGAAGAAGATGCCTTCAAAAGAGAGAAAAGGAAGACAAACCACTAGTGCGCAAACCGATAGTCCATAGGTACCAAAACGACCGGAGCGTAGCAGTAGCGAGAAACGAAAACCCTCAGGATCACCAACGGACTCAGTACCACCTAAGAATCTGAAATATCTTGTCAAGTCAACGCTGACTCTACCTGAGGTGTTTGCTGATGGATCTTGTAGCACGCCCAAGACGACCCAGGCACAGAGTATATCAACAACAACAAGCAAGATGGCAGACACTTTACAGATAGGGGCAAGAGAACCAGAAAATATGCCTCATGATGTCTCATACCCATCATCGCTGTTCAACTTCATCAACGAAGCATCCGTTGACGTTCTTACAACAAAGCTGGCAACTATGTTGATGTTACCAGCACTTCAAGAGAAGTTTAGAACATCTTTTGCAACTGTAGCAAAAGAAGTTATCAGCGACTTGGTGAAAGACATCGTTACGCCTTTAAATAAGGAAATCAGCGAGCTCCAACAAGAGCTGGAACTAAAGACAGACGAGCTTGAACAATACAGTCGTCGCAATTCTGTCAGGATTACCGGAGTGAAGGAAACCAGTGAGGAAGACACAGAGGATGTTGTCCACAAACTGTTGAAAATTGTCCACCCCAGCATGTTCCGGGTAAACATAGAGCTATCATAGTCAAGTTTGTCAGCTACTGGGATAGGAACGAAGTTATAAAAAAATCAGGTGCCAACTACGAGATAAGATGAAATCTGTATACATCAACAAGGACCTCACTCAACATCGGAATATGCTCTATAAGAAAGCAAGGGACTTATGGACAAAGGGACACATTCACTCCACATGGACATACGATGGTAAGATCTTCATCAGTGAACAACCAGAGGGAATGATCTGTGTGATAAAGTGTGATTCCAATTTGGACAGATACCGTAACCAAAGAAGAGATTTATGGATGTGGTGAAGGAAGACATGAAGGTCGTTGGAGTCAGAAAAGAAGATGCAGAGGACAGGGTGAGGTGGAGGCGGATGATTTGCTGTGGCGACCCCTGAAGGGAGCAGCCGAAAGTAAAAGAAGAAGAAGACCGTTATGAGATTCTGTGATTGTGTGATGTAAGTTTGTGAGACCAGCACAATATCATGGAACGTTTGTAAGTATGTCAGTTATAATATCTGCAATGTAAATATTATCAAATAACTGTCACAACACTGCTACTGTCATTTACCTTTCCTATTGTTGTCAATATGTTCATAACAATGTTTTTAATTACTTCAAGTATTCTTATTTTGTTGATAACTGTAACTATATTGTTTGTTATCTGTGGGTAATATGATGTTTTGTTAGTATGTAAACAGCAGCCAGAATACTGTTTTGTAGTATTTATCTCTTGCAATGCAAATATAAAACTATTGGGTAAAACAGTGATAGATAAAAGTATGAAAACCTGATCGAGCATCCACACGACTATGAGCATTTATAAATCAAGTTTTTCATGTGGGTAATAATACAATTCAATATCGGGTGACGATCTGTGTTTTTCATTGCATTGTTTGTTCTCGCAAAAGAACATATAAAATCAAAAGTTATTCATTTCAGTTTAGTTATGTTATGACCTTTCTTGCAAAGGAATTAAAACTGTATCATGTCATTTTAGAAACTGAGTTAAAAGCATGTACAGTATTTATGTTTCTTTGTTATCTGCAAACATATTTAGGTGATCCTAATGTATTGATTGTTTTGTTATTGTTAATACAGCTTGCAAATAATGTTGAGTTAAATCCTGGGCCGACAAAGCTCGTTGACTCCTCACGTAATCATGACTTACCTACCTTCCATCTTAACACTAGAAGTATACATAACAAACTTAATTACTTCAAAGAATATTTGTCAGATTATGATGTAATCTGCTTCACAGAGACGCACTTAGACGATTCAGTAGATAGTGATATTTTACATTGGCATAATTTTCATGAACCAATCCGTAAAGACAGAAATGGCTTCGGCGGTGGAGTCATGATTTATGTGACCAATCGATTAACTTTCAAAAGAGTTAATGAGCTTGAAAATATGTATGATGAAACTATATGGATCAAAATATTTCTACCTCAGAAACCTTTACTAGTTTGTGCTGCTTATAGACCTGAATACAATTCTATACAATTTTGGAATCGTCTAGATGATAGTATGGAATCTGCTTTGGATATATCAAGCAAAGTAACCCTTGTTGGAGATTTAAACGAAAATTTACTTTCTAATAAATAAAATCATATTTCAGAGCTGTTAAACAGAAAACATCTCAGAAACGTCATAACACAGCCCACAAGAGTCACGTCTAACACCAGCACACTACTTGATCCAATAATGGTTAGTGATGATGTGGATGTACTTGATAGTGGTATAAATGAGTTTGATTGTACAATATCTGATTATAGAGGTACATACATCCACATAGGTATGCATATAATACAAAAATATCCTACACCAGAGAAGTGTGGTGTTATAATCAAGGTGACTTTGAGAAGTTAAATGATTTAATAAGTATGATCAATTGGCCAGAGCTATTTGATAATTGCTCAAATATAAATGCTATTTGTGATGTGTTTTACGATAAAATGAATCAACTAACCAAAGAATGTATCCCCAAACGAGTTGTCAATATCAGACCCAATGATAAGCCGTGCTTTGATTCTAAATTAAGAAGGGATTGCAGGAAAAGAGACAGGCTGCGCAAAAAAGCAAAACGTACGAAAAGGGAAAGCGACTTATCTATATATAAAAAACAACATAATAAAGTAAATAACATGAAATACTATGTGAAAGAACATTTATATTCAAATATAGACACATTTTTGTCTGAACTTTATTCAGCAAACAAACCATTATATTGGAAACTTTTATGTTCTGTGATAAAACAGGCAGACTTATCATTGTGCATTCCCCCTCTTAAAAAGCATGATTCGGATGATCATCCAATACTCTTTACAGATTTAGATAAGGCTAACACATTAAATGAATATTTTGAATCGATATCTACTATAACTGACGATAATGATCCCTTGCCATATTTCGAACAGCAGACAAGTAATTCCCTAGAAAATATATTTGTTACTAAAGAAGAAATATCTGATGTTACTAAATGTCTCAGTGATAATAAGGCATCTGGGCCAGACAGAATTTGTAATAAACTTCTCAAGAACATAAGCGATTCTATTAGTGATGTTTTATGTATAATATTAAACTATTCACTTAAGGCATGCACGTATCCAGCAGAGTGGAAACGAGCGCAGGTTATGCCATTTTTTAAGAAAGGTGATCACTCAAATGCATCAAATTATCGACCTAAAGCACTAATAAGCTGTGTTGGTAAAATATTTGAAAGAGTAGTGTATAAGCACTTATATAATTATTTCTATAGTAACGACTTACTGTACAAATATCAAGCAGGCCTTCAAAAAGGTCACTCAACTGTCCGTCAACTAATTGAACTATATAACCAAATTTGTTTATCTTTAGATAATCGTGAGCAATATCATCTTGTATTTTGTGATGTATCCAAAGCATTTGATCGAGTCTGACATAAATGTTTATTGTATAAATTATAAAAGTATGGTATCAATGGAAATATTTTGAAATGGTTGTCCAGTTACATAAGCAATCATAGTCAATTAGTCTTTATCAATGGAGCTTTATCCAAGCCCAGAAATCTCACAGCTGGCGTCCCTCAGGGATCAGTCCTAGGTCCATTTCTATTCATTGTTTATATGAATGATGTAGCAGATGAACTAGATTGCATAATTAGACTCTTTGCCAATGATACATCTCTTGGCTACTCATCATCAGAAAGCAAACTAATCAAAACAACTTTAAATTCCAATTTATATAAGCTTAGTTTGTGTGCAAAAACATGGCTCATTAAATATAATCCAGACAAAACGTAAGCCGTAATATTTGTATCTTGAAACAGGGTGGGAAACCTTAGCTGAAAGGAGAAAAATGAGAAAACTAGATTTAAATTGTAAAATGAAACACGATTTGGTTCTGGGGTATCTAAGGGATATACTACCCCCAACTGTTGGCTCTACTGTAACATACAATTTAAGACACTCTCAATATGTAACGCTTCCATCTTCACGTCTAAAATCTTCGACATCTTCTTTTATTCCATCGACCACGAGGTTATGGAATAGTATTCCACCAGAATATCGAAATTTGACACCAAGTACTAAATTTAAATCAGTACTCTGCCGGACAATTACGGGCTCCCATCATATTTCTCTTACGGACCAAGGACATTAAATATCTATCATACATGTTTGAGATACAGGTGTAGTCAACTAAATTATGATTTTTTTAGAATAGATCTTAAATCCAACCCAGACTGTAAATGTGGTAATGCTCGTGAAAACTCTTATCATTACTTTATTCAGTGTCCATTATTTAAAGAACAAAGGTGTACTGTCTGTCTGTCTTTCGACTTTTTCCCTTTTCTTGGGAGTCACAACAGCGAATCATCTGATTCGCACGTTTGATTTGGCAGAGGTTTTTAGGTGGGATGTCCTTCCTGACACAACCCTTTTAGCAAGGGACAGAAGCACGCTGACGGCTTTGCAGCCTACTCTTTACGCAAGTCAGCAATGGTTCTTTTACATGCCTCTCACCATGGACAGTGAGAGACATGGCCCGCCTTTGATAAGATGTACATTAATTAGAAATGTGCGAGAAATTGTTGCGAATAAAATATCTATAGATTTAGAATTATTATTAAACGGAAACAATGCATGTTTATCTGTCATTGAAAACCAGTTTGTATTCAAAGCTGTTCAATCTTATATAAGACAATCAAAGAGGTTTGCCTAAACTGCCCATCTTTATTTACTTTTTTTTCTTTTCTTTTTTTTCCCTGTCATGTATATTCCCCTATTCTTCTTATTAGTCTTTGTGTTGTAATTTGTAATGTATCATCATTTGTAAATATCATGGAGAAGGTTCTCTAAATTGGATAACTTGCTCCCAATCTATTTCATCAGTGAATAAAATATGTTTAAAACCTAGCTGTGCAATCGGAGCCTGTGCAGATGATTTTCCACTGCTAGTGATATAAATGCTTTTGCTAAAATGATTTAGGACTTACAGTTGTATAACTAACAGAATTACATGCTAGACTGCAGTGAAGTTTTTGCAGCATGGTTTGCATTTTTAATTTGTTCCTATTGTTCATGTCAACTGAGGAAGTTTTTCCTTGCAAAGGTCACCACTGCCACATCATTGGGGATGCACATGGGTTGTAAAAGAAATGTTTAAATTCTTTTTTTTTAACTATATAAAGCTACTTTGTGACACTGTTATTTGTAAAATTTGAAATAGAGATAAAAAATTAATTGAATTGAACTGAAATTAATTAATGCCCTTCCACTGAGCTCTCTGTCATCTCAAGTCACGCAGGGAATTAGTGTATTAATCGTAAGAATTGTTGAGTTTATACAGATTATTATTATTATTATTATTATTATTATTATTATTTTAATGTTGATTTGCTGTCTGAAAGAAGTCACAGAAATTTGTAGATTCGGAAGCAGGAATTAGTCCCTTAAAACTACCAGGCTAATTAAACCTATTTAATCTTTTTCCTATAGATGAACCAGCATCGAGAATTTTTTTAGCATGCATATCTCCAAAATATA
This sequence comes from Plotosus lineatus, assembly GCA_024760905.1. Classification (NCBI taxonomy): domain Eukaryota; kingdom Metazoa; phylum Chordata; class Actinopteri; order Siluriformes; family Plotosidae; genus Plotosus; species Plotosus lineatus. The sequence continues at coordinate 18,011,726 of CM045745.1, read as the reverse complement.
ATCATATAAAGTTGATTTATTTGTCCATATAAATATACTTTGGTGTATCCACCCATGCTCTTCTTCCTCATTCATATTACAGAAATCCATCTGAAATTGTCTGTGGTATCAAAAGAACATTTTGGTTCATTTAAAGTGTAATGACTCCCATCAGCTGGTAAGCATGCTGAGTTGAGGGGTTTTTACACTTCACTGCACCCTCTTTAATACAATGATTCTTATATCTTTCCATAATAGACTTGTCTCAATGAACTCACACACTTTCTCTACTAAATATACTCTACAAAATATTATTAGAATTGTTGAAGGGGTTTTTTTTTGACAGTATAATACATATTATCAATGAAAATGTTAGTCTATTGCAACACAGTGCTGCTTGCGAGGGAAGTTTAATATCTCTGCCAATGACATTAGTCTAACAAATACAGTATATAACTAAGACTGTTTACCATGGGATGTGGTGGCTTAGTGAGTTACTGATCTGATCTGAAGGTCAGTGGGTAAATCCCACCTATGGCCCTTCACAGTCAGTTGTTCATTCGTCTGAAAAATGAAAATTGTAATGTGCTCTGGATAAGTGTGTCTTCCAAACGCTGTAAAATATAACTGTAATGTTTAGTACAAACAGCACTGTATGGGGGTTTGTCTGTCTGTTCCTGTGTTTAAAAAAAATGTAAAATTATTATGACGGTGATCCCTCAGGGATGTTGAAATTCGCATACTGTTGATGTCATAAAGTTATGAACATTAAAAAAAAAAATATATATATATATATATATATATATATATATATATATATATAATAAAAATAAAAGGACAGGACAAAGACTTTCAATTGAAACTCCATTTATCACTACAGATCTGTTTCGAGGGGTGGTGAAACCATCCTCTCTCTTCAGGTGATTATATAAGAATGATTACAAAGTGCTGGGGGCGGTACTATGTCGATAAACATGGCGTCAGGAAGGGCATCCGGCGTAAAACAAATGCCAAATAAAATATGCGAATAACAAGAAAGAATGACATACCGGATCGGTCGAGGCCCGGGTTAACAACGACCGCCATCAGTGCTGTCAAACAACAGGGTGCTGATGGAAATTGGATTACTGTTGGTCGAAGACGTCAAAGAAGGAGAGGCGGGAGGCGTGTCCATTTCCAGAGAGAGAAGAGGAAAGGCGTGAGTCTAGGACTGAAAGTAGGGACTTTGAATGTTGGAACTATGGCAGGAAAAGGTAGAGAGCTGGCTGACATGATGCAGAGGAGGAAGGTGGACATACTCTGTGTCAAGGAGACCAGGTGAAAAGGTAGCAAGGCTAGAAGCTTAGGAGCAGGGTTTAAGCTGTTTTTTCATGGTATGGATGGGAAGAGAAATGGATTCGGGGTCATCTTGAAGGAGGAGTTTGTCAGGAATGTTCTAGAAATGAAAAGAGTGTCAGACAGAGTGATGAGTCTCAAGTTAGAAATTGAAGGTGTGATGTTCAATGTGGTTAGCGCTTATGCCCCACAGACAGGATGTGAGCTAGAAGAGAAGGAGAGATTCTGGAGTGAGTTAGATGAAGTGATGCAGAGTACCCCCAGGAAATGGCTGTGATGAATACTTTCTTCCAGAAGAGAGGAGCATAGGGTGACTTATAAAAGTGGAGGTAGGAGCACACAGGTAGACTACATCTTGTGCAGGCGATGTAATTTAAAGGAAGTCAGTGACTGCAAAGTAGTAGCAGGTGAAAGTGTTGCCAAACAGCATAGGATGGTGGTGTGCAGGATGATGCTGATGGTGAGGAAGGTGAAGAAGGCAAAGGTAGAGCAGAAGACAAAGTGGTGGAAGCTGAAAAAGGAAGAGTGTCGGGTTGTCTTCAAGGAGGAGTTGAAACAGGCTTTGGGTGGTCAGGAAGTGCTTCCAGATGACTGGACAACTACAGCTAATGTGATCAGGGAGACAGGTAGGAGAATACTTGGTGTGTCATCTGGAAGGAAAGTAGATAAGGAGACTTGGTGGTGGAATGAGGAAGTGCAGGAGTGTGTACAAAGGAAGAGGTTAGCTAAGAAGAAGTGGGACATTGAAAAAACCGAAGAGAGTAAACAGGAGTACAGGGAGACACAGTAAAGGTAGCAGTGTCAAAGGCCAAACAGAGCGCGTATGATGACTTGTATGCTCGGTTGGAAAGTAAAGAGGGAGAAAATGATTTATACAGGTTGGCACAGCAGAGAAATAGAGATGGGAAGGACATGCAGCAAGTTAGATTGATAAAGGACAGAGAGGGAACTGTATTGACTGATGACTGGGAAGATGGAAAGAGTACTTTGAAGAGCTGATGTAAAAAAGAGTAGAAGAGGTGACTGTTGAGGACCAGGAAGTAGCAAAGATTAGTAAGAGTGAAGTGAGGAGGGCATTGAAGAGGATGAAGAATGGAAAGGCAGTTGGTCCTGATGACATACCGGTGGAGGTATGGAAGTGTCTAGGAGAGGTAGCAGTAGATTTTCTGACAAGAACATTCAACAAGGTCTTAGAAAGTGAGAGGATGCCAGAGGAATGGAGGAGAAGTGTGCTGGTGCCCATTTTTAAGAACAAGGGAGACGTGCAGAGTTGTGGCAACTACAGAGGGATAAAGTTGATGAGCCATACAATGAAGTTATGGGAAAGAATACTGGAAGCTAGACTAAGGGCAGAGGTCAGCATTTGTGAACAACAGTTTGGTTTCATGCCAAGAAAGAGCACCACAGATGCAGTGTTTGCCTTGAGGATGTTAATGGAGAAGTACAGAGAAGGTCAGATGGAGCTGCATTGTGCCTTTGTGGATCTGGAGAAAGAATATGACAGGGTGCCGAGAGAAGAACTGTGGTATTGCATGAGGAAGTCTGGAGTGACAGAGAAGTATGTTAGAGTGGTGCAGGACATGTATGAGAGATGTAAGACATTGGTGAGGTGTGCTGTCGGTGTGACGGAAGAGTTCATGGTGGAGGTAGGACTGCATCAAGGGTCAGCTCTCAGCCCCTTCTTGTTTGTTTATATAATACCATATTGGTGTAAATTGGCAATTTAGTGCAGAAGATTAACAAAGGTCCTGAGTAAACCGATGCAAATTAAGGTGCATAGTGTGTTGTGTGTTGTTTGCTATGCTGATGGACAGGCTAACAGACGAGGTTAGACAAGAATCTCCATGGACTATGATGTTTGCATATGACATAGTGAGCTGTAGTGAGAGCAGAGACCAAGTGGAGGAAAATCTAGAGAGGTGGAGGTATGCCCTGGAAAGGAGGGGATTGAAGGTTAGTCTTAGTAAGACAGAATACATGTGCATGAATGACAAGGACCCAAGAGGAACGGTGAGGTTACAGGGAGCAGAGATAAGAAAGGTGGAGGATTTTAAGTACTTAGGCTCAACAATCCAGAGCAATGGAGAGTGTGGAAAAGAGGTGAAGGCATGTGCAGGCAGGTTGGAATGGTTGGAGAAAAGTGTCCGGTGTGATGTGTGATCGGAGGGTATCGGCAAGAATGAAAGGAAAAGTGTACAAGACGGTGTTGAGGCCAACGATGTTGTATGGTTTAGAAACAGTGGCCCTGGGGAAAAGACAGGAGGCAGAGCTGGAGGTAGCAGAGATGAAAATGTTGAGGTTCTCTTTGGGAGTAACGAGGATGGATAGGATCAGGAATGTGCACATCAGAGGGACAGCACATGTAAGACGTTTTGGAGACAAAGTCAGAGAGGCTAGATTGAGATGGTTTGGACATGTACAGAGGAGGGATAGTGAGTATATTGGTAATAGGATGCTGAGCCTGGAACTACCAGGCAGAAGGCCTAGAGGAAGACCAAAGAGACGATTCATGGATGTGGTGAAGGAGGACATTGGTGTAAGAGAAGAAGATGCAAAGGATCGGGTGAGATGGAGGCAGATGATTCGCTGTGGCGACCCCTGAAGGGAAAAGCCGAAAGGAAAAGAAGAAGAAGATATAGGTATCATCCATATTTACTATGTTGTTTACTGCATCTCAACACTGACTTGAAGACTATTTTAGAAATTATATGATAATTTGTCATAGCCTCCTCACACAAAATGCTGAACTTTGAAACTTTGAACTTTGATTTTGTTCAAATTATACAATGGTCCTACAATTCCTAACTTAAACTACTATCTAGATATTTCCCATGACCCATTGTATAATGAGCCATAACTGTCCACATTCTGATCATTGTTGATAAGTACAATTAATCTATAGCTTCGTCATATAAAACAGGTATCGTCATGCTTCAGTTAAAAGGGAAGTAAGAATTTACCTGAGCTACCACTGAGGAGCATTCCCCAATCTGGTGTTTTTATTAAAGTTGAGGGCAGTGGTGGTCTAGTGGTATAAGGCGTCGGATCGCTGATCCAAAGGTTGGGGGTTCGAGTCCCACTCTCCACAAGGTTGTCACTGTCCTCCCAGTGCAGCTAACTGGGTTATCAAAGGCCGGCCATGTGTCTCACTGTCTATGGTGAGAGGCATGTAAAAGAACCATTGCTGACTTTCAACAAGAGTAGCTGCAAAGCCGTCAGCGTGTTTCCGCCCTGCGATGGCCTGGCGAGCTGTCCAGGGTGTACTCTGCCCTCGCCCTGAGTTGGCTGGGATGGGCACCAGCCTCCCCGTGACCCTAATTAGGATGAAGCGGTTACAGAAAATGAACTGAACTGAACATTTAAGTTGGCTTAAGATTGGCTTAGCATTAATAGTATCTTGTTGTGGAATCAAAGCAGACATTTTTCTCCACTCTTCATGTGTTTCAATGAGAGCACCCATGACACTCTTGCCAGTTCACCCTTTGTTTTTCTGTTTATGACCTTTGGTAGGTAGCATTGTATACCAGAAACAACCCATAAGACTTGCCATTTTGAAGGTAAATGTGATGCTGCATAGGAAAATCATGGATAAGGATGAAAATTCAAAAAGTTTGATTAATATTTGATTTGAAAGAAGACTTCCTTCTAAATAAGATGTCAAAAAACAGATTTTAATAACGTTTATTAGTTTTTGAGATATATGCGTTTGAGTCTCCACACGAGCGGTCACTCACGTTTTGAGGGAATTGGACTCAAAGTTTTTGTAAAAATTGAAACAGCTCATTTTTTTTGTTATTGGAATTTTTCCAAACATAAAATGTAACTATAATAAATCTCTCTCTCTCTCTCTCTCTCTCTCTCTCTCTCTCTCTCTCTCGCTCTCTCCCTGTCTCTCTCTCTCTCTCTCTCTCTCTCTCTCTCTGTATATATATATATATATATATATATATATATATATATATATATATATATATTGTGTGTGTGTGTGTGTGTGTGTGTGTGTGTGTGTGTGAGACAGCCACGCTCCTCTTTAATGTGCACAGTGAGACAGAGACCAGAGTCTCTCACAACAGACACCATAACACACTAAAAGAAAAACCACAGTGCAGTTAAAGCATAAGAACAATAAAGATAAGAATTTTAACCTTTGTGGTAGTGAGCAGTTGGCATACATAAATGTTGGAGAGGGAGATAAGAGGAGGATTCCCTTCCATAACAGCTTCAGGTAAATCAGCCAAAGGTGTTTTATTTTTTTGTTTATTTATTTTTTGATACTTTGGCATGGATGACTCTTCTTCGGGATGTTCCTTTCTTTTCTTGAACATTTCTATCTGGTTTGTTTCTGCCTTCTTTTCAAAACCTTACGAAAGTCCCCCATGACCTCATTGTTAAAGGTGTTCACAGGGCTGCTAGCACTTTAGCTTAGCTTTAGCACTTTAGCTTAGCTTTAGCACTTTAGCTTAGCTTTAGCTTTATCAGGGTGATACATAGTATCAACAACTTCCAGACTTCCCCAGAACAGCACTAGCTTTATCAGGGCTGATACATGGTATCAACAACTTCCAGATTTCCGGAAAGTGGGCAGTTCCCATCCCTCTCTGTCTCGTTTTTTCTCGTGCTTTTTTAGCGTTCGACTTCCATATTTTCATCAACTTCCAGGACAAAAAAATCCCAGATTTTTTGGTTGAATTCCGATTTGTCCAACCTCTAAAGTGTTCGAGTACCAAGGCACCACTGTACACACATGCACACACACAGAGTGACAGAGATTTTGTATACAGCCACTGCCACTTACTAGGTTCCATGTGTTCATGATCAGCAACATTTTCTACTGGTATAGGTTGATCCTTTTCATCATTATTGTGAAAATCTTCAATTTATGATTGTCATCTCCAAAATAGTCTGTCACTGCTTCAGTGAGTTCTATGTACTGCTGAGCCTCATGTGCCCCAATGAAGCCTTTATTTTTTGGTGTATGGAAAGCATGCTTACAGTCACACATGTTCAGTAGTAACTGAGACTCCTACAAAAAATCAGAGCAATAAAAAATCTATATTTCACAGTAGAAGTATGATCCTTTCCAAATTAAGTGAAACTAAATAACAGGCCAGTGCTAGAAGATCTGTGGGGTTTTGATTATGTTCGTCGTTGATAGTGGTTTGCAACTAACTCAGAATTACTACGCCGTAACATGACAAGTAATATAGTAATGTGTAAAAGTAGTGCTTAGAGTCTGTTTACAACCTAAACATTGTGTTCCTCCACCTTTGATGATTCTGTTAGGGAATGAAATCATTCTCGGAAAATGGGAAAAGTGAGTATGTTTGTCTCTTATAGTTTCCCACAAAATCCAAATGGAAAAATATTTCAATAAAATACTTATACAGTCGGCCCTCGTTATCCGCAGGGGTTCGGTTCCCGCCCCTCCCGCGAATCAAGATAATCCGCAAGTTCTGTACCTGAAAGTAAAACCCCATGTATCATTACATGTGCAAATGATCAACCGGAAGCAATATACTATGTATCTATTCAATGTGCTAAAATATGCTTCTTATATACACATATATAGACAGTCTTACTCGTTAATACAATATTAATGTAGTAAAATGTAGTAATGATTAAGAAAAGCTTTAAAATTTTGTACTCTGATATTTATTAATAAAATATATAAACATTATCACATTATACAGTGTATTTATATATATATATACATATATATATCAATGAAAGTGTCCCTTGCGAAAAGGGTTGTGATAGGAAGGGAATCCGACGAAAAAACCTATGCCAAATCAAATGTGGGAACTTTAAAACAGTATAATAAACTCCTTAAATTCAGCTTTACCCAATGCAAATGTAGACAGTCATACTTTACACAGTTTCAAATGAATTATACTGTCTATTAGTCAAGTTGTTAAAAGTCACCAAGCAGGCTATAAGCCTTATCTTATTCACTTGTAAGTGAATGTATGATAATTTTTCTTTATTTATTGTTTATTACCATCATTGGAACCTTGCTTTCCATCCCATATACACTGTTAATAAGTTCAGTTAATATCCATCATGGCAACTACTTTTTAAAGCCCATCGGCTGCCACATTTGAATAGCATAGGATTGGGGGGGTGGGTAATCTAGCAAAGTGTCCTCATTTTAAAAATATACTTCAATAGCCATGAAGCCCCTGTCAGCAGAGTTAAGACAAAGGGTTTCACTCAGAATAAGCCCTAAGTGGCCTATTTTAATTAAATTAACAGTCGTGAGGGAATATTTCTGGCACACTTTAAATCTTGGGCTCAGCTAATCTTTACATGTACATGGGGTCTTAATTGTGGTATAGAAATGGTAAAACGGTGTTGACAGTAACCAGACATTAGGAATGGACGTGAAGTGCTTTATTTTTCAAAAAGAATAATATAGTTTATTAAAATGATTTTTTTTTCTTCCAATAGGGGGCATCACAGAAAATAATTGAGGAGCACCGCATAAGGCATTCTCGGCACGCGGAGGAATACACACTTGAAGAATACAAGGCTAATCGGCCCAGAAAAGCGATTTCCCCAACAGCATTCGTAAACTGAAAATTTGCTTGTTGGATATGGCAGGTTTTTGATGGGATCCAAGCTCGTATCATGGAAAATTCATTATAATGGACACTTATAAGTCGAGGTACCACTGTACTTATAAATAGTGCCTTCAAGAATTTTAGAAAGGAAAGGAAGAACTGATACAAAGGCAAGAAACTATTACATTACCAATACAAATGTCACTCTTGTGGCAGGGGATACCTTCAACAGATACTTTCTGGGTCCTGCCTCCAATTCTCACCTTAAGGAAGCCCAAAACTACTGCTGATTAAGCACCACATTAAGACCTCAAAACTTGCTACAGAGTAAAACAGTAGACGAGTAGGTTGGAAAATAATAAGTGGCATGAAGACTGCATGTTCCAAAATGCAACATTACATCCATTCAATCATTCTCCTCTGATGATTTCCTTGCATTTCACAGTCTGTGAAAAATTCCATCTGTCACTGCATTAACTCTGCTGAAACACTATACTGATCATCTCCATTGTTTTTGCATTCTACATCTATAAATTTCATTTACTTTACATACAAAGTTTTAATTTGTGCATACAAGATTCAGTCACATGATTTTTTTTTTTTTTTTTTTTTTTAGCTACTAAGCTCTGTTGACTTTAATAGTGTAACTCCTTTCAAGTAAAAAGTGCCCACCTAGTGACGCAATAAAAGAGACACCACATCTGAACATTCTGTAAAGCAGCAATGTCTTCTCAGGTAATTTATTGGTCCTGCAGCTTCACATCATACAAATCAAAAAAGCAAGCATGTCTCCATGCTCTCTGCAATAACACATAACGTATTCTTTGGTATCAGGTACTATACAAGAAATAATTCTGTCTCTCTCTCTCTCTCTCTCTCTCTCTCTCTCTCTCTCTCTCTCTCTCTCTTATTCCCGTACACGCACATGAGCGCACTCGCTGACAGAAGGCTTTTTCATGGGTCAAATTTAAGCTGGCTGAGTTTACAAGTGTTCTATTGATCAAACTTTACTTGATTACCTGCCTCCTTCACTGATGCCAAATATTGGATTCAATGCAATCTCAGCATTATTTAAGCATCTTTTACAGAACCAAACAAAAGCATGCAGGCTCCTTTTTAGTGGGGAAATACAAGCTGCATGAAAGACTGAAGAAAGGCAAAAATCAAAACTTCTCTTAATAAATCATTGTGATTTTTGCGATGTTATTTCCTTACGTAGATTCATTAGGCATGCATATAACATATTGATAAATAGAACAACTCTAAATATGTTCAACTGCACGAAATCATTTGGTTGTCGATATCAAGGGTCTTACTGTTTTTCATTTTATTTATTTATTTATTTTTACTGTTTTTTTTTTTTCCCTGATAATGGTCCCACAACAATTTGTGATCCCACAAATTATTGTACAATGTGCTCATAAAGCATTCCAATATAGAAACGCATTTTTTTTTTAATTATGCAGTTTCAGTGCAACATCTATATTCTTCTTCAGCTCTTGCCATACCACAGGAATGCCAGATGTCAGTTTCTCTTGCTTTTCCTTGGTCAACTGTCAGAAATTTTCAATGAAAGGCTTGCATACTTTATGTGGAGCCCAAGACTGGTTTCCAAGTTAATCTTAAAGTAAGCCAAGTAGACTCTCTTCACAAACTCCCTAATGTTCATCCTCTAACACAGTACAGTAAAGCTCCAACATGTATAACAAAATGCATCTACACTATTCAAACACTTTATACAAGCAGCAGAAATGCTGATTTAACTTGATTTTCAATTTAAAAAAAAACAAGCGGAAAGTTTAATTCAGGTTCAAGTTGGCAGTTTTCCAAATAAATCTATTGAGCACGACAGCCACCAATGCCACAGGTACACAAGGCACAGAATAAAAACATGGCATGATAAGAAAAACTAATGTCATTTTTTTAATACTACCCTACGGGGATAAGATATGATGATGATGAATCAGTTCCCTAAAATTAGGTATAATTTAATTGTCAGCTTTCAGTTAGTTCCAATTAAAATTTGTCAACTAGTGTTACTGATTCATTAAACATATATCCAAACAACCATATTGCAGTTATGCATCATCCTATCAGGGTTTATTTCCCATTAATGACAGGCTTGTTATTCATTTACATATTTCTCTCTTTTCAAAATTGCAAAGAGGAATATGAAGATATTTGTATATTGTTTAGTAAGCAGTAGGATTGTACAGCATTTTATCTGTCTCATTTAAGACTGCAGTAAAGATTTTCTTGATACTGACTGTATCTTACTGGGAGTGGTATGATCAAACATGATAGCTCTTAATGGAAATTTGGAATCTCTGGCGATTTACAGAACCCCTGAATCATCTGTGCACATTAATAATTAATTCATCACTTTCCTGATCCAACTTAACAAATGGTTTCACATAGTAATATTGACCCATGAACAGAAACTGCAGCTTTTTCACCATCTGTTTCTCAGGAAATATAATAATCAGGTTCCATATCAGTCCCCTGAGATCAGAGTATAGTATCTTGACCAGTCTCAAAATGCACATCATAAACATTATTATTCACAAGTTCCTTTATTTTAAGAATTTAAACATGTAATGAGCATGATTATAAATCCTATCTAAATGTCTGGATACATGGGTAAAGTCAGTAAGATCGTGAAATTAGTTCAACTAATAATTGTATAGGAACCAAAATTTTAGTTTCAAGATTTCAAGATCATCAATGGTGTGAACTAGTAGATTAGAAGTGTCATAAGATACAGAATAATCACAGGTAAGATAGATTTGTATAGCTTATGAGCAGCAGTTGTGTCAGATGATTATTCAAAGAATGCTGCTGATGCAACTGTAATGTTCTATCAGCAGTAAATAAGAAAAGAAAAAATATGTGAAGCACCTCTTCAATATACTGTAATATATGAATTCATGAATTATCAAGGCTAAGCACGTATTGTCCTAACTATAAATTACACAAAAGGACAGTGATGGGTTTTCTGGTGATGTACTAGTCCTTCTCAAAAAAGTTAGCATATTGTGATAAGTTCATTATTTTCTGTAATGTACGGATAAAACTGAAACTTTCATATATTTCAGATTCATTACACAAAACTGAAGTAGCTCAAGCCTTTTATTGTTTTACTATTCATAATTTTGGCAAAAAAGTAAAGAAAAACCAAAAATCCCCATTTCAAAAAATTAGCATATTTCATCTGACCAATAAAAAAAGTGTTTTTAATACAAAAAAAAAGTCAACCTTCAAATAATTATGTTCAGTTCTGCTCTCAATACTTGGTCGGGAATCCTTTTGCAGAAATGACTGCTTCAATGCGGCGTGGCATGGAGGCAATCAGCCTGTGGCACTGCTGAGGGGTTATGGAGGCCCAGGATGCTTCGATAGCGGCCTTAAGCTCATCCACAGTGTTGGGTCTGGTGTCTCTCAACTTTCTCTTCACAATATCCCACAGATTCTCTATGGGGTTCAGGTCAGGAGAGTTGGCAGGCCAATTGAGCACAGTAATACCATGGCCAGTAAACCATTTAGCAGTGGTTTTGGCACTGTGAGCAGGTGCCAGGTCGTGCTGAAAAATGAAATCTTCATCTCCATAAAGCTTTTCAGCAGATGGAAGCATGAAGTGCTCCAAAATCTCCTGATAGCTCGCTGCATTGACCCTGCCCTTGATAAAACACAGTGGACCAACACCAGCAGCTGACATGGCAACCCAGACCATCACTGACTGTGGGTACTTGATACTGGACTTCAAGCATTTTGGCATTTCCTTCCTCCAGACTCTGGCACCTTGATTTCTGAATGACATGCAAAATTTGCTTTCATCAGAAAAAAGTACTTTGGACCACTTAGCAACAGTCCAGTGCTGCTTCTCTGTAGTGTTTCTGGTTCAAAAGTGGCTTGACCTGGGGAATGCGGCACCTGTAGCCCAGTCCACTGCTTCCACAGGTCCCACAAGGTCTGGAATCGGCCCTTCTCCTCAATCCTCCTCAGGGTCCGGTCACCTCTTCTGGTTGTGCAGCGTTTTCTGCCACACTTTTTCCTTCCCACAGACGTCCCACAGAGGTGCCTTGATACAGCACTCTGGGAACAGCCTATTCGCTCAGAGATTTCTTTCCGTGTCTTACCCTCTTGCTTGAGGGTGTCAATGATGGCCTTCTGGACAGCAGTCAGGTCGGCAGTCTTACCCAAGATTGCAGTTTTGAGTAATGAACCAGGCTGGGAGTTTTTAAAAGTTTTTAATTTGTTGATTCAGATGATTAGGTTAATAGCTCGTTTAGAGTACCTTTTCATGATATGCTAATTTTTTGAGATAGGAATTTTGGGTTTTCATGAGCTGTATGTCAAAATCATCAGTATTAAAACAATAAAAGACCTGAAATATTTCAGTTGGTGTGCAATGAATCTAAAATATATGAAAGTTTAATTTGTACCAGTACATTACAGAAAATAATGAACTTTCTCACAATATGCTAATTTTTTTGAAAAGGACCAGTAGATGTTGGTTTTATCCAGGATTCTTGGACACTGTTGATTCTACAATCTCTGTACAACTTATAGTTCACTTGGGACTTATGAATCCAAAAAATAAAAATAAAAACTGAGAAAACATTGTGAAATAACTAAGCCATGTGGTTGTGGTGCGATGTATGCACATGCAGGTCAAGAAGCCTGTCTCTAGCCATAAATGCAAATGAAAACAAATACCTGAAAGTTCCTTAATTGGATGCTTCATTAAATAGTGCCATCAAAAAATTACTCTCAACTTCAACAGTAAAAATTTGACTCCTGGAATATAAATCTAAGATTGGTCAATAAAATAAAAAGTTTATGTTTGACAACAGAATACAGATTTAAAACAAGGAACACTATCACTCCATTTGCAACACCATGCCAAACCCTATGGACAGAGCTTGATTGGGGCCAGTATCCTATAATAGGTGTAGGAGTCAGAAATACAGATTCCGAACATTTCCGATTTGAAATAACTTCTGTGTATCAAAAGAGGATTATTTCAATAATTCACCCAATGTGCTCTCCCTCCTTGCTACCAGATGGCCTACCAAAGGCTTCAGCACATCTTGTTTTTTCAACAGTGGGTCTTTGCTGTAGCTTCTTGCTGATAGCTTGGCTTCACATAGGCATCTTCAAATTATAATAGTATTCACAGGTACCTTTATAGCTTTTCTTGATCTTCCTGGAGCTGATTGTTGGCTCCTTGTTGAGTCCTTGCCATTTGGGGTCTTCTTCAATCCATTTGAATGATGGTTTTAATTTTCTTCCATATCTTTCAGGTTTTGGTTGCCATTTTAAAGCATTTGAAGTCATTTTAGCAAAACAGCCTATCATTTTCTGCACGTCTTTATATGTTTTAACCTCTCAGATCAACTTTACTGTATAATCAAGGTATACTGTTGTTCTGAACAATGCCTGGAATGTCTTCCTTCGTTCCTTAATTAAGGACAATAATTGACACGTTTTTCAAAGAATGAATGACGTCACTAATTGAACTCCACACTGATATTATTTTAAACATGTCCCTTTCAATTAATGATTCAATTACACAGAATCAGCAGCCTTCCTGTTATGACTGTTGGGTCTGTTGGATCCTGTTACTCTACTAAACCTGCTAGTAAAGTATTTGCCATGTAGAGATATAATTTCTATCAAAAACAGTGATTGATCGGGTTAGTGATGTTTGATTTTGAACAAAACTGTATTTTTATAGATTTTTTTTTTGGATTTTTATAGATTCTATAGAAATATTTGCAATTTTCATTTAATTTTCTTGATTGAGACATCTTTAGCTCATCTTACTTTCTATTGAGCAACTACGTGAACACAATTTTCTTCTGGAAAAATATTCTATATTACTAAACAAAAGTGCAAATAGAGATATAAAATGTATAAGAAGCTGTTCCTCAACAGAATTATTATTATTATTATTTTTCTTTTTTGGAGGCTCCTGAATTGTCTAATGGAGGCTAGGAGCTGGAAGAGTCTGATGGCAGGATAAGATGAGCCCCTCATAATGCCACACATGTGGAGAAGCTATCTCTTTTTGTGGATGTACTCAGTAGCAGGAAGTGGAGTCCTTGTGATGTTTTGGGCAGTTTTCACGACCCACTGCAGTGCCTTTCAGTTAGCACCAGAGCAATTCCTATACCAGACTCTGACACAGTTGGTCAGAATGCTTTCTATTGCACAGTGGTAGAAGTTGCCCAGGCTGTCATCAGACAGATGGTTCTTCTTAAGTATACTCAGGAAGAAGAGGTGCTTTTGGTCCTTCTTGACCAGGCTGGAGGTGTTGGTTGACCAGGACAGGTTCTCTGAGATGTGGGTCCACAGAATTTGAAGCTATCATATCCACAATAAGCTCCTTGGTTTTGCTGGTATTTAGGAGTGGGTTATTGTCTGTGCACCAGCTGGGTGCTTTAGCTCTGACCTGTAGTTAGACTCATCATTGTCAATGATGGGTCCGATTATCGTGGTGTCATTTGCAAACTTTATGATATAGTTTGATCCATATATAAGCCTACAGTCATGAGTGAAGAATGTAGAGGAATGGACTCACCACACCTGAGGTGCACTAGTGTTGACTGTAATGGTGGTGGAGCTGTTGTGGCCTGACCTAACATACTGGGGTTTGTTGGTCAGAAATTCCATGATCCAGTTGTAGAGAGATAATGATTCCAGGGTCCTATGTTTTGTGATTAACTTGGAGTGTTGAATGCTGAACTGAAGTCAACAAAGAACATTCTTGCATATGTGTTTTTTGTTGTCCAGGTGAGAGAGGACACAGTTCCAATGCTGTGGATACAGCATTCTCTGTACTCCTGATGCATCAGTGGGCAAATTGATGTGGGTCTAATTTAGCGAGCAGACACTGCTTGAGTTGACCAGTCACTCAAAGCACTTCAACATAATGGGTGTTAGTTAAACAGGGTGGTAATCATTCAGGCATGTTGGAGAGGAGTGTTTTCGCACTGGCACTATAGAATCAGTCTTGAAGCACGCTGGTACTGCTGCTTGGGCAAGAGACAGGTTGACAATGTCTGTCCCATTAAATTATATTACTTTATTCCAAACAGTATATTCTCCTAATTTTGTAGTGTCTCTTGGCAGCACTGCTTCCAGTACATGTATGTAGATGTTACTTTTTTTGTTCAATCAGGTTTCAGCTTTGATGTGCTGTCATATCAATCTAATCTACCCAAGGCCTTCAAAATTAGCAGTGCTGGCTGATGTCACTTAAACTATATTAGCAATGGGTCTGTTTCTTTAAGCAATCAGATTTCAGATTCGCCTCACAGGGCCAGCTAGCTGGCCTAAATGTCAGCATTTTACTGTTCTCTCAATGACTGATGGAGGAGCATAAATTGACTTGGTGTTCAACAGTCTTAAAAATCCATTTCAAGGTGGACTTTTCCAGAAAAGCTAAAAATTGTAAGGAGAATTAGAAGATGTAAGGTTTATGCTTGTTACATTTGGCCAAGCATCTGATTGACCGGGAACGTTCATCGGTGAACACCAGTGAGACCATGCTCACAGTTACAAGCAGAAATGCCTCTCACTTTTTGCTGGGAAAATGTTATCATTGTTGTTCTTGTAAGGTGAATTTAGTTTATATAAAATGGAATCTCATATTTTAAAATGCAATAATTACTTCATCTGTTTTAAATTAAAATGTTATGAAAGCATTTATTGTTGTTATGAAGAAACTGTGAATGAAGTTGTAAACGAAAGAAAAATGCGTTACATATTTCATTACATATACATCTATCATATCATGAATATACCATAGCAAATTCACAGTGTGATTGTTTAAGTTTACAAAATAAATAGTATACAGACGCTCCCCAACTTACATTCATCCATTGTACGTTTTTTCGATTTTACAGGTTTTTTTGTTTGTTTGTTTTTTTTTTTTAAAAAAAAGTCAAATTTTAAGTTTAGATGTACCTACGTAGTACGCTGACGTAATGATGCTGTGTCCATTGTTTACAAACAACAGACTGAACGTACCCCTCCTTCGTCCCAGTTCAGTTTTATATATATATATAAATATATATATATATATATATACATATATATATATATATATGTATATATATATATATATATATATATATATATATATATATATATATATATATATCGTTATATATCAGTTATATAGTGTGTTACCATTGTGTTAAGATGTCGTCTCTGTGATCTTTGCGTTTACACTGTTTTGCGGACTTTTGTAACTTTTGTAACCCTAAGCGAATATGGTTGGCCAGAAGTGTAAGCCTACTGGCATGGGTGCAAGTCTCATACACAGAGATGAATTAACTATCTGCTTGGATCGGCACAATCTACCATGCATACTCAGTTAAGCAAAGAGTGTTGTAAAATGAATGAAAACCCGAATCCAGAAAAGAAAGAAAACTCTCTACTCTGCTGCTGATTCACATCAGTGAAGGCTGAGTACTCAATAAGTTCAACGGCACCCTTGCTCACTTGAAGGACCGGAAGTCCGTATAACCCGCCCTCAAACACAGCAAGTACACTACTTTCAGTATTGAGTGCCTCAGCGTTGATTGGCTGTTTTAAGATTCATGTAAAGTGAGTTGGCTCAGCTTCATGTGACTCAGCTGAGCTTCATGTAAAGTGATCATCCGTCGACCATCGGAACCATTTACAAGCAGAAAGATCGCATCATAGAGAATGTTAAAGGTTATATTTGATACTGTATTTGATATTTGATGAGTGAATTTGATTAAAATTTACCAATTTGAAATTATTTCAATTTATTTTTTTTAATTAATGTTGATATTATTTGATATATTTGATATTATTTTATAATAATTGATTTAGGGGTGTTTTATAAGATACGGTAATGGTATTTATGAATGTATAGTACAGTATGAGCGTCATACGTCATATGTCACTGTAACAACTTACATTCACTTTCAACTTACATTCCATCTGGAACCAATTAAAAACGTAAGTCGTCTGTATTCATTCATCCATTCATTCACTTTCTGAACCACTTAATCCTAATTAGGGTCACAGAAAGGCTGGCGCCCGTCTCAGCCGACTGTAGACAAGGGCAGAGTACAGCCTGGACAGCTCACCAGGCCATCACACATACAACCATTCATACTTCCACTCCCACACATAGAAGTTATTTGGAACAGATATTTAGTCTACTGTGCATGTTTTTGGCTTGTGGGAGGAAACCGGAGTACCTGGAGGGAACCCACACAAGCACATGGACAACAGGCAAACTCCACACAGAAACGCCAGAAATGGGAATTAAACCCAGGACCGTCCTGCTGTAAGGGGGATGTGCTTATCACTACACCACTGTGCCGTCAAGGTAAGTTTAGTAATACCAAAAAGGCAAATATCAAATATCTAAAAAAATAAAAAAAAAACCTAAAAATCGGTAATCAAGTGGCTTGAGCCCATCACAACTGTCTACAGGCAAAGACATATTGTAAAAATCATATTGTATTTTTCAGTAAAGAAGGGTTCTGTGAATGCACATATGAAACTGGTGGGGTTCAGTACTGCCAACAAGGTTAAGAAAATTAAACCTTGTAATTGATGCAAACCACTGCTTGCCTTTAGTGGATTATAATAACCTAGACGGTGTATACATATAAATAGGGTCCTGGTTCATATGATCTATATTTCATCTGCCTGGAATTTTTTTTAGGTAAAAATATAAAGGAAATTGCAATTGCAGTGAAATAATGTGGGCATGGACTAAAATTTAGGCAGAAGCTTAGACTCACATAAAGTCAAGATAAGATAAGATAAGATAAGATACAGCTTTATTAATCTCACAATGGAGAAATTCACTGTTACAGGCTCTTGAGGTACCATCAGTAGTGGGTGCAAAAATAGATACAAATACAAACATACACACATACATATATATTATATAAGTAAATAAATAAATAGATACATAAATAGTATAAATTAATAAACAATAAAAGAAAGAAAAGAAGGGGACGACTAAGAAAGAAGGCTTGGATATGAAAGAGCATACTGCAATATATCTGCTTTAGAAATTGCCTAAAATTTAAAATAGCAATTGCCTGTGAACTATAATAGAAGTACACAGAACAGTCAGGACAGAAAAAAGGTAATAGGTATGAATGAATATGGCTTAGGATTGCCCACGACCAACACGAACACAATAGTAGAAATAAAACCGCAGTGAAAACAAAAGTAAATGGTAATGTAAACAGAGAAGGACAGCATTGGGCACATATAAGGATGAACCTTCAATGTTTTAATTGCACAGTAGTTTTGCAGGCAATCGCATCAACTAGCATAGATAGAGACACTTCAACGAACAATGTTACAGAAAAACCTTTTCCAATCTTCACATACAAAAACAGTTCACAGCATTAAACATGCAATAAAGAAGAAACAGTCCAAGTCTTTATGTACACACACACACACACACACACACACACACCACACACACACACACACACACACACACACACACACACACACACATTTTTCGGGGTATAAGGCGCACTTAAAATCCTTTAATTTTCAAAAATTGACGGTGCGACTTATGTGTGGACGAGGCCACGTGACTCTATGCGCGTCCATCTCACTGATACCATCAAAAACCCAAGTGAAGCAAACTAATTCAGAGCTTGCCATCATTCTGGCTGGATTAACCAAAAACTCCAGCCACTGGATGTTGGAGTCAACAGGTCGTAAGTGGGGGGATCTGGACTTTATGTCAAAATCAGGCAACTGTTAAACTCAGACACTTGTTTTATAATGTTACAACTGAACAATGTTGAGAGTTATTGTGAAGTGTATTATTTTATATTTTATGTGTTACGACTGAAAAATGATGAGACTTATTGTGAATCAGTTAAATCAAGTTTGATTTTGTTTCGCTTAATTCAGTTTATAATCCAGTGCGGCTTATGTATTAAACTGGGTCATTCAATGTTTGTTCATTGATATTGTACCTTATAATACAGTGAGCCATACAGCCTGCAAACATACAGTGTGTGTGTGTGTGTGTGTGTGTGTGTGTGTGTGTGTGTGTGTGTGTGTGTGTGCGTGCGTGCGTGCGTGCGTGCGTGCGTGTGTGTGTGTGTGTCTGTGTGTGTGCGTGCGTGTGTGTGATATGTTGAACAGTAAGGAAGCAGGAAATGATTTATACAGGTTGGCACAGCAGAGAAATAAAGATGGGAACGACGTGCATCAAGTTAGAGTGATTAAGGACAGAGAGGGAAATGTATTGACTGATGACAGAAGTGTGATGGGAAGATGGAAAGAGTGCTTTGAAGAGCTGATGAATGAGGAAAATGGGAGAGAAAAAAAAGAGTAGAAGAGATGACTGTTGAGGATCAGGAAGTAGCAAAGATTAGTAAGGGTGAAGTGAGGCATTGAAGAGGATGAAGAGTGGAAAGGCAGTTGGTCCTGATGACATACCGCTGGAGATATATAATATAATATAGCGTAGGCCTCCGTCAGTCCCGAAGGACTATGGCTGCGCTCTGGCCAGTATCCCAACTGGTGATACTCCCCAGTGCACAGAGCCTGGGTAGGGAGTAATGAGGGACAGGCTGTTACCCAAGCAGCAAGTCCCCCCCTGTCTCGGCGCCACCGGAAGGATCCAATGGAAAGGCAAGTGCTGATACGACTGGGTTCCAGTGCCGCTGCAGGAGAGAAACTACGGTCAATTTAGAACGGCCAATTAACCTACAGTGCACGTCTTTGGATTGTGGGGGAAACCGGAGCACCCGGAGGAAACCCGCACAAGCACGGGGAGAACATGCAAACTCCACACAGAAACGCCCAGGCCGGGAATCGAACCCGGGCCTTCTTGCTGTGAGGCGGACGTGCTAACCACTACGCCACCGTGCCACCATAATATAATATAATATAATATAATATAAAATACAGTATAGCCAATATATAGCTAATATATGGGCATAATAGATAAATAGATATACAGATAGATAGATGGATAGATAGATCACTAGTTAGATAGCTAGAACCTTTGCTAAATGTATCCAAAATATATATAACAGGAACATTAGGTCACACGCATCCAATTTTTTTTAGTTTGAGCTTTAAGTTCTTTGATATATCAGCACATGGGCTCATTGAGTTCAAGCATAACAGAGCAATATAAGCATATTTAAATCTTTAATGACTGAAATTAGCCTCCTCCCAATGGCCATAAATCACACATATTCAATCCCCTTTCTCACTGTAATGTTCCTCTTCATAAAGGTGGTATACAAGAGCCCGGAGCAAATTTTAAAGTTTCATTTTGACAATCACCTCTGGAACGGCTAACTTTGAAGGAAATATGTGTGTGGAGAGGGGACACAAACAGACCTAATAACCCATTGGTTATCCATGCTCGTCCTGGGCTTCGAATGCATCCCTGGAGGGTAATCCAAAAATGTTTTGCTGTCCAAACAAGCAATTTATTGTTTCAGACATAATAAAGAACCATTTGGACCTTAGTACTGAAACTAATCCAATCATATTTCACTGTCATGTCAGGGAGGCTCCAGAGAATCCACCTTAATTATTCTCCTTACTTTTTTCTCTAATCATGGCCCTGACTGAGATAGTCCTAAAGGTCCAATCCTTTCTCTTGTGCATATTAGGAAATTAAATTCAGTCATGTTAATGTCAAGAGCCTTTCTTTACAAGTAATCCATGGGGTACACTTACATAATACATCCATGCCTTAGGGCCAAATTTAGATAAAAATGACCACAGTTTGAGTAAGTGTAACGTAGATGCAAACCTTGATTTCAACTGCCAGAAACTCTTAGAATAAAACAGCATCTTCATCTCAGAGAAGATTATTGAAATTAGCAACTACTCGTTGTAGCAAATACTGTAGTTAAAAGTGTGAATCAGCCAGAGGAATCTGTTTTCCAATTACTTTGGTTCACTACCACTAGGCCAGTATGAAAATAAAAAGTGCATATGGGAAGAGGTTGTCCAAATTTGATCAAAAAAAAAAAAAAAAAAAAAAATATATATATATATATATATATATATAAAATTTGTAGAACAAATTCTGAGTAATGTTTCTCAAAGTAAAATTGCGAGGACTTTGGTGATACAAAAACCATTAAAGATTTTGAGAATCTGCTGAAATCTCTGTCTATATCAGACAGGCCAAAAAGCAATAGTCGATACCCATGATGTTTGGACCCTCAGGTGGCACTGTATTAAAAACAGGCACAGTTGTGTCATGGAAATCTCTGCAACTCTAGTTCAACTGTTTTCTGTCTACTGATTTTTTTTTTTCTTGAATCTATTCTGCTGAATTGACAACATCAGTGGCTGAAGATTTTTGTAATTATGAACCACAAGCAAAAAGTACAAAGTTTTTTTCAATATTTTGTCAATGGAATAGACACATCACTCAATTCTAAAATCTATGAGCAGGACATTTTACATGTGAATATTTTAGATTATCCATAACAATACAACAGTAAGTCACTGAGGACAGCTGGTTTTAAGCATAGCCTCCACCTTTTCAGTTCTACCAGAGACTGCTGATGAGCCTACCTTACCCACTCCTGTTTTAACATATATAGCTGACTTTATTATATCCAAAAGATGTAAAATAACCCTACTCTGCCTGCATTATACACCAAAAACTAGGATTAATTGATGATGCTGCTTTCACCATTAAAAAGTCTAAAATTGTTTAAAACCACCGACATTTCAACCAAAATAATATATGTAAGAAATAGTAGTTATATTTATATATTTATATATATATATATATATATATATATATATATATATATATATATATATATATATATATATATATATCACTACTATTTATATATATATGAGACTCATTTGATGTCAGATCAACCTCAGTGCTGCAAGTCATAAGTATCCATTTACATTTACATTCACATTTGCATTTACAGTATTTATCATATGTTCCAATCCAGACTGACTTACAGGAGTGCTTTAAATTCTCAATTAGTGAATATATTCTTGTACTGGTTTGTTAGAACATGGACTAAGTCAGTCAATCTCAGATGGTAGGTTTTGTGTGTGTGGGGGGTTGTTTCTTTTCTTTTGTTTTTTGTTTGTTGTGTGTGTGTGTGTGTGTGTGTGTGTGTGTGTGTGTGTGTGTGTGTGTGTGTGTGTGTGTGTACAGCATAGTGCTTATTCTAACTACTGCTGAAAAAGGTAAATTTTAAGCCATCTTTGAAGCCATCCAGTGACTCAGCTGTCTGGATGTTCAGAGGAAGTTCATTCCATCACTTTGAAGCCAGATCAGAGAAGAGTTTAGATGCAGTTTTGCCTTGTCTATTGGGAGAGGGAGGGATCAGTCTTGCATTGTTAGAGGATCTGAGAGAATGCTGTGCAGTGCAAGGTGTGAAGGTGCAGGTCCATTTTTGGCTTTGTAGGCAAGCATTAGTGCTTTTAAATCAAATGTGAGTAGCTACAGAAAGCCAGTGGATAGATTGCAGCAGTAGTGTGCTTTTTCAGTCTTGCAGGGATTAAGCATCAGCTGGTGAGTTGCCATTAATGAGGAGATACTTGCCAGGCATGCAGAGATCTGTGCAGGAACAACAGCATCTCAGAGAGAAAAAGCGAACACAAGTTGAGTGTCATGAGCAGTGGTATGAGAACCCATGTGGGGATATGACATCACCAAGGGACTTTGTATAAAGAGAGAACAGAAGTGGACCAAGAACTGAACCCTGGGGAACAGCATCAGAAATTCGGCATGGAGAGGATGTGGATCCCCTCCAGGTAACCTCATATGATTGACCTTCCATGTAAGAAGTACCTGGACTTATTAGGGTGGACAAGAGGTTCTTGTGGTTGACTGTGTCAAATGCTGTTAAAAGATCAAGCATAATGAGGACTGATGACATCTTGGCTGTTGCAGGTAGCTTCTCTGTAACAGCCAAGAGTGCAGTCTTTGTGGAATGTGTTGTTTTGAAACCAGATTGAGTAGGGTCAAGGAGGTTATTCTCTAAAAGAAAGAATGACATTTGGTTATAAACAGTACACTCAAGAATTTTAGAAAAGAAAGAAAGACGTGATGCCAGCCTGTAGTTGCTGATGTCGAGTGGATCCAGAGAAGTTTTATTTAAGATGCGTAAAACCCTGGCTCTTTTGAATGTTGTTGGTACCTGTCCAGATGATATGGAGTTATTGACGATAGTGGATGTAAATGGAAGAAAGTCTTGAGAGATAGTCTGGAGTATTTAGTCTACAATTGGATCCAGTGAGCAGGTGATAGGATTGCATGATTAAAATGACTTGATGGATGTCTTCATTTGTGAGATTGGAAAACTATGCAAGCGAAGGAGAAGTGGAATCTGTGCTGGGTAATGCAGGAGTAGGGGTGGGAGTGAGTTTTTCCACAGATGTGTTTAATCTTCCCTTCAGAGAAGTCACAAAATTCATCAGCAGTCAGAGAGGATGGGGCAGGTGGAGCAGATGGATTGAATGATGATGAAAAGACATACAGTTTACATGGGTCTTGTGCAGCAGTGCCCAGTTTTTTCTTGTAGAAGGCTGTCTTGGCAGAAGTCACAGCAAATGAAAATGTGGATAGGAGATTTTATTTTTGTATTTAAAAAGAGAGTCAGGCAGAAAATATTCAATTAATTACAGTGTTGGTGTTTTAGCACACCCAAACTGTGTAGGAATTTATTTTAACTGATTGATTAGATCAAATGGGGGGAATTAATTATACAGAATTATTACTGAAGCTTGATTGATGCTATTTTGCTTGTCAGAATAGTGACACTAGACATATAGTAACAGTATTGTTGAAACTACTTTTTACTGCTTAGTTAAATAATGGTTGAATTATTAACAGTATTAACACAGACATAATATTGGCAAACCTTCGCTCATGCCTGAGAGCAGTGAGAGAACATGATGCTGATTAAGGTAATTCAACAGAAATCAACATGAGTGATCAGAATGTTATCAGAAACTGAGTTACAGGTGAGTTTTGTGTGAACTAGGTTCCTACGCTATTCTGAGATGTTGGTTAATATGGTGTGCTCTCTGGCGTGTATCACAGTGAAGAACGTTTTCATGTTTGTTGTTGTTGTTGTTGTTGTTGTTGTTGTTGTTGTTGTTATTGTTGTTGTTGTTGCGCTGGACATTTTGACAGTGACCTTGCCTGTCCTGCGGTCTCTCTGAAGAGTTCTTCTTTTTCCCAATCTTACTTTGCTCTTAGGCTTTATGAAATATGATGAATACTCCTCTGTGAAGAACAGTACTGTGACCACATTGTTCCACATCATTCTTCCTTTTCATTATTTCATGTTATTTCCCCATTTTATGTGCTACCTCTTCCCAAAGCTGCTTCTTCCAGGTCTCTTGTAGCAATTTATCCCATTCTCATCAAGCACTTTCTCAAGTGGAGATCTATCCCATTCTCCTGAAACCATGCCAGGATGTATTATGAGATAGTGAATTTGAGTCCATATTTTATGCATATTAATGAACTGGTACTTAGGCCTTTGGCCAATAGCCAGCAATTCATTCTTGAGCAGAGGCGTTATCTCCTAAGGTCTGCAATTTATGACTTCTCAGGTCATGTTTTATGTGCTGCTAAAATTAAAGTAATATATCTTCCATGTACACTTACATGCAAGGTAACAAACATTTCTGTGTTCAGCTGAACATGAGCTTAATTTTAATGATCCCAATAAGTGACTTTATTCCTGAATCATATAATATATATATATATATATATATATATATATATATATATATATATATATATATATATATATATATGACCTGGCAATATACTACATTGGCCTGGCAAGTTGTCCAGGATGTATTCTGCCATCGCCCAGAGTTGCCTGAGATAGACAGCATCCTTCCCATGACCCTACTTAGGATGAAATGGTTCAGAAAATAAATAAATAAATTTGTCAACATGGATGTAGTTAATATATGGTAAAGGAATGTATTGATGTGATAAAATACTTAATCTGCCAAAAGTCAGTTATCCATCTAGTTAAGTATAACAATACTGGTATTAAAATGCACTTCACAGATCTGAACACAGGTATGTTTGTTACCTTGCATGTAAGTGTACATGGACAATATATAACTTTAATTTTAACAACACATAAAACATGATCTGAGAAGTCATAAATTGCAGACCTTTGGAGATAACGCCTCTGCTCAAGACTTCAAGACTGAATTGATGGCTATTGGCCAGAGGCCTACATACCAGCTAATCAATATGCATAAAATACGGACTCAAATTCATCATCTCGTAATACATCCTGGCATGGTTTCAAGAGAATGGCCTAGAGTTATTCTTGGCTTAAGTAATCCAATTCATAATACACTGCATGCAACGCTTTGCAAAATGTATATAGCAGTGGTAAAACTGTAGCGAGCTCATTTGACAAGCTCTGCAAAAGTCCTTTGCATCATTCCATTTAATGAACTCCCACATGATGAAGGAATGGAACCAGGAACAGGATTAGGCACTCCTGCCCTAAGATACATTGGTTAGTTCAGGTCAGTGGTAAATTCTCATAGGTTGTTACATAAATTTTTAATGTATTTGTTGGCTGAGATGGCCCCCAACCTTCCCACAATCCTTAAGACTTTCAGAAAATGAATGAACAAATGCATTCTCATGACAGCACAATTTATTAAAATCATTTGATGCGCAGGTTCTCTGGACACATTTTTTTATTTTTTATTTTTTGCCATGTATTATGTTTTCTGCTTTCAGTGCAGCAAAGCGAAACATCTATTGGATAATGCTTAAAAACCCTGCTACTCCTGGAAGCTGAGCTTCTCTTAAACTCTATGGAGTGGATGGGTCAGGACTCTGGGCCACTTGATGATCTATCAAAGTGTCTGCAACGTGGTTTGATACATGAATTGTGCATAAAGGAGAGATGCCAGCCGGGAAGAGAGTACAGAACAAAGATAAAACATTGAGATGTAAGTGGTATGATTAAATAAGCTTACTGTTCTTTCAACACCTTTTTGAAAGTTGCTCTTAAAATTTAATTTTCAATATGCTCTATTATTATTATTTTTATTATTATTATTATTATTATTATTATTATTATTATTATTATTATTGTTGTTGTTGTTGCTGTTGTTGGTGTTGTTGTTTTTTGTCAAATGTTTAATTGTTGGCTTATTTTGTCATTTTTCCTTTTATTAATTCTTATTTCTTTATTTGCTTCTTTGCTTGATCCAGATTGTAGTTTACTGCTGCAAGTGTCTGAGACATTGAGATAGGCAGCAGGTGGCTATATCTCACAGCCATTCTCATGCATCCCTGTTCATTAGGTCAATACTCTCTAGGTTGCTGGTGCTTATGTCAGGGTAGATGGACTCAGAGCAAGCCTTCTTTGTTTTTCTTCATCCCCTCGAACTGAGTATAAAGATAAAGATATATTTACTGTCTACTGTTGCATGAACAATGAAAATCAGTTTAGCAGCGCTTTGTTTAGCACAATTATAAAAAGAAAATGCATAAAAGACAACTAAGGTACTACATTAAGATATATGTCTGCACATACATGCATACACATATACATTTAACTATATGTACACATATAGACACATTTATATTCCATATACATCTATATCTAGCCACATATTCACACATTTCAAGACTGTACATATATGCCCATAATCACACCCTTTCACACATACACAGAAAGGTGAATAATATGTGAAATCATGATATACACCAGGTAAGGCTTTTAATTATAACGTGCATGGTTCTAAAATGTTATGATGTTCAAGACCTGCTCTAAAACTGAGTATTACAATAAAACATGAATATTGCATTTGAAATTTAAACACGAGTATTGCACTGAAACATGAGTATTACATTGTCCAGGAACATGGTCTGAAAGATGTTTTTCAGCCAGTGTGTGTGACTGTGGTGGGGTTACATGTTTAACAACTTGTGGGTAAAAGCTGTTCTTGAGTCTGTTAGTTTTTGTTTTGTGTAGACACGCATGACTGAGTTGATACAAAATGTTGTGCAAAAAAACATGTCCATACCATCTTAGACATGTGGTCTATAATGCTGTAGATATCTTCTGAATCCTCAGCATCATGATAGAGACAACATCATGCGGCCTGACAGCACAGATCCAGTGAATCATTGAACGATCATTTCTGCGGAATTGAACATTGACGGAACATTCAATCAATAGGGCATACCACACCATAGCTTATGACCATGAACTTAATCTTTTTTTCATACTGATGATTAGTCTTTTGGTTCCCATGCCTTCCTTCCATGCCTTAAACTTTACAATGTAGTCTTCCAGCAAGTCGGCACTCACTACTAGATCATGATTATATAGTAGTTCTCAGGGCACTCCAGTGCGAAACTCTCTTCAATACAAGAATAAACAGTAGCAGGCAGAGAACAGATCCCTGATGTGCCCAACTTCCATTCCAAACTCCTCACTGTACTGCCCATTCACTCTAACTCAATTCATAACATTGACATACACAGACTCATAGGGACACAGGCGAATGCAAAGATCGACAAAGACAGGATAGTGTGACTTGTTTCCGGTGATGTACTTCTCTTGTGTTTGGCACACAATGAAGATGGCATCAGTGGTGCCTTTGCCTGGCACAAAACCAAATTTGATAGAGTCAATATCTACCATCCTGTACATGGGTATCGACTACCAGTTCTATCAACTTCATGAGTTGAACAGTGAGCTTCAGACAACAATAGTTTCCTCAGTTATGGGCATTACCTTCACCCTTATACAGGAGCAACATATACAGTGCTGTGCACTGATTTTTTACTTTTTCAGATCATCAAACAAATTTACAAATATTGGACAAAAGATACCCCAAGTATTCAATAAATGCTTTTTTCCTGTTGTGATTTTATTTGTTAAGATAAAAATCCTATCCAAACCTACATGAATCGCTGGGAAAAAGTAATTGCTCCCTTGTTAAAAGGTGAAGTAATTGTGATTAATCCTATTATTGGGGAAAACTGACTTCATGGCCACACCCAGGCCTGATTTCTGTCAGACATTTCCAATCAGGAGATCCCTAACCTGTCTGACAAGGTGAGCTAGGCCATACTGAACACACATCATCATGCAGCAATCCAGTGAGGTTCAAGAGCAAACAAGAAAGAAGATTATAGAGAGTTCTCAGTCTAGGAAAGGATAGAAAGTCATTAGGTAAATCTGGACTCCAGCGGACCACTGTCAGAGCCATTATCCATAAATGAAGAAGGCATGGCACAGTAGTGACCATTCCCAGGAGTGGCTGACCTACCAAAATTACTCCAAGCACACCTCACAGACTAACAGAAGATGTCACAAAGGACCCAAAAAAATACTAACAAGTCTAAACAACTACAAGTCTCAATTGACTCAGTTAATGTCAATGTTCATGACTCCACCATCAGAAAGACATGCAGGAACGCCCCGATCTGCTCTGTGCAGGTGTTCGCCCGGCAAAGTTTAACTGCGAGCGATAGTCAAAGGCCTCATCTTCATCTAATAGCTTATTATTTATTTACAACACAATGGAAGATGTCAAGCAGTTCAGAAAAGATCAAGAGGATTTTAAAAAATGAACTTAAATCATTGACAAAGGAATTTGAAAACCTACAGGCCAAAATGGCAGAGAAATCAGACATTAGCTCGTTGCCAAGTAGTCAAGATGTCCAAGGACTCAGTGACACCTTTGACGATAGATTGGGAGGGAAATTGAGTATGATGTCGTTGTTGGAGAAATTCGGCAAACAGCTTGGTGCTTTCACCTCCTAAGTGGAAATGATCTCCAAGGTAATTGACAACGCCACTAATTATAGTTGCCAATATAAGCTTAAAATACTGGGAGTGCCAAAAAAGAATATCAAGGCACGACTCACGTTTGCCAAGAATCATGTTGATCATCCCCAAAGCTTTTGGGAAAATGTCTTCTGGACTGATGAAAGTTGAACTTTTTGGGAGAAATGCATCCCGTTACATCTGGTGCAAAAGGACCACTGGATTTGATAACAAGAACATTGTGCCAACAGTGAAACATGATGGTGGAAGTGTGATGATCTGGGCCTGCTTTTCTGCTTCAGAACCTGCATGATTTGTCATGATTGATGGAACCATGAATTCTGCTTGCTACCAAGTAATCTTGGCAAAGAATGTTCGTCCATCAGTTCGAAACTTCAAGCTAAAATGCACCTGGGTTCTTAAACAAGACAATGATACAAAGCACACCAACAAGTCCACTTCTGCCTGCTAACAAAGGACAAAATGAGAGTTTTGGAGTGGCTTAGTCAAAGTCCTGACCTGAACCCTATTGAGATGCTGTGGCATGATCTTAAAAGGCTGTTCATGCCTGAAAACCATCCAATCTGGTTGATCTTAAGCAGTTCTACAGAGAGTGGGCCAAAATCCCATCACAGCACTGTGAAAGACTCGTCAACTCTTATTTCTTGACTGCAGTTATTGCTCCAAAAGGTGGTTCAACCAGGTATTAGGTTTAGGAAGGAAATTACTTATTCACATGGGCCCTTGTAGGTTCAGATGTTTTTTTCCTCTTAATAAATGCAATTGGCACTGAAAACTGTGTTTTGTGTTTACTTGTGTTTGATCTTTCTATAATACTTAGGTTTGCTTGATCTTAAATGGATGACATGACAAGCGTGCAAAAAATGTCAGAAATTGGTCAGGGGCAAAAACTTTTGCACAGCACTGTAACTCTCCTCTCAATCCTTTGGGATTGCTCCTTAGCTAAAGACAACCTCAGGGAGTTGTCTCACAAACCCCAAACCTTCTTTATCAGTACAGGGGTACCTCACTTTATGAAAGTCTCACCAAATGAAAAATGCAGGTTACGTGAACGCCTTTTCCTAATTTTTGTGTCTCTCGATACAAAACAAGTTCACGTTACGAAACTGCCATCTTAAAAATTCAAATGTGCCATTCAAACATTAAAACGCACTATTCAAACATTAAAACGCACTATTCAAACATTCAAACGCGCCATTCAAACATTCAAACAATGCACGAGCTACTCTCCCATCAATGACGTTCAAACATCCCACCCCACTGGCCTCCCATTGGCTAGGACGGATGACGCCGCTACCTCCAATTGCCTATCTCTCAACATCCCGCCCCGCGGGCCTCCCATTGGCTAGGAAGGATGACGTAGCTCCCTCCCATAGGCTATTATGGATCTGCATCTACCATAATGCTTTT
Organism: Plotosus lineatus; assembly: GCA_024760905.1. Classification (NCBI taxonomy): domain Eukaryota; kingdom Metazoa; phylum Chordata; class Actinopteri; order Siluriformes; family Plotosidae; genus Plotosus; species Plotosus lineatus. The sequence goes on along the minus strand of CM045745.1, from coordinate 17,981,593 downwards.
CAGGTAAAGGACAGAGTTACTGTTGTTTCATGCGTTATTTCTTGACTCAGGCTTTTAACCTTCCATAAACATTTGTAAGATTATAACTCTGCTAAGAAGACATGGTCAACACACAGGCGCGCGCGCGCACACACACACACACACACACACACACACACACACACACACACACACATACACACACGCATGCACACACACACACACACACACGCACACACACACACACACACACACACACACACACGTGTGTGATTTACGGTGTGAGTGAGAAGAAGAAATGGCCTCGAGTGATATCGCAAAGGAATATGGCCAAACCTATCTACCATCGTTACGATATTGATGCAGAAGGAGGTTTTAAAAGGTATGTTTTTATGATTTTTAAAGAATTTAGGGGTATTACTAGGGGCCTTGGAATGAATCACACGTTTTACTTAAAAATCCAGGTTTAGAAAAAGGCTCTGGAATGGATTAATTTTGTAAGGTGAGGTAGCACTGTATCTCTCAGCATCTCTGAAATAATCCCAGATGATCCTGCAGATTGACACTTCATCTTGCCTAGTATTTTGAAGATTGAATCCAGAGTGACCTCAAGGGAGGACCTTCTACCGGTACAAGCTCAGGAAGCAAGTTGCTTGGCCACTCAAACTCAACATTCAGCAGTCTGGCATAGTACTCAACCTTCACTTTCAACTTCATCTTATCACTGAGAGACAGTTCGCCAACATCCTGACACACATCTCACCTGACATCTTGGTTTGTTCTGTTTATGTGCTATCTTGAAAATTCATCCATCATTTGGATAGAGGTTTGTGAATGTTTCCTTTTCAGCCTCAGATTTTGTGAGCCAGACATCATGTTTCGCCACAAGTTTAGCCCTGTTGTAAGCAGTTTTTGCCTCCTGTGCCTCAATTGTCTTGCTCGGTTTCACAAAGCCATTATGCTTTTTGAAAGAAGTACACTTTATCTGACAGCCTTTTCCACACCCCAGGTTTCATGTTTCCAGTGATAGTTTTTAAAAGGCCACAAACCTCAGAAGTTGCTTCCAAGAGTGGCAGCTTTAATCTTGATCACATATCTTCCACAATGCATGCAGGTTCAATCATTTCACCATATTTAATTCTTGTCTTATGTTATTCTAAACATATTTTAAATAAATGGTCATTATTTTTCTCATTCTCAATTTTAGTTGGACACAAATTTTAGCTGAATGTATTCTGATTTTCATAGTGATATTACTTAAATTGTTTTTTATTCATATTCTATTGAACAGACAGTACCTCTCTCAACAAAGTCTCTGTCATTTCTCATCCCTTTTTTGTTTTGCGCACACCAATTATATAGAAAGCTGTGATGTGATTAAAACTGTAAATATATAATTTATACTTGGCTTTACACCTGACATAGACACACTATAATTTTACACAAACAATACTATGCCCTTTGATTTTGGATGTAACATCATACTCTCATACATGCAACACTATCAAATATGTTAACACAAACACTACCATTCCCTTTCACATACACAATCATACTCTTTTTGACTTAGTACTATACTTTCATACAAGCACAACTTTTTCTTCTTACACACACTTCCCTAGTATATGTGTTGGCCCACTAACGTCTGGAGAGTTGGCTTCGGCCAGAGTTGGGTGATATTTCACCAGACTTCCTCATGACCCTAATAAGTAACTTATTCAGAAATCATAAAATCATCATGATGAAAAATGAAGAGCTTTCACTGTTTCAGCATTCGTCAGATCTTTTCCACCTTATCTGTGTGAGGGCATACCCTATATATATATATTTATACCCTATATATATATATCAATCAATATCTGTCCTTCTGTGTTCCTGTCCTGGATACCAAACCTGCATACCTGCCCATCACTTCTTCGTCCCCTCTGTTGCCTGCACCAACATGTCCATTGAAGTCTGCCCCAATGACCACTCTTTCACCTCTGAGGGAATTCTGCATCACTTCATCTAACTCACTCCAGAATCTCTCCTTCTCTTCTAGCTCACATCCTGCCTGTGGGGCATAAACACTAACAACATTGACCATCACGTCTTCAATTTCTAACTTGAGACTCATCACTCTGTCTGCCAATCTTTTCACTTCTAGAATATTCCTGACAAACTCCTCCTTCAAGATGACTCCTACTCCATTTCTCTTCCCATCCACACCATGAAAAAAACAGCTTAAACCCTGCTCCGAAGCTTTTAGCTTTGTTACCTTTCCACCTGGTCTCCTGAACACACAGTATGTCCACCTTCCCCCTCTGCATCATGTCAGCCAGCTTTCTATCTTTTCCTGTCATAGTTCCAACATTCAAAGTCCCTACTCTCAGTCCTAGACTCATGCTTTTCCTCTTCTCTCTCTGCCGACGGACACGCCTCCTGCCTTCTCCTTCTTCGTGAAGTTTGGCATTTGTTTTACGTCGGATGCCCTTCCTGAAACAACCCTCTGCATTTTTCTGACCAGCATAAGGGGAAGAGACACTGATTAGTGCCCCCCCCCATACATATACATATATATATATATATATATATATGTATGTATATATATATATATGTATGTATATATGTGTGTGTGTGTGTGTGTGTGTGTGTGTGTGTGTGTGTGTGTGTGTGTGTGTGTCTGTAAAAAAAATCTTTAAGCCTTTGAGAGATATCCAGAATTTGTTTTTCTACTGTAGGGACTTAACTTCTAACTTAAATAGAGGAATAGCAATGTTCAGTATTCTAATTAAACATGGATTAAAGGGCTTATAAATCTAATGTACTTGGTGTCTCAGCTTACTTAGAAGAGAATTTTCAAGTTTGGTAAGCTTATGCAGCAGAGATGGCATCACAGAATTAACTTTGATCTGTAACAAGATTAACTAAATACATGATCATTTTTGAACATGTGATAATTTTTCTCTGTAATTAAGTTTCTCTTGTTTGGTTTGTTTTTATGGTTTCACCCCTAGGAGGATGGGCTTCCTTTTTGAGACTGGTTCCTCTCAAGGTTTCTTCCTCGTGTCAACTGAAGGAGTTTATGCCAATGTCAGTTGTAAAAGCGCAATACCAATCACAAATAAAATTGAGTTGAATTGCACCACTTGGATTAAAAAGTATACGCGAATGCTCCTAAATCCCTCTCAGAAGACAGAATGAATAGTTATTTAGACAAAAACTATGGCAAATTAAGATCCAGATAAACTATTCAGTGGTGTGAGTAGTGGAGAGCTGCCCGGGGTGTAACCTACCCTTGCCAGTCTTACCAAAACCCTAATTATGATTAAGTGGCTAAGAAAATGAATGAATGAATGAATGAATGAATGAACATCATATCTATCCTGATCTCTGTTCCGAGATTCCATTGATGTCTGAATTGATTGATTTCCCTGTCAGTACTTGAGGGAAAATGTATTTTACAACATAATTTCTGATAATTAATTAATAATTACTTTCTTACTTTCTGTAATCCCTTACAAATCTTTTTCTAAATGACTGCCGTGAGCAAGCACACATCAGAGTTTTCAAAATCTTTATTAACTTATCAAGTTTCCTTATTGCGAAGAAGCATTTTATCTGGATTGGGATTTATTTCAATTATCCAATCATGAAGTGTCATGATGATAAGTAACATTACTGGTCTTCAGCATTCTCACTTAGCAAAGGAAGCTTTTTAACACAGTGGTTGTCAAACAGTCTTTTATCAGCTTTAAAACTTAATTATGGGTGAAATATTTGTTCAAATAAAAAGACCATTTAATTGATTAAAATTAATTCAGTTTTTTCTCAAGCAACCTAAAAAACAAAAACCCATGCACTGTTTTAACCAGATGGATTGGATTATGTTGCATTTCTTTAATTTGGATCACTATCAGCATCACCCAAGCTCAGTGCAAAAATATAAAATAAAATATAAAAGCTCATTATATATTTATAGTAGAATGAGGTTGGAACTACCAGGCAGAAGGCCTAGAGGAAGACCAAAAAAGAGATTTATGGATGTGGTGAAGGAGGACATAAAGGTAGTTGGTGTAAGAGAAGAAGATGCAGAATATAAAGTCAGATGGAGGCAGATGATTTGCTGTGTTCCCTTGAAGGGAACAGCCGAAAGGAAAATACGATATATTTATAGTAGAACTTTTATGCTAAATCACAGATTGGACACTGATAAATTGTGAGTGTAATTAGACTGTAATTACATAAAGTAGAATATACCCATCATTCATTCACTCATTTATTCATTTTTTTAAAAAACACTTCATCCTAACTAGGGTTGTGGGGAGGCTGGCACCGATCTTAGCCAACTAGTGGCAAGGAAAGAGTACACTCTGAACAGCTCGCCAGGCCACCGCAGGGCAGAAACACACTAACGGCTACATAGGTATTCTTGACGAAAGTCAGTGATGGTTCTTTTACATGCCTCCCACCGTAGACAGTGAGAGACATGGCTGGCCATGTCTCTCACTGTCTATGGTGGGAGGCATAGACAGTGAGAGACGTGGCTGGCCTTTGATAACCCAATTTGCTGCTGGTTGTGTAAGTGTTGGCTCTGCGATGGCTTGGTGAGCTGTCCAGAGTGCACTCTGCCCTTGCCCAGATTCGGCTGAGATGGTTGCCAGAATCCCCACGACCCTAATTAAGATTAAGCGGTTTAGAAAATGACTGAATTATTTTAAAAATTACAAGATAGACAAAAGTGTTCATAATATTTTATTGGACATCAGTTCCATAATGAAGCAATAAGCTGTATATACATTGCATAGTGTGCGGAGATGCATGGATTTGTGTATGAGAGCCTGTGAGTCAAAGAAAGAGTTGTAAATAAGAATAAGGAAGGTCACTTTGAGAAAATCAGTGTCAAAAACATACTGTAGATAAAGAGAAAAAGAAATATACAGACTAAAATTGTGTGTGTGACAAAATGCTGGTTTGGGGCTAAGATTAGGAATCCATCAGTCTGTCATAAAATATTCAAACACACATGGCAAGGCTCAGGATGTTATGAAAGACATGATGGAATGATAGCTCTCTGAACTTAGGGAGAACAATAGGTGTAGTGTGTTCCCAAATAATCTCCTTGTATTTATATATACTCGTAGTAGCCCAGGAAAAACCTACATATGAAAAAAATATATATAAATTTAAAAAAAAATCAATGTCTTCCTACTGTTATAACAGAAATATGTTTCTCTATTTTTTTTTTTTTTAATATCTCAAGGGATAGTAAGTTGATAGCCTTTTGATGTCTGGTCACCCTCAAAAGTAAAAGAGGAGAAAACGTCACACAAACTTTAGTTTTAGATTTTAAACATTAGATTTAAGATATGTGACATAAAGTACAAAATTAATCATGTTTTTATACTTTATGCAACAATGGCCATTAACAATGAAAAAATTAGAAGCATTCAGAGAGATCAAACTTAATTTCCCTCCTTATTTTCATTTCTGTATAGTCTTTTCTGTTGATATACACATTTGTGAGAGATCTAATATATATATTTTAATATAATTGTTGTAAACATATTGTAGTCTCACTACAAAACTTTTAAAATTACCATAGTCCCACAAACATAAATACTCTTTTTAAACATTCCCAAATCCAGGTTGTAATTTGAATTACCATTAAATTCTTACAAAGTGCTACCTTCACTGTTCTTCACTTGAACATTTTTTAAATAAATAAATTCATCAAAAATTAAATAGGTTTTTGTGTAAAGTTCTTAACAGCCAAACAGACTGACAAAAAACATAAACAAACCGAGGCCAACAAAATAACTTCTTTGGCAGAGGTGAGGGGTGAAGTTCTAAGAATTATCCATGTCAGTCTCTGTAATCTCTTCTGAGGTAAAAACATATACGTATACATCAGTCGGGGGTGGGGGGGTTAATCCTACTTTGCAGAATTTGGTGGTCACTGGTGGATCTCTGTCCAAATTAACCGCGGAAAGTGAGGGATCCCTGTATATCTGTTTCACTATGACACGCAAAGTCTTGATAAAAGCATGGTATTCGCTGCTTTGCAAAAAGCATAAAATTACAAAATTTAACAAAAGTCTATATAGTTGTTTAAACAGCTGTCTAAACAGTTGATATAAAGTATACATGGGATATAAATTTGTAATTTCAGATCAATGCTAAGAATATGGTGTGCCAAGAAGTGAAGGGAACATGTATTAAACAATATTGCAAATCAGGGAACATTTGGCCTAGGAAAGTGAAATAGTGTTGGCACATCACAGAGCCGCTCCAAGGGGATCTCTGAAATCGGCATGTCAGCACTTTGTAAAGGTGATGGGAATAATGGTGTATAATCATTTGGAGAGTCCGGGAAAGAATAGTCAGGTGAGGAAGGAGTCCAGAAGGGTGAATGAGGTGGATAAGTTGGAGAAGGATAAGAGGAGTTAGACCAGGGGTGCTCAATACGTCGATCGTGAGCTACCAGTCGATCTCGAAGGTAATATTGGTCGACTGCGAAGGTAGTATTGGTAACATGAAGTTAAAAAATAGACGTATAGATGTATTTTTCTGACCTGTAGCTCACCACACATGTGCAAACAACGGCACTAAGTACAGCAAAACAAGTCAGTGAGTTCCCTCCTATTTTAAGCCCTCGCTTTTTTCTTCAAGTAAAAAAAGCTTATCAAACATGAGTATGGATGCTGGAGCAAAGAAGAAGACGAAAATGTATCACCTTCATACGGAATGGGTGACGGACTTTTTTTTTCATGATGTCATTTTCGAAGTGCGTTTGCCTCATCTGCCAGTGTACTATTGCAATACCAAAGAAGGGAAATGTGGAGCGGCATTTTCGAACTGTTCATGGAAAATACGACACTGACTTTCCACCGAAAAGCGAGCTGAGAAAGAGAAAATTGAACAAACTAAAATCCCAGTTGGCTGGATAGCAGTCACTTTTCACACAACATCGTTCAAAAGCCGCCACCGAAGCATCGTTCCGGGTTAGTCACATCATCGTTAATAACAAGAAGTCCTTCCAAGACGGAGAGATGGTACAAGAGGCATGCATTGAAGCTGCTGACTCATTGCTCCGAGACTTTAAAAATAAGGCAGAAATATGATGAACATTTGGAAGTGTGCTTGAGGCTGGCTGTCAGCAGCTACTGTCCGGACTATGCATCCCTGGCTGATTCAATTCAGTGCAAGTCATCAAAGTGAACTCAGGTAGTTACAAAAAATGTTCATAGTTAATTATGTTGTGTTGTGCAATATTGGCTCTTGTGGTTATACAAGGCACATAAACATACATTTACACATAAATAATTCTCAATATACATTAAAATAAATATATGTTTTGCATTTTTGTAGTGGGTAGATCTTTGTGACTTGGTCATTCTATAAGTAGCTTGCATGCTAGAAAAGTGTGAGCACTCGTCAGTTAGACCCATCATTGGGTGGGACAGCTTCAGTCTAGGCACCTTGGTAAATTGTGACGGTAGATGAGTGTGCAGAGAGAGGGTTACAGCGCAAAAAGAAAACCTGACTTTCCTGGTCACGAGTGTTAGATTCTGCTGGGGTGCCTCGCTCATGAGGTGTGAAGTCATGAGCAATGTAGTGTGTGACATGGATGTTCAATGTTAGAGCTTTCTGTCAGGTCTTCTAAACATGTAACAACTTCCATGACCAGGACAATCAGCTAGTATTCCTGATAACATTGAAGGGCACCATCTGCTTTCTGGAAACAACAGGGCGGTTGAAGCTAAAATAGACTCAAAACCAGAAAATAATAGAAAATGTGTTGGTACACTCAGGTGAAAAGGGGAGGCGGCTTAAGCTGCAAGACCAAATACAAGACAGGTATTTCCAAGAGATTTTCAGATTCAGCTGCCTTTCTTCAGGGTGCAGAATAGACAAAAGGTGCATGATATACACCAGGTAAGAGGTAACGAATTTAATTATAAGATGCATGGAGCTAGAATCTTATCATGTCCAAGACCTGCTCTAAACATGAGTATTGCACTTGAAACTTAAACATGAATATTGCACCTGAACATGTTGTATTGCTGTTAAACATAAGTATTGCACTGTCCAAATGAATGGTCTGAATGATGGTCATAAATCATGGTGTGTGATGGTGGTGCTGGGGTTACACTTTTAACGGCTTGTGGGTAAAAGGTGTTCTTGAGTCTGTTAGTTTTTGCTTTTTAGTGTCTTGTACCTTTTTTCGGAGGGAAGATGGGAGAAGGAGGGGGTGTCCAGGGTGTGTGGGGTCCCTGAGAATTCCACTGACTCTCCTCTGAATTCTGTCAGTGTACATCACTGAGGGACGGTAGTGTAGTTCCAAGGCCTTCCTTTTTGCATATGTAATTTCTCCTCTTCCTTCCTTGCAGTAGTACTCTGCAGTACTACTGTTAAACCACACTGTATAGCACGAGGTCAGGAGGCTCTCTATGGTGGAGCTGTTAAAGTTCGTCAGTAGGGGTTGGGGTAGATGGGCTTCTTGATAAATCCTTCCTCTGTTGTGTTTTCCCCACCTAGTGGGAGAAGTTTGTGGTCCACGTGAAGTCAGCATAGATATAGGCTCCATGAAACTTGAAGCACTTCACCCTCTCTACTTCCTCTCCATCAATGTAAAGGGTAAAGTGCTCAGTTTGTTTTCATCACCTGAAGTCCACTATCATCTTCATGGTTTTGGATGTGTTTACTTCCAGGTTATTGTCGCAATATTGCCGCAGATGCAGGACCTGCTTCCATAATCAAACCTAAGACCATGGTGTCATTGGAGAATTTGATGATGGTGTCTCTGGTATGAGTGGGGAAACAGTTGTGTATGAAGAGGGAGAAGAAGAGGGGGCTAAGAACACACCTCTGTGGTGTTCCATTGTTCAGGATGAGAGTGAAGGAAATGTGTTTGCCTATCCTGATGTTCTGAGGTCTGTTGCTGAGAAAGTCCAATATCCAGATGTATAGTGAGCTCCCTAGGCCCAGAGTGCCCAACCTCTGAACCAGTTTATGTGGTTGGGCTGTGTTAAAAGCAGAGCTGAAGTCTACGAACAGCAGCCTCACATAGGAGTTGTTGCTGTTCAGGTGTGTGAGGGCTGTGTGTAGAACTATATTGATGGCATCCTCTGTTTGCTCTGTATGTGGGTACATGTATGTATGTATGTATGTATGTATGTATGTATGTATGTGTGTGTGTGTGTGTGTGTGTGTGTGTGTGTGTGTGTGTGTGTGTGTGTGTGTGTGTGTGTGTGTGTGTGTGTGTGTGTGTGTATTTATGTATGTAGTTGATGCTAGCATAGAGAGATCTAATATTTAGTGAAATTGTGAAATTTACATTCAATTTTATGGTTTGCAATGTTAACTGCTGAAACAACACTATTATAAAAGTCTTTATCTCGTCAAATTTGAAAAAGTAGAATAAATTTACAAAAGTGAAGACATTTAAACTCCATTTTTCATTACATATAAATCTCTGAGTAACCATCCAATTTGCCTACTTTAAGATAATTTAGAAGTGACCTTCAAAGTGTTGAGAAAGAGTATGCAACAAATACAGAATGTGAAATGTCAGGATGATTATGGGAAATGGCTCAGGAACTGTATAATGGATGTATTTAAACAAATCATAAGACAAATTTTTGCTTTTTTAAGCAAAATCATGAAGCCAACTTTATTGCTTATTCTTACTCAAAAATATTATCCAGTTGTGAAATAAACAACAATAATTGTGCATCATTTAAAGGGTCATTGATTTGTTAGTCACACTATATTTACACTTACTGAGCACGATTGCCTCAAAGCAAGATCCTCTGTTTGAGTCCTGGGCTTGGTTAGTGCATTTCTTTGTGGAGTTTGCACTTCCTCCCTCTGCTTGTGTGGGCTAATGTACTGGTGGTATATGCTCCAGTTTCCAAAGACAAACATATTAAGATAACTGGCAGTTCCACATTGTCCCTTGGTGGGACTGTTTGGGGTGTATCCAGCTTTGCCCCAGAGTGTTTACAGGTGAATTAAGAAGCTAATCTCAGACCTGACACTGAGATTACTCAGAGGAACTCAGAGGGATAAACATAGGTTGTCCAGCCAAAGGTTTTGGAGAACTGACAGATCCTACCTACAAAAGGTTTTTAATCTGGTTCAGACTAAGAGAATTTTTGCAATATTTTGGAGATTTTGGAGTATGACTACCGAAATGTGATCTGATTTAGCCATTAATCTGATAATTATTAAGATCAAGTACTGATCGGAGGCTTACCCTGGGTTTACACTGGGGTACAACGTCCACAATCTCTACAATTAAAAAAGTGCAGAGCGCCACGATTTATGAAAATGCTTGGAGCACAATAAGGAAATTAAAAGGGGGAAGGGTGTAGTTAGGAGATATAACTTGGAGAAATTAAGTTGCCAAATTCATCAAGATCCTCGACAATGGTGCATCAAGGGTCTGTTACACTCTACTGCGCTCTTCCACACTTCCCACATTCTATTATGATACAGAAATTATAATACAGAGGAATAATTGTGGGGGGTTTTAACTGTCAAAATAAAGGGCAAATGCACTCTGTTATAGAAAAATCTAAAAACAAGAAAGCTAAAATGTTAGTCAGACTGGCTTTTTTTTAAGGCAATTGTTCATACAATTTTGTGACTTCAGTAAGTTCAAATGGCCACAACATTCAGACATATTAGTTTTTTAGGGGTTTTTTGCCTCTATTAAAGACCTTCTTACCATTTTTTCTACAACAGTGTGGTGATTTTTTTTTTTTTTCATTTTATGAGACTGTTTTTTTTTCTAAAAAGTTTTATTTTTTCAAAGGTTATTAGTCATGTTTTTATTGTAGTAATGAATTTCCTCTCGTCTCTCATAATGGATCACAGAGCTAGGTGAATTTTATACTGTCTATTATAATTATTTTTGTAAAATGAACAAATTGCCAAGATATAATTAAGTATTTTTTTTCTTTTTTTAAAAAGTGAGAGATGACACTGGATTCAGTTTTAGTTTGTAGTAAGGAATTCATGAACAAACAAAATAAAGAAAGAAAAATGTACACTAGATAATGAAAAAATACAGTAAGCCAAAAGGTTCATTAGATAAAACACGTATTCCCATTAAAAATAACAGAAAACTAATTAATCTGTTCAAACCCCTTCTCAAACTCATATAAACTGTCACAAACACGTCTATTTGACTTAATATATTAAAGATAAACATATATACACACAAATATATATATATAAATATATATATAAAAATATATATATAAATATAAATATATATATATATATTTTTTTTTTTTTTTTAATAATAATAATAATAATAATAAATGTACATTAAGGTTAATAATAATTCATTAATAATAAAACAAGAATAAACAATAAGTCAACTAACCCGATCATCGACTGCGGCGAAGATGTCACGTGGGCAGGCATGGCTGTAGTGCGTAACAGAAGGGGAGGAGGAGAATTTTGTGTATTGGCATGCTATGAAAGCCAGTGAAGAACGGCTTGTGGTGAGCTTCCACAAGGCCAGTGCCTCTCAATTTGTGGAGTGTGCCCCCCTTGGATGGTGCAGTGTGATGCCAGGGGGGCATGTATGACCCTTGGAAACATGCTTTTTTGCTGTATTGTACTAGAATTAAGTTTATTTGTGCATCCTCTACATTCGGTGGCAATGGCGCTCTCATGTGACCCCTATGGTGTAGGGAACACAGTGAGAGCACCACGGTGACCTACTGTTGAGGATACGCAATTACAATAGGTGGCAGTGGCACTCTAACTGTAAATCAAAATTTTGCTCGTTGTATACTCGTTGGCTTTCTGGTGGGACCGAAGCTCATATCATGGAAAATTCATTATAAAAGAAACTCATATGTCAAGCTATCACTGTATAATGAGAAAAAGTATGATACATTTTAAAAACCCACAACTGACAGGAAGGGCAGTGGTGGTCTAGTGGTATAGGGCGCTGGATCGCTGATCCAAAGATTGGGGGTTCGATTCCCACTCCACAAGGTTGTCACTGTCCTCCCCAGTGCAGCTAACTGGGTTATCAAAGGCTGGCCATGTCTCTCACTGTCTATGGTGTGAGGCATGTAAAAGAACCATTGCTGACTTTCGACAAGAGTAGGCTGCAAAGCCGTTGGCGTGTTTCCGCCCTGCGATGGCCTGGCGAGCTGTCCAGGGTGTACTCTGCCCTCGCCCGAAGTTGGCTGGGATGGGCGCCAGCCTCCCCACGACCCTAATTCGGATTAAGCGGTTACAGAAAATGAACTGAACAACTGACAGGTAGATAATCATCTCCGATTAATAACTTGGAAAAGGCACCAAGAGGCACCTAGGGCCTACTGTAAGGGCATGCATAGTATTCAGTGAGACTTGAATAATTAAGTTAGGTGCACTATTGAGAAAAACACTTTTTAAAAAGTTTCAACATTTAAAGTCTTATTTTTTTTGTTTGTTTGTTCTTCTTTTGTCTTTGACCATTTTTCTGCTGAAACAAAAACACTGCGTTAAGAAGAGCACTAGCCATATGTGCTAGCCTTGTGCTTGTTCTCTTTACCAACCACACTTTTACCAACCACACTTTTACCAACCACACTTTTCTCCCAATTAAAGAGCCAAAGCTAGAAAAAAGACAGCCAAAAAAAACATGTTCTTTCAGATCCAGACAGAAGGCTTAAGATTGCATGGGTCATAATATGGATAAAGTGGGTAAAACAGTCAACCGGTTATGTTTAAACTTGAAGAATGTTTATAACTGTCAACTTATCACAGCCCCTCAAATCACTTACTGTGAATTAAAGGAGAAATAGTATATCCCTTGCCCATTTTTCAGGCTCCAAGAGATGCGGCACAGCCTTGCATCTTTTCTTTCTGTAGCACTTCTGTTCAGTAGAGATAATCCAGGGTCCATTCGAGCCACCAAATCCATCTTTTTCCAATTGGTGGACTAGAGTTCTTGGCTGCAGTGAGGTCATTGCTTTTATGAACACATACACTTGTGCTTTTTCTATCTCTCCTTCTCTGTCTTCCTTTTAGCCCTTTTGTGCACAGGTCTAGAAAATCAATTTCACATCATGACTGTTGTTTAAAAATACATTAAATAAAAATGACAGTTTACATGAAATGTTTGTGATGCCAACATAGGATTTATTATGCAAAATAAGATGAGATGCATGCACCAGAGGTGGGGTGATTGTGGCTTGCCCATGGATGAGCTTCATGATGACATAAATCCCTCTCGACTGGTGGAATTAAATAGGGGAAATAAAAATGCCTTTTGCAAGCAGAGAAAATGTACATTCTTATTACCTAGATGCTATTTGTTTGTTTGTTTTTTTCAGATTATGAGGAAAGAAACTGCCCCATCCAAAGCAGAGCTCTTAGAACCTTCCAGCTGTTTCCCTGCCGTTTTACAATGTTCATTAATTAAAACTGTGTTTTTAAGCCTGCACACTGCATGCATATACAGTAGGCCCTCGACATCCACGGGGGTTCGGGTCCGAGCCCTCCCGCAAATCGAGATAATCTGCGAGTTCTGTACCCGGAAGTAAAACCCCATGTATCTATTGCATGCGTTAAAATATGCTTTTTAAACACATTCTATAGACAGTCTTATTCATTAATACAGTATTAATGTAGGAAAATATAGTAATGATTAAGAAAAACTTTTCAATTTTTACTCTTATTTTTATTGATGATAAAATATAAACATTATACAGCATATACTGTAAATTGTAAAATTATAAAGCACTCGTTTTAAAGTCTTTTTCAATTATTATTCCAGTACAGTACCTAACTTAATTCAGAGAATGTTTGTGTGTGAGATTTTATGTTCTGTAGCATGTTTAACAAATGATAGCAAAAGGATAAACTTTATTACGCTTCATGTCCTTTTACATTCAACTTGGAGTGACGTCTTGGAGTAACGTCTTCAAGATGGCGCTGCTTAGAGGGAAACGTCACGGAGTTCTCAGAGTCAAATTGTTTCTTTTTTCGTTTTAATTTGTTTTATTTGTTTGTTCATGTTTTGCATTATGCTTGTCTATGATCGGTCGACCCTACTACAGCTATGGGCAGCTTCAGCTTCGGGCAACTAAGCACACAACAACTTCTATCTTGAGCTTACTGTATAGGCTATGGCCACAAAATGCTAGAGGTTAGCTAGTGGTTACCGGCTAAGCCCAGGCGGAGTTCTCAGAGGCTTGGTTAGCACTTCCGGCCATACTACTTGAAAATGAGTATAAGATGAAAATGAGAAATAAGATGGACGAGCTTCATGCTCAGATTGCAGCGCAGAAGGATCTACAGGACTGTGTTTCTGTGAAACATGGCTCGAGGAGAGTACACCCGAGGAGGCAATTGCTGCAGCCGGCTACATGGCCTTCATCCCCTGCAATCCCAAGCGCTGGAGTCGTCGTTCGGCCCCTTCCCGCCTGGGCTTCTTGTAGAATATTAGCTTTGCTAATAGCATATTAGCTCTGCTAGCTACATCTTGGCTAACAAGCCCAGTTGAGCGTGCTTAGTTATACACACCCAAAGATACTCCAATCTTATAACTGTAAGAGTTGACTGGTCGTAGACAAGTATAGAGCAAAACATGAACAAATAAAACAACAAATAAAACAAATTAAAACAAACAAAGAAACAATTTGACTCTGAGAACTTCTATCGTGAGCTGCTATGCTATGGGAGCTCCATGCTAACCGCCCAGGCAGCGTTCTCAGAGGCTTGGTTAGCACTTCTGGCCATACTGCTTGAAAATGTTCAGTCCCTGCGAAACAAGATGGATGAGCTTCATGCTCAGATTGCAGGGCAGAGGGATCTACAGGACTGTGTTTCTGTGAAACATGGCTCGAGAAGAGTACACCCGATAAGGCGATTATACCAGCCTGCTATACGGCCTTCATCCCCTGCAATCCCAAGTGCCGGAGTCATCGTTCGGCCCCTTCTCACATGGGCTTATTGCTAGCTGGGATGCGGCTCGCATTGAGCTGCGTACCATAGCATGTTAGCATTGCTAATAGCATATTAGCTCTGCTGAGTTATATACGCCCGAAGATACTCCGATCTTATAGCTGTAGTAGAGTCGACCGGTAGTAGACGAGCATAATGCAAAACATGAACAAACAAAACAACAAATAAAACAAATTAAAACGAACAAAGAAACAATTTGACTCTGAGAACTCCGTGACGTCGCCCTCTTGGCAGCGCCATCTTGGAGACGTCACTCCAACTTCAATGTAAAAGGACGTGAAGAGTACCGTAAGTTTACTGTAAGTCCAAAAGTTTATCCTTTTGGTATTGTTTGTTAAATATGCTACAGAACATAAAATCTCACGCACAAGCCTGAACTTAGGTACTGTACTGGAATAATAATTGAAAAAGATTTTATTACAACAGTTCAGAGAAAACCGTTGTTTCTCAGGAGAAAGTTTTATTTCTTCAGAAGAGACATCCAGCGTTTTCTATCGCTTAGCCAGAGAAGACGCATAGCGTTTGAGTGGTATAGAGCTTAAATGGTAATTAAAACACCCACAAAAAAAGAGGCTCATTGACAACTTGTGCGTGAATGAGGAAAAAGGGGCAGGACATCAGCTCAACCAATCAGGAGGAAGGAGGACAGCCATTGGCTGAATTTGAATCACATGCCGGCTGCTCTGCAGTCAGCGAATACTCAAACCGTGGGTGCAAAACCGCGAATAGTCAAGGGCATAGTGTACACTGTTAAAAAAAGCAGACAAGTGGTAGGCATTGTTACTATAAAACATTAAAAACATAATATATTTACAATAAATAAATCATGACAATGCTGCAGTTAGCAATCGAGAACATGGGGATTTGCACTAGGAGGGTACTCCAGTGTCCTCCCACAGTCCAAAATGTGTATAGTAGGCTAATTGGCTGTTCCAAATTACACCAAGGTGTGACTGTATGTGTGAATGGTTGTGTGAGTGTTGGTTCTGCGATGACCTGGAGATCTGTCCAAGGTGTACCCCACCACTGCCCAGTGTTGGCTGAGATGGGCCACAGCCTGTCCATGACCATAATTAGGATTAAGTGCCTCTTGATATTGCAAGTGTCTCTTGCAATAGTGTATTTTTAAGCGGGTGAAATTAGGACCTCATCCTCTGTGGTGACTCACTAAAACAAAGTGGTCAGTTGATGGTCCTGCTCAGTTCTAATCTGTATTTTTATTATGGTGGTCAGAATAAAATGATGTGAAATGTGGATGTAAAGTAAAGTCGGCCCCAACTTACGAAGACCCCTGTGTACGAAATCCCCAGGTTATGAAAAACATTTTCTTGAGTTTCCGTCCCTTGAAATACGAAACAACCCCCTCTTATGAAAAGAAATTCAACATGCAAACGCACCAATCAAAATTTCACATGAGTTGCTCTCCCATTGGCTGTCTCTCAACATCCCGCCCCGCTGGCCTCCCAGATAGAGACAGAAGGAAGCTTCATTCTTTAGATTTTAGTTTAGTTTTTTAGTTGTTTTAAGTCAGTAAATGTTTAATAAATGTGGGCGCATTTCAACTCATCTGGAATTCCGATCCCTCAAGGAATCAAATTGAAGTTGAGTTTGTCAAGCAGGGAATGAGCTTTGAATTCACGTCTTGTGGGCGTGGCCCGCAGCGCGCGTGCAAAAGAGAGAGAGAGAGAGAGAGAGAGGTGTGTGTGTGTTAAAAAATGTTTAATAATAGTTTAATTAATAAATATGTTAATAAAATGGTTTAATATGGCAATAAAATGTTTAAATGGTTTAATAAATATATATATATTTTACTTTTAACACATATTTCATGCAAAATTGGTGTACTTTTATCATTTTTAAAGGGTTTATGGGGTTTAATCCAGTCACAAGACTGGAGCTTTGGATCGAATTAGGTGTTTAACATGCAAGGTGCTACCCCTACTTACAAAATCCCCGCTATACAAAACGGGCTCTGGAACGGATTAATTTTGTAAATTGGGGGCTGACTGTAGTAATGTTTTATGGCTTTGTCTACTGGGGCAGTGGTGGTCTAGTGGTATAAGGCACTGGATCACTGATCCTAAGGTTGGGGGTTCGAGTCCCACTCTCCACATGGTTGTCACTAACCCTCCCCCACCCCCCAGTACTGCTAACTGGGTTATCAAAGGCTGGCCATTTGTCTCACTGTCTATGGTGAGAAGCATGTAAAAGAACCATTGCTGACTTTCATAAAGAGTAGTTGCAAAGCTGTCAGCGTGTTTCTGTCCCTTGCTAAAGGGTTGTGTCAGGAACAGCATTCAATGTAAAAACTTATGCCAAATCAAACGTTCGAATCATTCACGGTTGTGACCCCTGATAAAGGGAAAAAGTAGTAAGGATATTTCCCTAGTGGTGAATGAATATATTGTAAAGAAAATGTATCTTGAAATCAGGAGAAACTGCAAATCAGATTCCAAAAAGGTGGGAGCACTACTTTAAAAATAAATAAAGAAATAATAAAATAGCGTAAAAACAGGATAAGTTTAATCACAATCAGAAAGATTTTATTGATCCAAGAGGAAATTGCTTCTGGTACAATTGCAGATGAGTCAAAACACAAGTCACAAGTAGACGCAATGAAACATTATCTAATAAAACTAAAAACATATACAGTCGGCCCCCAACTTAAGAAATTAATCCATTTCAGAGCCCTTTTCGTATTACGTGCATTTCGTAAGTATCGGTCGCATCATGCATGTTAAACGCCTAATTCGTTAAAAAGCTCCAGTCTTTGGACTGGATAAACCCCATAAACCCTTTAAAAATGATAAAAGTATGTGTTGAAAATAAAATAAAATTATTTATTAAACCATTTAAATATTTTATTAACATATTAAAACTATGTTTTTAATTATTTTTTAACATATTAAAACTTCTCCAGGCACTACAGGGAGTGGATGGGATCGGCAAGCTTGTGGTCCTTGTACAGTTTTAAAGGGCGAAAACAGAAGAAACCATTTCAATAATTGGAACTGTATCAAGTAATTCTGAATAAGTATTGATAACAATTACATTTATTTTTCCTGAATTATCTGGGGTTTACATTTATATACACATACACAATAGATGTGTTCAAATGGTTGATATACTGTGAAGAAATCTTCATCACCCTGAGTTCCAGTCCAGGTTTCATACAGTAGTGTCAAAGTGTTTCAAGAAACAATGAAGTTTTGTAATATATCTTTAATGTTTAATAATATTATCTTTTGATATAACTACTGTACTCGGCATAAGATGAGGAAAAGTGCTGTAGATAACAATTGTGATACATAATTGTGTCACTTTCTCTAACAGGAACCATTACACTCTGCCATCCGGGGACTCCACAGCAGGACGTGGACGAGGCCATTGGGAAAACTTTAAAACATGAACCACGAAAGGAAGGTGGTTCCCGTTATACTGTAATTTCATTGGTCCATAAAATTATTTTGACCATGGATGCTTAATGAGTTAACCATGGGCAGTCTGTCTGCTTCTTATTACACTTTTGTGCATGTTTAAGCAGTGCAGTATTATTGTGCTGATTGTGTTGCCCCAGTTCTGTATTGCCGCAAACTTACATTATAAAAGCTTAGCACTTGGCCTGCTTCTGAGCTTTTTTTTTGTTTGTTTGTTTGTTTTGTTTTTTTGTCAGTATAAAATTATTTTAGGCACAAGGGAAAGTTAACTTCCACATCTGCTATACGTTTTACTTTTTTTTTTTTTTCTTTTCCAGGTGAACTCCAGTACTGCAGGAAGTGCTAAGGATGGAACCTCAGACGAAGGATCCAATTTGTATAATGAATAATTAAATAAAAATAAATTAAATTTGTGTACTGTAAATTTTGTAAGGGATATGGGCTGGGGCTACCCAATCCTCAGATCCTTCGACTGTATGTTCTGTGTAAATAAAATATGTGTTAATAAAATATTTCTTAATGTTACAAGTGTCTGCTGCATCCTTCACAACATTTTTGCAAAGTTCTTGATGACATCACCTGCAATGTTGCAGCAACGTCTCTGCCACGTCACCACGTCGCAGCGACGTCTCTGCCGCATCACCACATTGCTTGCAACGTCGCTGCCACGCCACTATGTTGCTTGCAATGACACTGCCACGTCACCAGTCGCAGCAGTGTCGCTACCACGTTGCCTGCAACATCGCAGCAATGTCACTGCCATGTCACCGCGTCGCAGCAGCGTTCGCCGCCATGTTCATCACAGATGTTGCTCGCGACGTTGCAGCAACGTTTTGGGGAGTCTACAAAGTGACGTGTCTGCCATGTTTCATTGCCATGTTGTGGCGACGTCGCTGCAGCGTAACCATGTTAGCTGGGTAGCTGGTTGAAAAATAAACGACTGTACTGGTAAGCATACCTAACCGTATGTTTGTGTGTGTCATCTCCAGTGGTTTTGGTCACCGGATTTCTGAGCCTGGGTTCTTACTCCCCCTCCACCTACACTTGATTAGACCAACTGTTTTGTATTGAATACTTGTTTAATAACCTTCCAGGTTTGTTGGCTCTTTTACATTTTAGATATTAATTTAAGCAAGCCTGATCTAGAGATCTGGTCAATGTCTGTTCACTTTTATATTACAGGTCTATCTGTTGGCTCTTTCATTGTAAGTTTCACCCAGACCACAAATGGCTCATGTATTCGGACTGGAGCTACTGGGCTTTATCAGATTCTGTATTCATCAGCTCCATGGAAATTATGTGCAAATCTGCCTCAGTTAAGTGTGATTTGCTTGTTTTGCATGAGCCTGTTTGGAGATTTTTGAGCCCTTTATTTACATTTATTCAGTGCTTCTATTTGTTTTTATAGCTGTATTCTAGTTTTCTTTTCTGCTTCTGTGTCTTCTCTCAACACCCAACAAAATGATAGATGAATGTACCTAACTCGGCATAGCTGGAGTAAAAGTGCCAACAGCGAGAGGCTCACATTTCCACACACCACCAGTGGCTTGCTCACCTTCACCTGTGACAGAATTGTCTATGATGATCCAAGCTCTCTTGAAGCTGTATGCAAAAAATCTGAGGCCTGTCACAACTTTCTACTAATATGCAAGTAGTTTCTTGCAGAGTACTCCAATCTAACTGGAGAGTAGTACATATTCAAGGTAATCCAGCCCCTCACCTTGACTGGCCAGCGCCCTTATTAGGAACAGTCGAGTCAGAGTTGGCTTATTGGTCTCTATTAAGGAAACTCTTTAGGCACTTAGTGCCTGTTTCATCTTGTTCCATATACTTGCAGCAGATAGATGATGTGGCTGTTCTGGTAGAGTACCAGCTAGGTTTGAATCCTGAGTTTACTGGCTTGTCAAGATGCCATTCTCAACATAGCTAAAGTAATTTCTCTGGCCATGACTTCAGATTAGCATTTCAGGATCAAATGCTACCTGTCATCTACTCCTCACCATGCTGTAGAACTGCATGAACATCCAATCACACGTTTCCTGAAGCTGGCGTACAATAAAGATGGCGTCAATCATTCCTCTTCCAGGCATGAACCCAAATTCCTTCTCGTTGATGTTTCTCTGATCAGCTTCTCTGAGACTCTTTCCAGCACTTTCATAGTCTGGTCAAGTAGCTTTGGGCCTCTGTAGTTCCCTCTCTCGAGCGCGTCGCCCTTACCCTTGTAGCAATTCACAATATAACTTTCGTACCAGTCTGCAGGAATGTGACCCTCCATGATGATGTGGTTCATGAGTGGTTCAAATCATCATCATCATCATTATTTGTAACCACTTAATCCTAATTAGGGTTGCGGGGAGGCTGGCGCCCATCCCAGCCGACTTCGGACAAAGGCAGAGTACACCCTGTACGGCTTGCCAGGCCATCGCAGGGCAGAAACACGCTAACGGCTTTGCAGCCTACACTTGTCGAAAGTCAGCAATGGTTCTTTTAAATGCCTCACACCATAGACAGTGAGAGACATGCCCGACTTTGATAACCCAGTTAAGTGCACAGGGGGGACAGTGACAACCTTGTGGAGAGTGGGACTTGAACCCCCAACCTTAGGATCAGTGATCCAGCGCCCAATACCACTAGGCCACCACTACCCTAGAATGTACATCTTTATTAAATTTAGTATTACACACTATCCAGCACATAGTTCAAAATCAGTCTGATATAGTCAGAGACAATGCCCCAAAACTATAAAACAACAGACAGACAATAGATAAAGAAATAAGGACACAGAAATGCAGATTAAGCAACTGAGGCAGATATTGCAACTTTGTACAGTACTGCCCCAAATGAGAGCACACGCGCACACACACACACACACACACACACACACACACACACACTTCCTTTATATACACAGTATTATTAAAATCTTAATGAGGCTCAGCTGTGTTTTTCTCCATGGTGCCTGCATAGTTTTCTGCACATTTTAGGAACTGGCATCCAGTTGCATGAACCAAAAGAAGCTACTTGTTCTGCGAGTCAAAGTGCATTGTAAAAGAGAAGGACACAGGTATTTTGTATTTTAAACGGTGTTCTCCAAAACTCTATTCTTTTGTGTTTAAAACAAAAAAAAATCAAATAAAAGTCTCGTTAGTCAATACCTACTGTTTCCATAGATACTTATCAATTTGATGCCACTTTTAATTAAAGGTAATGATGAGGGAATGTTTGATTATGACACTAAAATCCGCCAAAATTACATTAATTGTTTTAAAAGCTGTTATATACTTCCATTCATTTGATTCTGTCCCCTTACTCACTCTCTCCTCACTCTTCCTTTCTCAACGCAAATCCAGCAGCTCATCATTTCTGCTCTTGTTGCTAAGCAACACCATCACACATATCCCCTGCACAGTTTTGAAGGTAATAAAACAATGCCCCAAGATAAACAGAAGCCAGGATCTGGAATAGCAGAGGAGGGAGCGGGAGTAATGCTAACTAAGTGTAAGTAACTCTTGGAGCTTCTGCCTCTCCTGCACTTCTTATTAAAAGTGTGAAAAAGAGAAATAATATTGTTAGTTTACTATTCTAGTGTAGGGTGCTGAGTATATTAGCACAGATGATGAGTTTACTTGTGGTTATTGATCACAATGGTTGGTTAATTTAAAGGTTTGAGAACCTTTATTAAAATTGTCCGCTCTCCTTACCATATACATACCTGCAATCCCATCACTAAAAACATGTCAAATAATGTTTATCTTTCTTGCAGCAATGTTCCATAATGTTTCTTTACTACCTGAGTAGTACATAACCAGAATTAGAAATGATAACATAATTTATTAATGTGTTTAAATTATTTACAGAGATGTAGAATTAGGATAATTAAAGAAGTGAAAACAAATAGAACAAGTTTATAGTCCAGTAAAAATGTATAGATAAAAATCAACACCATCAACTTAACATACTAATTTAGGTTTAGTTCATCATCATCATTTTCTGTAACCGCTTAATCCTAATTATGGTCGCGGCGAGGCTGACGCCTATCTTAGCCAACTTCGGGCGAGGGCAGAGTACACCCTGGATAGCTTGCCAGGCCATCACAGGGCGGAAACACACCGACGGCTTTGCAGCCTACTCTTGTCGAAAGTCAGCAATGGTTCTTTTACATGCCTCACACCATAGACAGTGAGAGACATGGCCAGCCTTTGATAACCCAGTTAGCTCCACTGGGGAAGTTAAGGTTTAAGTTATGATAAATCATTATTAAAAGCAATCATTATTAAGCCAATAAGGGAACAAAGGTGGAGTAGTGGTTCACACTCACGTGTCAGTTTAAGAAGGTATCGGGTCTGTATTTGGGTCTGAGTTTGCTTGTTTTCTCTGTGCTTTGGCCACACACCAAAGACATAAAATATGGATAAAATACGTATCAAAAGCCTTCATGAATACATGAGATTTAAGATTGTGAGTGCGTTCCAAACAGCAGTGATAGCTTTACTTGGGGATCTTTATCGATAGGACTGAAGTGTGCTGTTGGGAATAAAGAGCAATCACTTCTCACTTGGTTGTAGGGGAGAAGAAGGTCTAATAAATACTGGGGTCAAGGGCATGAAGGAATCTTTAGGTGAGGAGGATTTTATCATAAGATAAGGGTGCATAAGAATGGGAGTGAAGTGCTGGAAGTCCATGATACAGGTGAGAAATCTGGTGGCTGGATTATACACATACTACAGTTTTTCCACTGACTTTGCTGGACAGATCACACAGGACACCATTGCAGTACTCCAGCTGGGTTCTATTCATGATTTTGTTCATTTGCTTGGTATCCTTATTCGTGATTTCTGCACTCCAACACAGTACATCATAAAACAAGGTGCTGGAAACAATGCATAGATTATGTAGGTCATCATACTGCAGATGGTGAATATTCTGAGAAATGGAAAATAGAAACAAATGATCTTTAGGAAAGAGAGATGGCTCATGAACTTATTTTTGATTTCAACAGGGTTCGTCCCCCTGTTCAGCTTGTCATCCAACTGTCAGCGGATTGCTGCCACCAGGCTTCAAAATTTAAACATTGATGAGTAGTCAAGTCTTTCTTTCAGACCAATGATTGAAACAGGTGGAAGATCTAGTTACTGCTTAGTTGAAGTGCAAAAGTACGCCCACACTGGCACTTTGTGGACAAGATTGGACATCCCTGGTGTGCAGTACATATTAGGGGCGAGAGAGTCAGAGAGATTTAATGACCATTAGCCATTATGGAATGGTGTTACAGCTGAGATTCAATAATTTCAGTTCAGGCCACCGTTTGAGTAGCAAAATGCTGGCAAACTAGCAAGCTTAACCACTTGATTTCAAATCATGCATTCCTTATCTTTGGAAGTCCAGTAGTAAATCCAAGTAAATGCTCCCTGTTGTGAATTCTAAACTTATGACACTTCCATAATGTAACAAAAAACAAAACAAAACAAAAACAAAAATCAAATCAATTTTTTAAAAGATCTTCCTGTACAGCTTTAAGAAAAGTGTAGCAAAGATATATATAAAATGTCTTTTCAAGGAATATTTCTGTTTTTTCTCCATGTGCTGGTGGAGGGACAAACTTATATATTTTGATTTTTAATGGATCTCCCTTTACATAGACATATTTTTATGCAAGTTTGTTTTAGTTTCTATAGGTGTATTTATTATTTTTGAATCAGATGTATTTCGCATTATATGCTGCTGCTAGATCCAATTAAGTCCCATTTAAGGAGTGCTTAGCTTCTTTAGAAAATAGTTCAAAGATTATTTACAAACTAATTACAATATATGTAGGTACCTGAATGAAAAGTTCAAAGGGTTTGAAAACAGTCACTCTGCATGGATTGATGCATGCATGCAGCCTACTTGCTTTGTGTAACTGTCGTATATTAGTTTTATGCTAAATACCGCATAAACGTATTGATAATAAAATACAGTGGTACCTCACCTTACGATAGTCCCAGCAAACAAAAAAATCCAGATTTCTCTGTATACGAAATAAGTTCTCCTTACGAAATGCGCCAAACACGCCATTCAATCATTCAAACGTGCCATTCAAATGCGCCATTCAAACATTCAAACGCACCATTCAAATAGTCAAGCAATGCACAAGTTGCTCTCCATTGACTGTCTCCCAACATCCCGGCCCGCTGACCTCACATTGGATAGGAGGCAATTGACGTTCAAGATGAACGTTGCGGGGACGTCGCCGAAGGGTCGCAATTGATGTTCACGGTGAACGTCGCGGGGACGTCATTTTTCCGTTGAAATTGACGTTCAAAATGAACGTCGTGGTGACGTCATTCTTGCGTCACAATTGACGTCCAAGATGAACGTCGCAGTGACGGTGCCACGGGGTCGCAATTGACTTTCAAGATGAACGTCGCGGTGACGTCATTTCTGCGTCGCCATTGGCGTTCAAGATGAACGTCGCGGTGACGTCATTTTTGCATCGCAATTAACGTTCAAGATGAACATCACGGGGACATCACCTTTGCGTTGCAATTGACGTTCAAGATGAACGTCGCGGGGACGTCACCACAGAGTCGCACTTGATGTTCACGATGAATGTCGCGGGGACGTCATTTTTTCGTTGCAATTGCCGTTTTGCCCGTACGTTGAGGGGGTGTCGTTTTTTGTCGCAAATGACGTTCCCACGGGGTTGCAATTGATGTTCAAGGTGTCTTATCTTACCCACTCAGTCATCATACTGACCCAACCTGTCACTGTTAACAGATGGTCAGACTGTCAACAAAGCTAGTGCAACTCATGTCATGCTCGGCTCTCACAGTCCTATTGTCAGGTGGTGTGCTAACATCCAGTTCTGGTCCCATCAATGTTCTATTTCCTGCATAAATCCCAAAACCATATGCATGATACCCCCTTCCTAGTTGCAGATCACCTAGCCCACCTTTCCAGTATCATACCTCCAAAATATGAGTTGCTACCCAAAGTTTTAGAGCCATGAAAGCCACCTGTATTTCTCAGCATTGGCCTGGAGATTGTTCCATTGAGCTCCTACCTGGAATCACACCATGGTAGTCAAGGGTTTATCGGTTCTCTGACACTCTGTCTATTTCCTCCTGCATTCACTTAGATCTTTTAATCCGTATTAAGTACTTTGTTTGATTACTTTCATGATTTCAAGTAGCACAAATTTTTTATTGAAAACTAGTGAATATTTGTCTTGGCTGTTTGTGACACCATTCACTTTTACAAGTTTTATTCAAACTAAAGGGCAAAGGTTTGTCAGTTTAATATTAAACAATAAAATGCTAGAATAGAATTAGTAACCATTGACCTGTCAGAATACAATATTTATTAGTAAATAGACATTCCATTTAACAAGACTCTGTCTTTCCAACTTACGATCTGGCAAGTTTCTAGACTTTGGAAAAGTTTGAATAGCTCATCTTAGTGTTTTCTTTAAAAAAAAGGAGGGGGAGCTTTTTAATTTTATTGAAAAGTTGCAAACTATTATTGTTCAACGTTCTTGGGTGACATAACAAAAATGTGTTCTGCTATTCTTATTTGTGGTTTAGAGAAATTATGAAGTTATTCACACTGCACAGAAGTACAACTTAATTTAAATGTATTTGTGAACAACTATCAGGACAGTTTTTACCTTTTGTCTTTTTCCTGCTGCTGTATTGCTTAAATTTAATGGCTTTTTTGTTTGTTTATTTGTTTGTCTATGGCCTACACTCTCCTGCCGCTCTTGAAAAAAAAAATGAAGATGCTAAAGTCACACAGGAGAGTGCTTCCCTGGCATCTCACCAAATGTTTAATCATAATTACTGTTACAATTATGAGGTAATTGTTATTAGGGAGATTGAAAGAACACTGAGGAAAATGTCAGTGCAATTGGCAAGAGATTATGTCTCTGACATTCACTTACGATTCATTTTCTTTTTGATTTTTTCAAACAAGCACAAGTACGCACGCACCAATCCACACACAAGAATTAAGCCACTCTACAGCCAATGACCACACAATGAGCATGATTAAGAATGGTTAAGAACTAAGAATATATGACATACCCTGGATGCATATTTGTAAATAAATTGCTACTGTATATGCATCAAGGTAGGTAAAATCTGTTGGGTTTTTATACCTGAGCCTAGTGGCTCATCAGGCCGGTGCTTATCCCCGGTTTCTGTAGCGTGAAGCAACTAGGAGTTCAACTCCTCCTGGAAGGGACGCTAGTCCATCGCAGGTTACCTTCCCAGTATATTTTTACCGGTACCCATTTATACTGCTGGGTGAACAGAGGCACACTTGTGGTTGAGACCTTGCCCAGGGGTCTTAGCACAGTGAGGGTCTCAGTGGGATTCAAACTCACAACCTCCCGATCATGAGCGCTGCACCCTAACCACTACACCACCGGCCCCACATATGCATCAAACCCTGTCTTTAATGAAGAAGTGCATGATGTATTTTACTCAAAAATCCCATACATGCCAATTCATAAGTCTACAATGCATGAGGCTCAGGGATACTTCTGCCACGTCTGGTATTAAAACTGAGCTTCAAATTCCCACTATCCAATCATCTGATATGAACAAACACCATTCCCTCAAGAGCCTGATACGAAACGGTCCCTGTCATTTCACCAGTATGTTAACCTGCCTGTTTGCTTTTAGAAAGTACAGTTCATGCAGCTGGACTGAAGCTTTTAAGCTTTATCAGTCTGTGTTCTCGTTGGCTTCATGGTCTTATCCACAAATCTGGTTGACCTAGTTTAACTGTGTTTTGTTTATTGAACGCAAGCCTGGGGAGAGGTAGGTGACCTCTTTCTCATTTACTCAGTAGTGTTATTGTGTGGTTTCCCATTTTTATAACTCTTTTCTCATTGGCTGTGTTTTCTACCAACACCCAACATGATAATGGTTATGTGGTCAATCAACTTACTGATTGTCAACAGGTAAATAAAAAAATAAATATAAAATATTGTGTCAAAATGGCTGATACAGCTTCATGATGTGAAGTTGTAGTGTATGATTGAACTACTGAATAAAGCATAGGGCGCTGGATCGCTGATCCAAAGGTTGGGAGTTTGAGTCCCACTCTCCACAAGGTTGTCACTGTCCCCCCCACCCCCCCACCCCCACCCCCCCCCCCACCCCCCCAGTGCAGCTAACTGGGTTATCAAAGGCGGGCCATGTCTGTCACTGTCTATGGTGAGAGGCATGTAAAAGAACCATTGCTGACTTTCGTAAAGAGTAGCTGCAAAGCCGTCAGCGTTTTTCTGTCCCTTGCGAAAAAGGGTTGTGACAGGAAGGGCATCCGACGTAAAAACCTCTGCCAAATCAAACGTGCGAATCAAGATGATTCGCTGTGGCGACTCCCGAGTAAAAAGGGAAAATGCCGAAAGGAAGACAGACAGACAGTATGACGATGTGGATGAACACTGAGGAAAATAGGTATCTATTTTCTAAAATCCTGTTTGAAGCGATTACATCCTTGCAGATGTTTGTAATTCTAGTTGTCAACTTGCCAAGATAAAAATGAAGACATTGCTTCCTAAAGCATCTTCCACTTGGACTGGCCTGAGTCCAACTCAGTTGGCTTGGGTATTTCTTTCAGACAATAAAGTCAAGATGCTGTCCAGTCCGGTTGATCCGGTGATTGTGCTGGCAACTCCATTATTAACAGAATACCAGCTGACTGCTTCTCCTCAAATAGTTCTTGCATAGTTTTGAGTCTTTTGGGTCATTCATCTGTTGTAGAAAGAAAGTGGCTCATGTCAAGAGCTGTCCATGTATGACATAGCATTGCAAAATGGAGTGATCGCCTTCCTTTCTTAAGGTCCCTTTTACCTTGTTTAGGTCTCCCACATTATCACCACTGACACACCCCAATCGTAGGTTAGTATTCAACACATCTCCAGAAACGGTTCCCTTATTTTGCACTTACAGATGTTTTTCTTTGTGACCCAAACATTGTAATAATTATAATGTAATATTTAATGAAGCCGCCAGTTGAAAACCATATGTATCTCAAACTCGAGACTCTGATGTACTTGTCGTTTTGCTTAGTTTTCTTTCTATACTGCTAAAAGTCAGCTTGTACTGTTCTGTGAAGGGTGCAGTACGAAATGTTGTAGGAAATCATTTCTTCTTGTAGTTTGTCATATGGAAAAATTTCCAGCGTAAATATAGGCTGATAATTTTCACAAGGAAGTTATTTTGTTGTTATTTTGAGGCTATATTCAAACCGACAAATGCTGATTCTTCAGATATACAACTAATCTAAAGAATTTAAACTTTGATCAGGGTAAGTTTTCCTATGTGCTCTTTTCAGATAGATACAACCTAAGTTTCATATAATGTGAAATATCGTTTTATATTCTGCTACAATATCACAGTATAGTATAGTACTGTGAAATCAAAGAATAAATGAATATACAAAAACATATACCAAAAAAAACAAACAAAAATAGAGCAGATGAGAAAGTAGTAAATATTGATTACTATTTTAAAGTAAAAGAGGAAAATAATGTTCATTCATTCATTTTCTGAACACCCATCTCAGCTGACTCTACGCAAGGGCAGAGTAAACCCTGGACAGCTCACGAGGCCATTGCAGGGCAGAAGCACACTGATGGCTGTCAAAAGTCAGCAATGGTTCTTTTAGATGCCTCTCACCATAGACAGTGAGACACATGGTCGACCTCTGATAGTTAGATGCACTGGAGGAAGGTAGATAATGTATGTACAAGTTTTAAAAAGGCACAGATCAAATACAAATAAACAAGACTTCAATACAGCTGATAAAAAAAAGTTCTACATATTTAAAGTGCAATAGTACTTCCTTGTGCTTAATCTGGTTTTTTTTTTCTCTCATTAGGTGCTTGGTAATAAAAACAACATTATTGCACTACCTTTGGAACAATGACAATTGAATGTCAGAACAAATGTAGAACACAGCATCTTTTTTGCATATTGAGGCCACAGAAGGATGATTTTCAAAACAAGACTAACAGAATAATAATTGATTAATTAGTATTCACATTGCTTATGCAGAAAGGCTTAAGTGAAGCTGGCAAAGCAGTCTACAGTGGTAGAGCCTCTGTAATATCAATAATGTTGTTTAGATAATTATGTCCGTTATTAGCGACTGATGGAAATACAGTCTGAGTGTGAAAGAGAAAGGAGAGGAAGGATACATTAGGAACTGAGGAAACTTACCCAGATTTGAATTATTCAAAGAAAAACTACACAAAGAAAAATCCATGTATGGTTGGTCAACATTTTGCTAATAGTTTAATTCAATTTATAGGATATTGATTTCATGAGAGAATACTGCTTTATCTTGCATTTCATTGGCGTGAATACATGGAACATCTTGTTTTCAGTATTTCTTGTTAATCTTTGATCTGAAACTTATTATATAAGAATATTGTATAATTTATCATATGAAAAATGTAAATAATATTCAATTACATTTTACGTTGGACTTCTCGACTTTAACCTGATCAGTTCAGTTTCTGTAACCGCTTCATCCTAATTAGGGTCGCGGGGAGGCTGGCGCCCATCCCAGCCAACTCCGGGCGAGGGCAGAGTACACCCTGGACAGCTCGCCAGGCCATCGCAGAGCGGAAACACGCCGACGGTTTTGCAGCTACTCTTGTCGAAAGGCAGCAATGGTTCTTTTACATGCCTCACACCATAGACAGTGAGAGACATGGCCGGCCTTTGATAACCCAGTTAGCTGCACTGGGGGGAGGGCAGTGACAACCTTGTGGAGAGTGGGACTCGAACCCCCAACCTTTGGATTAGCGATCCAGCGCCCTATACCACTAGACCACCACTGCCCAGTTTAAACTGATAATGTCCATAATTGTTTCACGTTTTAGGAGTGAAACAAGGATTTTGTGGGAGGCTTTTTTTACATATTATTTTACTAATTATACTGTTTGTGTGTGTGTGTGTGTGTGTGTGTGTGTGTGTGTGTGTGTGTGTGTGTGTGTGTGTGTGTGTGTGTGTGTGTGTGTGTGTGTGTGTGTTAACACTGCAATAATACAATCAAGAATAGAGCAGTGGTGGTCTAGTGGATAGGGCGCAGGATCGCTGATCCTTAGGTTGGGGATTCGAGTCCCCACAGGGCTGTCACTGTCCCCCCAATGCAGCTAACTGGGTTATCAAAGGTCGATCATGTGTCTCACTGACTATGGTGAGAGACATGTAAAAGAACCACTGCTGACTTTCATAAAGAGTAGACTGCAAAGCCGTCAGCGTGTTTCCGGGGACAAGTAGCAAGCGTTCCTGCGTCCCGGTTAATCTCCTCCGGAAGAGACCAATTGCTACACTACCCTACGGGGATAAGATATGATGATACAATCAAGAATTAAATGATGCAAATTGCATTAATAATTATGAAAGAAAAGTTACTGTACATTGGTTTGTTACGAGTGTAACATGTGTATTGTTTAATTTGTTTAGTGTGTTTCAGGCCACCGGTGTAGGTCTACGTTACAATTTATTAACTTTCTGCTTGTGATTGTGGAGCAGCTTTGACAACTGGTAAGGTTTTTGTAAAAAAATCACCTGCTAAAAATGCATCATCGTATATCATATATTTAACATTTTCAATGGGCAAAATCATTGGGCGAGCTTTTGTAATAAGCAGGTAAATTTACTTTTTTTTGTCCCCTTAAAACTAGTTTAAGGGGCAGTGGTGGTCTAGTGGTATAAGGCGCTGGATTGCTGATCCAAAGGTTGGAGGTTCGAGTCCCACTCTCCACAAGGTTGTCACTGTCCCCCCCCCCCAGTGCAGCTAACTGGGTTATCAAAGGCCGGCCATGTCTCTCACTGTCTATGGTGTGAGGCATGTAAAAGAACCATTGCTGACTTTCGTAAAAAGAGTAGGCTGCAAAGCCGTCAGCGTGTTTCCGCCCTGCGATGGCCTGGCGAGCTGTCCAGGGTGTACTCTGCCCTCTCCCTGAGTTGGCTGGGATGGGCACCAGCCTCCCCGTGACCCTAATTAGGATGAAGCGGTTACAGAAAATGAACTGAACTGAAACTAGTTTATTTTCAATAAATACGGTTTATTCTAGCTAAATTTTTCAAACTAATTCATGGATATTTTAGACTACACCGGGCAGGGTAAATCATTTCTAGAGCTGTAATGAATGAATGAAATCTATGTACAGGTGAATACTTTTTTTAAATTTTATTTATTTTTTTTTCATGATCTCAATCCTTAAGGGTCAAAGTTATAATTGGCTTATAATTTTTCAGGTCTTTGGACTTTACCTTTATATGTCACCTTTAATAAACAACTTACTGAGACTTGTTTGGTGTTTTTTTTCCCATAACCTCATCTGTGTGACCTTACATTTACTTTTTTATTTTGAATACAGACACTTCTCAACTTACGTTTTAGTTCGGTTCCGAACAGCTGAACGTAAGATGAAAAAAAGATGTAAGTTGTTACTGTACATTCCAGGAACTAAAATACCCCTAAATCAATTATTATAAACATAACATTGTAAAATGATATCAACATTAATTCCAAATAAATTAAATTCAAGCAAAATAATTTCAAATAAATAAATTTTAATCATATTCACTTACTTTTCGCAATGGTGCTTGAAGTGAGATGGTGGAGGAGGATTTTTTTCTGGCTTTTTAACGCTTTAGTTTTTAGTTTTGTTTTTTAAGTTGTTTTAATTCAGTAAATGTTTAATAAATGTGGGCGCATTTGAACTTATCTGGAATTCCAATCCCTTAAGGAATCAAATTAAGTTGAGTTTGTCAAGCAGGGAATACGCTTTGAATTCCACGTCTTGTGGGCGTGGTCCGCAGCGCACATGTGAGAGAGACAGAGAGAGAGAGAGAAAAAAAGAGAGATAGAGATAGAGAGAGGTGTGTCTGTGTGTGTGTGTGTGTGTGTGTGTGTGTGTGTGTGTGTGTGTGTGTGTGTGTGTGTGTGTGTGTTAATAAAAAATATTTAATAATGGTTTAATTAATAAATATGTTCATAAAATGGTTTAATATTTTAATAAAATGTTTAAATGGTTTAATAAATGATTTTCTTTTACTTTTAACACATATTTCATACAAAATTGGTGTACTTTTATCATTTTTAAAGGGTTTATGCGGTTTATCCAGTCCAAAGACTGGAGCCTTGGAACGAATTAGGCATTTAACATGCAAGGTGTTACCCCTACTTACGAAATCCCCGCGTTACGAGAAGGGCTCTGGAACGGATTAATTTCGTAAGTTGGGGGCCGACTGTACTGTAATTATAAATCACAAACATTACAGGTAAATGCTAGCCATAAATATGTCATTACTTAACTTGGCAATTGTTGAGGTCTGCTGGAAAAACAAGTTTCTTTTGCCTCTTTGTTCCTGTTATGTATGGACCAAGGAGTATTTTTATGATGACACTTGCTGGAAAAACTCATCACCATGAACTTATGTCTGGCTATAACAGATCCCAGATTTAAAAAAACAAACAAAAAAATTCTAGCATCATCGGTTTGCTGAATCCTTTAGCACAAGCCATCGACATAGCTTCTGATGTCCTACATATGTGATGCTGCTTCATGAAGGAGGATACCCGTTCTTTTTCTGCTAGTGATTCTGTTCATCCACCTCTTATGTATATCGATGTTATATCTTACAGCCAACTCGTATGATAACTTACGGCATTTCAGTGGGGTAAGGCATTGGAATCTTGCACAAAGATCTTTAATATGGACAGCTATCTTCTTCCATTTCTTTGAAAATGATTTATTTATATCTGATACAGTACCATAGCCATACAAATTAGTCTTTCCTGCCATCTTTCTGTCTGTATACTTCTTCTATGCATTTCAATTGATTCCATATTCATTTGCTGCAGATGTTGAATCTTTCGTTTTCAACAGACTGAGCAGCTACTTCAACACCATTCGCTTGTACAATGCAAATCTAATTGTATTTAACTTCCAAAAACAAAAGTTTTTTCTATGATTTTGTACCATTGTTCAATATGCATGCAAAATTAAAACATAATCACAGATTGATCTAGTTAGGCCATGCATTTTCTTGTTCTATGCATACTGATGCTCCCCAACTTAAGTTTTAGTTCGGGTCCAGATGGCTGAACGTAAAGTGAAAAAAAAACGTAAGTTGTTACTGTATGTTCCAGTGACGTATGACGTTCATTCTGTACTATACATCCATAAATACCACTACCATATCTCATAAAACATCCCTAAATCAATTATTATAAACATAACATTGTAAAATAATATCAAATATATCAAATAATGTCAACATTAATTTAAAATAAATTAAATTCAAGCAAAATCATTTAAAAAAATTTGATTTTTTATGAAATTCACTCATCAAATGTCAAATACAGTATCAAATATAACCTTTAACATGCTCTGTGATGCGATCTTTCTGCTTGTAAATGGTTCCGATGGCCGACGAAGCCATTTGGAAGAAATGTGCAACATTCACATGTTTTTCACCAGCATCAATTTTCTTGATAATAGCCAGCTTCGTCTCTAACGAGATGGCTTACCGCTTTTTCTGATTACCACCATCACTAGTAGGCTTACGCTTCTGATCAACCATATTTGCTTAGGGTTACAAAAATCCGCAAAACAGTGTAAACACAAAGATCACAGAGACGACATCTTAATACAAGGATAACACACGGTGAACTGGGAAGAAGGAGGGGCACGTTCAGTCTGTCGTTTGTAAACAATGGACGTAACGTCATGCGGAAGTAGCATATTAGGTCAGTGTACTACGTAGGTACGTCTCGCACTACAGAGAGCACGCTAAACTCAAAATTTGACTTATTTAAAAATAAAAAACCTAAAATCAAAAAATACGTAAAATGAATGAACGTAAGTCGGGGAGCACCTGTATATTCTAAGGATGCCTCTCTTAATAGTAAAAGTATTCAGTACTCCAATTTGATACATTTGGACTTAATGAAGCTGCAAGCTATTTTTCACTTTTACCATTAAAATGCACTTTTCATTCGATTATATTTACCCTCTTTGCTCCAGTTGTTGCACCAGACCAAAATGGCAAACATTAGATGGCGGGTTCAGCATTTCCTGGTGTATTGAGAAAAGGAGAGGGTGTGCTGTATCTGGCCTGGCTGTTGAACTGGTCATACTCTTAACTACAAGCCATTTTAAGGCCATATGTATTTTTTAATTGTTTAATCATGAATCACATAGATGACGTTTTTTAGTTCCTTCATGGTACTAAAGAGGATCTTTAAAGTAAGGTTTATCATAGTTTGAACTTGAGCTGCAAAGAGATCTTTATTTTTTTACTCTCCAAGTATGTCTCGATAGGTGCATACACACACCTGTTGAGTATGGTGTCAAATTGTTGCTGTCTTTATAAAAAGAATGAATTTCTAATAAATTTAGGAAAGATTCTGACATTAAACATATCAAAGTGAGGAAAGTTGAGACAGGACTATGTATCCAGTCACCAAAATCAAGGGGGAAATTAAAGACAAACGGTTTCACCCCATTTTTCTGCATTGTATTCATGTTTATTCATCGCATGTTTATGACTAACTTATAGCTAATTACAGCATTAACCGTCCTGACAAATGCACTCTTGAAGCAATTCCAATATTTTGTGAGTCTAGGCAATAAAGGCAATATATATTGTAGTGCAGAACCACTACTGACCTCCATTCAATCCCTTAGGGCCCACTCTAACTTTCTTTTACCACATATTAAAAACACTGAGACTATGTGTGTCTAGCATAATGTTTTCAAATCTATATAAAATAACTCGGCTTCACATCTATGACGGATCAAAGGTGAAATGTTTTGATATTTTTGCATGCCCTTTAAATGTTAAATTATATTTCACAATACCCCCCCCCACACACACACACACACACACACACACACATGATCACCGGCAGTTCTTGTAAAGAAAAATAAAAGAATTAGAGAAAAACTTTTAGTGAAGTACTTTCATCTCATACTGAAAAATCAAAAACTCGTTTATTATTGCCACCTTTATTATCGTGGGGCTGGTGGCGTGGTGGTTAGGGTGCTGCGCTCATGATCGGGAGGTTGTGTGTTCAAATCCCAGTTAGACCCCCACTGTGCTAAGACCCCTGGGCAAGGTCTCAACCACAAGTGTGCCTCTGTTCACCCAGCAGTATAAATGGGTACCAGTAAAATCTACTGGGAAGGTAACCTGCGATGGACTAGCGTCCCATCCAGGAGGAGTTGAACTCCTAGTCGCTTCATGCTATGGAAACCGGGGATGAGTCCCGGCCTGATGAACCACTATGGCTTGGGTGTAAAAAGACAAATGAACTTTACCATTACCTGTATAGCATTTATCAGGGGACCTTTTTAATTCTGTGGTCAACTTTTTTTATTATTATTATTATTTGTATGTTTCAGTCACTGTCCAGCTGGAAAATCCAATGAATTTTTAAGCAAAGGTGGAAAGATTTTAAATAAAAATGTCCCGCCATTGAATGAAATCCATGATGACAGATACGATAACTAGTTTTCCAAGGCTGTTTGAGGAAAAACACACACACAACACCACAGAATCTCCACCATATAACAGTTGGGTTAAGGTTTATTTCATTATATTCATCCTTTATTGTACAGAAAGTTTGTCTTGAGTGTTGATTGCCAAAAAAGCTGGTTAGTAACCCTAAGATTTTATTTATTTATTTATTTTATCATCCATTAGTCTTGTAGGTTTTCCCTTTTACCATCCTGGCAGCAACGGCTTGATCGAGTGCCCTCTGTAGAGGGAGAGGAAAACAATGCCAGCAGGTAAAGCACTAATAACGTACACCTGTGAGTAATTACCGGACGTATTTATGTGTGTTCTTTGTATGTGTTTGCAGATAGAGTGCCCAGTTTTTTGTTGTTGTTTTCTTGTTTTGTTTTGGGTTTTTTTTCTTGGTTTTTACCTGAACAAATAGAGCAAACTCTCTGATTTTCCCTGAGCTCCCAAACTCGAGAGCTGTTATGGTCCTGTTTCAGACTAGTTTGTTACAATTTTTGTTGATGTCCGCTCTTTTTAAGTATTATTGTACTAACAGTAAACATTTTTAAAGGAATAGCTTTTTGATAAGGAATACTGAATTTTAAAGTTTTATTGAATACTGAATTTTAAAGGAGGGGCAGTGGTGGTCTAGTGGTATAGGGCGCTGGATCGCTGATCCAAAGGTTGTAGGTTTGAGTCCCCACAAGGTTGTCACTGTCGCCCCCAGTGCAGCGAACTGGGTTATCAAAGGCGGTCCATGTCTGTCACTGTCTATGGTGAGAGACATGTAAAAGAACCATTGCTGACTTCCGTAAAGAGGAGGCTGCAAAGTCGTCAGCGTGTTTCTGTCCATTGCTAAAAGGGTTGTGACAGGAAGGGCATCCGACCTAAAAACCTCTGCCAAATCAAATGTGCGAATCAGATGATTCGCTGTGGCGACTCCCAAGTAAAAAAAGGGAAAAAGCCGAAAGGAGGACAGACAGACTGAATTTTAAAGTTAACATTCTTTTCCGTCCCACACTTCTATTCTTCTGTTTCCTTATCTTTTCCGTGATGATGTACATGAATTTCTAGTAAAAATTGGCCTCTGTGTCAGCTCATATTTGAACCACACATAATCAGGAAGTAATCAATTACACCAAAACAGTCCCGACATACTTCAATCAACACAAAAGTGCATACTTTGAAACATGCTTCTGTCGCATGATTTATTTACATTTATAGTTTATGTAAGATTCCTTTCTCCAAAGTGGCATACAATTTCTTCATCATTTTCGAATTATGTAAATGAGCAGTTGAGAGTTAAGATCTTTACTCAAGAACCTTGAGGTTGGCAGGTTGGTGGTACAGGGCTTGAACCCCCAAACTTTTATTCAGGATGCCAGAGCCTTAACGGCCAATCTATTCCCCATCACTGCCCCATCGTCCTTTCCTTCCTCTTAATCTTATTGGACCCTATCTCTGCTTACTCAGAGCAAAGGTGAGGTACACCCTGAACAAAGCCAATCACGCCCAATATGCACAAAACAGTTCACACTTGAATCTACGGAGCTATTTGAAGCCATCAGTTAGCCTAATGTGCATGTCTTCGGACAGTGGGTGGAAACTGGATAACTCTGCAAAAAGACAGCTCTGCATGCTCAAGTTTTCTACTGGAAAAATGCAAAGAAATTAATACATTTGCAAGCCATTTTATTTAATTATTGATGATAAATTTAGTTTCCTCTGAATACTTAATACAGTGAGTCGTCGACTTACGAGCTATGCGAGTAGCGTCTGATCGACTTTACGACCGCAAAAGTGGTGAAGCATGATTCATGGCAGTGCAGTGCGAGTGTTGTGTACGACAGTTGTTTGGGCTGCCGGCAGCGCCAGCATCTTAAAAGGCCAAGCAGGAGATGATGCGGCTTCACTTTCGAACTGCTCAGAGCAAATCTATTCATCTACTTTCAATGCCACGTCACTGTGGCGCGAAGCGGAGAGCCAATCCTTTCTGTGTGGGCGGGTTCGATACCTTGAAACTCTAATTTTATTGGACTCACACGCTGCAGTGTTTAAGTGACAGGAAGCGCGTCCCAAGTTTTAGCAATCAGCTGGTCTGCGGGTTGAAGTTTTTCCATGTCTGTCCTTTTGTGTTTGGCTTGCCAGCTGTGCTTGGCTTCGTGGGAATGAGCCGATCAAAACGAGGGAAATTTGTCTCTTTACTCAAACAACACGCACAGTCTGTGGCTGTTGTTATAATCCGATAAAATTGGAGTTTGAAGCTATCGGACCCGCCCACACAGTGGAGTACAGAAAGGATTGGCTCTCCGCTGCTTGTCACAGTGACGTGGAATCGAAAATAGATGTATAGATTTAAATGCGTGAGATTTATTCATCTGTTTTTGTTTGGCGTGAGTGTATTTGGATGGAAAGTTGACATACGACCAGATCGAGTTACGACCGTTCTGCCGGAAACCAAACGCGGTCGTAAGTCGACGACTCACTGTAATACTTAATAATTTGCAAAAGGCAGCTGAAGCTGTTTTGGTGATGACAACCCAACCCTGGGTTCAGCACCGAATGCCACAGGTGCATGAGATCATAAATGACCATTGTCATCCAATGAAAATAAACCATAAAAATCTGATTTTTGTTTATTTTCTAATGTTGCTCATGTAAGAATTGGAGCAGTGGTTAGCACTATCATCTCATAATGAGAAGGTTCTTGTTTGTCTGCTTTCCCTCTGTTTGCATGGGTTTCATTTATTTACTCCAGTTTCCTCCCATAGTCCAAAGACCTGCAAATTATCACAATTGTTGAGTTTAAACTGGCTCTATGTGAGAATGTATAAATGGTTGTTTACTTCTGTTATCTGTATATAAATGTTTGCAGTGTAGTCTGCCTTTTGCCCAAAATCAGCTGGTATTTGCTTCATACTCCCTGTGACCTGAACAGGATATGTGGTATGGATAATGAATGAAAGAATAAATAAAAGAATTATTTTTTTCCAGCTGTTTGGAATATGCTAGTGGCTTCCTTTATTAGTTAGTTGTTTTAGCCTTTTACCTTTGGTGCAAAATCTGAATGCCATTCACTGAATGAGTGCAAAAGTCTAAAACCAAAGGATATTTTCTGCACGCTAAATTTTTCCCTGCAGCATTGTTATTTTTCACTCCTCATGAATTGTTTTGAATAATTATAACTTGACTGTGTATTAAGTATTCTGCATGATAGGAGAAATAATGCTTATTTTGTCCAGCAATTTAATGACACACTCTCCCATTTCTTTAAATTGTTTTTCATTACCATGAATTTTAAAATTCTCATCGAATCAGCACCTCAGCTTTTTTATAATAGCAAAAATTGAGAAGCCCCACTGCTTCCCTCCAGCTATCAATAACATTGCAAGCATGCTTAGTCAAAGCCAATTAAGCTTCAGTTATTAATTATTTCCCTTCTTATAAAATTAGAGCATATGCATTTTAGCTGCAATATTTATTATTATTATTATTATTATTATTATTATTATTATTTTATTATTTTTAATATAGAGAGTTTCATGAACGGGGCAGTGTTGGACCAGTGGCAGGGTCCTGGATTACTGATCCCAAGGTTGGGAGTTCAAGCCCCACGATCAACATGTCATCACTCCTGTCCTCCAGTGCAGCTAACTGGGTTATCAAAGGCTGGCCATGTCTCTCAGTGTCTATGGAGAGAAGCATGTAAAAGAACCATTGCTGACCTTCGCCAAGAGTAGGCTGCATGCAGTTCACAACATCCACAAGAAAAAGAACACAATCAAAATTGCAGGATTTCTACACACAAGAATCTCATAGGAGAAGATCCACATTCTTGATGTTTTGGAAGTATTTTGGAATTTTTTTTTTTTTTTCACTCAGAACAGAGCCAATATGTTAGGAATTCTAGTCAAAGTTTCTATTTAAAATTTTCTTTTAATTAGTATATGTAGACTAAATATAATTTGTATGACAACAACTGATGTGATCTCTATAGATTATGTACCAAAATATTAAGATTCATTTATGTAGTCAACAATGCTGTTTCCTTTGTGTTCCCTGTCAAAATATAACTATAAATGCTGTAGCCATTCATTATAGTATTTAACGTTTTTCATTAAACAATGAGTATTTTACATACATAATAAGAACAGGGGTGGGGGATGCCAAAAGAAGTGTATTGGGAAATACTAATAGTACATCTCCCACATCCATCGCAATCTATTTCCCCCATCATAGTGGCAACCATTAGGGTAAATTAGCCTTTGAAGAGTATTCTTCAGATTTCATAAACTATCTCTTTGCAAAAAATAAAACAATGCAGTTTGGGGACAAATTAGTCTTCAAAATAATTTAAATCTATCTCAAAGGAAGCTTGCAATAAGAAACCTGATTTAGAATAAATTATGAATTAAATTAATTTCAAATTTAAATTTATAACATTGTTTTAGCAGACATTCTTATATAGCACAATTTACAGAAGTGCTTTAAAACAATTACACACACACACACACACACACACACACACACACACACACACACACACACACACACACATTATGGTTCACCGGTGTTGTGGGTTCTTTTTTGTTTGTTTGATTGATTGATTTTGCTGTATGTGTCTGTGTGTGTAACATAGTGATAATCCAATTACTGCCGAAAAAAAGTAGGTTTTCAACCGCTGTTATTGGCATCCAGAGACTCAGCTGTCCAGACATCTAGAGGAAGCTTATTCCACCACCTTGGAGACAGAACAGTGAAGAATTTAGATGATTTTTTTTTTTTCTTGTCCCTTGGTGGAAGGAGGGACCAGTCTAGCAGTGCTAGATGATCTGAGAAATTGCAGTGCAGTGCAGTGTGTGATAGGTGCTTTGCGGTAGGAGAGTGAAGGTCCATGTTTTATCTTTGTAGGCGAGCATTAGTGTTTTGAATCTAATGTGAGCAGGTATAGAAAGTCATCAGAGAAGTGGCGTGGCAGAAATGGGGATGGTTGAAAACAAGCCATGCAGCTGCATTCTGAATCAGTTGCAGAAGTCAAATTGCACTTAAAGGCAGACCTGCCATTAATGAGGTGCAGTAGTCCAGCCGTGAGACGACAACAGACTGAACAATTATCTGAGTAGAATCAGTGGAAAGAAATGGATGAATACTTCAGATGTTAAAAACTTTA
Organism: Plotosus lineatus; assembly: GCA_024760905.1. Classification (NCBI taxonomy): domain Eukaryota; kingdom Metazoa; phylum Chordata; class Actinopteri; order Siluriformes; family Plotosidae; genus Plotosus; species Plotosus lineatus. The sequence goes on along the minus strand of CM045745.1, from coordinate 17,940,521 downwards.
GAAATTTGATTTTTATAAATAAAATAATAATAGTTTTATACATTTTAAATACATTTTAGTTTTACAAATAAAATAATAATTTTAGAAATTGACATGAGCAAGAACAATGAGCAGTATGAGACGAACAGGTAGGGCAGTGGTGGCCTAGTGGTATATGGCACTGGATCGCTGATCCAAAGGTTGGGGGTTGAGTTCCACTCTCCACAAGGTGGTCACTGTCCCCCCAGTGCAGCTAACTGGGTTATCAAAGGCCGGCTATATCTCTCACTGTGTATGGTGTGAGGTTCATGTAAAAGAACCATTGCTGACTTTTGACAAGAGTATCTGCAAAGCCGTCTTTCCGTGTTTCCGCTCTGCGATGGCCTGGAAAGCTGTCCAGGGTTTACTCTGCCCTCGCCCGGAGTTGGTTCGGATGGGCACCAGCCCCCCCGCGATCCTAATTAGCATTAAGTGGGTACAGAAAATGAACTGATTGTCCATGGGTTAATTCTTCAGTGACTGAAGGAGATCACAGAGCTGTCCCGGGTGATTTTTTTGATGTGGGGATGCGTCAGCTCTGGTGAATAGAAATTCATTCTTGCTGTGATTAACTTAACTGGTGAGCTACCATCCATGATGAAATACTTAACACACATGCAGAGATCCGGGCAGAAACATCAGTGTAGGATAAATTGAGTAGCATCTGTATAGGTGTGTTATGAGAACCCATGTGAGGACATGACATCACAGAAGGACCTAGTATAAACCAGGGGTTCCCAAGCAGGGGTGCTCGCACCCCCCTGAGGGTGTGAGACATCATTCCAGGGGATGCGAGAAGCAGGGCTGTAACTTTTGCAATAAATATCTTCTTTTGATAAAATTTAGTATGATTCCACATCCTTTATCCTTGAACAAAGTATAAAATGTAGGTGGTGCGAGGTCAGAGCAAAATCTTTTTTAGGAGTGCAGGAGTAAAAAAAAGGTTGGGAACCACTGGCATAAAGAAAGAACAGAAGGGGACCAAGTACTCAGCCAGATTGAACACCAGTGGAGAGTCTGCATGGAGCAAATGTGGATCCCTTCATGTATCCTGATATGAGCGACCTTCCAGGAAGGAAGGAAGTCATTACTATGCTGAACCACAAATTCCAAGACTTCTGAGGAAAGACAAGAGAGACCATGATTGTCGCTATCAGATGGTGCTCAAAGGTTGAGTAGATAAGGACTGATTACATCTCAGCTGATCTTGTAGCATGTAGCTTCACCCTGTGACCTACAGAAATTATGTACACTTACAAAAATTTACTCAATCAAGTGGTCTATTTGTGCTGTTAGTACAGCATCGGAGTCTCCTGAGAAGTTTTAGTAAAATAAAACAGCATATTTCAATGATTTCAGACCACAAATTACATAGACATGAATTTCAGCACTGAAAGGTTATTTTTAGGGGCTGGTGCCTCGTACTGTGCTGTGACAAATGCTGTATCAGCAGATAAGCTTCTAACTGTGAAGTTTCCATGTGCATATATTAACAAGTATTTTTCTTACAAAATACAGGGTAATACTTTGACATAACCTATTTCATGGTGATGTTTGCTACAATCCTGCACATTTAATTTCAGTTCTGCTCAAGAAACTTTACAAAGATCTCTGAAACGTGAAAATCCTAACAATTTACACATCACACAACTTGGTTGGAACTGGTGTCATGAAGTTACATAGTGTACAAAACAACTCCAGCAGGCAGTCACGCCCTAGTGTTCAACCAGCATTTACAGTATGTCACTGGATGCTTCACACAATAATACCATCACCAGTAGAGAAATATGCTCCTTATTATTCTGTATAACACACCTCATGTAGTCCTTTGCATTTTTATTTTCATTTGATGTGTTATGTTTAAATATGAAATGATGGTGTGTTTATGTGCGGGGCCGGTGGTGTAGTGGTTAGGGTGCTGCGCTCGTGATCGGGAGGTTCATTCACTTTCTATAACTGCTTAATCCTAATTAGGGTCGCGGGGAGGCTGGCGCCCATCCCAGCCAACTTTGGGCGAGGGCAGAGTACACCCTGGACAGCTCTCCAGGCCATCGCAGGGCGGAAACATGCCGACGGCTTTGCAGCCTACTCTTTACGAAAGTCAGCAATGGTTCTTTTACATGCCTCACACCATAGACAGTGAGAGACATGGCCGGCCTTTGATAACCCAGTTAGCTGCACTGGGGAGGACAGTGACAACCTTGTGGAGAGTGGGACTCGAACCTCCAACCTTTGGATCAGCGATCCAGCACCCTATACCACTAGACCACCACTGCCCTGATCGGGAGGTTGTGAGTTCAAATCCCACTGAGACCCTCACTGTGCTAAGACCCCTGGGCAAGGTCTCAACCACAAGTGTGCCTCTGTTCACCCAGCAGTATAAATGGGTACCAGTAAAATATACTGGGAAGGTAACCTGTGATGGACTAGCATCCCATCCAGGAGGAGTCGAACTCCTGGTTGCTTCATGCTGCAGAAACTGGGGATAAACATCAGCCTGATGAGCCACTAGCGTTGGGGGTAAAAACCCAACCAACACATGGTGTGCTTATATAAAAGTTAAGTTAAGAAAAAAACCAACACTTTAATAACCTCAAAACGGCACTTGAAGCCCATAATGAACATGATGTTGCATTTGATACTTTTGTCAAACGTTAATACTTTTTGCTTACTGAATGCCAAGTCAATATTGCTTAGCCATGTCTGTTTTATTTTTAATGGGCTTCCTATTCAGGACATAAACAGATAAGAAGAACAACATTTGATTTGTTTTAAATTTTAGATACTGTATTAATCCTGCAAGCTTCAACATTTAACCCATTTAAAGTTGCATGAACACATTGATGTACAGCCCATTTGCTCAAGACTTTAAGGACACACACAGCTCCAACACCATCATCAAATTCGAAGACGGCACCACCATCATCGGTTGCTTTTCAGACAGAGATGAGTCTGCTTACAGAGCAGGGTGAGAGCCCTTACATCATGTTGCCAGGAAACCAACCTGCTGCTCAAGGTTAGTAAGACCAAGGAACTCATTGTGGACTACATGAGACAGCAGGGTGGAGGCCACAGCCTTATCCGCATCAAGGGGACAGAGGTGGAGAAAGTCAGTTGCTTCAGCTTTCTGTGGATCATCAGGAGGATCTAAGCAGGTTAGATCACATTGTTGTGATCATGAAAGCAGTGAGACAACAGCTCTTCTTTCTTTGGTGGCTGAAGAGGTTTGACATGGATTCCAGAACACTCACCAATTTCTACCAAACCACTATTAAGAGTATTCTGTCTGGCCCACAAAGCGCTACAGAAGATGGTCAGATCAGCACAATCCATTACCAGGACTGAACTGCCAGCCATCCAGGACCGCTACACACAGCAGTGTTGGAGGAAGGCACAACGGATCCTCTCTGGTCTCAGCCACCCCAGCCACACACTCTTTACCTTCCTGTTGTTGGGCAGACAGTACAGCAATATTCAGATTCACACCAGCACATTCAAGACAGTTTCTACCCACAAGCCACCGGGTTACTGAACCGCTGATATACTGGTCATTTTACAAACAGCATTATGCACACTCATTGTACACACTTTATATGCGCACACCACTACCTCTGCACTACAGCCACCTCAGTGTTTCTTTTAATATTCTGTATTTATCCTACTGTACATATATTTTCAACTTCTTTTAGCTTAATTTTATTTAATCTATTTATGCAGTTTTTAAATTTTACTTAATGATTTATCGAAATATTTTCTTTATGCGCAATACTTGTTTCTTAACATAAAATCTTTTTTCTTATGTGCAATATTGAGGGGGCATTCAGTCCAAGAATTTTATTGCCAGTTGTGATGTTCCATTGTTACCTGTACATGACAATAAAGATTGAAACTTGTAACTCACACATGTGCACACACACACACACACACACACACACACACACACACACACACACACACTGGGAGCAGTGAGCTGCCACACACTGCAGTGCCCAGAGAGCAGTTGGGGGTTAATTGTCTTGCTCAAGAGCACTTGAAGCCATGACGGTGTAATACTGGCAGCTGACTCCCCCGGCTGTTACACATTTTTTTCTGCTGGTTCGGCAATTGAACCAGCAACACTTCAAGTCCAAACCACTGTCACTACTGAGAAATTGTCTTGCAAGTTTACTGGAGAAAGGAAGAGCAACACCAGTTACTCCTGCCAGGCTTAGTTTTTATCAGTTATGAGATTAAATATTCCAAGAAAAGGAAAAACAGATTCAGAAAATGTTGTGGGGAAAAAAAATTAAATAAAGCAAAATGAAAGCAGGAGGATAACAAGGGTAAACATTCACGTTGCTTTTAAGCATCGGCACTAATTCGGTTAGTTGAAAGTCTTGCAAAGTAATACCAAGACGATTGGACTTCTGAAACATATGTGTGCATTTTGTGTTGTTATTTGAATGGTTTTGAAGTATTACAAACTTTCATCCCGTTTTAGGCTCCATCCCAAATGAACTATGATCTCTGAGGCTTTCCATAAAATATAATGTGCACCCATTGGTATGCTATTTGGTACACAGACTTCAGTTGTGCTAATACAAAGTGCGAGTGAAAAGTCGTGGGGTTTTGCTAGATTTCCGATTTCCAATCTGGAATTATTGGTTTTACAAATTATTTAAAAATTAAACAAATTGTTTCCCATTTCCACTCGCATTTTATATTAGCATGTCAAAGGTGTGTGATTTAGCAAACAAGCTGTAGCTTACCCGAGAGAGAGAGAGAGAGAGAGAGAGTTGTTGTGTTTGCTACTTCTCAAATACAAGACTGTGATACTAACACAGTGCCGTAGCAAAACTACCACTGGTGTTAGCTAGACACAAAAATATCGACATCAATGCTGAAATAAATTATCATGATGTCGAAAGGACACAAGTGGAATTGTCTATTCATTTTCACAATCAGGGCCACCCAGTATTTCTTCAGATGTTAACATAAATTATATATAAATATACATATGTAAGCTGCTGAATGGCTGTTGTAAAATCAGTATAAAGCTTTAATTTTATGCTTCGGTGAACTATTCATTCATTCATTTTCTAAAGTGCATGATCACGAGAAAGGTGGCACCCATGTCAACTGACTCTGGGTGACAGAAGAGTACACCCTGGACAGCTCACCAAGCCATTGCAGAGCAGAATCACACTGACAGCTATGCAGCCTATGCTTGACAAAAATCTGCAAAGGTTCTTTTACATGCCTCCCACCATAGATAGTCAGAGACATGGCCGGCCTTTGATAACCCAGTTAGCTGCACTGGAGAGACAGCAGTGACAATCATTGACAGTGGAGCTTGAACCCCCAGTCTTGGGATTGGTACTCCAACATCCCACCACTGGTCCACCACTGTCTCTGAAATAATATTGTGTAAACAAAACAGAAAAGTGTGAGAGGGGTTTTGCTTTGGGAAGCTGATATTGTGATTTTGATTAGGCTAAATCCAGTAGAGGTCGTCAGGGCCAGCAAAGCTTTCTCTGCTGGTCTAAACACTATCAGAAGCATTTAAAACTTAAATTCATTCCTACCAGTCTATTCTTTTCATTTTGCAGCATGTCTCTTGGCTGTACGGCTTCCAGTGTGTATGTGGCTGTTGGATTTTTTTAATTTTTTTATTTATTTTTTGTCCAATCAGATTTGGGCTTCTCTGAGCTGCCATGTCAATCTAATCTGCCCTGTGCCTTCAGAATCAGTAGTGCTGGCTCATGTCACTGAAACTATATTAGTGATGGGGTTGTTTCTTTACCCAGTCAAATTTCAGATTGACCTCACAGGGCCAGCTAGCAGGCTTACAATAACGTTAGCATTTTTCAGTCTTCTGATTGGTTGGCGCAGGCAAAACTAGCTGAATAGTCTGTAGAGATCTGCACACAATACATTTGAGTTCGAATATTTTACCTCCACAATGGCCAACAAAGGAGGAGAAATTGATTTGGTTTCAGACATTCTTAAAAATCCATTTTGAAGGTGGACTTTTCCAGAAAAACTAGACATAAGGACAGGCCATGGAAGTTGAGGTAAGATTTTTCCTTTTTCACTTTTGGGTCAGCGTTAATTTACTGATAGCGTCCAATGGTAAACACCAGTGAAAGTTATGTAATGCTCAGAGTTACTCGCAGAAATGCACAAAATACCTCTCTTTCTGTGCAATGCCACACCTTGTTATATTGTGGGGGGTTTTTTTGTATTACTCATGGTTTGTATAATTGTGACATGATACTGGTTGAATTAAGAGGTGGATTAAGTTCATTAAGTCCCTCTGAAGGCCCAGGTACCAAATGCATGGCATGCCACTGGCTAAACCTTATGTTGTCTATTCCTTTAGCAGTATTTGGTGCTTCCTTACCACTAAATGAAACATAGTTTAACTGTGTAAATGCATGAAGATGTGGTCCTCTCTCCACTCTATTACGCTGCCATGTGCCTGAGCTCGTGCAACATGTCCGATACTGTTTAAAAAGTTCAAAAATAATGCAACTGCTTTTTTAGAAAAAAAATTCTCTTGATGCTATGATCTATAAAATGTATCAGTCATATAAAAATACACAGTCATGCATCTACAAATGTATGTTTTATACAAAGAACAATAAGACAAGATGGTGATCGTCACATAGGCTTATGCTGATTGGTGGGAATCGCAAGTCAGATGCATGGCCATTGCCTGGAGAGTCAGAGGGGTTGGAATATATTTGACCCACCACACTCCGTGTTAAAGTTTAAGTATCTACTTCAACAATACGTTGGTAAACCTGAAAGTTCATGAGAGTTCAAAGACATCATCACATTTCTTGTTTCTATCAAGAACTATATGCATATACAACTATTATGAGTGTACACTTTTGCTTGACCCCAGTTAAGTCTATGTTGTGGGTCAGTTTGATGACCATGCTGATTAAAGTCCAACAGTACAGAAAGGCATCGGAAAGGCAGAAAGACAAGAGCAGAAAAGAGTGCAAGACAGGCTTTCTCATACTTTACCTGAACCCACTGTGGAAGAGACTGCCATTCCGAGTGGGGATGTACAGTCACTCCAGAAAATGTGAAAGACAGCGATGTCCATGTGTGCAGAAAAATTTCAGCTTTTCAAGTGTGCAACACCATTGTCAACCATTATGACGTGAGTAATCGCGGGTCATGAACAGTAAGCAGATAGAAAACTAGAAATGTATTTCTGAAAGAAATATGACTTCTCACCAGAAAAAAATAAAGGTATGACAGATATGTTGTGTGAGCTGTTTAGAAATATGAAATGAAGTTTGCTGTCTCCATGATGAAGTGTATGGAAGTAAGTCTGTTTCATCGCATTTTGAAATGTAAAAGGCTTTAAATTACCAACACCATTTTTTTTTTTTTGCACTGAAATTATACGTCTGAATTTTAAAACTTAAAATTTTCCAGCAACTCATTTATTTTATTTTTTTTTTCACAGTTGACACTTCTGTAGTTCATATTTTCAAGTGTTCAGAAAACAGTTGTACAGCACAGCTTCATTAAATGTAATAATTGAACTGTTTATTTTTTTCCTTTCTATTAATATCAAACTGCTGTATGCTATGCACAGGATACTTCGGCACCATTCTGATGCTTCACTTCACTTCATTTTCTGTAACCGCTTAATCCTAATTAGGGTCGCGGGGAGGCTGGCGCCCATCCCAGCCAACTTTGGGCGAGGGCAGAGTACACCCTGGACAGCTCACCAGGCCATCGCAGAGCGGAAACACGCCGACGGCTTTGCAGCCTACTCTTGTCGAAAGTCAGCAATGGTTCTTTTACATGCCTCACACCATAGACAGTGAGAGACATGGCCGGCCTTTGATAACCCAGTTAGCTGCACTGGGGAGGACAGTGACAACCTTGTGGGGAGTGGGACTCGAACCCCCAACCTTTGGTTCAGCGATCCAGCGCCCTATACCACTAGACCACCACTGCCCCCCCATTCTGATGCTTTGGTTATAAAGTTCTCATTTATCTATGAAATAAAACCTAACCCTGAACTGCTCTCTGGGTATCCCGATGTGTGTGTGTGTGTGTGTGTGTGTGTGTGTGTGTGTGTGGGTAGGTGGGTGTGAGTGTGAGTGTGACTCATAACTGATTTCCATCACAAAAGGTCAACGATCAACAATACCAGTTAAATCAATACAAATTAGCTGAGCTCTGACATATATAGCTGATGTTGTAGGAACACAGGTAGTACTTCATTAACATAAGGTTGTGTTTTTACGTGTTAAATCTTTAATAATATATTCATCACCCATTCGGAAAGGTCACTGGTTTGATTCCCGAGTGTGGCAGTGCATCACCTTCCCTACCTCCATGTAAATGCCTGAAGCCCTTGAGCAAGGCACCTAACTCCCAACTGCTCTCAGGGTGGCCCAATGTATATGTGGCAGCCCACTCCTCCAAGTGTGTGTGTGTGTGTGTGTGTGTGTGTGTGTGTGTGGGTGTGTGTGTGTGTGTGTGTGTGTGTTCACGTTGGATGATTTAAATGCAGAGGAAATAATTTCCCTTTCAGGATTAATGTATATCAAAATCAAAAAATCATATTAGCAAATTTACTGTGCCACCCTGAAAATGACTGACATGTTCCCATAGCAGATATGACATTTAAAATAGGTGCAGCGAAAAAGGAGGGAAAGAAGTCTATACTTTTGAGTGAAGCTCTGCCTGAGTGTCACATTCCTCTCCCAGGGAACAGGAAGCACTTAACTTGATGCTGCCATGATTCCTCCAATTACTGCTGCAAGGAGATGGGAAGGGGCTCAGCTCTAGAAGTACTCATCAGAATACAGCGTCAACATGACATCAATTATTGAGTTCACTTTTGCTTTTGTGCTCAGCTTTAACCACCACAAGTATAAGAACTAGAGGTTCTCAGTCAATGAGTAAAGGGATCTACTCTGAATTAGGATATCTTTGTGGGTGCATGTGTCATTTCCCACCAGACATGAAGAGATAGCAGCTGTATGATAGTGCATTGGCGCTTGGTAAGGTCTTAAAGTTGGTACGAGTTTGGAAGGAAGTGGGAGAGACAAACGGATATTGGAGGAGAGATGATGAATTGGATATCTCAAGACAGGAATGTTATGTTATGTTATGTTTTCTGAGTAAAAAATTACTCTGTGGGGTAAAAAGAAAAGAGACGACATAGATCCACTCCTCGTGAATTAAATGTACATGATCAGAGTGAGCAAATTACTGGATGCAAAAAGTGAGAGGATGGAGCGAAATATAAGTGTTCCTTTTAAAAATAAACAGCCTATATAATCTGTATTATATACAAATCTGTATATTTATATGAAATAATACACATGTACACAAAATGTCTCATTCTTTCATAAGATGACTAAATCTTTTTTAAGTATATAAGACTAATTTAAAACAGATACTCCTCCTTGAATCTCCACCTTATTGTGGTGGAGGGGTATGTGTGACTTAATCATCCAAGAAGCTATGTTGTTGGGGGCATAATGCCCTTGGTAGGGTCACCCAAGGCAAAGCGGTCCTGGGTGAAGGTCCAGACAAAGTGCAGTTCAGAAGACCTTTATGCCAAATATAAAGAAAACAGGACACAGTTTCCCTTGCCCCCCACCTCCCACCCCCGAAGCCAGGCCCAGGCCTGGGGGGAGGGGCTTGAAGGCGAGCACGGTGGTGTGTTTGTGTGTGGAGCGCGCGTGTGTGTGTGTGTACATATACATATATATATATATATATATATATATATATATATATATATATATACACATACAAGGATACCTCACTGTCCAAGGTTAATGGGGACCAAAACCCCCCGAGACCGCTGATTTCCACGAAGTAGGATTGAACCCCCCCGACTGATGTATACGTATATGTGTATATGTCTTCCTTTCGGCTTTTTCCCTTTTACTCGGGAGTCGCCACAGTGAATCATCTGATTCGCAGGTTTGATTTGGCAGAGGTTTTTATGTCAGATGCCCTTCCTGTCACAACCCTTTTTAGCAAGGGACAGAAACACGCTGACGACTTTGCAGCTACTCTTTACGAAAGTCAGCAATGGTTCTTTTACATGCCTCTCACCATAGACAGTGACAGACATGGCCCGCCTTTCATAACCCAGTTAGCCGCACTGGGGGATATACGTATATGTGTATATAATATCAATAAATACAATGCGGGCAGTGGTGGTCTAGTGGTATAGGGCGCTGAATCGCTGATCCAAAGGTTGGGGGTTCAAGTCCCACTCTCCACAAGGTTGTCACTGTTTCCCCCCAGTGCAGCTAACTGGGTTATCAAAGGCGGGCCATGTCTCTCACTGTCTATGGTGAGAGGCATGTAAAAGAACCATTGCTGACTTTCGTAAAGAGTAGCTGCAAAGCCGTCAGCGTGTTTCTGTCCCTTGCTAAAAGGGTTGTGACAGGAAGGGCATCCGACGTAAAAACCTCTGCCAAATCAAACGTGCGAATCAGATGATTTGCTGTGGCGACTCTCGAGTAAAAGGGAAAAAGCCGAAAGGAAGACAGACATGTTAATAAAATATAAATACACACACATACAGACGCACACCGCACATAAAAATGCAAGTAGTTTTGTTGGGGAGTTTTGGGTTGTTTATTGTTTTTGTTTGTTTGGGGTTTTTTTGCATAATTGGCCTTGTTTTGCAAAATTTTCCTTAAATTTTCCCTACTTTTCCTTAATTTCCTTATTTTTTAATTTTTCAATTAATATTTTTGAAAAACCCACAATGCACTGAAGCCACAGAAACTGAAGCTCGAAGTATTGAGGGATCACTGTGTGTTTCTGTGTGTGTGTGTGTGTGTGTGTGTGTGTGTATGTATATATATATATATCATATATATATATATATATATATACATACAAAAGCACTCTGACACTTTGTGTGAAATTAGCTGGCAGAGGATGTAAAAGTACAGTCAGTAATCAGGTTTGTTTGTTTTTTTTGTCTTAAAAGGTTGGACCATTCCAAGAAATTGAAATGAATGAGGAGGGAAAAGACACTAATCTTAAATCCACCCATTTAAAAATTCTACACTTATAAAGAATAGAATAAGCCGCAGCAGACAGAGGACTGTAATAATACAATTTCTTTAATGTTTCTCTGGACACTTTTACATTCCAAGGGAATAAAGACTGCTTTCATTTTTTATGCTTTCTGTGGTGATTATTTTTAAAGAGATGATTTTCATCTTACTTATTTTACAATAAGGTGACAGCCATGTCCTCTTTGAAAGACTTTCCTTTTTTCCATCTATCTTTTTCACCCCAGCATTAGTTTTATAAGACTGTCGAAAGTCAGGTGTACTTTTCTCCAATGAGAGGTGTATAGTGAAATGATTCTTGTGGTGCAGAATTTCGACAACACCTGCAATTATGTTGCACTGCGATGTAAACAATTCCCAAATAAGTGCACATTATATGGATGCGTCATCCTGGACTTTTTTTTGTGCTTCCACACTTACTGATCAAGATGTAAAAATTTAACTGCAGAAAAAACAGTTATATCTTTTATTAATGATCAATCTGTCTGATTAGTTCTATCCTGTTATATACTTTTGTCACACTGGCAGCAGCACAGCACGCTTTCAAGATACTTTGTAAAGATGGATGCGATCCAAACCAGTGCTAAATCCAGATTAAATAATTCCATTAGTGAGCAAATAACAATATAACCTCAGCATGTAGCAGTCAGTTGAGTAATATTAGGTTCCTGGTGAAATTCATTTGCATGGATTCATTTCGAGCAATATTGCAAATTGGATATGAAAGCATAATTACTCATTTATGCCTCCATCATCTTTTTCTTCGTTAGCACATAGGTTATGTAAATTAGATTTTTCACCATCCCCGCTGTATTTATACAGTGTTAAATCTGTCAGGCTGGACTTGGGTTTTTTTTTTTTTGGCTCATTTGCTTCTGTACAACTTTGTGTGTTTGTGTGTGTGTGTGTGTGTGTGTGTGTGTGTGTGTGTGTGTGTGTGTGTGTGTGTGTGTGTGTGTGTGTGTGTGTGAATGTAAATGTTTTATAATTATCCTTTATCACCAAAGTTTTACAATAGCAAAGGCCTTGTGTGAACAGCTAGAATTTTTCTTTTCATTCAACGATGGGCAAGACATTATTTTTGAACCAAATCGCTACTAATGTCTACAAGTATAGTATTGCATAGTATAGTAGAGTATAGTAAATTTTAATTTCATTTGTCAAACTTAATATCATGAGAATGCCAGGTCAAGGGGAGGTTAACATCACAGGCAAAAAAAAAAAAAAAAAAAAAAAAGATTTATTTTATTATGATTTCATAGTTTATAATCTAAGGTATGCAGAACATTAAAGTTAAATGTCCAAAAGAAAGCTAAATGTGATCATCATCATCATCATCATCATCATCATCATCTGATGCTTAATCTGGTTTACAGGGCAGCAGCCTAAGCAATGAGGTCCAGACTTCCCTCTCCCCAGCCACTTCCTCCAGCTCTTCCGGGGGAAAACAAGGCGTTCCAAGAACAACTGAGAGACATACTCCCACCACCGTTTTCCAGGTCAACCCCAGGGTCTCTGCCCGATTGGACATGCCTGAAACGCCACACCAAAGAGGCCTTCGGGAGGCATTCAAGTCAGATGCTTGAGCCACCTCAACTGGCTCCTCTCAGTGTGAAGGAGTAGCTGTTCTACTCCGAGCTCATTCCGGATGGCTGAGCTTCTACCTCTCTCTATGGGAGAAAAACGCCATGTGTAATGATATAATGAAGTCAGTTTTTAAAAGTTTGTCAAATTATGTTTTTCGGGGGGATAGATTCTGTCTCTCTATTACAGGTAATGAATGGACAAAAATTAGTACCTGTCAAATTTAAGATACTGTTGACACAGAATAGTGCCCGATGTTGGGTTGGAATTATGCTTTAGGCAGCGGACAGCTTCATATCTGTTGTATTTTTTACACATCACACATTAATTTTGTATCAACTCCTTTAACTACCACTTTTCATGAAATTTGCACTGCTTAAATATTTTCATTCCAATTTCTTTCTCTAAGTATAGAGTTTTCTCTTCGACTAAGAGTCGAAGGTGGGCTTTATATAATAGCTGTTATTTCCTTCTACGCTTGATAGCACAGGAGTCCTAGACCAAAAACAGCAAAAGTGTATCTCCGTTACCCCATGGCCTTGCCCAAGAGTCATGAGACTAAATCTTGGGAAAAGCAGGGTATACCCTGAACAGCTTCCCAATCCATTGCAGGGCCAACAAACACACACACACACACACACACACACACACACACACACACACACACACACACACACACACACACACACACACACACAAAACCATTCAGACTCAAACCTAGGTACAATTGAGAGTATCAACTTTGCCTATTGTGCATGTCTATTCTATGAACTGTGGGAGGAAATTGGAGTTTCCCAGGTAACCCACAAAAAAGTGGAAACAATGCTAACTCACAGAATTGCACTCATTGAGCCCAGGACTTTGTTTCTATAATGTGGATGTGCTAACCACTAAGCTATATATATGGCACACTAAAACAGTACAGTATGGTGCAATCATGGTGATGAAATTTATTTACTTCTTTCTTATACAAATCAGCAGATCAAAAGTACAACATTTAACCTACAGCAGGAATTTGGGTATTAACTACGTTTAATAAATATGAAAAGATATAGAATTGTGAGCAGTACAGTGGGATGTCCTCCCTATGCTTGTGTAGGTTTCCTCCAGAAGCTCTGGTGTGCTCATAAAAGACATACACATCAGGCTAATTGGATGTTCTGGATTGATCCTAGGTATGAATGTGCATCTAAACAGCAAATGTTTTGGCCTTGTAGTAGACTGGTGGGACATTCGGGACGTAACCTGCCTTTGCCCAGAGTCATCTGAGATCCCCGTTACCCTACTAATATTAAGCAGTTCAGCAAATATATTATAAAATATAAATAATTGCACAAATTATTATTTACATACTCCTACACATGGAGCTCACTTGTTCTGTGATTTGTTCTTGTTATGTGTCGCACATAATGTAAACAACTGCCCCAGAGACATTAAGGCCAGAAGAAAAGCAAATACGGCTCACTTAGTAATCTGCTTTTGTTTCATTTATTAGGTTATGGACCTCTAAAGGAACAGGAACTACAGTGATAAGTAGTGGGCGTTGTGCCTCAAGGTAGGAAATAATGAATTTCTCGTGCTTGTAACACTTTAATTCCAATATATCAGCCATAGGTTTCTTGGAAGATAAGATTTAATAATAAAAAGCAGGGTAAAAGATTTGTAGTTGAACTCAATCCCACATTTTGTAGGAAATGTAATAGTACATGCTACAAAGGAACGGCATGATCTCTAAATCATAAATTATTATTCATTATGGGTAATACTTGGCAATGGGTGATGCTTTAAACAATGTCCCCATTTGTGCAGAGTTGACTGGGATTGGCAGTCGTGTCCCCCCCCCCGGTGTTTTTGATCTTCCCTTTCATAACCACCTATGTGTACTGGGAGCAAACTGATAGATCAAACTGAACAATTTTATTCAATCAGTCTCTGTAACGGTAAAATGAGGCGTTCACTGCCTGTAAAAGTGAGTTTACATGGTATTTCAAAACCCCCTGCCACTGCGGAATGTCTATAATGTTCATAAGTAACAACACATTTGATTGTTCCATCATGCTTTAAAAAACAGGAAAATATTTTGCTGTGTTCTCTTGGTAAATGTCCAACAAGATGAACCTGTTATGGTCTGGGCTGGCTGGCGGAATTAATTCTTTCATTAATCATTGCAGGCGCTGGCGAGGGGCATGGCTGTTGGCAGTAGGTGAGTTCCAGAAGAGCGCACCTGGTCCCACTCCGCAATCAGCAAGCAGCCAGCTATAAATGAGAGCGCCGCGCTTCCCTCCAATATCAGAAGATTGTTTCCCCCGTGATACCGCTCCTCGGCTTTCTCTTTGATCCCTGGTATCATGCTTCGTGCTCGACCAGTTCCATTGACTTAGTATTCCCATGATTTACAGTTCCTAGTGCTTAATAAATCGTTGAACCTTCTTATGGTCTCCTGCATCTCTGGGTCCAACACATACACTCCAGGTTTAACAGAACCATTAGAAACTGTTACAGCAAAACTATGGGATGCTCTAAATGAATGGAGCGATGAGCCAGATCTGGACTTATCAGACAGTGATGACGAGTATTTTTCACCTGATTCTCCTGCTCACTAACTTCATACATTTAAAGAAGCTCCGAGCCATGTGCTTTTCAATGTGCCATGTGCTAAAGTTGACATTCATTTTGATTGGCTCGATTTTATGTGGGGGAAAATATTTAAAGGAAAAGCACCGTGAGGGAAAATTAAAGGGTCTTATTTTGTTTTTGTTTGTTTGTTTGTTTTTAAATTATGCTGTTTTCTGATTATTTTCAGCTGTCATGTAAGTAATTTGGTTGATACCACAAAATGAATATTGGCAGTGTGTGGGCAATGGTGGTCTAGTGATATAGGGCGCTGGATCGCTGATCCAAAAGTTGGGGGTTCGAGTCCCACTCTCCACAAGGTTGTCACTGTCCCCCCCCAGTGCATCTAACTGGGTTATCAAAGGCGGGCCATGTCTCTCACTGTCTATGGTGTGAGGCATGTAAAAGAACCATTGCTGACTTTCGTAAAGAGTAGCTGCAAATCCGTCAGCATGTTTCTGTCCCTTACTAAAAAGGGTTGTGACAGGAAGGGCATCCGACGTTAAAACCTCTGCCAAATCAAATGTGCGAATCAGATGAGTCGCTGTGGCGACTCCCGAGTAAAAGGGATAAATCCGAAAGGAAGACAGACAGACAGACATGTAAGTAATTTGGTTGATACCACAAAATGAATAACACAGTAAAACTTTTTTTTTTATTATTGTTCTGTTATTATTCATGGTTTTCACCTCTATGGTAATAAGCACTTACGTTCCACTCCGCTGGTAATTAATTTTTAATAAGCGCCCACTCCAATTTTTTAAGCGTCCTGGGCGCTTATCACGTCGAATACGGTACCTCAACAACTCTGTTGAGGCTTTAAAGATCTGTCTTTTCACAGCTCTGAGGCTGTGCAACTGTTTTTGCTGCATCCATTATAAATACATAAATGAACCAATGAAATTATTTTATTGTGCTTTTATATATTTAGGTGGTAGCATATACTAATTTGACTGTGCACCTTGCCTTTACTGCATAATTATTCAATGTAACCAAAAACAGCATTTAATTAATAAATATTTTATTACGGGGCGACACAGTGGTATAGTGCTTAGTAAGTCTGTTTCACAGTAAAAAGGCCTGGGTTTCATTCACGGGCTCTGGGCGTATCTGTGTGGAGTTTGCATGTTCTCTGCGTGCCTATGTGGGTTTTCTCTGGGAACACCAGTTTTCTCCCATAATGCAGTGTGCAGTAGCTAACAGGCTGTTCCAAATTGCCTTGAGTATGAGAAAAAATCTAAATGGTTGTGTGTGTTGCCCTTTAATGGACAGTCAAGCTGTTCAGGCTCTCACTCAGAGTCCACTGAGACTGCAACTCTAATTTAAAATTAAGCAGCTTAGAAAAGGAATAAATTAATGTATATCCTATAATTACTTTTGACAACAAACAACAAAATATCAAATGTTCCAAATTGGTATGAACGACTGAAGGATTAAGCTGTTGCTAATAATTCTTCTGATTTAATGAATTCTTCACCTCGGATCAGTTTCCTGTGCTTTTAAGTATATTAAAGAGTGCCTATGGTGAATATGTGTTACTAGCACGTATAACACTAGCAGTTCTGTCAGGCAATGTCAGTACTTGCTTCTTGACTGCTGCCAAACTACTATTACTACTAGGCATCCAAAGTGACATGTTGCCTTCTCCAATGGCTGTATCAGCACTGGTAGTGATGCAAATTCATTGTTTTGTACTATTGACTGGATTACCTGCAGCAGACACCAGTCTAAGATAACACTTTATCGACCAGTGCTAAGCAGTATTCACAGGAAAATGGCTACACAAACAACAAGCGCAGATATTGTGTAACAGATAACAATAACACGGGAACAGGCCAACATTTCCTTCCAGATGCACTTCAATAGTCTGAGAAGACTACTTTAAGCCGACCTGCTATTGGCGTGACACTTACAGGCAGAGCTATTTGGCACAAAGCCCAAGCTTTTACCTCTATAACCAGACATTGTTCCTGCAGAATTCTATTATAAAATGTCAAAAAGTTAGAACGGACTCGAGCAGTGCCTCTCCTCCAAAAGGAACCAGTAGAAGGTAAGAACCTTTAGTATGAGTTTTAGCACCTAAAATGTCAGTCGCTGCTTGTTTACTTCACTTCCAACACTTCCATCTCTCTACATTCTGAATAACACAGTGTTTTTAGGAACTACAATCTCCCAGTACACAAAGTTTTTAATCCCACATAAACACTGTACAGAAGGCATCTCAGCAGAGGTTGTATTTCCTGTGACATCTCAGGAAATTGAACCTGCCACAGGAGCTGCTGACCACTTTCTACACCGCCATCATACAGCCTATGCTCTCCACATGCACCAATGTCTGGTTTAGATCGCCCACTGAATTGGATAGGATCAGACTATAATGGGCAATCAGGTCTGCAGAAAAGATCATCAGGGCAACTGCAATCTACCAAGAAAAAAAAGGGCAGGTAGCATGTCTGCAGTGCCCTCACTTTCTGCAAATAAACTGTTTGAACCTCTCCCCTCTGGAGAGCGTTACAGAGCACTATATGTCCAGACAACCAAGCACAGAGACAGTTTCTTCATCTAATCTGTTGCTCTGTTCAATTGTAATAAGTCAGGGAGAGTCAGAAAACCACTGCAAATTAACCCACTGTTCACATGTGGTATCCACTTCCATGCCTCATGAAAGCCTGATACTGGTCTGCACTGTTTCAGTGTCCATGATAAATACTGCACTATACTATTCTGCACTATACCGGACTTTTCTTTTTATACTATACTGTCACTTTGCATTTTTGCGCTTTTGCAGATACCTCTTTACAGTCTATTTCCTCACTTATATTTTTCTGTATTTGCCTAAATTCTTGCAAAAGCTGACATAATTGCTTCTATGTATAGTGAGTGATTTAAACCAGAGTCAAATTCACTGCTTGTGCTCACAAATTCAGCAAATAAAGTACTTCTGATTCAGGTAAGGGCAGTGGTGGCCTAGTGGTATAGGGCGCTGGATCGCTGATCCTAAGGCTGGGGGTTCGAGTCCCACTGTCCACAAGGTTGTCACTGCCCCCCCAGTGCAGCTAACTGGGTTATCAAAGGCCGGCCATGTCTCTCACTGTCTATGGTGTGAAGCATGCAAAAGAACCATTACTGACTTTCGACAAGAGTAGCTGCATAGCCATCAGCGTGTTTCTGCCCTCCGATGGCCTGGCGAGCTGTTCAGGGTGTGCTCTACCCTCACCCTGAGTCAGCTGGGATGGGTGCCAGCCTCCCCGTGACCCTAATTAAGATTAAGCGGTTATTAAAAATGAACTGAACTGATTCAGGTATATTGTGTCAGTCTGCACTGATGGATACCACAACGGGAACCAGAAATCCTGATGTGCATCAAAATAAGAGAGCAAAGTGTGGGGTTGCAGCTCTATTAATAGACCGAGGCACATCATGCATTTTCACTCAATATATTTACAGTGCAATTTTATTTATTTCCTTTCTTTCTTTTGGCTGTGTATATAAAAACAATAGCTTATAAACTCAAATAGTGTTTTATTCATATTATTTCGTGAGTTGAAGTGTTACAGTAGTCAACATTACCACCAAGTGACAGTCTGGAACAATAACCACTTAATTTCAGCAAAGGTACGTGGTTCGGGCTTATTATATATTCTCTTTTAATACGTAATATCTCCACATGCATGTCAATTTGGATGGCATATGCCTAACACTGTGGTATAAGTAATACAGAACTAAGATGTAAATTCATTCTGTCATAAAAGTCACTTTTGCACGTTTATTTTATTGATATATTTTCTCTCTTCTATTGGACATAATTAGTTATAAAGGTAAACACTGATATCCAGCTTGTCTTTACCGTTGGGTCTGAGAGATCAAAAGAAAAAACACATAAGAAAGGCCGCCATAAATCCCACATAGGTGAAGATAATTACTTTTTACATGCTCAGACCATAGACCACACCTCAAACAACGTGTGTAGCTTCTGGTTAACATTGCTGGATGTTTTGCAGACAGACTCTTTCTCCTATAAATAAACGAGTCAGACATTGCTGTTGGGTTCATGATGTTTGCTCTTCTTAATTAACAACTTGTGCCAGGGTGAATGCACTTATTAACAGACCAACTTTTAACATCAAATGAGAAAAGTCAGGTTGATTTAAAGACATACGTTCTATTAAAATAATTTAAGTGTTACACCATTTATTCTATGGGGCAGTGGTGGCCTAGTGGTATAGGTGCTGGATCACTGATCCTAAGGTTGGTGGTTCAAGCCCCACTCACCACAGGTTGTTCCTGTCCCACCCAGTGCAGCTAACTGGGTTATCAAAGGCCGACCATGTCTCTCACTGTCTATGGTAAGAGGTTCGAGTAAAAGAATCATTGCTGACTTTTGATAAGAGTAGCTGCAAAGCTGTCAGCGTGTTTCCACCCCGCGATGGCCTGGCGCCAGCTGTCCAGGGTGTACTCTACCCTCGCCTGGAGTCAGCTGGGATGGGCGCCAGCCTCCCCGCGACCCTAATTAGGATTAAGCGGTTACAGAAAATGAACACTTTATTCTTTACCGTTTTTACATTTTAAATTGCTTTCAAATATTTTCATTATTTTAAATTATTTCCCAAAGGCAATTATTATTAGTATTATTATTATTAATTTATTTATCGATTTATTTATTAATGTCCCCTAGTCCAGAGACTAGCTCACCCTAATAACAGTGATGGGTATTGTGAGATTCTGCTTTCTAGGAAAGTAATAAAAATGAAAGCTCACCTATTGTCTTGTCAATACAAGTAAAAATTTTCCCAAGATTTGTTTGTCCTCAATTGGTCAAATGGATGTGTTTAAAGCACTTGTTTGCTGTTCAATGACAAATTAAATAGAGCTAACATTTCAGCCCATGTGTAGTCTGACTTGTTTATAATTCAGGATTTAGAACGTGATACTTGATTGGAACTTGAGGATTGGGATTTACAAAATCATCACTTTTCCCATCTTTCCTGGTTGTGGTAAGTTCAAAAAAAAATTGTAGCATACAACTGTGAACATCCCTTCATTCATTCACATTCTGAACTACTTAATTCTAATTAGGGTTGCTGGAAGGCTTGCACCCATCTCAGCTGACTCTGGCTGAGGGACAGCTCGCCAGGCCATCGCAGGGCAGAAACACACTGACAGCTGTGCAGCCTACTCTTGACGAAAGTCAGCAATGGTACTGTGAACATTAGATTTTTAAATATATATATATATATATATATATATATATATATATATATATATATATATATATATATATATATATATATGATTGTAGGAAAATCCATTTCATGTTAACTTGACAGGTTACATTTACACCAGCATTTGTGAACTTGTCACGATAATCTAAAATGCTGTATAATATTTGTGTTTAATTGAATACAGAGTTTGTTATATCTTTGGAGATGTAACTTAAAACGAGTTATTGACTCTCAAAATATGTCAGTGAGTTCAAACTAAGGGGGAGCTTTATGAATTTTGAATATGCCATGCTGACCATTTGAACCTCCACAGATCTAAAGAAGCAATAATGTCTTTCGACCTGTAGGAGGCAGCAATGCATTAAACCCTGCCTAATCTTCTGGATAGAACGAGATGATTTGCTGCAGCCTGCACCAGTGAGTCTTCTCAAAAATTTGAGGAACCATTTAAAATGGATGAAAGTGTGTACATGGCAAAGGTGAGATGGAGGAGTTTGTTTGTTCAGTTATTTATTCATTTATTTGTTTGTTTGTTTGTTTGTTTATAAGACTGATTCAGCTTTAATTATATGGACATGGTTCTGTTTGTAAAGTAGTCCCACATCAAGAAGAAAATGATAATCTGTAAATGGTGTTGGCAATTATGGTTTTAAGCATTGATAATACTATCATCCCAAATCAAAAGATGTTCCGGGGTATGATACAGCAGGAAGAAGAAAGTTGCCTTTGCAAATTATGCAACACTTACCGAGGCATTCTCCAAAGCCTGTCTTCATGAGTGGAAAAAGACCACAGTGGACCAATATTTAAAAATGCTATTACTGTGTGCATGTGTAAGAACATTGTTCCTTTTCAAAGCGGTCAATAGTCCTCCGGTCCTGCTGTGCTTGAAGTCTGTTTTCATTTTCCATTTGTATAGTTTGTTTATTTGTATTCCATGAAAATGTTTTTCAGAGATGGCAGGTTGAGAAAAGCTTTGTGTGTGTCCTTTATTTTGTTATTGCAGTTTTGCATGATAAATGCTCTTAAAATATGTCTCTGATGTGAAACATGTCCGAGGACACAGTTATAGACTAGAAAGTTATAGACTTATCAACCCATCTACTCTGCACTCAGATACATTACACTTTAATATAGGCCAGTCTACAAAGTCATTCCCTTCCTTTCTTTCTTTTATTGTTTATTAATTTATACTATTTATGTATCTATTTATTTATTTACTTATATAATATATATATATATATGTATATGTGTATGTTTGTATATGTATCTATTTTTGCACCCCTACTGATGATACCTCAAGAGCCTGTAACAGTGAATTTCTCCATTGTGAGATTAATAAAGCTCTATCTATCTATCTATCTATCTATCTATCTATCTATCTATCTATCTATCTAATATCTAGGTGCGATGTGGAGTCCCTACTTGTGCTGAATCCATTTAGGAACATTTACACAGAGAGAACGTACTGTGTGTGTATATATATATATATATATATATATATATATATATATATATATATATATGATTAGTGTTTTGTGCTAAGTATTATATCATTATATATAGTTGAGTCCATACTGTCCAGCCATAGTTTAAACCCATATGAGGGTCTCTCCCTGAAGCCTTCCCATCAGGTTCTTGTCATCTTTCTCCAAAACATCCACAAAAGGGTTTGTTGTGATTGCATAGGATTTGGAAAGCCACAGGAAGAGAACAGGTATGTGAAGGTAAGCGTCCATGCATCCAGTGTTGGGGTCTCTTGCATTTACTCGTGTTTCCTTGCTGCAGTCTGGTTTAGGCTCTGTCCTGAGTGCGGGGGTTGATAAATATTTAAGATAATTCTTTCATTAGCGGTGAGAAGCATCCGTTTGCAAGCAGTCTTGGAGGTTTTCAATGGTTCTTCTCAGGCTTTTATTGGTGCTGCAATAGAAACAAGCCTACCAAATCAAACTGAAAAAATAAAATCGAGTTCTCGTTGACTAGAATTCTGAAGTACCATTACTCTGGTCTCGGAAAGTATAAACATTGGGCAAAATATGCAAATATATGAACAATATACATTGCTGTGCAAAAGTTTTTGCCCCCTTACTGATTTTCATTTTTTTTATTTATTTATTTATTTTTGCACTTTTGTCACACTTAACTTTTTCATATCATCAAACAAATTTAAACATCACACAAAGATAACTCAAGTATTCAAAAAAAATATGTAGTTTTCAATTGTGATTTTATTTGTTAAGAGAAATATCTGATCCAAACCTTAACCTCTGTGAAAAAGTAATGCCCCCCCCCAAAAAAAAAGGATGAGGTAATTGTGATTAATTCAATTATTGGGGGAAAACTGAGTTCAATTTCATGGCCACACCCAAACCTGATTGTTGCCAGACATTTCCAATCAGGAAATCCCGAGCATAAAACCTGTTGCCAAGGTGAGGTAGACACTGAAAACTGCATTTGTGTTTACTTGTGCTTTATTTTTGTATATTTAGGTTTGCTAGATCTGAAATGGATGACAGTGACAAACGTGCAAAAACTGTCAGAAATTGTATCTGTATGCACATTTTTGCTCTAAATATTTATTCACAAATTAATATTTACTGTACCTAAGCATGCTTCTGCCAGCATTTGTTTGTTTTCTTTATTTCTTTTTTTTCATGTCATGGTTGTTTTAGATTGCAGAAGCCTACTGAATAATGCACTTGCATTTTTCTCCTTCTGTTGTCTATTTATATTGTCCTATCTGGTTTTTTTTTAATGTTTATGCAATTTTAATGCAATTCAAACTCAGATTCCATGCTTTGAATGAATTTGAACTTATTCCAGATATGTGACCATTCAACAAAATTATTCTATATTTATCACACTGCTTACACATGTGGACACCTCACTTTTCCTTCAGCAAATAAGGATTATAATAACTGATCCAGGCCTGTCATGGCCTGGCAAACTGTCCAGGATGCACTCTGCCCTCGCCCAGAGTCACCTGAAATGGACGCCAGCCTCCATGCATCCCCAATTAGGATTAAACAATTCAGAAAAACAAACGATAACTGATTCATTCGTTGTGAAATTCATCTGTATTAGTGCGTTTTTCTTCTATTTCCATAAAGTAAATACAAAAACATTGACTCTGCACACATTGGTTTTGACCAGTTTAGGAAAGCGTGTTGTTTTCAATATGGTTGCATTCCTTGAGACAAGGACCCCAGGGTGAGCTTGGTGAATTCATGTATTTAGTTTAGTGGGGAGGCGGATGCCATGTAGCTTCATTTAATTCATGGTAATTAGTGTGCAGGTGAGAAATGGAAAGCTGGAAACATGTGGTAGCAGACTAAGTGCTCAAGTGCTGAGAGAATCAGCCATGCTAGAGAGTAACATGACAAAGAGTTTAGTTATTAAGAATTCATTTTATATAAGTATGAGGACAAGGTCATTTGTCTTTGCCAGCAGGAGACAAAGCATGACATTTACAGCATGCTCTTACAGAGTAAATTAAAATGTGTTCCTACAGCTTTAAAGTAGCATGGATATGGTTCATAACTGTGAAGACAATCACATTTGACGAAAAAAAAACATTCCACATATCTGAATAAGCAAATGTTGTTGTTGTTTTTTGTAATATTGCCTACATTTAAAGGTGATATGCTGCAACAAATGCAATGTGAATGTGTAGTCATTCATATAATTTTAATGGAAAAAAGCAGAAGTTACATTGATAACGCCACGCCCATAAAATTCCTCCCTTTTAACTTAGATGATTGTTAGCCCTCACCACACTTGGATACGCCTCATGCCACATTTGAAGCTTCCCCTGTTCATCAACATGAGCTATAAAGCTAATCCTAAAAGTAAAATTGAGGTTTATATAATTTATTTTTCCATTTTAATGACAATGACAATGATGCTTCTCTCAGTGATCATGATAAACCAAGATTCTTCCATTTTGATTCAAACATTGTATGTATTGTATTGTATTGTATAAGCATTGTATTGTATATTGTATGTGTGTGTGTGTGTGTGTATATATATATATATATATATATATATATATATATATATATATATATATATATATATATATATATTTTTTTTTTTTGTTTTGTTTTGTTTTGTTTTGTTTTGTTTTTTAATACAAAATTTATCCAAAGCTTAATCAGATTGCACTGATTCCACGATCAAATCGTTTTGGTTTTGAATTCTAATGAGAAAAAAAATATGTAAATTTTAATTTATATTTTAAGTATTTTCAACTGCTAATTTTTTTTTCCCTGTAATGTGGATTTATCATTTACACAGATACAGGGCTGTATATGGAAAATATAATCAAATTTATAGGATAAATAAAGAAAGTACTGCCTAGTCTCATCAGCAAGTGAACTGTAAAATCCCCGTACAACTTTATTCAAAACTCTCCACAGTTTCTCAACAGATCAAACTAAATTTCATCCAGCTGCCATCCACTCTCTCAGCATTTCCTCTCTCCCACTCTCTCTTCCTAAAGCTCTGACAGCCCTGGAGCAAGTTTGCCTCAGCAGTAAGACAGTGCCTCACTGGAGAGCTCATGCCTACGATCCTATCTACATAAATTACTTGGATGGCGGGGCACATAAGCATGCTTGTTAAAATCGCAAATGAAAGAAATGGCAGTGGGAAGGAGGGAGGCTCAGTGAGGAAGTAAAAAAAAAAAAAAAAAAAACAAGAGTCAAGGAAGAGTTGATGTATGTGTGAAAGAGAGGAAAGGCTTGAAGGGCGGATGGCATTACACCCACATGTGAGTGTATTAGCAAGGTGAATGAGATGCTTGATATAGAGAATGAAAAAGTTTGACTGAACATCAAAGTTATTTAATGGAAGTGCTGTGAATTCCAAATGAAAGTTTTGTGCGTGGGTTGGGGAGGAATGTTTTGACTTTTTCAGAGTTTATGGTGAGTATCTGTCTTGTCAACAGATGAGACAAATCATTGTTGTTTCCTGTGCTGTTGGTTCCATTTAGCATATTTTGCTCTGGTGGACTGCATCTTAACAGCTTTCACATCGTAGTGCTAATTTCCAAGTCAAGTGAGGCTATAAATGTTGTGTGTCATATCGCCTCTGCTGAGATTAGCTTATAAAATATTCATAAAGGTGTTTGTACTTGTCTTGTAAAAGTTAGACAGACCTGTGTACATTGTCCAAACACAAACCTGCAGATGTTTTTATTTATTGTTTAATATGTATTAATGTCCTTAAGTCTACTGAGAGTTAGACACCAGCCAACAGTTGGAAGCTATATTCGTATTTAATCATCCACTATCGTCATCTAACTGGAGCCACATGAGTGAGACATGGAGCACAGCTGTACAAATGCAAAGCAGGTTACAAAGAGGAAACAAAATTCTGTATACACTTTTGTTGGAAAATGCCCAGGTCCTAATGTTCAGTTCAGTTCAGTTCATTTTCTGTACCCGCTTAATCCTAATTTGTGTCACGGGGAGGCTGGTGCCTATCCCAGCCAACTTCGGGCGAGGGCAGAGTGCACCCTGGACAGCTCGCCAGGGCATCGCAGGGCGGAAAAACACGCTGACGGCTTTGCAGGCTACTCTTGTCGAAAGTCAGCAATGGTTCTTTTACATGCCTCACACCATAAACAGTGAGAGACATGGCTGGCCTTTGATAACCCAGTTAGCTCCACTGGGGGGGGTACAGTGACAACCTTGTGCAGAGTGGGACTCGAATCCCCAACCTTTGGATCAGCGATCCAGCGCGCTATACCACTAGACCACCACTGCCCCGGTCCTAATGTTGATGACCCATAATGTGAATGGTTTGGTTATAAGTAGATGATGGCTTCTGGTTAAAAATAAAGCCATGGAAGACTAGTGATCGTGCTGCCTGGTGTCAGTACAATTTATAAGTATCCTTAGTTATTTCTGTAGATGTTACACACAGCTACTGTCCATTACTTATGTAATAAAGATTCTGAAGTCCTGTAAATGTTATTTATGTTGTTCAACTGTGCCAGATGCAGTGCTCCCTGAAAATAAATACATAAATAAAAGACCAAGCAATACAATTTTAATTTGCTGTGTTCGTGGACCAGTTAAAGAAATATTCATAATAATATATTTTATGAAGTAATCTCTGGCATTCTCATTTCCATGACTGCTCAGCCCTCCTATACATGTATTAACATGCTTCACCACTTTACAATGGGTAAATAACCTTTCCTCCCATGTCCCTTTTATCTACAATATCTACTGTGAACATTTAGTATGTCCGTTTTTATTTTCCCTCTGAAACAATGATTCAAACTGTTATTTTCCTTTGAATAATTGTTTCTGAAGGGGAAAAAACTGTTATTCAAACTACACAGGTCTGTTTATTATTCAAACTGTTATTTTCCTCCCCTCCTTGAATTTCCACCATATTATGGTGGAGGGCTTTTGCGTGTCCTAATGATCCTAGGAGCTATGTTACTAAACACATGAGGACAGATTGGGAAAACTCTTATGCCTGCTCAAAGATAATGTAGAGCAGGGGTCTCAAACTCATTCCACAAAGGGCCGCAGTGGCTGCAGGTTTTCAACCAAGCAGCAACACACCTGACTTTGCTCATTTAAACAATTGATCTGAGTCTTTGAGCAGTTGATTGGTCAGACTCTGTACATGGCCAGGAAGAAAACCATATTGTTCCTCCTGAATCTGAGGTTCAACTATCGGTCGGATCCTCCTCTCCAGTACTCCTGCATAGACTTTTCTGGGTAGGTTGAGGAATGTGATACCCACACAGTTTGCCAGTCCAGAGGTATGCCCCCCGATGACCACGCGATGTTGCAGGGATGTGTCAATCAAGACAGTCCAACAACATCCAGAGTTCTGAGATATTCAGATATCCACCCCTGGAGCCTGACCATTAAAGAGCTTTTTGACTACCTCAGCAACCTCAGCTCCAGTGATGAGTGGACCCCCACCTAAATAACCAGGGTATGCTTCCTCCACAGAGGGCATCTTGGTGGGATTCAGGAGGTCCTCGAAGTATTCCATCCACCTCCCGACAACATCCCATCGAGGTGAGCAGCTCCCCACTTCCAGTATAATCAGTATTTGTGGAGAACTATTTCCCCCTCCTGAGGCTTCGGATGGTGGTACAGAACCTTTTTGAGGCAAACCAATGAATGAATGAATGAATGAATCAATGAATGATGTTTGACGGCACTTTCAACACATATGTAGGTAAAGTCTGTTGGGTTTTACACCCGAGCCTAGTGGCTCATCAGGCCGGTGCTTATCCCCGGTTTCCATAGCGTGAAGCGACCAGGAGTTCAGTGGTATCCAGGACAGGAACGCAGAAGAACAGATGTTGGTAGATTTTGCAAAAAGGATATAAATGGCTGTGGTAAATACTTTCTTCCAGAAGAGAGAGGAGCATAGGGTGGCTTATAAAAGTGGAGATAGGAGCAAACAAGTAGACTACATCTTGTGCAGGCGATGTAATTTGAAGGAAGTCAGTGACTGAAAAGTAGTAGTAGTAGTGGGTGAGAGTGTTGCCAAACAGCATAGGATGGTGGTGTGCAGGATTATGCTGATGGTGAGGAAGGTGAAGAAGGCAAAGGCAGAGCAGAAAACAAAGTGGTGGAAGCTGAAAAAGGTGTCAGGTTGTCATCAAGGAGGATTTGAAACAGGTTTTGGGTGGTCAGGAAGTGCTTCCAGATGACTGGACAACTACAGCTAATGTGATCACGGAGACTACTTGGTGTGTCATCTGGAAGGAGAGTAGACAAGGAGACTTGGTGGTGTAATGAGGAAGTGCAGGAGTGTGTACAAAAGAAGAGGTTAGCTAAGAAGAAGTGGGACATTGGGAGGACCGAAGAGAGTAAACAGGAGTACAGGGAGACACAGTGTAAGGCAAAGGTAACGGTGTCAAAGGCCAAACAGAGGGCGTATGATGACTTGTATGCTTGGTTGGAAAGTAAAGAGGGAGAAAATGATTTATACAGGTTGGAACAGCAGAGAAATAGAGATGGGAAGGACATGCAGCAAGTTAGAGTGATTAAGGACAGAGAGGGAAATGTATTGATTGATGACAGAAGCGTGCTAGGAAGATGGAAAGGGTACTTTGAAGAGCTGATGAATGAGGAAAATGAGAGAGAAAAAGAGTAGAAGAGGTGACCGTCGAGGACCAGGAAGTAGCAAAGATTAGTCAGGGTGAAGTGAGGAGGGCATTGAAGAGGATGAAGAATGGAAAGGCAGTTGGTCCTGATGACATACCGGTGGAGGTATAGAAGTGTCTAGAAGAGGTAGCAGTAGATTTTCTGACAAGAATATTCAACAAGGTCTTAGAGAGTGAGAGGATGCCAGAGGAATGGAGGAGCAGTGTGATGGTGCCCATTTTAAGAACAAGGTTGATGTGCAGAGTTGTGACAACTACAGAGGGATAAAGTTGATGAGCCATACAATGAAGTTATGGGGAAGAACAGTGGAAGCTAGACTAAGAGCAGAGGTCAGTATTTGTGACAACAGTTTGGTTTCATGCCAAGAAGGAGCACCACAGATGCAGTGTTTGCCTTGAGGATGTTAATAGAGAAGTACAGAGAAGATCAGAAGGAGCTGCATTGTGCCTTTGTGGAGCTGGAGAAAGCATATGACCGGGTGCCGAGAGAGGAACTGTGGTATTGCATGAGGAAGTCTGGAGTGGCAGAGAAGTATGTTAGAGTGGTGCAGGACATGTATGAGAGATGTAAGACAGTGGTGAGGTGTGCTGTCGGTGTGACAGAAGAGTTCAAGATGGAGGTAGGGCTGCATCAAGGGTCAGCTCTGAGCCCCTTCTTGTTTGCTATGGTGTTGGACAGGTTGACAGACAAGATTAGACAAGATTCCCCATGGACTGTGATGTTTGCAGATGACATTGTGATCTGTAGTTAGAGCAGAGAACAAGTGCAGGAAAATCTAGAGATGTGGAGGTATGCCCTAGAAAGGAGGGGAATGAAGGTTAGCCTCAGTAAGACAGAATACATGTGCCTGAACGACAAGGACCCAAGAGGAACAGTGAGGTTACAGGGAGCAGAGATGAGGAAGGTGAAGGATTTTAAGTACTTAGGCTCAACAATCCAGAGCAATGAAGAGTGTGGAAAAGAGGTGAAGAAGCGTGTGAAGGCAGGTTGGAATGGTTGGAGAAAAGTGTCCGGTGTGATGTGTGATCGGAGGGTATCGGCAAGAATGAAAGGAAAAGTGTACAAGACAGTGTTGAGGCCAGTGATGTTGTATGGTTTAGAAACATTGGCCCGGCCTGGGGAAAAGACAGGAGGCAGAGCTGGAGGTAGCAGAGATGAAAATGCTGAGGTTCTCTTTGGGAGTAACGAGGATGGATAGGATCAGTAGTGAGCACATCAGAGGGACAGCACATGTAAGATGTTTTGGAGACAAAGTCAGAGAGGCCAGATTGAGATGGTTTGGATATGTACAGAGGAGGGATGGTGAGTATATTGGTAGTAGGATGCTGAGGTTGGAACTACCAGGCAGAAGACCTCGAGGAAGATCAAAGAGACGATTCATGGACGTGGTGAAGGAGGACATGAAGGTACTTGGTGTAAGAGAAGAAGATGCAAAGGATAGGGTGAGATGGAGGCAGACGATTCACTGTGGTGAACCTAAAGGGAAAAGCCGAAAGGAGAAGAAGAAGAATGACTAAAAGTTCAATTTCAAATCACAAATGATTAATGAAGCTAAGATAGAACAAATAATTTTCTTCAAACAGTTAATTTTTGCATAAAACCAAATCAAAAGATGAAAAAGTAATATTAATAAAAGACAAGTCTGGCTAAAAATGTGCTTTCCTATACATTTACAAACAACAGTAAAAGTCTGTTGTTATTAAAGCGGAATTTCAGCACTCTAGCAATAAAAATCATGCCAACTATAACACAAATTCAAAATTTGTAAAACATTTCAATATCTTTGAGGCCAACCAATAGTCGCTTTCAAGGCCATCACCAAACTTCTTCCTCACCCGAGATGGGTGGCTCGTGAGTCCCACAGGTCAATAAGACCCAATAGGCCTCCTTTATCAACAGGACAGCCCCTTTTAGCATAGATGTCCACCCACCACCGGGTTTGGGTGTTATCACCACAACAGGCTTAGATGACCTACTGGCCACAGCTATGGGCTCCCACCTCAACAATGGGGGCATGAAACATGGCCCATTTGGATCTATGTCATCCACTTCCTTCAGGATATGGTTGTAACTCTGCCGGAGGTATGAGTTAAAGGCCTCTCTGACAGGAGATTCCACCAGATGTTCTCAGGCGACCCTAACTACTTACTTGGGCCTGCCAGGTCTGGAGGGTAGCCTCCAGCTCACCACCAGGTGGTGATCGGTTGACCGTTTAGCTCTTCTCTTCACCTAAGTGTCCAGAACATGCGACCGCAAGTCTGGTGACATGACTACAAAGTCGATCTTCAAACTGCGGCCTAGGGTATCCTGGTGTCAAGTGCATTTCTGGACACCCTTATGTTCAAATGTGATGTTTGTGATGGACAAAGCATGACAATCACAGAAGTCCAATAAAAAAAACTCCGTTTCAGACTAGAGATGTCATACCTACCAAATCACACCCTTCCAGGTCACACTATCATTGCCCACATGGGAGTTGAAATCTTCCAGGACAAAAAGACTTGAAATTAAACAATGGAAATACACATTTTTAACGGACCAAACAAAAAGATACAAACAAGAATGCATATTTCAATGGATACACCCCAATAACCCCTTTGGCTGAAATAACTTCAGTGAAATGCTTCTTGTGGCCATCCACCAGTCTCTCACATTGATCCGAGGAAAGTTTTCCCCTATCCTCAATGCATAATTATTTCAGCTATAATATATTTGAGGGCTTTCTTGCATGCACAGACCGTTTCACCCCACAGCATTTCAATGGAATTAAGATCCGGGCTTTGACTGGGCCATTCCAGGACTCCCTATTTAATTTTCAGCCAGTCATTGGCAGATTTACTGGTAGGTTTTAGGTCATTGTCATGTTGCAGTGCCAGGTTCCCCTTCAGCTTTATTTATTTTTTTTACGATGACTTCACATGCTCCTCTGATTCATGATGAATTATGGTGGATTCTATGATGGTGAGCTGGCCAGGTCCTGCTGCAGAAAAGCATCCCCAAACCATGACTCTTTCCACCGCCATGCTTCATAGTTGGTATGATTTTTTTCTTCCCTGGAATGTTGGGTTTTGCCAAACATGTCTTCTGTTCTGGTGTCCAAATGATTCAACTTTAGAGTCATCTGTCCAATGAACATTATTCGAGAAGACCTGGTCTTTATCTACGTTCTCTCTGGGAAACTTCAGTCTGGCCTTGTTGTTCTTTTATAGATCAAAGGTTTCCTCTTTGCACACCTCCCATGAAGGTCAATTGTGTGTAGTCACTTTCTGAGTAGAGTCGTGCACTTTCACATCAACAGTAGCAAGAGCCTGCTGTAGCTCCTCTAATGACATTTTAGGACTTTTGATGATTTAGCATCTTGCCTTCTGCTCTGGGGTAAACTTGCTTGGACAGCCAGACCTGAGCATGGTGGCAGTTGTTACGAATGTACACCATTTGTAAACAATTTTCCAGATGGTGGAATGGCTGATGTCTAATTCTTTTTAAATCCCTTACCAGACTCATAAGCAGCCACACTCTTCTTTCTAAGGGCCTCAAACAGTGCATTGGATTGCACCATGGTGCTCAGTTTCACTTCAACAGACAGGGGCACACCAAAATAAATGTCTGAAGTTCAAATAGAGCCACCCTTCTTCAAAATGTTAGGTAAAAAATGTTATGATCATGTGCACCTGATCAGATACACATGTGTGTAATTATAGCCATATTCAGATAAGATAAGATAAGATAAGATACAGCTTTATTAATCTCACAATGGAGAAATTCACTGTTACAGGCTCTTGAGGTACCATCAGTAGGGGGTGCAAAAATAGATACAAATACAAACATACACACGTACATATATATTATATAAGTAAATAAATAAGTAGATACATAAATAGTATAAATTAATAAACAATAAAAGAAAAGAATGGAGCAACTTTATAGACTGGCCTATATTAAAGTGTAATGTATCTGAGGGCAGAGATGGGTTGATATGATTTTCAGTGGGAAAATATGTGTGTGTGTGTGTGGGGGGGGGGGTCCTTATTTTTTCATTAATTCATTTTCTGAACTGCTTAATACTAATTAGGGCCATGGGGAGGCTGCACTGGGCACTGATCTCAGCCAACTCTGGGTAAGGGCAGAGCACACCCTGGACAGCTCGGCAAGCCATTGCGGGGCAGAAACATGCTGATGTCTATGTAGCCTACTCTTGACGAAAGTCAGCAATGGTTATTTTACAGCTCTCACCATAGACAGTGAGAGACATGGCTGGCCTTTGATAACCCAGTTAGCTGCACTGGGGGGACAGTGGCAACCTGTTGAGGGTGGGGCTTGAACCCCCAGCCTTGGGATCAGTGATCCAGCATCTTACCATCAGGCCATCACTGCCCTGCTTATTTTTTCCTCCATTGAAATACAAATTGTTCTTCACATCATTTGATGAGTAAAAATATGTTAATTTATGTTGTTTAATTATAAGTAAACTACTTTGTTTTTCAGAATTAAATAAAAAAACAGATTGGGCATTGTTATGTGAACATTTCATAATAAAGAGTGCACTATGAGGTGCCCAATTTTTTTCACATGACTGTATACTTCTGAAGTTACAGTTAGCATGTTGGCAATTTCCAATTTCAAGTGACATCATGTACTTC
This sequence comes from Plotosus lineatus, assembly GCA_024760905.1. Taxonomy (NCBI): domain Eukaryota; kingdom Metazoa; phylum Chordata; class Actinopteri; order Siluriformes; family Plotosidae; genus Plotosus; species Plotosus lineatus. The sequence goes on along the minus strand of CM045745.1, from coordinate 17,907,225 downwards.
CTAGACACATTTGTATAAATTGGCAAAACTACTGAAGCTTTCTGACTAGATGGACTAATGAGGAAACATTGCTGTTGATTGTAAAGAGTAGACCATTGGGTTGCTGTCAGTATGTTTCTGCTCTGCAATGGTCTGGTGTGCTGTCCAGGGCGTACTGTGCCCTCACCCAGAGTCAGCTGAGATGGGCACCAGCCTCCCTACAACCCTAATTAGGATTAAATGGTTCTGAAAATGAATGAATTTACCCTAGAAAAAGGACATTTCTCATAAAAGAGCAACAACACATGCACTGTAAATTCAATGAGCAAGAAAAAATATCCAGAGTGCACAAATGGCCTTTCTTGCATGAAGTCAGGAGTACATAAATGTGATATACATGATCAATGCTTATTGTGGACACCTGTACATACTGATTCTTGTGAAAATCTACACTAATCATTCGAGAACATGGGTGTCAATCTCAAATTCACACTGGGCCAAAATTAAAAACTGGGACGGAGTTGCAGGCCAAACTGAATATTTATTTAAAAAATTTCAACACAACTTGTTTGCCCTTCTCTCCAGATATGTATTGTTAAACATTTTCATATGGAAACAAACTTTTAGTTTTATTAAACATTGAATCTGGAACAATGAAAGCTCAATATTACAAAAACATGAAAAAATAAATTTGCAATAAAACACACATCTTTTTGAATTTTTGTTTGTTTGTTTTATTTCAAATTTGAAATAAAAGACACATTACACAGCATTTGCTTCTTAATAAATAAATAAAATTAAATATTATGTTTATCTCTAAATGTAGCCTTTCAAGTTCCTTTTTAATGTTTTTTTTCCCCACTGGACAACAACAAAACAACCAAAAATAATAATTTTCCTTTGTGAACATCAAACATCAGTGAACATCCTTTGTGAACATCAGTGTTCCAACTCGTAACAGTCCATGTCTCGGAGTAGAATAAGTACATAAAGAAAACATTCATTCAAGCTCAGTTTGCTGCATTCTGATTTTCTCTGAAGCACATTCATCCTAGCCAGATACCTGGCATCTCTTCTTAGATGCAAGTGTGCCGATGCCTGGGGTCAGGCTCTGAGCTGTGGAAATCCTCAGGATTGAGTGAAGGTGTTCATCAGTGAGATGGCTCCTGTGTGATATTTTGTCTGCCTTCATTAACAAGAGCAGTTGGTCATGTAGATGTTCTGCCAAACATAGAGAGCATTTGAGCAGCTTGGGCATGCAGTTGGGGCAGTGTGGGCAGGAAACATGAAAACTGTGCAGCACCCACTCATACTTTGACTTGAGCCTGTCACTACACGGGAGTTCAATCAGCTCCATTTGAAAGTTGATTGGTGCGCGTTCCACGTCAACTCCAAACGGATTACCGCGCTGTTCGAAGATACATTTCTAGGCTTCAGAGTCGGCTAAATATTGGGTAAAATTTGTGCTGAGTGCAAGAAAACAGTTATTTGGCAGCACGGAAAATGACACAGGTTTCCTTACAGCATCTGCATCTCCCACAGGCACAATGTGGTATGAAAAGCCCTTACTCCAGCACACATGTCTGTGATGATGTTGCCCTGCCCCTGCAGCTGCAGGTTGAGCACATCGAGATGGCTCAGGATGTCACACATTCCACACTTCCCATAATCTGATAGATTTCCTCATGCAGCTCAAAACATCTGTTCAGTACTTTTCCTCAGCTTAGCCATCTCATCTCTGTGTGATAGGGCACGTCTCTATATTGTGAACCAAACTCCTGCACATAAGATTTGAACTGGTAGTGATTCAAACCGTTGGCTTTTATGAAGTTCACTATTTGTGTTTATGATGCTCATAACATGTTCCATTTCCAGGGCTTTGTAACACATTGCGTTCTGGTGTATCTTCTTCTTTTCTTCTTTTCCTTTCGGCTTTTCCCTTCAGGGGTCGCCACAGCGAATCATCTGCCTCCATCTCACCCTATCCTTTGCATCTTCTTCTCTTACACCAACGACCTTCATGTCCTCCTTTACCACATCCATGAATCGTCTCTTTGGTCTTCCTCTAGGCCTTTTGCCTGGTAGTTCCAGCCTCAGCATCCTATTACCAATATACTCACTATCCCTCCTCTGTACATGTCCAAACCATCTCAATCTAGCCTCTCTGACTTTGTCTCCAAAACGCCTTACATGTGGTGTCCCTCTGACGTGCTCATTCCTAATGCTATCCATCCTCGTTACTCCCAAAGAGAACCTCAACATTTTCATCTCTGCTACCTCTAACTCTGCCTCCTGTCTTTCCCCAGGGCCACTGTTTCTAACCCATACAGCATCGTTGGCCTCAACACCATCTTGTACACTTTTCCTTTCATTTTTGCCGATACCCTCCTATCACACATCACACCGGACACTTTTCTCCAACCATTCCAACCTGCCTGCACACGCTTCTTGACCTCTTTTCCACACTCTCCATTGCTCTGGATTGTTGAGCCTAAGTACTTAAAATCCTCCACCTTTCTTATCTCTGCTCCCTGTAATCTCACCGTTCCTCTTTGGTCCCTGGCATTCATGCACATGTATTCTGTCTTACTGAGGCTAATCTTAATTCCCCTCCTTTCCAGGGCATACCTCCACCTCTCTAGATTTTCCTGCACTTGTTCTCTGCTCTCACTACAGATTACAATGTCATCTGCAAACATCATAGTCCATGGGGAATCTTGTCTAACCTCGTCTGTCAGCCTGTCCATCACCATAGCGAACAAGAAGGGGCTGAGAGCTGACCCTTGATGCAGTCCCACCTCCACCTTGAACTCTTCTGTCACACCGACAGCACACCTCACCACTGTCTTACATCTCTCATACATGTCCTGCACCACTCTAACATACTTCTCTGCCACTCCAGACTTCCTCATGCAATACCACAGTTCTTCTCTCGGCACCCTGTCATATGCTTTCTCCAGATCCACAAAGGCACAATGCAGCTCCGTCTGACCTTCTCTGTACTTCTCCATTAACATGTGTATGATGCAGTGATAAACTGTCAGCTCACCTGCATGGTTCTCTCGCATCTTCTCCTGAATCCTGCCTACTCTTTTGACTGCATATTGAAGGTGCACCATCTTTTGTCAATCCCATAAGTTTATCCCAAGGTAGCTTCATTTCATTTACAGATTTGGATTCCGCTTCACAGATTTATTTTTCTGTGATTGTGCTATGCATTGATTTTAATCCTAAATGTTCTTGTGTAACGCATACACTCGAGTCCAGTCCACGGTTGAAGCGTGACAGCTGGGCAGTGTCAGATGTGTTGCTGCTCTCATCCACAGGAAGGTAGTATGCAATAGAATCTTTTCCCTTTTCTATAAGCTGTATGTGTAGGTTAGTGGTAACATGCACACTCAATCACGGAGTTTCTGGCTTTGGCTCACGTTTAAAAATGCCTGTTTTTAATCTGGCTACACGATGTCGCAAACTTTGACTATACAGTTTTTGAGAAACTCTCCGTCATTGCAGGACCTGGCAAATTTTGCAATTTCTACTACTACAATAAAACTATCATTTACAGCAGCCTCACTTTGTGATTTTGCTTGTATGAACACAGTCTCTCATGAATCCAGATTTCTGTTCATCTCTTCTATCTTCTGGAGCTTCTGCTTTATGTCCTGATCTTCGTACTTGTCTTGGTGTTTCATTTCATAATGTCTTCCGATATTATATTCTTTCATTGCCACCATGATGACTCATGTCTGTTGGCCATTTTTGGGTAGGGGTGGATTAAATTTGTCCGAGATAACTGGTAGCATGGTTTGCTATTGACTGTCAACAGAAAAGGAGGGAACGCTTGCCAGTCTTGACTTCAGCGCCAATGTATTTGCAAAGCTTTCTGGGATTTTTTTGTATTAGAAGTGCATACGCTATATACCGGAGCGCCAGCTGTAATACGCATTTGATATGATCTCATGGGCCAAATATAATTACACTGTGGGCCAGATTTTGCCTGCAAGCCTGAGTTTGAGATATGTGTCCTAGATCAATCACATTGCCCAACTACATAATGTTCAATAATGTTCCTTAAATCAGTCTTTGCTCTTGTCTAGTATGGCAGCTTTGGGGAAAAAAAACTCAAATTAGCACGCATATCTATATCAAGACTACATTTCAGTATTTTATTACCGAATACGTATTGCCACAGAACTTCTTCCATATACAGTACATAGGCCCACTGGATGACATTATCAGTAAGATATGTTTCAATTCTGCATCTAGGAGGCAAACTATGCCATCAACAATTGCAATTCATGCATGAAGTAGTAGTTTAACAGTAGTTTAAACTGTTTGTGTACTTGTGAAATCTAATAATCTTGCAACAAGAAGTCCTTCTGTATTGAAATAGCTATTGCTGTAGGATTGCTGAGCAGTTTAAACTTGCTGCCCCAACGCACAAAATCAATAGGCATTTAATTGATTGAGAATGAGTCATCACTGGTTTGCAGGGTGGCACCACCCCTGGTACTTTAGAGAAAACATTTATAAAAGAGACCCACAGTGGGATGAAACAACTTGCTGTGATTAAAGATGTAGGAGAGAATCTAATTTAAGGTTTCAAAAGATGTGAATGTAAAATTGTTAACTGTATAAGAAACATTATATTTAGTACTCACTCATACACTCCATTGCCGAGCCAAGTAATCCTACTCGAGTCACAGAAAGGCTGTGGCCCATCTCAGCTGACTCTTGATGAAGGTGTGGAACACCCTCAACAACTCCCCAGTGAATCACTGAACACACACACACACACACACATACACGCACACACACACGCGCACACACACGCGCACACACACCTAGAGGCAATTTGAAGCAGCCAATTTGAAAATTTTCATATTTTTTGGATTGTGAAGAGAAACAGAAGTACCTGGAGGAAACTCACACAAGCATGGAGAATACAATCAAACCCCAAAAGAAATGCCCTCACCAAGCCCAAGATCTAAACCCAGAACCTTCTTGTTGTGAGAACATGCTAAACACTATGCTGCCCTGCAGAAACGCCAGAGAGAGAACCATACAGGACCATAAATCGTCTCATGGCTACATATTCATTTTCTTGCTTTCTCTCTAAATGGCAAAGTGCAGTCAGAGAACTAATCTTTTGGTAATTTACACACAGCCTGATTAGCAAAGCTTGATTAGCAAAGGGATTTATTTTGTATTCACCGCCACTGGAATTAATATCTGAGCTTGGCAGAACCAGTCAAGTCAATTAGGCTTGATAAATGGGAGAATGTCTCTGTAAGATATGCTCTCTCTCTCTCTCTCTCTCTCTCTCTCACACACACACACACACACACACACACACAAACTTGATCTTTTAAATAGCATTTTAAAAGTATTCCTACCCATTTGACACTTTAAGTTTGCCTTGCAAGGTCATTGAAGGTTGTATTGATAAAGCCTCCTTTAGCTGCTTTACAATACGTTTTGTGGAAATCTGCTACTGAGTGTAATTTTAAGACATTTTTAATCTTTTCATTTATCTACAATATTAATCTATGGGAAGGGCACCAGTGCTATTCTTAAATGCTATTATAGACACTATGCCCAAATACTCATGCATTAAGAATATTAAGAATATGAGTATTAAGAATGAGAAATCAGTTTTGAAATGGTATGTCGGTTTGAAGCAGAATTCTGTAGGGGTTGAAGTTCCCTTCAGCACAGAGCCCATCTCCTTTGCAAAGCTATATAGATGAATTCAAACCAGGCAGTGGTGGTGATCCTATGGTTGGGGGTTCGAGTCCCACTCTCCACAAGGTTGTCACTGTCCCCCCCCAGTGCAGCTAACTGGGTTATCAAAGGCCGGCCATGTCTCTCACTGTCTATGGTGAGAGGTTCATGTAAAAAAAAGGAAAACATTGCCGACTCTCGTAAAGAGTAGCTGCATAGCCATCAGCGTGTGTCTGCCCCTTGGTAAAGGGTTGTGTCAGGAAGGGCCTCTGACGTAAAAACCTATGCCAAATCAAACATGCGATGATTCGCTGCGGCGACCCCTGAGAAAAAAGGGAACAACCGAAAGGAAAAGAATATGACAGGTGAATTGAACCCATCTTTTGAACAGCAGTGTGTACATTCATGCTTCTGACTCCCCAAGTTGTGGAGCATGTTTTGCTTTGAAAATGCACCATAGGTGGAAATACAACCCCTTTTGCAGGTAATGGGCGGCCATTTAATGTGGTTGGCCTGAACTCTGTGTTATGCAGACAGGGTAAAAAAAACTAGAAGATAATCTTCAAGTTAATCACACACCTTAAATTGTACTTTGTGACTAATGGGTGTCTAACATCAGCAAGAAAAAAGATGAAAGTATACAATTAATACAGTCCTACAGCAAAGTATCTGCCCTCTTTCTACTTGTCTCTTTTTTATTTACTGTCTGTCTTCCTTTCGGCTTTTTCCCTTTTACTCGGGAGTGGCCACAGCGATCTGATTCGCATGTTTGATTTGGCAGTTTTTTTTTACGTCGGATGCCCTTCCTGTCACAACCCTTTTTAGCAAGGGACAGAAACACGCTGACGACTTTGCAGCCTACTCTTTATGACAGTCAGCAATGGTTCTTTTACATGCCTCTCACCATAGACAGTGAGAGACATGGCCCGCCTTTGATAACCCAGTTAGCTGCACTGGGGGGGACAGTGACAACCTTGTGGAGAGTGGGACTCGAACCCCCAACCTTTGGATCAGTGATCCAGCACCCTATACCACTAGACCACCACTGCCCCTTCTCTTTTTTATTTACTAATAACATTTAATTTTTTTTTTGTGATAATCAAACAAATTTAGAATAATATTAAAGTAACCTGAGTAAACATTTTTGCCATTTTGAAATGGTCTTAGAAGGTAGTGAAGGACAAAACTCATCAACCTTTATGTCATCAGTGAAAAGTTATTTTGTCATCACTCAGCATTTTAATTAGCAAAGGGATAATTTAGACTTGCCATGCCCAAGACTGATTACTGCCAGCCCTCTTCAATCAAGACACTGGTTATAACCTACATTTTCAGGGGTTCTTTCCTAATCCCTGTTTTATATTTTCCTCATTCCTCAATCCTTACTTGAACAAGAGATTCTTCTGCTGTCCTCTAACCAGCCACCCAATTCTCTTTCTGCTGCACTGAAGCATGAGAAGCAATGATCAGGAACACACGAGAGTAGCCTTTCCAGAAGAGATGCATGCCGGCATAAATATTTCCTCAATTCCTGCTCCTCACCTTATATTTCCTTACATGTTTTATGTTTTATGTGAGGGAGGGACTGAAATGCAAAGATAGGACACAAGGGAGGGAAACAAGAACTAAATTTAAGGGTTTTGGAATGTATCCAAGCTTTGAAAATGCCTATAAAAAATCTCATAATCAGACACCCACACTATGGGTGCTTTTCAAAACCCTTATTTGTCATCTCTTCACTCGTTGATCCTTGTTTGAACCAGAAGGTCGTGTTTGTTTTGAGCACATTTTCTTAATTACGCACTCGTCACATTTTGTCATCTCTCTCTCTCTCTCTCTCTCTCTCTCTCTCTCTCTCTACATGTTTTCAATTTTTTGCTGTCATTGGGAGACTCTCAGGATAAATGATACAATGGTAAGTAAAAGAAATATGAAGGATTATCTAGCATTTGAAAAAAAAATTGTAATTGTTTATATTCAAAGGTTTTTGGATTAATGTTCTAAATTTTATTTTATTCTAATTAATCAAATATATATAAACTGAAACATTACACAAAGGCTCATGGACCACTGCTCAGACTGTCATAAACAAACAAACAAAAAAAACCTCAGATCATATATATAATATACAGGGATCCCTCACTTTCCACGGTTAATTGGGACCAAGATCCCTCCGCGACTTCCGAATTCTGTGAACTAGGATAACCCCCACCCTCCCCCGACTATACGTGCATGTATATGTGTATATAATATCAATAAATACATATTATATACAAATACAAATACATACTATAAATGCTTATAATAACAATTAAACGTTCAAAAATAATGCATAAGATATGAATAAAATATAAATACACACACACATACAGATGCGTACACGCATATGTGCACTTCACATAAAAATGTAAGATGGGGTGTTTTGGGTTGTTTTTTCTTTTTGTTTGTTTGGGGGGTTTTGCATAATTCTTCTTGTTCTGCGGCATTTTCCTTAACTTTTCCCCTATTCTTCCTCAGTTCATTTTCTGTAACTGCTTCATCCTAATTAGGGTCACGGGGAGGCTGGTGCCCATCCCAGCCAACTCAGTGCGAGGGCAGAGTACACCCTGGACAGCTTGCCAGGCCATCGGAGGGCGGAAACACGCTGATGGCTTTGCAGCCTACTCTTTCCTTATTTTTTTAATTCAATGAATATTTAAAAAAAAAAAAAACGCAATGCACTGAAGTCGCATGAATTGAACCGCGAAGAAGCGAGGGATCGCTGTGTATTGTATATGTGTGTGCGTGTGTGTGTGTGTGGATATATATATATATATATACATATATATATATATATATATATATAGATATAGATATAGATAGATTTAGATAGATAGATAGATAGATAGATAGATAGATAGGTAGAAATGATAGAGAAATAAAGAAAATATTTCTCTTGAAGAGGTATTGAAAGTGAATACAGTCATCAGTCTCTGATCTGAAGCTCAATCTCAATTATGTTATGTAGCAGGACAATGCAATTTAAGACCATGTACACCTCTGAATAGCCTGAATAACCAGGAAAAAGATTTTTGAGTAGCCCAATTAAAGCCTTAAATTCTATTGAAATGTTATTGCAGGATCAGTAAAGAGCAGTTCCTTTGATGAAAATCCTAAAATTACTTGCAGTTGTTGCTTCTGAAGGTGGCAGAACCAAGTAAGAGCTGGTGGAGCAATTACTTTTTCCATATAGATGATATGTGTTTGTGATATTCTTTGTTCTTTAATAGATTTTAAAAAAAAAACAAAAAAAAACTTTATTTTCTTTTTTGTGCTTGTCCTGTTCTATTTGTAAACTTGTATTATTCTTAATTAATCTTTAGAGAGCAGAAATAATTAAACATTATTACAAATTAAAAAGAAAACAGAAAAGAAGCACATACTGTACTTTGTCACTACACCACACCAAACGTGACTAGTACTACCACACTGCTTCTCCAAAGAGAGCTTTTGGTAATGAGTAATCTCTGGTTCCCTTTCGATTAAATCACCAATAGTACGTTCAGTAATAGGCTATGTTGGTTCCACCAATACACTAGTGTGTAAATATCCAGGAGTGCATCAACCAAAAAGTGAAAGCTCCATGACCAGACATGGCCAAGCAATAAGCAACGTTCACCAGTACCTCAGTGGTGCATAGATAAAAATAAAAAAAACAGGAACGAAATAGTGGAGGTTGAGTCTGCAAGCGAGAAGAGTTGTGCCTCAAAAGGTGGCAAGTTGTGGGCATTGGCCCAAATCCATATTTCTGTTATGATGTCCACACTCATTGTAGCCTACCCGGTAACCTTGTAAATTAAACTTGTGAATTGTGAAGAAAAATTTCAAAAAATTGTGAATAAAATTGTGAATAAAATTGTGAAGAAAGAATGTGTGAAAAAAAATTGACAGTTTTGAGTTGTGGCTCAGGAGAAAATTTAGAATAAGTAAATAAGTAACAGGAGACATGGTGGTGTAGTGACGAGCACATTTGCCTCACAGCAAGCAGACCTCAGTTCAGTTCAATATCTCAGGTGTTTCTGTGTGACCTTTGTATGTTCTTCTTGTGCTTTCATGGGTTTCCTTCAGGTGATCCGATTTCCAAAAACATGCGTAGTAGGATAATTGGCTATTCCAAATCTCCCCGAGATTGTGAGTGTGAATGGTTGTGTGTGGGTGTTGAAACTACAATGGCCTGGCACGTTGTTTGGGGTGTTTTGCCCACCCTTGCCTAGAGTAGTCTGAGATGGACACCAGTTACCCCACATCCTTAATTAGTATTAAATGGCTTAGAAAACGAACAGTGAAATGAATGAGAAAATGAATGAATGAAATAGCAGTGGATGCAAAGGCCAGCTGCAGTGTTAGCAGGGAGACACCCCACCACTGCTTTACCACCCAGAGGCATATCAGGTTCAGGAGCAAAACATCAAGGATCAGTGAACCCAGTTAATGATACTGCAATGAGCTGAAAGAGTGCTGGTGGAGATGCATCACTGAAAGACTCATGTCTGCACTTTGTTCATGTAATGACCATCATAATAAACTTGTTTCCCTTACTAAATAAAACCTGCAGACATTCTTGGATTTATGGATGCCATATAATTTAACATAATTTGTCTTTTTCTATCCAACATTATATGTGGTTTATCCTGTCTTATCAATTACACAGTAGGATTTCCTATAAACTACTCATTCACCCATTTGCTGAATGCTTCATCCTACTGCTTGACCCTATCTTAGCTGATGCTGGATGAAGGCAGAGTGCACCCTGAACATCTTGCCAGAGGTCAACACATACACAACCTTTCACACTTACAATCACACCTAGGGTTAGGATGTTGTTTAAAACATCTAATAAGCCTAAAGTACATGTCTTTGGACTGTATGAGAAAACTGGAGTACTCAGAGAAAACTTAAGCAGGCATGAGGGGAACATGCAAACGCCACAAAGAAACACCCGGGCCCTTGAATCCACAACCTTCTTGTTGTGAGGTGAATGTCTTAACCACTACACCACTGTGCTGTCCTCAATTTGAAATATGTACACTAAAATGTCTTAATGGTTTCAAGTAAATATTGGTGATGTACCTATGATGTGAATATTTAGTCCAGCAATAGACTGCAACCTGTCCAAGGTGAACCTCACCTCTGGCTTGAACTCAGCTGGGCCTCCCCATGACCCTAATACAGTGCTTCTCAATTATTTTCTTTGGCTCCCCCTCTAGGAAGAAAAAAACATTTCACCCCCCCCCCCCCCCCCCCACCCCGCGAGCGACTATAAATAGTATTATTAGTAGTAAAATTGCTATTAGTACACCGCTGCATAACATTGTGTCTTTGTTTCTTTCTTTCTTTTCGGCTTTTTCCCGTTCTCGAGAGTCGCCACAGCGAATCATCTGATTCGCACGTTTGATTTGCCATGGATTTTTAGGTTGGATGCCCTTCCTGTCACAACCCTTTTAGCAAGGGGACAGAAACACGCTGACGACTTTGCAGCTACTCTTTACGAAAGACAGCAATGGTTCTTTTACATGCCTCTCACCATAGACAGTGAGAGACATGGCCCGCCTTTGATAACCCAGTTAGCTGCACTGAGGGGGACAGTGACAACCTTGTGGAGACTCACACCCCCAACTTTAGGATCAGCGATCCTGCGCCCTATCCACTAGACCACAGCTGCCCTAATACTGTATCTTTATTATCATTAAAAACAAAAAAGAAAGAAATATAGTTCAACTTACAATAAAGAAAAACTTCATTAACATTGTTTTTTAATCTGTAATAGAAGAGATTTAAAGTGCACCAATGTGCCTGAAATAAAAAATACATCCTTATTTAAACTCATTCAACTTACTTCTGTAATATCTCCGTCTCTCTCCACCGTTTTCTTCATTCCTGTTAGAAATTTCTCTGTGTTGTTTCTTGACGGATTGTTTACTGCACTTCATATCGTTTGCTCATGCGAAAAACCGCTACACCATAGTACAACGATGAGAACGTCACTGCCAACTAGTGGAGTGGAGGTGCAACTACATTTAATTCTCGTACACTATTACAGAAGAGCATGTTCCCCAGGGTCATACGCGCTGCCCCCGGCATCACACCGCACCCTGGCAACCCCCCCCCCCCCCTTCCCCGGCATCATACCTCCAAAGGAATCAAATTCACTATTTGAGAAACACTGCTCTAATACAATAAAATGCATGAAAAAAAAAAAGTATTTGATTTTGATTTTAATATACAGTATTACTGTGATGGCCTGGCGAGCTGTTCATGGTGTACCTCGCCCGGAGTCAGCTGACATGGACGGCAGCCTCCCCATGACCCTAATTTCCTTATGGGAAAATTATTTCCTCGACCCTTAACTTCCTCTTAACCTTTCCAAAGTGAGCATACATAATTGGAGCATTGGGCTGCCACATGCATTATGGGTGCCCAGAAAGTAGTTGGAGGTTAGATGCATTGCACAAAGGCACTTCAGCCTTTTATGGAGGAAGTGAAGGTGCTGCTCACTCCCCCAATGCTACACCTTTTTGCTGTTGGTTCAGGAATCGAACCAGCCACCTTTCGGTCCCAAAACCGTGAGTGAAATATTGACTTTGTGAATGACACTTATGCAACAGTGAGATCATTTCAACTTTTCTGTTTCTCACTGAGATTAAATAACCAATTTGAATAATTTCACAAAAATGGTTGAAAAGAAGCGAATACATTGAGGGCATACTTCTTATGGATCACAGTAAAATCTCACGCCTAACACATGTCCAGAGTCCAGATTTTTGTTTATTTTTTCCTCAATGTAGAACTACATAACACCAGGCACATCAGATAGAGTTCAGTATGCCCAGAGCCAATCTCTGTATTTTACATGTGGGAGTTGTAAACAGAATCATTCCCTGTATGAATAAAATGGTGTCTGTATGTGTTGTTTTACAAATATCTGCAAGCACTTAAATTTTGAAACGTGAAAATGTGACAGTGTTACAGGCAAGCAATAGTCTCTGTCTTAAACTTATTTGAAACGACTGAAATGCATAATGCCTTTCATTAAAATCTCATTTTGTAAGCATGGACACTCCTCACTGATACTCCCTCACACACTATATCTGAACTAAACAGAATGATTTTCTTTATAATGGAGCAGTGTATCAGAACCAGTGTAGGACCCATTACTATGTGCATATTTCCCACATTTTTTGTATTGACAGTGCAATTAATATATAATTATTTCATGTATTATAAAAAAAAAAAAAAAAAAAAAAAAAAAAAAAAAAATAGGTTTTGTTTTACAGCGTATGGCCAACCGGACCAAACATGTATTATAGACAGCAGAGGCCATTTAGCTCAGCAGGTCTTTTCAGCCCCCTGCCAGCACTGCACAGGAGAGCTGTTTCATTTAGCACTGATGTGGAAGACTAAGCAATATTAACCATTCCAAACCTGCAAAACCAAAACCTCCAGTAGTTTCCCAGTGCAACCATAAGACAAACACTTTTATTTTTTATAAGTATCAAAGTTGAGAATATCATGAACGTGTCAGTTCATCTAAATCAAAGAAAAGAAAGCAAGGCATCAGAATCATGGTGATATCGTGTAACGTCAGGAGTGCTGAGGGGTCATGGATGTGTGACGCATAAATTCCTTTTTTAATATTTACCGTAGATTTGAAAATTCAGTGTGACATATAAATGTATTCCCATTTTATAAGAACAGGTCTCACAACATTCAAAACTTTTAAACCAAGAGATGGTTGTTTGAGCCATTTCTATGTTAAAAATGCTAAAGTTAAGTTGATGTACAGTAGTTACAACTCACTAACTTATTTGCTGAACCTCTTAACCCTACAAGGGTCACAGGAAGGCTGAAGGCTATCTTAGCCAATGCAGGGTGCACACTGAAGAGTTTGCCAGACCATTAGCAGGACTTAGAGACATGCAAACTCCACACAAAACACCAGAGCCTGGAACTCAAATCCATCCCATGCAGTTATAACCCTAATCATAGTCCTTATTCTTAAAGGCTCTGGTCAGCTTTCATTTTATCATCTTAACCCTATGTATATCTGTTGGTATTATCTTTTGTAATTATAAGTTTGTTAAGATTTTATGAGAAAGAAGGCGCGTAATCGAGGCTTTTTCAGTAGCAACGTGTTGCAGAAGAGAAATGTATACTCACAGTTGCAACATAATTTCATGCCATAAGGCATGAAATTACTGGTTAAAGTCATCTATTCTCGTTCTGATACAGTTACCGACTACACAGACTGAGCATTTCCCTGATGTTTTAAAAGGGTATTATGCAGTGTTGGCTGTCTTGTGTATGTGTTTGTTTTACAATGAGCTAACATAATTGCCCTGTGGGATAAGGGAATTGTACTGAATTAAATTAAACAGAATTTATTAGTTACAAACAAAAGAATCAATTTTATATGGGGTCAGACTTTTTATTATACCTTTATAAGAGGGGGAAAGAGGTAAATATAGGAGGAAAAGTATGAAATACAGGTAAAGTATAAATAAAACAAAAGTAAGGTTAGGAAATGTGAAGTAATTAGTTGAAACATGTAGAGGAGTCAAGGCATTTGTATACATATTTTTATTTTCTTGTTCCGGGGATGGGTCGCAGGGCAGTAGCCTAAGCAGTGAGGTCCAGACTTCTCTTTACCCAGCCACTTCCTCCAGCTTGTCCAGGGGGACACTGAAATATTTCCACATGTAAATTATTATGTATTTTAAGTGCTATAGTTGGTACTTTTTTGTATATGTGTTTTCATTAATTCAGGTTATTCCCAGAATTAAATATAAATTTCTGTTTTTATTTTAATATAATGCACATGTTTATCTGTGATGTTTGCCCCCCCCCCCCCCCCCCCATACAGTTGTATGAAAAAGTATCTGAACCTTTTGGAATTTCTCACATTTCTGCATAAAATCACCATCAAATGTGATCTGATCTTTGTCAAAATCACACAGATGACAAAACAGTGTCTGCTTTTACTAAAACCACCCAAACATTTATAAGTTTTCATATTTTAATGAGGATAGCATGCAAACAATGACAGAAGGGGGAGGAATAAGTCACTGAAGCCTCTGCCTAAGGAGACTTAAAGAGCAATTGAACCAATTTTTACCAAACAATTTAAGTCCGGTGTGTGCCCAATCACTGATGAGTGGCTTAAAGCTGCCCTGCCCACTATAAAACACACACCTGGTAAGAATTGTCTTGATGAGAAGCATTGTCTGATGTGCACCATGGCTCGCTCAAAAGAACTGTCTGAAGACCTGTGATCAAGAATTGTTGATTAGTATAAAGCTGGGAAAGGATACAAAACCATCTCTAAAAGTCTGGATGACTGTCGATTGATGAACATCCAGACTTTTTTTTTGTCGCCGCGGGGTCTCAATTGACGTTCAAAATAAACGTCGCAGGAATGTCATTTTTGCGTCACATTTGACGTCCAAGATGAACGTCGCGGTGATGTCATTTCTGCGTCACATCTGATGTTCAAGATAAACGTCATGTGGACGTCATTTTTTGAGTCGCGTTTGACGTTTAAGATTAACGTCGCCGCGGGGTCGCAATTGACGTTCAAAATGAATGTCACGGCGACGTCATGTCTGCGCCATATTTGACGTTCGAAATGAACGTCGCGGGGACGTCATTTTTGCGTCACAACTGCTGTTCAAGATGATCGTCGCGGGGATATCATTTTTGCGTCCTGATTGACGTTCAAGATGAACGTCGCGGGGACGTCATTTTTGCGTCACAACTGCCGTTCAAGGTGAACGTCGCGGGGATGTCATTTTTGCGTCCCGATTGACGTTCAAGATGAACGTCACAGGGACGTTGCCGTGGGGTCGCATTTGACATTTAAAATAAACGTTGCGGAGACTTCGCTGCAGGGTCGCAATTGACATTCAAACTGATCGTCGCGGGGACGTCATTTTTGCGTCGCATATGGTGATGGACAGGCTGACAGACGAGGTGAGACAAGAATCTCCATGGACTATGATGTTTGCAGATGTATGATGTTTCAACACTCCTTGGGAGAGAAGCAGCCATCCACCAAAGATGACACCAAGAGTTCAGCGCAGAATACTCAGACAGGTAAAAAAAAACCCTAGAGTGTCTGCTAAAGACTTACAGAAATCAGTGGCACAGTCCAATATCTCTGTGCACACATCAACTATATGTAAAACAATGGCCAAGAATGGTGTTCATGGGAGGACTCCAAGGAGGAAGCCACTGCTGTCTAAAAAAAAACATTGTTGCTCGTTTAATATTTGCAAAAAGGCACTTGGACACTCCACAGAAGTTTTGGCAAAATATTTTGTGGACTGATGAAACCAAAGTTGAATTGTTTGAACACACAACGTCATGTGTGGAGGAAAAATGGAACAGCTCACCAACATCAACACCTCATTCCCACCGTGAAGCATGGTGGAGGGTGCATCATGGTTTGGGGCTGTTTTGCTGCCTCTGGGCCTGGACAACTTGCAATCATTAATGAAAAAATGAATTTAAAGGTTTATCAGGATGTTTTGCAGGAAAACCTGAGGCCGTCTGTCAAACAGTTGAAGCTAAAAAGAGGATGGATGCTACAACAAGACAATGATCCAAAACACAGAAGTAAATCAACTTCAGAATGGTTTCAGAAGAACAAAATACACATTCTGGAGTGTCCAAGTCAAAGTCCAGACTTGAACCCCATTGAGATGCTGTGGCATGACCTCAAGACAGCGATTTATGCCGGACATCCCAGGAATCTGACTGAACTACAGCAGTTTTGTAATGAAGAATGGGCCAAGATTAGTCCTGATCGATGTGCCAGACTGATCTGCAGCTACAGGAAGCGTCTGGTTGAAGTTATTGCTGCCAAAGGAGGGGGGGGGCACAAAATATTAAATGTGATGGTTCAGTTATTTATTCCTCCCCCTTCTGTCATTGTTTGCATGCTATCCTCATTAAAATATGAAAACCTATAAATGTTTGGGTGGTTTTAGTTCAAGCAGACACTATTCATCTATGTGATTTAGACAAAGATCAGATCACATTTGATGGTGATTTTATGCAGAAATGTTAGATATATATGATTTATGAACAGGTCCTTCTTAAAAATTAGCATATTGTGATAAAGTTCATTATTTTCTGTCTGAAAAAATTAAACTTTCATATATTTTAGATTCATTCCACACCAACTGAAATATTTCAGGTCTTTTATTGTTTTAATACTGATGATTTTGGCATACAGCTCATGAAAACCCAAAATTCCTATCTCAAAAAATTAGCATATCATGTCCAGGTAGTCTAAACGAGCTATTAACCTAATCATCTGAATCAACCAATTAACTCTAAACACCTGCAAAAGATTCCTGAGGCTTTTAAAAACTTCCAGCCTGGTTCATTACTCAAAACCGCAATCATGGGTAAGACTGCCGACCTGACTGCTGTCCAGAAGGCCATCATTAACACCCTCAAGCAAGAGGGAAAGACACAGAAAAAAATTGCTGCGCAAATAGGCTGTTCCCAGAGTGCTGTATCAAGGCACTTCAGTGGGACGTCTGTGGGAAGGAAAAAGTGAAAGAAGGGCCGATTCCAGACCTTGGGGGACCTGTGGAAGCAGTGGACTGAGTCTGAAGTAGAAACATCCAGAGCCACCGTGCACAGGGCTACAGGTGCCACATTCCCCAAGTCAAGCCACTTTTGTACCAGAAACAGTGGTAGAAGCACCTGACCTGGGCTACAGAGAAGCAGCACTGAACTGTAGTTCAGTGGTCCAAAGTACTTTTTTCGGAAGAAAGCAAAATTTGCATGTCATTCGGAAATCAAGGTGCCAGAGTCTGGAGGAACACTGGGGAGAAAGAAAATGCCAAAATGCCTGATGTCATTTAGCGTCGCAGTTGACGTTCAAGATGAACGTCGCGGGGATGTCGCCGCGGGGTCTCAATTGACGTTCAAAATAAACGTCGCAGGAATGTCATTTTTGCGTCACATTTGACGTCCAAGATGAACGTCGCGGTGATGTCATTTCTGCGTCACATCTGATGTTCAAGATAAACGTCATGTGGACGTCATTTTTTGAGTCGCGTTTGACGTTTAAGATTAACGTCGCCGCGGGGTCGCAATTGACGTTCAAAATGAATGTCACGGCGACGTCATGTCTGCGCCATATTTGACGTTCGAAATGAACGTCGCGGGGACGTCATTTTTGCGTCACAACTGCTGTTCAAGATGATCGTCGCGGGGATATCATTTTTGCGTCCCGATTGACGTTCAAGATGAACGTCGCGGGGACGTCATTTTTGCGTCACAACTGCCGTTCAAGGTGAACGTCGCGGGGATGTCATTTTTGCGTCCCGATTGACGTTCAAGATGAACGTCACAGGGACGTTGCCGTGGGGTCGCATTTGACGTTTAAAATAAACGTTGCGGAGACTTCGCTGCAGGGTCGCAATTGACATTCAAACTGATCGTCGCGGGGACGTCATTTTTGCGTCGCATATGGTGATGGACAGGCTGACAGACGAGGTGAGACAAGAATCTCCATGGACTATGATGTTTGCAGATGACATTGTGATCTGTAGTGAGAGCAGAGAACAAGTGCAGGAAAATCTAGAGAGGTGGAGGTATGTCCTGGAAAGGAGAGGAATGAAGGTTAGCCTCAGAGAATCAGAATACATGTGTGTGAATGAGAAGGATCTAGGAGGAACGGTGATGTTACAGGGAGCAGAGATAACGAAGGTGCAGGATTTTAAGTACTTAGGCTCAACAATCCAGGGCAATGGAGAGTGTGGAAAAGAGGTGAAGAAGCGTGTGCAGGCAGGTTGGAATGGTTGGAGAAAAGTGTCCGGTGTGATGTGCGATAGGAGAGTGTCAGCAAGAATGAAGGGAAAAGTGTACAAGACGGTGTTGAGGCCAGCGATGTTGTATGGTTTAGAAACAGTGGCGCTGAGGAAAAGGCAGGAGGCAGAGCTGGAGGTAGCGGAGATGAAAATGTTGAGGTTCTCTCTGGGAGTAACGAGGATGGATAGGATCAGAAATGAGTATATCAGAAGGACAGCCCATGTAAGATGTTTTGGAGACAAAGTCAGAGAGGCCAGATTGAGATGGTTTGGACATGTACAGAGGAGGGATAGTGAGTATATTGGTAGTAGGATGCTGAGGTTGGAACTACGAGGCAGAAGGCCTCGAGGAAGACCAAATAAGAGATTTATGGATGTGGTGAAGGAAGACATGAAGGTCGTTGGAGTCAGAAAAGAAGATGCAGAGGATAGGGTGAGATGGAGGCGGCTGATTTGCTGTGGCGACCCCTGAAGGGAGCAGCCGAAAGTAAAAGAAGATTTGACGTTCAAGATGACAACTCATGTCATGCTTCATATTCCATAGCTTGCAATGCCAAAACATTATAGTTCTATACAACTGCTCATCCTGCCTCACCTTTCCAGTATCATACCTCCAAAATATGAGTTGCTACCCAAAGTTTTAGAGCCATGAAAGCCACCTGTATTTCTCAGCATTGGCCTGGAGATTGTTCCATTGAGCTCCTACCTGGAATCACACCATGGTAGTCAAGGGTTTATCGGTTCTCTGACACTCTGTCTATTTCCTCCTGCATTCACTTAGATCTTTTAATCCGTATTAAGTACTTTGTTTGATTACTTTCATGATTTCAAGTAGCACAAATTTTTTATTGAAAACTAGTGAATATTTGTCTTGGCTGTTTGTGACACCATTCACTTTTACAAGTTTTATACAAAATAAAGGGCAAAGGTTTGTCAGTTTAATATTAAACAATAAAATGCTAGAATAGAATTAGTAACCATTGACCTGTCAGAATACAATATTTATTAGTAAATAGACATTCCATTTAACAAGACTCTGTCTTTCCAACTTACGATCTGGCAAGTTTCTAGACTTTGGAAAAGTTTGAATAGCTCATCTTAGTGTTTTCTTAAAAAAAAGGAGGGGGAGCTTTTTAATTTTATTGAAAAGTTGCAAACTATTATTGTTCAACGTTCTTGGGTGACATAACAAAAATGTGTTCTGCTATTCTTATTTGTGGTTTAGAGAAATTATGAAGTTATTCACACTGCACAGAAGTACAACTTAATTTAAATGTATTTGTGAACAACTATCAGGACAATTTTTACCTTTTGTCTTTTTCCTGCTGCTGTATTGCTTAAATTTAATGGCTTTTTTGTTTGTTTATTTGTTTGTCTATGGCCTACACTCTCCTGCCGCTCTTGAAAAAACAATGAAGATGCTAAAGTCACACAGGAGAGTGCTTCATTTTTGAATTACTGTGCTCAATTGGCCTGCCAACGCTCCTGACCTGAACCCCATAGAGAATCTGTGGGATATTGTGAAGCAAAGGTTGAGAGACACCAGACCCAACACTGTGGATGAGCTTAAGGCCGCTATCGAAGCATCCTGGGCCTCCATAACACCTCAGCAGTGCCACAGGCTGATTGCCTCCATGCCACGCCGCATTGAAGCAGTCATTTCTGCAAAAGGATTCCCGACCAAGTATTGAGTGCATAACTGAACATAATTATTTGAAGGTTGACTTTTTTGTATTAAAAACACTTTTTTTACTGGTCGGATGAAATAGGCTAATTTTTTGAGATAGGGATTTTTAGTTTTTCTTTACTTTTTTTCCAAAATTATCAATATTAAAACAAAAAAAGGCTTGAACTACTTCAGTTGTGTGTGATGAATCTAAAATATATGAAAGTCTAATGTTTATCAGTACATTACAGAAAATAATGAACTTTATCACAATATGCTAATTTTTTTAGAAGGACCTGTATGTATGTATGTATCCACCATGCTTGACAAATGCATCAAACACTCCTCCAGCATCATGTTGTTTATTCTGCACCTAATAACTGTTCTTCTTTGAGAGAGTAGTACATATCATAGCATGAGATTTTCAGGGTTTTTTTCGCAGTTTTTTTAAATTATTTTTACATAAAATAACCTTCATTTCTGAGAATAAAAAAATACTGGCAAATTTCAGGGAAAAAAAGTTCTTTTTACCCAGCCACTTTGAGTCTACGTTATATTCAAACACAAATGTGAATTTTTCAGATACTCACCAATCCTAAATTTTACATACGGCCAATTATATTGTGCTTTAATGTGTCACAACCATTTTTTTTATCAGTGCTGCCAATTGAAAAAAAAAAGTTCTCTAATGCTTAATTTGTTTTTTAACAAGACAAACTATAATTAGTTAACACAGTGTGCTATTGAAACTCAAGTATGACAGTTGCTGAAAATTGGTCTGTGTATGCCTATATACATACCTCTTAAAAATCTTACCATTTCACAACGATGAATGTCTAGAAAGTATTTTTGATCAATTTAAACTTTTTAATTGGATTAAAAAGGGGGATTTTCAAGGTCATCACCTGCTGCATTCATGACTGTTTTAAGAGCAGTCGGACCTTCAAAATTATCTCACATTCTTTCAAAGAGTTGTAAATTTTCCTTTAAGCAGACTGTTCAACAAAATCTTGGTAGGAAAAAGGATGCCTGAGGAGTGGAGAAGTATTCTTGTACCTGATTTTGAGAACAAGGGAGCTGTATGGAGCTGCAATGAAGTTAATGAGTCATAACGTGCTGTATGAATAAGTCAGGAGTTGCAGAGAAGTATGTATGAAATGAAGGTGGTACAGGAGATGTATGAAGACAGTGTGACAACAGTTAGGTGTGAATGGATCAGCTCTGAATGCATTAAGGATCAGCTCTGAGCTCTTTGTTGTTTGCAATGGTCATGGACAGGCTGACCGACAAGGTCTGAGAAGAATCTTCATGGACTATGATGTTTGTAAACGGCATTGTTTTCTGTAGTGAGAGCAGGGAACAGGTGGAGATAAGTCTAGAAAAGTAAAGGTGTGCAGAGAGAAGCAGGATGAAAATCAAGACAGAGTAGATGTGCATGAATGAGAAGAAGGGTGGTGGAGGAGTGCAGCTGCAAAGAATAGTGATTTGGGGTCAACTATTCAAGGTAACAGGGACTATGGTAGAGAAGTGAAGAGGAAAGTGCATGCAGGGTGAAATGGGTGGAGCAGAGTGATGGGAAGGATTTATGATAGAAGGGTATCTGCAAGAGGGAAGGGAAAGATTTATACGCCAGTACCAATCCCAGCGATGATGTACGGTTTGGAGATGGTAGCACTGACAAAAAGACAGGAGGCAGAGCTGGAAACAGCAGAGATAAAGATTCTCTGGGAGTAATCAGAATGACATGGTATTAGAAATTAATATGTTAATTAATAAAATGAGGGAAGTCAAATTGAGTTTGGGCATGTGCAGAGAAGGGGCAAAGGGTGTATTGATAGAGGAATGTTAAGGATGGAAATGTCTGGTATGAGGGGAAGAGGAAGACCAAAGTGGAGCTCTATGGATGTGGTGAGGGAGAACATGCAGCTGATTGGTATGATGGAGAGGAATGCAGAGGATGGAGCGAGATGGAGAATGATGATCTCTAACAGGAACAGATGACAGAAAATGAAGCGGGGAAAAAATAATGCAGCCAAGGAGTTTACTTGCGAAAGTTTAAATGCATTTTTCCCCCCAAAATTATTGTGTCCATGACAAAATTTTCTAAAATTAAAGATATGCATATTTTTAAAGCTCTTTCAGTGGTTTTTCAGATAAGCACAAAATCTCTTGAAAACAAACTTACCCATTTTATTGGTTTGGTGCTGGGAGGAGGTATGTGACATTTTTTAATAAAATGTGACAATATTTTTTATTGTTAGTTACTTATTTATTTGTTTGTTTATTAATTTTTAAAATATAGCAAAGATGTCACATGCTCCAAGTGACAGTGACCAACAATGAGTGTTTGGTAGCTGTTTCAGTTCAAGCATTATCCATTTGTAATTATGCCCCACAGATATTAAACCAACCAGTCCACATGATTTCCATTTCATATATAGTTATTATTTTATCTGTCACTTTGTGTAGTCAAACCCATGAACCTTGTTGCACATATTCATGGTCATAGTCACAGGTGCACATAAATATGCTTCCGGTGAGCACACGGATATGCAATCCAGCCTGCTACCTCACATGCCAGTGTGTAGGAGGTGTGATGTGAGGCGAATGCTTCCATCTGGTACAATATAGGCCAGTGAGACTTGTTTATCCCTTTAAACAGTATTTTCAGTCCCTATGGATGTGTCCTCGTAAACACACAATGAATGTAAATATTTGTTTGATTGTTGCTTCTGTTAGCAGGGTGAAACTGGACACAACACACATATGCATGTAAATGCAGTCAGGTTATTTCTCACCTCATTTAATGAGAATAATCAGTTTAAAAGTAGATTTAACTCAGCGTGTTATTACAGTACTACACTGACACCTGATGGTCAAGATAATACAAGTGAAAAATATTGTTTGTTTTCACTAATATAGCAAATATTCCAGTGATTTTATCACTCATATTATGTTGCTAATGATTATAAATGAAAGTTAATATGAATATAGTTGAATGAAATAAGTAGTGTTTCATTCTCCTGGCTCTCTTTTCAAAGTTTCTGCAAAAAAAATCATCATTATTCCTACAAACACTAGGTACTGAAAAGGATAATCCCACTTGAAAATAGCCAGAATTTGTTGATTTGCAAACTGAAATGAATACACTTTTTACCAACTGTATTTAATCAAGGCAATTTATTACAAATAATTGAAATATTCATTCATGTTCTAACCCACTTAATCCTAAGTAGGGTTGCAGGGAGGCTGGCGCCCATCTCAGCTGACTCTAGGCCAAGGTGAGGTACACCTGTACACCTCACTAGGCCATTGCAGGGTCAACACACAAAGTCATTCATTTATTCACACCTAGGGTTGGGTTTTGAACAGCCAATTAGCCTGATGTGCACGTTTATGGAGTGTGGGAGGACACCGGAGTACCTCGAGAAAAACCCATCCCATGCAAGCATCGGGACAACATGCAAACTACAAAGAAGGGCCCGAGCCTAGGAATCAAAGCAAGGCCCTCTTGATGTGAGACGGGCTTGCTAACCACCCGGCTACTGTGGCTTCAGCAAATGAAAGATGAAATGAAAGATGATAAAGTTCTAAAAAAGGTTTACTTGTGCTTTGATTACAGATTGGCCGATGATCTTTGGTGGATGTAATCTTTGTACTTCCTCAGACTTTTAATAGACCCATTAAATGTTTTTGTTCCGATTTGCATTTTCTACACATGCTTAGTCCTTGATAGCAAAGAAAAACAGATGAACACAACAATAGAGTTTTGCAAAAAAAAAAAAAACTAGCAACAAGTTTAAAAACAAAACTGGAACTTGATAACTTGGATAAAAAGTTGTTATTTGTATGTGTATATATATGTTTTTTTTATATTTATATTATATTATATTATATTATATCTTCTTCTTTTCCTTTCGGCTTTTCCCTTCATTGGTCGCCACAGCAAACCATCCGCCTCCATCTCACCCGATCCTCTGTATCTTCTACGCTTACTCTAACTACCTCCTTGTCCTTCTTCACCACATCCATAAATCTTCTCTTTGGTCTTCCTCGAGACCTTCTGCCTTGTAGTTCCAATCTCAGCATCCTACTACCAATATACTCACTATCCCTCCTCTGTACATGTCCAAACCATCTCAATATAGCCTCTCTAACTTTGTCTCCAAAACCTCTAACATGTACTGTTCCTCTGATGTACTAATTTCTGATCCTATCCATCCTCGTTACTCCCAAAGAGAACCTTAACATTTTCATCTCTGCCACCTCCAGCTCAGCCTCCTGTCTTTTCCTCAGGGCCACTGTTTCTAAACCATACAACATCACTGGCCTAATCACTATCTTGTACACTTTTCCTTTCATAGTTGCCGATACCTTCCTATCACACATCACACCAGATACTTTTATCCAACCATTCCAACATGCCTGCACACGCTTCTTCACCTTTTTTCCACACTCTCCATAGCTCTGGATTGTTGAGCCTAAGTACTTGAAATCCTCCACCTTCTTTATCTCTGCTCCCTCTAACCTCACCGTTCCTCTTGGGTCCTTGTAGTTCACACACATGTATTCTGTTTTACTGAGGCTAACCTTCATTCCTCTCCTATCAGGGCATTTCTCCACCTCTCTAGATTTTCCTGCACTCTCTCACCTCTGCTCTCACTACAGATCACAATGTCATCTGCAAACATCATAGTCCTCTGCCACTCCAGACTTCCTCATGCAATACCACAGATCCTCTCTCGGCACCCTGTCATATGCTTTCTCCGGATCCACAAAGGCGCAATGCAGCTCCTTCTGACCTTCTCTGTACTTCTCTATTAACATCCTCAAGGCAAACACTGCATCTGTGGTGCTTTTTCTTGGCATGAAACCAAACTGTTGTTCACAAATGCTGACCTCTGGCCTTAGTCTAGCTTCCACTATTTTTTCCCATAGCTTCATCATATGGCTCATCAACTTTATCCGTCTGTAGTTGCCACAACTCTGCACATCTCCCTTGTTCTTAAAAATGGGCACAAGCACACTTCTCCATTCCTCCGGTCATCCTCTCACTCTCTAAGACCTTGTTGAATGTTCTTGTCAGAAAATGTACTGCTCCTCTCCTAGACGCATCCATACCTCCATCGGTATATCATCAGGACCAACTGCCTTTCCACTCCTCATCCTCTTCAATGCCCTCCTCACTTCACCCTGACTAATCTTTGCTACTTCTTGGTCCTCAACAGTCACCTCTTCTACTCTTTTTTCTCTCTCACTTTCCTCATTCATTAGCTCTTCAACGTACTCTTTCCATCTTCCCAGCACACTTCTGTCATCAGTCAATACGTTTCCAACTCTGTCCTTAATCACCCTATCTTGCTGCACGTCCTTCCCATCTCTATTTCTCTGCTGTGCCAACCTGTATAAATCATTTTCTCTCTCCTCATTCTCCAAACTACCATACAAGTCATCATACGCCCTCTGTTTGGTCTTTGAAACCTCTACCTTCGCCTTACGCTGCTGTGTCTCCCTGTACTCCTGTTTACTCTCTTCGGTCCTCTCTATGTCCCACTTCTTAGCTAACCTCTTCTTTTGTACACACTCCTGCACTTCCTCATTCCACCACCAAGTCTTCTTACCTACTCTCCTTCCAGAGGACATGCCAAGTACTCTCCTACCGGTCTCCCTAATCACATTAGCTGTAGCTGTCCAGTCATCTGGAAGCACTTCCTGACCACCAAAAACCTGTTTCAACTCCTCCTTGAAGACAACATTTCAGTCCTAAACTCATGCTTTTCCCCTTCTCTCTCTGCCTACGGACACGCCTCCCACCTCTCCTTCTTCGACATGTTCGACCAACAATAGTCCAATTTCCGCCAGCACCCTGTTGGTTAACAGCACTGATGGCGGTCTTTGTTAACCCGGGCCTCAACCAATCCGGGATGAAATTTGTCTTTACGGTTTGCATTTTGTATTCTGGCAAAAGTTTTACGCCGGATGCCCTTCCTGTCACAACCCTCTGCATTTATCCGGGCTTGGGACCGGTGTGAGGGCGGGCACTTGCTTGTGCCCCCCCCCCCTCACTGCTGCATTTTATATATATGTATATATACAGGGATCCCTAACTACTTCTCGTTTCAATTCATGCAGCTGCAGTGCATTGCGTTTTTTAAAAAAATAAATAAAAAAAAATTCAGCGAATTAAAAAATAAAGAAATAAAGGAAGAATAGGGGGAAAAGTTAAGGAAAATGCCACAAAAACAAGGCCAATTATGCAAAAAATAAAACCTAAACCAACACAAAACAAAAAACAACTCAAAATCTCCCATCAAAACTACAGTACTTACATTGTTGCATCTGTGTGTGCACGTGTGCGCATATGCATTGGCGTCATCTTCTTCTCATGCGATATCATCTGTATGTGTGTGCATTTATATTTTATTTACAGCTTATGTTATTTTTTTACTGTTTAATTGTTATTGAAGATTTCGATGGTCGCGTGGGGATCTCGGTCCCAATTAACCGTGGAAAGTGAGGGATGCCTGTAAATATATATTATATATACACACAGGTACCGGGTCATTATATATATGAGATAACTTGGTTCCTGCAAAATACCGCATCACTGTAACTGGTAAATTATTATCTTGAGTAGGTGAATGAGAACTTTTTCTTATTATCTACAACTAGCCAATCTGATATACTAACCTGTACTTAAAACACTGAAAGCAGAAAGCAGATTTTTATACAGTCATAATCAATAAGTCTATTATCTGACTAGGTCATGCTCGGACATTTAATTTTTTCTCTTGAAGTCATTGTCCATTTCAGTGCATTGTCATGTTGGAAAGTGAATCTTCTTTCAGTTGACAATTTTCTGGCAGAGAGTAGCAGGATTACACTCAAGAATTGAATGCTATTTTGCTCCAGTCCCTGCTGCAGAGAAACACTCCAAAAAAGGATGCTACCACCCTAATACTTTACTGTAGCTATGGTGTTCTTTGGATGGTAAACTGTATTGGCATCCTGCCAGATACAACATTTAGTACTGAGGCCAATTAATTCAATTTTGGTCTCAACTGTGCTTAATTCCTATTTCTGTTTGGCCTTAAAATCTTGAAGGTATGATTTGGCAATTTATGGTATTGTTGGCACATGACCATTTTTTAGCAAAAAAAACCCTGTTACTGCTTCAGAGTTGCCATAGGCCTCTTGGTAGCCTCTCTGACCAGTTTCATCCTCTCTCTTTAATCCAGTTTGGAGGGATGTTTTGAAATGGTAATGGTCCGAGTAATACCAAACACTTTCCAGTTGTTGATTATAAACTGTCATGCTTTCATACCACCTACTGTTTACTTGTTTGCTTTAAATTATGCTTCCAAGTACTGGAATTAATGCTTTTATGCTGAACTAATCAGAATCATTACAGATGATCACAGATGGAAACCGATTAGCTTAGTGTGCATTAGGGATGGTGATTTGTTACACCTGATTGTCTTTTACAAGTAGTTTTAGAGCAGGATGATCCTCTAACCATCTCAGTGATTTTTTTTTCTGAACTACTGCTGTACAACTTCCTAGTGTCTGTTATAAATTTTATTGAATATATACATCTGTAATTCTTTGTGTATGTGTGTGTGTGTGTGTGTGTCTCTCTTCACATTGCAGGTTCAAAGCAACAAAATGTGACACACACACACACATACACAAGCCCAATAACCACTGTACTGTACAGTGGTACCTCGGTTCTCGAGCACAATTCATTCCAGAAGGCTGTTCAAATAGTGATTTGGTCGAATTCCAGATCTATTATTCCCATTACAAATAATGTAAATGGTATTAATCCATTCCGTAGTCTTTTGAACAGAAGTTTAACGGTAACATAACTCGTACCATAGGTATGCAAATTAAGTGAAAAATTATTGAACACAGTACACTAAAATAAAAACCACAGTACAGTTAAAGCATAAGAACAATAAAGTAAAAGATTTTTATCTTTGTGGTGGTGAGCAGGTGGCATACAATGGAGAGGGAGAGAGGAGGAGAATCCCCTTCCGTAACAGCTTCAGGTGAATCAGCCAAAGGTGTCTTTTCTCTTGCTACTCGCTTAAGCGTGGATGACTCTTCTTCAGGATGTTCCTTTCTTTTCTTGAAGAACATTTCTAACGTGGCTTGTTTCTGCCTTCTTTTCAAAACCTTATGGAAGTGGCTCATGACCTCATCGTTAAAGGTGTTCACAGCACTGCTAGCTTTAGCTTTATCAGGGTGATACAGCTCAACAACTTCCAGACTTCCAGAAAGCGTCCATTTCCCCTCCCTCTCGGTCTCATTTTTTCTCGGTTTTTTTTTTTCGTTTTCGGCTTCCAGATTTTGTTCAACTTCCGGGACAAAAAAAATTCCAGATTTTTTTTGTCAAATTCCGATTTGTTCGACCTCTAAAGCATTTGAGAACCAAGGTACCACTGTGTGGCAGATGCAGCTATACAGAACTAAAAACAAGTTTATTTTCAGACTAAGAAGGCATATTCATATCACAGTCATCGACCTAATTCAGAGATTCAGAAACCAAAGAATACAATGTAAAACAGTCAGCCAAACATGGAAAGACTAAGATCACTAGAAACTCTGCCTTGGTGATTCACAAAGCAAAGTGGAGAAGCACACACCAATACCTACATACACATTCATTGCTCTGTGCCCTTATAGTGTCATGGGCTTGTTGAAATAGTTCTCTGATCACCTAATGGAATACACGTGTGACCAATTACCTCTGCTTCTGCCCTCCTCACTGACGATCCTGGTGCGAGTTTGATGTTCTCTGTAGATGTTCTGACTATAAACCTGAAAATGACACTTGAGTTGCGTCAAATACAGACAAGGACAAGAGACTGTGACACTATAATAATAATTTTCATGTACCTCAACTAAACAGTGTATAAATAAGGTGTTTGAAATGAAACACATGGTTGTTTGTATAAAATATGTTTATTCATGCACACAGTTACTAAAATATGCATCAGCCTAATGATGGTCTTCAGTCATTGTACTCGATATTTGGCATTCTAAATAATTAAGAAACCATTAGAATATAGTCAGAATGTGTGTAGGTAAACAGAGTATTATAGTATAAAAAAAGGATATTTCTTTTTTTATTCCCTTTTTTCAGTCTTCCTTTTTTGTCATTTCTGTTATTTCTTTATCTCCCTGAAGCTAACAGACACACTCCACTCCCACTTCATCCCTCTGCCTTTTCCCTCTATTTTCTTTCCTTCACTTCTTCATCTCTCCAGTAGATTAAGTTTAGTGTTGTGAGTGCAGCTGATTCAGCCATATTTTTCCAAATGACCCAAATCCTTGCTCACCATAGAGAAGCCTTATCCTAAAGCTTATTCCTTCAATCCTTCCTTCCTCAGTCCTCAACCAGATTTTATTCCTCTGTTTTTTTCTCCAGTGTTTTTCAGGTTCACCCATTTCTCCTACTGCAAATTCATCATATCTTTCTCTCCCCTCTCGCTCTCTCTCTCTCTCACACACACACACACACACACACACACACACACTAAATACAGTAATTTGATATATTGTGCATCCTTAATTGCCTACAGTTTCCATTTAAGACAAAAAGAAAACACCAAAAACATATCATATAGAGCAGCATGAGTGATCATGTGTGTAACAGTGCATGAACCCAAAGCAAATGAGCCTCCCGCAGAGAGCACAGATTATCATATGCATAGCAAAGTACACCATTATGTTTATTGTATGGCTCAAAAAAATGTAATGGGTATTGCCATGGCAACCGTTGGTTCTGCCTTTCTGTTTTGCATAATTAGGATTTGTTTGCATTAGTATTATAAAAATCAGCACAATCATTTTAGTGCAAGCACTCAGTATGCCTCCTAATAGCAAGCATGGCACTGTACTGAAATCCAATTCAGGCCTCACAATGAATTGCTTTGTGATTCCATATGGATGGAAAGGTGCAGAAAACCACTCACTTAAAGCAATGCCTGCCATTATTAAACATCTCATTTGATGCTACAAACAGTATTTCACTGTGCTATGTCTGACTTCACTAAAGCAGTAAAATCAAAATCTAAAAAAAAAAAATTCCATGCATTCCATCCAAGCAGGGCTAGAAGAAATCAGGCTTGACTCAAATGTTCTATTTTGAAATCACTGGCCCATAGCTCCACCTATGTCTGAGGAGTTTCCCTTCAACATGAGTCAGCGATTGTCAGATTGTTTCAAAGTGCATGGGCATGGCCTCTTGGTGTACTGCAAGTGGCTAGAATGAGCATTGTTCAGTTCATTTTCTGTAACCGCTTAATCCTAATTAGGGTCGCGGGGAGGTTGGGGCCCATCCCAGCTGACTCTGGGCGAGGGCAGAGTACACCCTGAACAGCTCACCAGGCCATTACAGGGCGGAAACACGCTGACGGTTTTGCAGCCTACTGTTGTCAAAAGTCAGCAATGGTTCTTTTACATGAACCTCACACCATAGACAGTGAGAGACATGAGATAACCCAGTTAGGTGCACTGGGGGGACAGTGACAACCTTATAGAGAGTGGGACTCAAACCCCCAACCTTTGGATCAGCGATCCAGCGCCCTATACCACTAGACCACCACTGCCCTAGAATAAGCATTGTTTGCTTTAATTTGATTTTTGATACCTATTGCTTCTGGCATTTAGTTCTGTTCTCTTTCATGTTTTTGTTTTGTTTTGTTTTGTTTTTTAATATATGTAGATTTTAACTGAATTTAAATTAGACTTTTGCATTTTATCTTTTTTGAAAACAGACTGAAATATTCAGCTCTCTTTTGTTCACTCATGCAAAATTAATACTAATTTTGGCAGAGATAGTTGCCTCTCCCACAATATACAGTATTCATCCCACAAATGACTTGAGAATAGAGATGAAAAAAAAAGTGTGTAAAGAAGTAAAGGTAGAAGTAACTTGAGAAAAATAAAGCCAGAGAGAGCAATTTGTGGCAGATACGGGGAAAAGGCAGGAGTAAAAAGAAATAGGAGAAAAATAAGATCCAGGGGATCTAATGAAGAAAACTGTGGAACTATGCTCAGCTTTTCTGATCAGTTCTTCATAGAAATATTTAAAGCGATAAGAGAGCGAGAGATGTGGGAGGCAAAAGTGGAACTATCAAAAAGTCACAGTTCTGCACTTTCTAAACTGACACAGAAGTAGGATACACTGACAAGTGATTGTGCTTAAAAGTTAAATATAGTAGCGCTATATAGATTTGTACTCATATGACTGAACATTTTCAATACAGGTGTAGCCAGCAGAGGAGCCAGAAATGGACAATAATTGTATTAGCATCTACCAACAATCAAAAGGAAAAGAAACTAGGTTCCATTTCTGTTGACCAGACTCGTGGTATTCTCTCCCTGCTTTTACACTTCGTTTCACTTTGCCAGGAACAAGGCTACTTTCTCTAGTATATGCAGAAGCACATCCCAATGTGGGGAGTGTGTCCCTGGACCCCCACTGAACTGACATCAAGTGCATAAGGATCATTCTATGCCAAATCAACCAAATGCCAAATGCCAAGTGAAACAACTTTGCAGGGTCTTCATCTCAAAAAAAAAAAAAAAAACATGGGTTACTAAACCCAGCAATACAAATTTGTAAAATTTTAGGTCATTCTGCACAATAGTTGGTGGTATAACCATTTATAATTTTTTTTTTTTTTTTTTTTTTTTTCAAAATGTGTTTTTGTCTGAGTTCAAGGCAGCATGTACAGCATTTTACTGCCAACACAGGCCTCAAATGCTTTCCATTACTCCAATTAAGTCAATTCTTTCTCAATATGTGTTATTTCTGCAGTCAGAATGCTCTCCTTCATTGGCTATAAAGCTCCAAAATCTGTCTGAAAGCCAATTTTTCAAAAATGTGCAACAACTTTAAAAAGGATTGCAACTCAAGTGCTTTTCATTTTCAACACAAATTCATTTTAAGTTTAAAGCAAAAAAGCAAAAAAAAAAAAAAAAAAAACCCCAAGAAATAGCATTGGTTTTTATTTATTCTTAATTTATTTGCAAACTGTGATAAAAACAATTATGCACACTATGAAGCTGCACTGTTGTAGCTCATGCAGAACGTGGCTTGATATTTTTAATTTTTTTAATAATAATGAAGAACACTGTACATTTCTTAACATAATACTTGCATAATAACGTCTGCATCAAATTATCATATGTTCTTAAACCTTGAATTTGTTCACAACTGTGTTTCTAGATTGGTGAATTCCATTGTCTTTATAAATTGAACGCACAGGCCAGTCCTTTAATGGAGATTTAGGGACATAAGGACATGGGCAAACAAATATTCGTGAAGAGGGAAGCACCAGAATCTAAACGGAGGAAGAATTTTACTTCCTCTGAAGTAGAAATGCTGCTGCAGGATCTAAATTTTAGATGAGATACAGTATATTCAATGGGGTGACTAGTTTAGAAATGGGAGTCCACATTTAACAGATGGTTCCAGAAGTTGCAGGTGATTTGGACATTAATTGAGTGTTACTGTTTACACTTGAGGTATGGGAATGGATCAAAAAATCGTATACAGTTTTCTCCACCTATATGGGCAATTTGAAAGAGACAATTAATTAATAGTAGACGAAGATTGGTGTATATACAGTAGTAGCTGAAGGTGCTAAAGTAAGCAGTCAAGCCCCAAGGTTGGCCAAACCAAGCATTACATAAGATACCTTCACATCTGCTCTACTGCGTTTTGTTCCTTTCTAGTTTGCAAAAATGGGGACTTTTCAGATAACTCAGAGAATCTTTGGAGTAATATCCTCAAAAAAGATACACGAGTTATCCAATGTGCAAAACATGGTCTGATTCATTTTAAAATTGTGTGCCGCATCCATTTCACGGAGGTTAGACTCTCCATAGACCCAATTTATGAGAGATGTCATCAATTTCCAGCATGCCACACACACACATCTTGTGCTTGTCCAATTTTGCAGCCCTTTTCAAGAAGAAACTTTCACATTTCTTTTCTCAAATAACAAGAAAACAAATTGCAGCCAATCCTTTGACAGATCTGGTTGGGATCATTCCTTCAGCAGTACAGTTTATATCTTAAGATATACTCTCTCTCTCTCTCTCTCTCTCTCTCTCTCTCTATATATATATATATATATATATATATATATATATATATATATATATATAGTTGATTTTACTACTTTATGGGATAAAATTTAATATTACTAAAGTAGAAAGAGTCTCCATTTGATCCATCACACTTGCAGTGGATAAAGGACCTCCTCGTTTATTTTGAATTGGCAAAAAATTGGTATGTAATGTTGGAAAAATCTCAGGCTCTCCTGCCCAATTTGGTGATATGACGATGGAAAGAAGATGTACCCAAGTAGACAAGAGACAAGGGGTCCTTTGTGGAAATTTTGAATGAGGTCGTTTTCTTGAATAGATAAGAGCTGAACCTTTCACAATCATCAAAGAATAGTGGCATCCAGTGACAGGCCACCAAAATATTGGGACTAATGATAAGGTCTGGACACCCTACATTTGCATTCGATCAGAGTCACATAAAAGTATGAGAACAATAAGCTAAAATCTTCTTCTTCTTCTTCTTTTCCTTTTGGCTCTACCCTTTTTTTTCTTCTCCGGGGTCGCCACAGGGAATCATCGCATGTTTGATTTGGCATAGGTTTTTGTGTCAGATGCCCTTCCTGACACAACCCTTTAGCAAGGGGCAGAAACATGCGGACGGCTATGCAGCTACTCTTTGCGAACTCTTAGTCTAACACAAGCTTACTGACAGGGTAATGGTGTGATCTGATTGGTTTGCTATCTCTGAAAAAATTATGCCACAAAGGTAAAATGGATGTCACTGAAAATTACTTTTCATTCCAGTTGATCATTTTCTGTAACCACTTAATCCTAATTAGGGTCGCGGGGAGGCAGGCGCCCATCCCAGCCAACTCTGGGTGAGGGCAGAGTACACCCTGGACAGCTTGCCAGGCCATTGCAGCGCAGAAACACGCTGACAGCTTTGCAGCTACTCTTGTCAAAAGTCAGCAATGGTTCTTTTACATGAACCTCTCACCATAGACAGTGAGAGACATCGCCCGCCTTTGATAACCCAGTTAGCTGCAATGGGTGGGACAGTGACAACCTTGTAGAGAGTGGGATTCGAACCCCCAACCTTAGGATCAGCGATACAGGACCTTTTAGCACCAGGCCACCACTGCCCTAAGAATAGGCTAAAATGGCAGGTGCTATATATATATATATAAATGCCTTAAGAGTTTATAATAATTTTTAATGGCAAGAATATATGTTAATATTAAAGAATTCTGCCATATAGGAAAACACCCGATGTATATTTTAAATTGCTGTAGGAAAACATACATTTAACATCAATAAAATACAAATGCTATAATCAGACAAGTGAATTTTATTGAAAGTATTAGGCATGAATGAACTCTTTTACAACTGAAGACCATAAAAATTTTGCACGATTGGTTCAAATAAAAGGAAAATTAAATAATCACACAGAGTACCTTGACCTGAATGAAACCTACATTATCAAGTAAAATGGTTTAATGAGGTGGTTTAATAATTCTACCAGACCCAACCTGCATGATTAGAAAGGGTCTGTTTTAATTTAGGGGAATATTAATTAATTTAAGAGCTGAGGTAAAACAGAATACAGTACAGGGAGCGAAATCAGTGAGAATAACAAACTCATAGTGGAAATGGACAAAAAAAAGACTGGAACACACTGATAAATTAACAGCATTGATGGTGCAAACACAAATAGATGAATGTTTTTACACTACTGTGTCTTCATCAGAGTCAAACAGAGCGAAGAAATAGGCAAACAAAATTTAGAAAATCTTAAATAAATGTACAATTCTCATTGGTCCAACAGGATTTCAATTCTATTGGTAAATTATCCAGGAAAGGGAGTTGCTTAATCAAGTTGTCCAAGGGCCACAGTCCCCACTTCCTGTTACGAAGGACAAACATAGATGACTCTCAAACTTAGTAAGGACAAGTACAAAAAGTGCATCTAAATAGGCGAGAGGAAATATCATAGTTGCGAGTGATAAAAGGTAAACATCATTTCTAGACAGAAGAGTTTACACAAAATTAAACTCAACCATACAATACAATACTGATATCTTGAAATATTCAAAATAAAGTAAAAACATAGTGCAAGTTTTAACACTTAAAGGAAACATGACAAATTAAATGTTATGGTCTGTGCTGGCTGGCAGCGTTAACTCTCTCTCCATTCATTGCAGGCGCTGGCGAGAGGCGTGGCTGTTACCTGCAGGCAAAGTCCAGAGAGCACATCTGTTTCCATCCAGCAATCAGCAATCAGCGAGCTATAAATAGGAGCGGCACGCTTCCCTCTGGCGTCAGAAGATTGTTCCTTCCTTGTGATTCCGTTTCTCTGCGATCTCTCTGACTCCTGGTATCCTGCTTCGTGCTCGACCAGTTACCCATGAATAATTATTTCCAGTGATTTAGCTTTTCCCAGTGCAAAAAAATAAAATCGTTGAATCTTCTTACATGGTCTCCTGCATTTTTGGGTCCGACGCATATGCTCCAGACATAACATTAAATTCTTCATTAATAGCAGAGCGCTCCACTGAGGTTAATGTGTAAATCTAAAATGCTTCTCTACGAAGCAGTGTGTTGATAATGTCACCACCTCTAGGATATGGTACAATTTTTTTCAATTTTCTAGAACCTAACTGACACTACAGAACCGTTTTGGCCTGTGCATAATGTCAGGCAATGGCATAATCCATATTTTGAGAAAGTATAGCCTTCTAAAGTTCAGATATATGAATTTTTAAAGTCTTTTTTGTTTTCCCCACTGGACAACCATTAGACTGAGCAAGGAGGTTTCATAGTATCAGAGTGTACTGGTCTGGAAGTTGGGACCATGGCCTTTGGAAATGGACTTTTTGCAACTCCCTTTCCTGGATCAGGATTATTGATGTCCTTGAGCTATATACCTGATTTAGCTTTTTTTTTTTTTGCTGTAAAATGCGTGGTGAACCTTCCTTTCAAACAAACTCACAATACCTTTAACACTCATTTTTCTGCCTAAATTATGACACAAACAAACAAAGCAAAAACACTACATGAGGAAAATGAAGGTTGAATATCATAATCTTCTTCTGCTTAATCCAGGGTCGAGTCACGGGGGCAACAGCCTAAGCAATGAGGTCCAGATTTCCCTCTCCCCAGCCACAAGCTACTTCCTCCAGCTCTTCCAGGAGGACACGAAGACTAGCTGAGGGTCATAGTCCCTCCAGGCGGGTTCTTGGTTGACACAAAGGTCTCTTCCCATTTGGACATGCCACACCAGTGAGGCACTCGGGAGGCATTCTAACCAGATGCCTGAGCCACCTCAACTGGCTCCTCTCAATGTGGAGGAGCAGCGGTTCTACTCTCAGCTCCTCTTGGATGGCTTTCTGAGAGAGAGAGCCCTGCCACCCTTCGGAGGAAGCTCATTTTAGTCGCTTGTATCTGCAATCTTGTTCCTTCTGTCACTACCCAAAGCTCATAACTATAAGTGAGGGTTGGATAATTAAATATATTTTGGCTGCACAAACTTACACATATACATATACATTGACATTCAAAACTTTGGGGTCACTTGGCAAATTACTTGTTTTTGAAAAAGATTAAATTGATCAGAAATACAGTCTAAACTCTGTTATCAGAACCAGAATACTTTATTGATCCTAGAGGAAACTGTGAATTAATGCGGCACATGACTATTATAAGTGAAAATGTCTGAATATTTTTGTGCAATATACAGTGATACCACGTCTAACGAGTATCCCTTATAAAGATTTTTCCATGATACAAGCTTTGAACCCACCAAAAATCTGCTCCGTCTAACAAGCAAAAATTCACTTTTTCCTCAAAATGGCTGTTCCGGCTGTTACTACTTGTCATATTGTTTGCTCAGTGCTTTTTCCCTACACCATAGTACGACAACGAGAGCGCCATTGATAACTACTGTAGTGGATTCGCAATTACACTTAATTCTAGTACAGTATGGTAGAAAAGCATGTTCCCCAGGATCATACACGCCCCCCCTGGCATCATACCCCACTATTTGAGAAGCACTGGCTCTGTGGGAGCTCACCATGAGCCTTTCCTCACTGGCATTTGTAGAGTGCACAGGCACAAAATTCTATTACTCCATTACGCACCACCTCCTACCTGCTCACGTGACATCTTTGCCACAGTCGATGATCGGAAGGGTTATTTGACTTATTGATTATTCTTTCTTTATTATTATTTATTATTAATTTATATTAATGTTAATACAACTGTATTATTATTATTATTATTATTATTATTATTATTATTATTATGAATTATGTAATATGAAATATTTATTGTTTTTAGATGTTTATCTTTAATATATTAGGTCAAATATACATGTTTTTGGCAGGTTATATAAGTTTGGCAGGGGGTTGGAACAGATTCATTGGTTTTCTGTTATTTCTTATGGGACTCATTGTTTCATCTCACAAACTTTTTGGCTTACCAGCTTGCCCTCAGAACAGATTAAATTTGTTAGACAAGGTACCAGTATATACATATGTGTACAGAGGCCTGCTATAGGTCAGTTCCAATAGCAAATTCTGTTAACTAATCCAAGTTTGTAATGTTTAAAGCCTAATTCATAAATACAAAATCCTTTTGCGGGTATGTAATCTATAAAATCAGCACTCTAATAATAATTGAACACATGGAGAATTAGCATTTGTGGGTTTCACTATAGTCAGTTTATTTTTGTGCCAAGAAATGAAAACATTCTCAAATGGACAATGCTAAGAAATTGCAGATCTCATACAGCAATGTGCAGTGTGTTAGACAGCAGAACAGCATGCATTATCTTGAGCTTGAATAGTATGAAAAGTGGTAGAATCCATTGCAAAAGCCGAGAAAAAGGACATATCAAAGTCTCAAGTTTGAGAAACAGTTGCATGACAGGTCCTCAATTGGCAGCTTTATTAAATAGTACCCGCAAAAAGAACAGTGTCAACTGCAACAGAGAAAAGGCAACTTCTGGATGGCAGCCTTCTAAGGAAAGTTGCAAAGCAAAAGACATATCTGGAACTGCACAACAAAAGTAAAGTTTAAGATGAACAGAGGAGCACAGACATTGGACAATGAAAGATTGGGAGAAAGTACTATAGGCAGACGAATCAAAATTTGAGGTGTGATGGTGATCACAAAGAAAAATTCTCCACTTTACCACCAAAAGCAGTCCCAGACCATCATATTCCCTTTACTAAGCCTGACACATGGTGTCAAGCACTCCACCACCATCTTTTCATTTGTTCTGTGCCTTGATATATATATGATATATAAAAATACATCTTGAAAAGCTGTTTTATTCCCTTCTTTTATATGTTCCTGCAATATTTTATATATATATATATATATATATATATATATATATATAAACAAAAATAAAAGGACAGGACAAAGACTTTCTATTGAAACTCCATTTATCACTACAGATCTGTTTCGAGGGGTGGTGAAACCATCCTCTCTCTTCAGGTGATTATAGAAGAATACAATCACCTGAAGAGAGAGGATGGTTTCACCACCCCTCGAAACAGATCTGTAGTGATAAAAGGAGTTTCAATAGAAAGTCTTTGTCCTGTCCTTTTATTTTTGTTATTTGCTCTACCAAAAAGTATTGAGCACTCTCCTACGGAAGGATCTACTCAGAAAATCCTCTCTCTATATATATATACATAGCATTAAACTGCATCCACAGCCAGTATAGTGGTAGCACCTTACCCCAGGTTAAGGCCCGTCAGCTACGGATCAAGTCCCCCTGGTAGAACTGGTCCCCATGCTGTCTGTATGGTAGTCTCTTGGTGCTGCCTAGTGCTAGTGCTAGCCGCACACACTGAGATAGGAAAAGGCAACTCTGATTTCAAACCACCTGCTGCCTTGTAGGTTGTGCCCTCTTCGGGCAAAGGCTAAGAGAAGGTCACTCTGATTTCAAATCCCTCACCAACCCGCACCAGCCAAGCGTGGCGAGTATGGCAAAAACCCCTGGACCATGACTATCATGACTAGCACGCATGATCAAAGACCCTGAGTCCCCAGCAGTTCTGAAGTCGCCACCTACGGTAGCGGCAAGTTGGACGAAGGAGCAGAGGGTGCTAAGAATCACTGGGTTCGGACAGGCTGCCATTGGAAACTAAACATCGGCACATACAATCTGTGAACTCTCTCCAAGGATTCGGATGTCATCAATCTTGAAAGAGAACTGGCCAACATAAACTTCAACATCATTGGCATATGCGAAACTAGATGGAAGGGAGAGGGATGCCTGACTCTAAACCAGAGCGGACACAGCATGTACTACAAGGGCAGAAACTGTCAACAACGCGGAGTCGGCTTTATTGTACATGAGAACATCGCTGGCAGTGTGAAGAACATCATCGGAGTTTCTGACAGGGTGGCACAGATAACCCTCAAGATCAATCGGAAACACCACATGAGCCTAACTGTTGTCTACCTCCCAACGACCAGCCATAGCGACGAGGAGTGCGAAGAGGTTTACAAAACCATAGAACGCCTCTACACAGCCACAAAGACCCACTATAACATCATCATGGGCGACTTCAATGCCAAGCCGGGAGAGACTTGCGTGGGTAAATTCGGTTATGGATGTAGGAATGACCAAGGCGACACCTTAGTCAACTTCAGCGAAAGACATCAGCTGAAGATCATGAACACCTTCTTCCATAAGAAAGCTGGCAGACAATGGACTTGGATCTCACCAAACAAAGAGACCAAGAATGATATCGACTACATCCTAACTGACGAACACCGCACTGTCATGGATACTGTCTTCATACTAAATAGATTCAACACGGGCAGCGACCACAGGTTGGTGCACGCTGCACTCACGATCAACACTGCCTTATCAAGCAAACAAAGAGGCCAAACCATCAAAGGCTCTCAGAGAAATACTCCCAATTCCTGCTAGAGCTCACCAACAGGTTCCAAGCTCTGAACAGAGAAGAAGCTCGAACCACAAACTCAGAGAACCTCACTAACACCATCATGGAGGCAGCAATAAACACGGTAGGAAGACAGAGACCACCCAAATCGGATAAACTGTCTAATGAGACCAAGCAGCTGAGAGAAATACACCGACAAATGAAACAAAGCGGAACACCTAGAGATAACATCGATTATTCAGTGGTCTGCAAGGAGATACAATGCAGAATGGCAGAAGAGATCAACGCTTACAATGAAGAGGAACAGCTGACAGCTCTGGAGAACAACAAAGGGCTACAACGAACACAAAGATCAGTGTATAGGCAGAAATAAGATCACTGTCCTTAAGGAAGCAGATGGCACACTCATCCATGACTCGGATAGGATCATTAGAAGATGCGAGGAATTCTACGCAGAGCTCTACAACACCAGGCGTCCACAAGACCAACCGTTCACCAATGCACTACCTAACAGCAGCACACCACCTATTCTGCATGACGAAGTAAGATCAGCCATCAAACGGCAAAAGCGAGGCAAAGCGCCTGGGGAGGACAACATCTCGGCAGGCATGCTTCAAGACAGCGGAGAACCAGTAATCAAAGAGCTAACCTCTCTCTTCATCAGGGGCATCACCGAAGGGAAGGTTCCTGGAAACTGGAGAAATGCCATAGTAAGATTACTGCACAAAAAGGGCAACAAGGCAAACATCAAGAACTATTGACCAATCAGCTTCCTCCCAGTCATCTACAAGACCTTCTCTCAAATCCTCCTGAGAAGAATGACACTCACTCTCGACCTCCACCAACCGAGAGAACAGGCAGGATTTAGATCGGGATACTCCTCCATCGATCATATCCAAGTCGTGAGCCAAATCCAAGAAAAGGCCAACAAGTACAACATCCCCCTAAGTCTGGTCTTCATGGACTATGAGAAAGCATTCGATTCCATTGAATACACACTGATGTTCAATGCCCTAGTCAATCAAGGAGTAAATAACACCTACATCAACATCATCAGAGACCTCTACAAGGAAGCCACTGCCACCCTCAGGCTCCACAAGGATAGTGGTAACATAAGATTACAGAGAGGAGCTCGCCAAGGAGACAACATCTCTCCAAGACTCTTCACAGCCTGTCTCCAAGATGCAATTCTGAGCCAAATTGACTGGAAAGATCGTGGAATCAACATTGACGGAGAGTACGTCACGCACTTGGAATTCACCGATGACATCATACTACTTGCCCACACACCGCAGCAACTGGAGGAGATGCTCAATGACATCAACACCAGCAAGCCAGTTGGGCTGAACATGCATCTCGGTAAAACCAAAGTGATGTTCAACAAACACGTCACCCCCGCAGTGGTCACAGTTGACGGTAAGATCATAGAGCAAGTAGACAGCTATGTATACCTCGGCAAGACCATCACGCAAGACGGGGATCTCCTGGCAGAAATCAAGCGTCGGTTAACTCTCGGCTGGGCAGTATTCGGCAAGTTTGAGTCCATCATGAAAGGCAGAAAGGCCAGCATGAGAATCAAGCGGAAGATACATGATGAATATATCCTGCTGGTCATGACATATGGAAGCGAAACTTGGGCTCTCAACAACACAATGAAGGAAATGCTCACGGTGGCACAGAGGAAAATTGAATGCCTCATGCTGAATGTCTCTCTAAAGGATAGAAAGCCCAACACATGGATCAGAGAGCAAACAGGAGTGAGGGATATTATGCACACCATCAACAACGGCAAGCACGGCTGGGCAGGCCATGTGGCCCGATTCTCCGACAACCGTTGGACAATCAGAGTAACAGAGTAGACACCCCGGAGCTGGAAACGACCACGAGGACGACCAAAAACAAGATGGCACGACGACCTCATGACTCAATGCCTAGGGCACAACTGGCCAAGCCTCGCACAAGATCGAGCCCGCTGGAAGAGGTCCAGGGAGGGGTTCCTCAGCCATGAGTGAAGTCACCCTGAATCAAATCCAATCCAATATATATGTGTGTGAAAATTATGAATTGGATTAAAAAAGATGTTGTTAAGGTTACACACATAAAAAAAATCTTGATGGAATTTGTTCAGGCTCAGTGGATGGGCCCATTCAGCAACATTCACCAACCAAATGATTGTTAATTGTTTTATTGCTTGTTATAAATTTAACTTGACTTTGAATTCACTAATAAAATATCAGGTAATTTTCCATTTGGTAGACATTCATCGACTGTGTATGCCATGGGTTCTGAACTTTGTTTCTGGAGGACCACCTGCCATGCACATTTTAGTAGTTCCCTCATTCCTAGCATACCGTACCTGATTTAATTAACTAGCTAATGAACATCTCTTTAATTGGGTGTAATAGAGCAGGAGTAACACTAATATGTGCACGACAAGGGGTCCTTTTTGAACCTGGGATAAGAACCTGTGGTCTATACTGTTTCTAATTCTGAATTTTAAGATATTTTTGGATTATGGAAGAAAACCAAAATACACAGAGAAAACTTAAACAAGAATGGAAAGAACACAAATAGAAAATTCTTATCTGAAATTCTGTCAGTGTGAGACTGAAATTACTGGATTTGGGTTTGGTCCTTTCCAACCTGAAAGGATAGTTCTGAAATATCAATTCTGAGGAAGCTTTTCTGATGAAAAAAAATATTGACTGATGCCTCTCCATAAGTAAGCCATTTGTTAATGATACTTTTGTTTTCAATTTGCACATTGCAAAAAAAAAAAGTTATCCAACAAAGAGTAGGTCTGAACTCAGAT
Organism: Plotosus lineatus; assembly: GCA_024760905.1. Taxonomy (NCBI): domain Eukaryota; kingdom Metazoa; phylum Chordata; class Actinopteri; order Siluriformes; family Plotosidae; genus Plotosus; species Plotosus lineatus. The sequence goes on along the minus strand of CM045745.1, from coordinate 17,864,172 downwards.
AAAGGACCCAGTTGGCCATGAGATTCAAACCCAGAACCTTCTTGTGAGGTGGCAATGCTAATCATTCTCCCTACAAATGCTTAATGTGTGTAGATTATTTTTGTTTGTTTGTTTTCCAGACAATGTATATCTATTATAAAACACTCACCTGTTAGCTCAGTGATGAAAATACAGGGATCCCTCGCTACTTCGCATTTCAATTCATGCAGCTTCAGGGCGTCGCGGTTTTTTTTGTTTCGTTGTTTTTTTTTTAATATTCATCGAATTAAAAAATTAGGAAATTATGGAAGAATAGGGGGAAAGTTAAGGAAAATGCCACAAAACATGGCCAATTATGGGAACCCCCCCCACCAAACAAACAAAAAAAACTCAACCCAAAACCCCCCATCAAAACTATTTACATTTTTATGAGAGGTGCGCATGTTTGTGTGTGTGCACGCACGTCTGTATGTGTGTGTATTTATATTTTATTTACAACTTATGCATTATTTTTGAATGTTTAATTGTTATTATAAGCATTTATAGTGTTGAATGTATTTATTGATATTATATACACATATACATGTACATATATATCAGTGGGGGGGAGGGGTGATCCTACTTCGCAGAATTTAGCGGTCGCGCGGGGGAGGGGGTCTTGGTTCACCCGTGAACTGCTCAGTTGTGTTAATTCAGTAATATAAAAATAAATGATGCACTAGATAAGGGTATCTGCCATAAGCCATGTGACACTTACTGCGTATTTACAGATTGCATGCTCGTTACCGTCGACATAATTATTTAACACAAGCTTACTTACAGGGTAATGGTGTGATCTGATTGGTTTGCTATCTCTGAAAAAATTATGCCACAAAGGTGAGGTGGATGTTACTGAAAACGACTTTTCATTTCACCACCATATACTGGTCTTTCTCAAAAAATTAGCATATTGTGATAAAGTTCATTATTTTCTGTAATGTACTGATAAACATTATACTTTCATATATTTTCGATTCATTACACACAACTGAAGTAGTTCAAGCCTTCTATTGTTTTAATATTGATAATTTTGGCAAAAAAGTAAAGAAAAACCAAAAACTCCTATCTAAAAAAATTAGCATATTTCATCCGACCAATAAAAAAAGTGTTTTTAATACAAAAAAGTCAACCTTCAAATAATTATGTTCAGTTATGCACTCAATACTTGGTCGGGAATCCTTCTGCAGAAATGACTGCTTCAATGCGGCGTGGCATGGAGCCAATGAGCCTGTGGCACTGCTGAGTTGTTATGGAGGCCCAGGATGCTTCGATAGCGGCCTTAAGCTTATCCACAGTGTTGGGTCTGGTGTCTCTCAACTTTCTCTTCACAATATCACACAGATTCTCTATGGGCTTCAGGTCAGGAGAGTTGGCAGGCCAATTGAGCACAGTAATACCATGGTCAGTAAACCATTCAGCAGTGGTTTTGGCACTGTGAGCAGATGCCAGGTCGTGCTGAAAAATAAAAATCTTCATCTCCATAAAGCTTTTCAGCAGATGGAAGCATGAAGTGCTCCAAAATCTCCTGATAGCTAGCTGCATTGACCCTGCCCTTGATAAAACACAGTGGACCAACACCAACCAAGACCATCACTGACTGTGGGTACTTGACACTGGACTTCAGGCATTTTGGCATTTCCTTCTCCCCAGTCTTCCTCCAGACTCTGGCACCTTGATTTCCGGATGACATGCAAAATTTGCTTTCATCCGAAAAAAGTACTTTCTTCTGCCGTTGTTTCTGGTTCAAAAGTGGCTTGACCTGGGGAATGTGGCACCTGTAGCCCATTTCCTGCACACACCTGTGCACGATGGCTCTTGATGTTTCTACTCCAGACTCAGTCCACTGCTGCCACAGGTCCCCGAAGGTCTGGAATCGGCCCTTCTCCACAATCTTCCTCAGGGTCCGGTCACCTCTTCTGGTTGTGCAGCGTTTTCTGCCACACTTTTTCGTTCCCACAGACGTCCCACTGAGGTGGCTTGATACAGCACTCTGGGAAAAGCCTATTCACTCAGAGATTTCTTTCTGTGTCTTACCCTCTTGCTGGAGGGTGTCAATGATGGCCTTCTGGACAGATAGGAATTTTGGGTTTTCATGAGCTGTATGTCAAAATCATCAGTATTAAAACACTAAAAGACCTGAAATATGTTGGTGTGCAATGAATCTAAAATATATGAAAGTTTAATTTTTATCAGTACATTACAGAAAATAATGAACTTTATTACAATATGCTAATTTTTTGAGAAGGACCAGTATTTATTTATAGCATTTGGCAGATGATTTTATCCAGAGCAACTTACAATTATCATTTTTGTTATACATCTGAGCAATTAAGGGTTAAAGTCCTTGCTCAAGAGGCCAACAGTGGTGATCATGGGGATTGAACCTTCAGATCAGTCACTCACCACCTTATCCACTAAGCCACCACTGCCCTGCACTGACATCCACTGAGATAGAGGCGCTTTGATTTTCAACATTATCTACTCAGAATGTTTTTTTTGTTTTGTTTTTTTTATTGTAAGATAGATTGTCAACCAGGTCAAACTGCTCCCATGTACATTATCCTCAGTGTTCCATCTCAGTGACTTTTCAGTGATCTCCACCCCACCTTCAGCTCACCTTTCTTATACATAATTTATAATCAAAACTGTTTCAACAGTGTAAATGATCAAGTACATAAAACATTATACTATTTCTGTTATGTTTTTGTTTGAGGAGAAATAACTGTTAATAATAACCCGTGAAAAAATATGTAATTGCTTCAGGCTTTGTTTGCTTAAAAAACCCCCAAAACATTCAGAAATAGTTTCTAAGCACTGAAGGTATGAACATATACACCCACACAATAATATGAATGATGCAAATGTCCACCAGTGGAAGAAATGAAGTTCAAGTGCCTCAGGATCCAGTAATACTCAATGAAATTTATGATGGGGAATATGACTTATTAATCTGCATAATGACTTCAACATTCATTAGCATGCAGAGAGGCTAAATTGATGGGAATTTAATTATGACACCTCTTCGTTATTAAAGGGGTAATCAGAGAGGGCTCTCATCATTAACTTACACCTTTAGAACAAGCATGAGCTGAAAATTCTCTCAGTTACCACGTTAAAGCAAAATGATTTCCCTTTCCTATCAGCCAAAACGGAACCAGTACAAGCTTCAAATCGGCCTGCAATTACCATCCTCATCCATCAGAAAAAGAAGGGGAGAGCAAGAAAATATGAAAGAAGATTAAAATGATCTTGAAAATCACACACACACACACACACACACACACACACACACACACACGCACACACACCTGTGATTTTTCTTTCATCCTCAACCAATTTATTTTTAGTTCACAAAGACAAAACACACAATACTTTCCCTATTTGGTGAAACTTCCACAGTATATTCAGTATTTTTCATCTTGTATCCAGTGACTAAAAGCCAACAACTATCAGATCAAGTTCTTTCAAATTAACCATGAGCCTCTCCCTTCTCTGGCTGTCCCTCTCTGTTCTTTCTTCTCTCTATGTAAGTACATGGATCCCTCACTTTCCGCGGTTAATTGGGACCAGGATCCCCCGCGGCAACCGAATTCCGCAAAGTAGGAATACATCAGTGGTGGGCTGTCAGGGCCTGCAAGGCCTTCTCTGCTGGCCTAAAAAATATCTGAATCACAGACTGATGTTAATTATATTTTGTCCATGAATACTTATTAAATAATTCCAAATTGTCTGTCAGCTTCCTTTCGTTGCTTTTCCCCTGGTGGTGCTGCTTCCAGATGTGTGTTTTCATATTTACGCATTTAACCAATCACATTTCAGCCATTATTTGTTGCCAGGGTCAGAAATCTACCTGGAGGCCTTCATAATCAGTTCTGTGGGCCCTGTAGCATAAAATAAGTGTCGGGAAAACTGTTGCTTTAACCAATCAGATTAAGAGTTGGCGACACCAAGGCCTTCTAGCAGGCGTACGGACACGTCAGCGTTTTCACACCCTATGATTGGATAGTGAGAGAGTGTACTAGCCAGAGCTAGCAAACTGCATGTGTAGCGAGCTGCACAAGCAAATATATTGTTGTGTTGATTTAATAGCGGTTTTGTCCCACAATGGCTGAAGGAGGAGAAGAAATGGATTTGGTTGCAGATTTACTGTCAAAGCCATTTTCAAGACGGACTTTTCAAGAAAAGCTGGACATCATTAAGCAAGGTTGGGCAACTCCGAAGCTAGCAGGCCTGTCACAGCCAGGAAAAGAATTTGTCCACCACTTTCAGTCCACTAACTACGAGCAGTGCTCTTCAAAACCTTTGGGGAAACCAGAGTGGATCTACAGCTGAGCGAGCAAGTGCGCAGGGAAACAGAGCTTAACAACACAAAGGTGAAGAAAAATAGGGAAATCTTAAAAAAACCGATAGACTGTGTCATTTTTTTGGGCAAGCAGGAACTTTCATTTCGGGGACACGATGGAAGCGCTGGATCCAAAAGCAAAGGAAATTATGTGGAGCTTCTTTCTCTCATTGCTGAGAGCAACATGGATTTACATTCCCACCTGTCCATTAATAAAGTGTTCAGTGGGATGTCGAGCAAAATACAAAATGGCCTGAACACTGCTATTGCTGAAGTGATGGGGAAGAGATCAGAAGAGAAATTAAGGGAAAGTTCTTCTCCGTGAACATGGACGACACCAAACTTAACAAGAATCGTCCAGACTTCTAAATCCTATTTAATTAATAAAGCACTGTTTGTCTCTGTTATGGTGGATGAGGCGACAGATACGAGTCATGCAGCACAGCTCGCACTGGTTCTGCATTATGTAACGGCCACAGGGGTCAAGGAGCGGTTTGTCAGATTTGAAGATGTTACCAGTGGGAAGCGAGCCAATGACATTATAAGATGTGTACAAATAAAAAGAATTTTTGTTGAGTAAAATGTGGCTATATTCCTAAATAATATTGCAATTTTATGAGGTTATTATTGATGCTTTTTGTGTGTGTGTGACGCAGCTGTAGCTGCAGTAAAAGTTTTATAGTCATAAAATAGTTCTTGAGGGTTGGATTGATTCAGACAGAGCACGACTGAAGGCCTAGGTGTGAAATGCACGGCCCGCCACTGGAATACATACACGTATATGTGTATATCTTCTTCTTTTCCTTTCGGCTTTTTCCCTTTCTCAGGGGTCGCCATTCGCATGTTTGATTTGGCAAAGGTTTTTTTTACGTCGGATGCCCTTCCTGACACAAGCCTTTAGCAAGGGACAGAAACGCGCTGACGGATTTGTGGCTACTCTTTACGAAAGTCAGCAATGGTTCTTTTACATGGCCCGCCTTTTATAACCCAGTTAGCTGCATTTGGGGGGGACAGTGACAACCTTGTGGGGACTCGAACACCCAACCTTAGGATCAGCAATCCAGCACCCTATACCACTAGACCACCACTGCCCCTAACCCCACACATGTACATGTGTATATAATATCAAAAAATACTATTCCAATGCTATAAATGCTTATAATAATAATTAAACATTAAAAAATAATGCATAAGATGTAAATTAAATATAAATACACATACATATAGACATGCACGCACACACAAGAGCACGCAGATGTGCACCTCATATAAAAATGTAAGTTATTTTGATGGGAGGTTTTGGGTTGTTTTTTTGTTTTGTGTTTGTTTAGGAGTTTTTTTGCATAATTTGCATTTTCCTTAACTTTTCCCCCTATCCTTTCTTAATTACCTTATTTTTAATTCAATGAATATTTTTTAAAATGCACTGAAGGCACATGAATTGAAGTGCAAAGTAGCGAGGGATCCCTGTATTACCAAACAGTCATGGTCATCCTCTGCTTCTTTATATAAAAAAAATCTCCCTGCTGGTACTCAGTGACAAGCACATTCACCCCAGACAGAACCACTAATCATGCTGATAAGCCATAAGGCCTGTGTGCAGTAATCATTTTAAATATTAAATGAAACATGCTGAAGTACTTTTATTTTCTTTTTTTATGATTTTTGTGTGTGTGTGTGTGTGTGTGTGTGTGTGTGTGTGTGTGTGTGTGTGTGTGTGCTCCACTGGCTGTATTACAAAGGTTTAAGTCGAACAAGGTAATAAGGCTTTCGGTGTGAGAAGCTTTAGAAAGGTAGTGATGTGATAAAAAGTGACTTTTTTTATAACTGTGTTTCTAATGGGGAAATGGGGATAGACTGCAACCCTTCGTAGATTTATCCTTCCAGAGATGCAGGATGTACCATCACCACTGATCCAAGTTATAATACAGATGTGCTAAATTTTACCTGAACTTGACATAGCAGCAAACCAGACCCTACTTATTCTCAATGATTTATTTTCTGAACTTCACTTCACTTCACTTAGCCCTTAATATCCAAGGATGTTGTTGGGGCGCCTTCATGGCAAGACTTGGGTTGATTTGACCTGGCGGAGGCCATCCCTCTCCAGGTGGTAGAAACACGCTGACTGCTTTACAGCTACTCTTTACAAAATTCAGCAATGGTTCTTTTACATTCCTCTCACCACAGACAGTGAAAGACATGGTCTGCCTTTGATAACCCAGTTAGCTGCACTGGGGGGGACAGTGACAACCTTGTGGGGACTTGAACCCCCAACCGTAGGATCGGTGATCCTGCGCCCTAACCACTAGACCACCACCGCCCTATATTTTCTGAACTACTTAATCCTTATTAGGGTTGGGGGGAGGCTGACACCCATCTCAGCCTACTCTAGGGGAGGGCAGAGTACACCCTGGACAGCTCACCAGGCCATCACAGGGTAGAAGCACACTGACTGCTATGCAGCTGTTCTTGTCGAAAGTCAGCAGTAGTTCTTTTACATGCCTCACACCACAGACAGTGAAAGACATGGCCGGCCTTTGATAACCCAGTTAGCTGCACTGGGGTGTACTTATTTCATATGTTTTAATATATTGTGTAGATACAGTATTCAAAATTATACAAATTAATAACCTTTTTAAAATAATTTTAATATGAACATATTGGTACAGGTCTGACAATACACTCTGATCAGTCATGACTGGTCACAATCCTGGCTTCATGTTTTGGGTATGGTTCAGTTTTGCAGGATACTATATACTCATACATTGAAATATATCTTCAAAAAACATGAAATGGCTGCTTTTTATGCTCATTAAAATAATTTACTTAAAAATATTAGATTAATAGCAATAATCCTAATTTTTTCTGTGCTTTGGACAGCACCTAGCTGGTTTTCTTCTCTATATTCTAGTCTTTATTTTAATTGTATGTGCCGTATCCGACGTAATATGCGCCCTGCTCCAATAAGTGCCCCCCAGTGTTTTTTATCTCACGTCTATTAATCAGCCATGAGTACTGAGAGCAAAATCGTAGATCAAACTTAGCAATTTTATTCAGTCAGTCTCTGTAACTGTAAAATGAGGTGTTCACTGCCTGTAAAAGTGAGTTTACACGGTATTTCAAGACCCCCTGCCACTGCGGAATGTCTATAATGTTCATCCGTAACAGCACATTTTATTGTTCCACCGTGATTTAAAAAACAGGAAAATATTTTGCGGTGTTCTCTTGGTAAATGTCCAACAACCGATAAACCATTAGAAACTGCTACAGCAAAACTATGGGATGCCCTGAATGAATGGAGCGATGAGCCAGATATGGACCAATCACAAAGTGATGACGAGGATTTTTCACCCGATTCTCCTGTCACTAACTTCATAAATTGAAAGACGTTGCTTGACACGGGCTTTTGTTTATGTTTGTGTTGACTGATTCAACGTGCCATGTGCTAAACTTGACATTCGTGTTGATTGGCTCGATTTTACTTCTGGGAACATGTTTAAAGAAACGGCACCGGGAGGAAAAATTAAGGGGTCTTTTTTAAAAATTTATGCTGTTTTCTGTTTATTTTCAGCTTTCATGGTAAGTAGTTTGGCTGATACCACAAAATGAATATCACTAATACCAGTAAAACTCTTTTATTGTTCTGTTATTATTCATGTTTTCCACCTCAATGGTAATAAGCACTTACTCTTCCACTCCGCTGGTAACATTTTAATAAGCGCCCACCCCTCCAATTTTTTTAAGTGCCCTGGGCGCTTATCACATCAAATACGGTATTTCAGTTCGGTTTATTTTACTGGGGGGGGGGGGGGCAGACAGTGACAACCTGTGGTGAGTGGGGCTTGAACCCCCAACCTTAGGATCAGTGATCCAGCACCTATACCACTAAGCCACCACTGCCCGCATTGTATGTATTCGTAGTAGTTATTTAGTATATCAAATCAGCTGAGCTTGGTTTAAAATGGAGGAGCAATTGGCAAACTCTGCTAGCTGAGTGTTTGTGCATATTGCTTTTTTTTGACTGAATAGATCAATAACAAACATTCACCTTTTCAGAAAACTCATCATTTCAAACAGCTCCCAAGTCGCGCATGGACAAAGTGCATGACTATTAACATAGAGATTGCAAGTTATCCAGGTTAATTTCAGGCAATCCTGGTTAATTTCACAGCCATCCGTCACTCAGTGATCACAAGCCAATCATGGGCTTTTGTGAGCTCAGTTGTAAGTGGGCGGATAGCACTTTCCCGCTGATTGTGTTAGACTTCCCCAAATATTCATGTATCACAATTCGAAAATAGGCAGGTGGCTAACGTCGCATGTCAGTGAGGGGGCGTGTGCATGCTTTTGCTCCTCCCTGATTCGTGGTGATCGTGTGCTAGGGAATGCAGTACCTGATGGGTGGTAACCAGATACGACAAAAATTATAAAATTTGTGAGAAAAATGGGAAAGATAAAAAAAATGCATAAACAGTTCTTATAAATAGGTTGCAGGATGCAATGTGAACAAAACTAACATGACCGCACTACGCTAACAAAACCAAAACTGGCTCCCTAGTCTATATAAAGTCAGTGCAATACACATCAAGAGCAAAAATGAAGAGACATCTTTTAGTAAGGATCCTCATTTAAAAGTGGCCTATTGATTTTTTTTCCCATGATTATAATGTGAATGCTGACTTCAAAAACATTTGTATTGTACTATGAGTGGGAATGACATTATTTTCCAGACATTTATATATTGAATAAGTTTTGCAAAGAATTCTGTGGCTCTATTAGGCTTGGCTATCACATAGAGATTAATGTGCATTACCTTTCCAAAAAGAAGTGGCTACCCGGATTTCCATTAACATATAGCTAAGATCCTTCGACCGGATAATTATTGCAATGATTAATGTTTTTAAACTAACAACATTACTTAACTTATTTACCTAAATGCTATTTTACTGGGGCAGTGGTGACCCAGGGGTATGGCGCTGTTACTGATCCCAAAGTCTGGGGTTCAAGCCCCACTATCAGTGGGTTGTCACTATTATCTCCCCAGTAGTTAAAATTCATGCCTCTGCTAAATAGTGAAAAGTGAATTTACACTCAAAGTTCAATAAAGTTATATTTGTATTGCACCTTTTACATCTGACATTGCCGCAAAGTGGCTTCATACTGTAAACAAATTTGGAAAATAATTTAAATTTAGGATATTAAACATTTCTCTATCTTCTTCTTCTTCTTCTTCTTCTTTTACTTTCGGCTGCTCCCTTCAGGGGTCGCCACAGCAAATCATCCGCCTCCACCTCACCCTGTCCTCCGCATCTTCTTTTCTGACTCCAACGACCTTCATGTCTTCCTTCACCACATCCATAAATCTCTTCTTCGGTCTTCCTCGAGGCCTTCTGCCTGGTAGTTCCAACCTCAGCATCCTACTGCCAATATACTCACTATCCCTCCTCTGTACATGTCCAAACCATCTCAATCTAGCCTCTCTGACTTTGTCTCCAAAACATCTTACGTGGGCTGTCCCTCTGATATACTCATTTCTGATCCTATCCATCCTCGTTACTCCCAGGAGAACCTCAACATTTTCATCTCCGCTACCTCCAGCTCTGCCTCCTGCCTTTTCCTCAGCGCCACTGTTTCTAAGCCATACAACATCGCTGGCCTCACCACCATCTTGTACACTTTTCCCTTCATTCTTGCTGACACTCTCCTATCGCACATCACACCGGATACTTTTCTCCAACCATTCCAGCCTGCCTGCACACGCTTCTTCACCTCTTTTCCACACTCTCCATTGCTCTGGATTGTTGAGCCTAAGTACTTAAAATCCTCCACCTTCGTTATCTCTGCTCCCTGTAACATCACCGTTCCTCCTGGGTCCTTCTCATTCACACACATGTATTCTGATTTTCTGAGGCTAACCTTCATTCCTCTCCTTTCCAGGGCATACCTCCACCTCTCTAGATTTTCCTGCACTTGTTCTCTGCTCTCACTACAGATCACGATGTCATCTGCAAACATCATAGTCCATGGAGATTCTTGTCTCACCTCGTCTGTCAGCCTGTCCATCACCATAGCAAACAAGAAGGGGCTCAGAGCTGACCCTTGATGCAGTCCCACCTCCACCTTGAATTACCGGTCACACCGACAGCGCACCTCACCACTGTCTTACATCTCTCATACATGTCCTGCACCACTCTAACATACTTCTCTGCCACTCCAGACTTCCTCATGCAATACCACAGTTCTTCTCTTGGCACCCTGTCATATGCTTTCTCCAAATCCACAAAGGCACAATGTAGCTCCCTCTGACCTTCTCTGTACTTCTCTATTAACATCCTCAAGGCAAACATTGCATCTGTGGTGCTCTTTCTTGGCATGAAACCAAACTGTTGTTCACAAATGCTGACCTCTGCCCTTAGTCTAGCTTCCACTATTCTTTCCCATAACTTCATCGTATGGCTCATCAACTTTATCCCTCTGTAGTTGCTGCAACTCTGCACGTCTCCCTTGTTCTTAAAAATGGGCACCAGCACACTTCTCCTCCACTCCTCCGGCATCTGCTCACTCTCTAGTACCTTGTTGAATGTTCTTGTCAGAAAATCTACTGCTACCTCTCCTAGACACTTCCATACCTCCACAGGTATATCATCAGGACCAACTGCCTTTCCATTCTTCATCCTCTTCAATGCCCTTCTCACTTCACCCTTACTGATCTTTGCTACATCCTGCTCCTCAATGGTTACCTCTTCTACTCTTTTTTCTCTCATTTTCCTCATTCATCAGCTCTTCAAAGTACTCTTTCCATCTTCCCAGCACACTTCTGTCATTAGTCAATAGAGTTCCCTCTCTGTCCTTTATCAATCTAACTTGCTGCATGTCCTTCCCATCTCTATTTCTCTGCTGTGCCAACCTGTATAGATCATTTTCTCCCTCTTTACTACCCAACCTATCATACAAGTCATCATATGCCCTCTGTTTGGCCTTAGCCACTGCTACTTTCGCCTTACGCTGTGTCTCCCTGTACTCCTGTTTACTCTCTTCGGTCCTCTCAATGTCCCACTTCTTCTTGGCTAACCTCTTCCTTTGTACACACTCCTGCACTTCCTCATTCCACCACCAAGTCTCCTTATCTACTTTCCTTCCAGAGGACACACCAAGTACTCTCCTACCTGTGTCCCTGATCACATTTGCTGTGGTTGTCCAGTCATTTGGAAGCACTTCCTGGCCACCCAAAGCCTGTTTCAACTCCTCCTTGAAGACAACACGACACTCTTCCTTTTTCAGCTTCCACCACCTTGTCTTCTGCTCTGCCTTTGCCTTTTTCACCTTTCTCACCATCAGAGTCATCCTGCACACCACCATCCTATGCTGTTTGGCAACACTCTCACCCACGATGACTTTGCAGTCACTGACTTCCTTCAAATTACATCGCCTACACAAGATGTAGTCTACCTGTGTGCTCCTACCTCCGCTTTTATAAGTCACCCTATGCTCCTGTTTCTTCTCGAAGAAAGTATTCACCACAGCCATTTCCATCCTTTTTGCAAAATCTATCAACATCTGTCCTTCATGCGTTCCTGTCCTGGATACCAAACCTGCCCATCACTTCCTCGTCCCCTCTGTTTCCTGCACCAACATGTCCATTGAAGTCTGCACCAATGACCACTCTTTCACCTCTGGTGGTACTCTGCATCACTTCATCTAAATCACTCCAGAATCTCTCCTTCTCTTCTAGCTCACATCCTGCCTGTGGGGCATAAGCACTAACAACATTGAGCATTACACCTTCAATTTCTAACTTGAGACTCATCACTCTGTCTGACACTCTTTTCACTTTTAGAACATTCCTGACAAACTCCTCCTTCAAGATGACTCCGACTCCATTTCTCTTCCCATCCACACCGTGATAAAATAGCTTAAACCCTGCTCCTAAGCTTTTAGCTTTGCTACCTTTCCACCTGGTCTCCTGAACACACAGTATGTCCACCTTCCTCCTCTGCATCATGTCAACCAGCTCGCTACCTTTTCTGTGCATAGTTCCAACATTCAAAGTCCCCACTCTCAGTCCTAGACTCATGCCTTTCCTCTTCTCTCTCTGCCTACGGACACGCCTCCCACCTCTCCTTCTTCGACGTCTTCGACCAACAGTAGTCCAATTTCCATCAGCACCCTGTTGATTGACAGCACTGATGGCGGTCGTTGTTAACCCGGGCCTCGACCGATCCGGTATGGAGGTAATACTTTTGATTTGCATTTTAAGTAATTGGCATTGGTTTTACGTCGGATGCCCTTCCTGACACAACCCTCTGCATTTCTCCGGGCTTGGGAAACATTTCTCTATAAACCTTTTATATCCTGTGTTAACAATACCAATAAAAAAAAAATTCCAACATGATATGAGACAGAAACCTTTAGAGAAACCAGACACAAAAGGGAAACCCATCCTCATTTGGCTGAAACCAGATAAAGATAGGTTGCTTTACTGGGTAGAACAAATATTGGGCTCTGGAGCGATGGAAAAAAGCAGTGTGCTCTGATGAATCCGGACTTACCCAATGCCAGGCGATGGGCTTGTCGGGGTAAGAGGGGAATAGTTATTGTATATAGAGGCCATGGAACAATCCTCTGAATCAACGTTCCCTCTAAGCTGCGCAACTGCGCAATGGCGCACCGCTCGAACACTCTCAGCGCACAAGAAAACCGATCCAGCGCAGTGAACGCGCTGCAGATTAATTACATACACGGTATAGAACTTTTAGTGAGTGACAGGTGTCCAGCCAATCACACGATGCGATGCAATCACGCTACGCAGCCAATCATGACACCGTCACGTGCTGCGCTCATACCCGCTCCATAACAATAATAACAGTGCTGCTGAGTGAAGTGATGCTAATGCTAATCCCGTTATCATGACGAAACGAAAGGCCAGGGAATATGATACGTCGACTCCCCAAACCAAAGTAAAAAAAGAACTGCGCAAAGTCTGTGAGTACAGCAGAAAGCTGGCGAAGCAAAAACTATACCTTTCAATTTGTGAATCAATGAGAGAGTGCAGAATGAGACTATGTGTGAGGTTAAAAATGCACCCTGGCACACCCTGATAGTAGATGAGAGCCAGACATGACAGGACACAAAATGCTCGTCATATATTTCAAATTCAGGGAGGAAAATGATGTCATCAATAAAATTGTGTTTAATAAGCCATGAAACTTTCAATGATCTCAGGTGTGATACTGGGGTGTGGCCACAGCGAGCACTTGTGATGTTGCTCACAGTGGGCCTCAGTGTGCTCAGGGAGGTTGTCTGTATGCCCAGACAGAGGAAAAATTACAGGGAACATTGGTCTGGATGTAGTCTTGTGATTTGTGGGTGTTTCAGTTGGTCAGGCTGAGACTGAGCAAGGCAGTAAAATCATGGTCGCTGATGGCATCAAAGTACTGAATGACGAAGGTGTCATATCGATTGAGTTTTTCTTCCCTGATGGCAAGGAAATAAAAGTTTGTACTCTTGCCGTGGTTTAAGGAGCATGAGGAATTATTTTCACACATGAACTGTCACCACACAGTTTTGACTTGTAAATTTTTGTGATGTGCTGGAGAAGACTTCATCCAGTGGTTTGAATCTCCGATCATAACACAAGATCGCTGTGAAAATTTAATTCTCTGAACTGTAACAAAAATTGTGACATTGCATAAATGTAAAGAAAAATGCCACAGTGAATGAATGCTGTAAGCATATCTAAAAGTGCTCATGCAAAATAGTTTAACAGTACAGTGCATGTAGACTGTTGATTATGGAGCCTTGACCAAAGTTATTCATTTTTTTCATGTAAGACAACCAAAATCAAACAGGGTATACCACTTATAATACAGAATAAAATATTATATGGTTCATAGTTATTGGTGGTACAATTGCATCATGGTTAGCGTAGCCACCTCACAGAAAAAAGGTCCTGAGTTCAAGTCCCTAGCTTGCGCATTTCTGGGTGCTGGGATGGATTTCATCCAGGTACAGGGATCCCTCACTTTCCACAGTTAATTAAGATCCCCTGACCGTTGAATTCGACCCCCCCCCCACACACACACACTGACCGTACATGTATATGTGTATATAATATCAATAAATACATATTCAATGCTTATAATAACCATTAAAAATTCAAAAATACATAAGATGTAAATAAAATAATAAAGAATAAAACAAATTAAATGTAATAAAAACAATGCGTAAGATGTAAATGTCGTGGGGCCGGTAGTGTAGTGGTTAGGGTGCTGCGCTCATGATCGGGAGGTTGTGAGCTCGAATCCCACTGAGACTCTCACTGTGCTAAGACCCCTGGGCAAGGTCTCAACCAAACCACAAGTGTGCCTCTGTCCACCCAGCAGTAATAATGGGTACCAGGAAAAATATACTGGGAAGGTAACCTGCGATGGACTAGAGTCCCATCCAGTGGGAGTTGAACTCCTGGTCGCTTCACGCTATGGAAACCGGGGATAAGCACCGGCCTGATGAGCCACGAGGCTCGGGTGTAAAAACCCAACAGACTTACCCCATAAAGTGTAAATAAAATATACATACACGTACATTTTTATGTGAGGTGAGTGTAAGGAGTTCTGATGGGGGGGGTTTGGGGTTGTTTTTTTAATTTGGTTGTTTAGGGGTTTTTTGCATAATTGGCCTTGTTTTGCTGCATGTTCCTTAACTTTTCTCCCTATTCTTCCTTAATTTCCTTATTTTTTAATTCAATTAATTTAAAAAAAAAAAAAAAACGTGATGCACTGAAGCCACATGAATTGAAGCACGAAGTAGCGAGGGATCTCTGTACTTCTATTTTCTCCTACAGTCCAAAGAAGTGCACATTAGATAATTTTTTTTTTTTTTTTTTTTTTCAAATTGCCCCTAGATGTAGTGTGAATGTGATTAGCTTTGTGTGGCCCTGTGATGGTCTGGCAAGCTGTTCAGAGTGTACCCTTCCTTCACCCAGTGAATCCAGCCTCCCTGAATTCCTAATAGAAGGATTAAGCATTTCAGCAAATGAGTGCTTAAGTCTCTGGTGAGTTTAGATACTGATGTGATGGTGAGTTTAGATACGTCTGTAATTAAAGACATGGCTTTTCAGGCTGTGTGTATGAAGCATGTAAAAGATTGCATGTAAGGTATGAAGAATTTGCGTCTCGTCCTGTTAAGCAGTAACACACAGCAAGATTGTAATGCCACTGGAGACCCTCCCAATGTCTCTCTCTCGCTCTCTCTCGCTCAACATTCAATTCAGTGTGTCAAGTGCAATGTGAGTGTCATAAATTAAGGCAGGCTTACATACAGGCATAGCAGGGTGTAATTTGTAGCCAAAAAAAAATAGGATTTTTTTTTTTTTGTTCATCCCACATATAATACAGAAGGAAGAGAGACGGGGGGTGACAGACTCAGAGCAATAATCTGCTCAACATCTCTCTTAGCCCTTGACTGTTGACATCACCCTCGATCATGTGTAAACTATTACAAAGAAATGGGCCACCATTTATTTAACTGGCCCCAGGAGGAAAGAAGGGATCAAGAAAAAGATGAAGGAAGAGAGAGATCAGACAGACAAAATTCAGCTACTCTCAGTGGATTTGCTCCTTCGTGCACTTTCTCCTTTTATAAGCTCTTTTTAAAGTTTATCTTCCCTTTTTTAGTTTCTGCCAAGATAATATAACAATATAATTGATATCATAAAAGCATTGACTAATTGCTCTTAACCGCTGCTCCTCCGCGTTGAGAGCGGCCAGTTGAGGTGGCTCGGGTATCTGCTCAGAATGCCTTCCGAACGCCTCCCTGGTGAGATGTTTCGGGCACGTCCAACTGGGAAAAGACCCCGGGGTTGACCTAGAACATGCTGGAGGGACTATGTCTCTCGGCTTGTCTGGGAACACCTCAGTGTGTGTGTGCCGCCCCCCTGGAAGAGCTGGAGGAAGTGGCTGGGGGAAGGGACGTCTGGACCTCATTGCTTAGGTTGCTGCCCCCGCATCCCGACCCCGGAAGAAGAAGAAGAAGATGATGATGATGATGATGATGATATTTGTTCTTATTCATAATGTAAATATGTTGTTTATTCCCTTTTTCTCATATCAAAATCTTGAAGGCCAAGTGTATAATGTAAGATTAATGCACCTAAAGTCACAGGTTTGAGGAGTTGTATTGTATTTACTGTATATCCCCATGGAAACTGTTATGAATTTTGAAGGTACCCGTTCCTGTTAAAACAGTACAGGTACAGATTAAAGCGCTTCAAATAATGCAAATGTAAAAGACTCGCTAAACTTTTATATTGGAATCTTGATGTCACTGAATGTTGCTTCACCTTTACCTCAGCGCTCTAAAGAACGCTATAAAACAGCAGGGGACAGAGTAATCACCATGCGCTCGCCATGTTCGCCTGTGAATTCAGATCTACAAATGACTGGAACAGCCAGCAACTGAAGGAGCAAGTGAATAAGTGTGATACTGGCTCACCTTCTTCAAACCAAGAAACACTTTTGATCCTCATGCATTTTTTACACACCTACAGGAAATTTTCATTCAACAATCTCAGCAATGAGCTTCCCTACTGACTACACAACAGCATTACCCAGAACCCCCCAGTGTTAAAATTCTGCTTTAGTACCACTCTGTGTGCAAGACGGAGGCAATCTACCTCATCAAATTTTGAGAAATATATACCATGCCATTGATAACCATTTCTTTATAAATTTCCAAATTAAAAGGGCGAGGTAGATTCTTTTTCACAATTATAGTAGACTACTTTGGCTTTATTCATAAATTTCATGATGCACCAATTTCAACTTTAAAAAGATGATTTTTTTTTTTTTTTTTTCCAAACTGTACTTAAACTAAAACAGTTGCGTCGTCCAAGAAGTTACATGTACAAAGTTCAAGTTACAGGATATTGAAAAACAAATGAGAATTTATGCTGTGCACACATCTAATATGCCTCGGGCCACTGAGCAGGGAAAAACATCGGCTTGTCATTTCTTCATTTCTACATTTCACACTGTCGCTCTGTCAGCATGTTCCCTGCAAGCTCCAGGTCTGTGTCGTCAACTCTTCCCTCTTCTTTTGCCCGCATCCGTCATTTCATTTTTCTCTAACCATGTCTTTTCAATATTGATAAACTGTAGCTATAGTTCAGCTCTTTTATATTTTTTATTATTTTATTATTTTAAATTAAACTACACTAGTTGTTCTTGTTGTAGTTGTATGCTTGTATTTTTTTTTACCCTTGTGGAGGCAGTTACATAATGAAATAATGCATGTCCTTACCTTCTTACCATTTTGCCCAGAACTATAACCATCACAAATACAGTGCTGTGACAAAGTTTTTGCCCCCTTATTGATTTTTTACTTTTTTTTTTTTTTTTTGCATCTTTGTCACACTTAACGTTTTCCAATCATCAAACAAATTTAAACATTACACAAAGATAACCCAAGTACTGTATTCAAAAAAATGCAGTTTTTCTGTTGTGATTTTATTTGTTAAGATAAAAATCCTATCCAAACCTACATGAACCTCGGTGAAAAAGTAATTGCCCCCTTGTTAAATGGTGAGGTAATTGTGATTAATCATATTATTGGGGAAGACTGAGTTCAATTGGGCCGCACCCAGGCCTGATTGCTGCCAGACATTTCCAATCAGGAGATCCCCAACATAATACCTGTCTGACAAGGTTAGGTTGGCCATACTGAACACACATCATCCTGCCCCTATCCAGTGAGCTTCAAGAGCAAACAAGAAAGAAGATTATAGAGACGTCTCAGTCTAGGAAAGGATACAAAGTCATTGGTAAATCTTTGAGACTCCAGCGGACCACTGTCAGAGCCATTATCCATAAATAGAGAAGGCATGCCACAGTGGTGACCCTTCCCAGGAGTGGCTGACCTACCAAAATTACTCCAAGAGCACGGCGCAGACTAACCGGAGAAGTCACAAAGGATCCACAAGCCACTTCTAAACAACTACAAGCCTCACCTGCCTCAGTTAATGCCAATGTTCATGACCCCAAAAATGGCATCCATGGAAGAGTTCCGAGGCGAAAGCCATTGTTGACAAAAAGGAATATCAAGACATGACTCACTTTTGCCAAGAATCATCTTGATTATCCCCAAAGCTTTTGGGATAATGTCCTCTGGACTGATGAAACTAAAATTGAACTTTTTGGGAGAAAAGTCTGGTGCAGAAGGAACACCGCATTTGATAAAAAGAACATTGTGCCAACAGTGAAACATGGTGGTGGAAGTGTGATGATCTGGACCTGCATTGCTGGTTCATGACCTGGGTGACTTGGCACGATTGATGGAACCATGAATTCTGCTCACTACCAAGACATCCTGGCGAAGAATGTTCGTCCATCAGTTCAAGACCTCAAGCTAAAGCACACCTGGGTTCTGCAGCAAGACAATGATCTGAAGCACACCAGCAAGTCCACTTCTGAATGGCTAAAAAGATCAAAATGAGGGGTTTTGGAGTGGCCTAGTCAAAGTCCTGACCTGAACCCTATCGAAGTGCTGTGACATGACCTTAAAAAGGCTGTTTATGTGGCCCAAAATTCCATCACATCGATATGAAAGACTCACCCATCGCCTCCTACCGCAAAAGCTTGAGTGCAGCGATTGCTGCAAAAGGTGGTTCAACCGGCTATTAGGTTTAGGGGGCAATTACTTATTCACACGGGCCCTTGCAGGTTCAGATGTTTTTTCCCTTAATAAATGCAATTGGCACTGAAAACTGCATTTTGGGTTTACTTGTGTTTTATCTTTGTATAATATTTAGGTTTGCTTGATCTGAAATGGATGACAGTGACAAACATGCAAAAAAATGTCAGAAATTGGCCTTGGGGGTAAAAACGTTGGCACAGCATTTTATATTGCTAACCCCAACTGTACGCTAATCCTGATCTAAACGCCATTTCTAGCCTGAACTATAAAATTCTTAATCCTCAAGACACACTTTGAAAAAGTGAACACAAAATGTCTTCACTTCTCATAGAAGTCCCACCCCTGTTCTGGTCTTCTATATGCTGCAAGTACAAAGTATATGTACACATTTAAGTCTCCTTTGTCTGTGTCCTAGTTGTCTAAATTATGGTTAATTGTAATACTCCTTGGTTTCCTGTTTGCATATGATGGCTTCTCCCTGTTACGGGCTAATGGTCATCTGGCTAAAACGCTCGTTAATCTCAATATCACAGCCTCGGTCCTGACCAGCGGTAGGGTCACCATGGCACTGAGAAAATGGATTTGAAAATTGCAGTGATATCGCAACAAATCATATTTCGGCAGCGTACAAAACAGGAAATGTGTTTCAACCAGGCACACTGTATATGTAATACATGCATAGCTAGATATCTGGTGGAAACAGGATAAATATTGGAGTTTCAGTAGTATCCTATTCCTGAAGTGTGAAATAAAGAGATGGCAAGGAAAGGGATTAAATGAGTTGTTGGTGTCTGTATGTGCTCTGACTAGTGAGTAAGGAAACTGCCACAGGCTCTTTCTGTCTCTGTCTCTAATGAAGCATGTCTTCAGTGTATGGGATGCTTGGTGACATACAAGAAAACTGTAGGCACCGTTTATTTATTTGCTTATTTATTGGTTTATTATCATCCAATCATTAATTCATATATTTGTTTTGTTTGTTTATTTGTACGTTTATTAATGTCATGTATAGATAACACTATTGTGCATGTCCCTAGCGCATTGCCAAGACATGGGTGTTACTTGAATAATCCTCAGAATGACAATGAAGTAAACTGACAGTTTGGGGAAAAGTTGTTTTCACCTGAAGGTGAAAATGGTGGAGGAGAATATGCTTAAAAATACTAGATAACATTAAAAAAAAAAAAAAACACTGTATATGTGAGCATTGTCAAACTTCAGCTAGCAAACAGAGTGTTTGTTGTCATGCCTCAGTATTCTCATTGTGCATGAACACTTATGAAGTGTATCAGACCCAGACAATGTTATTCATGCCGTTACCCTTTCAGCCATATTCAGCACAAAATATATTGAGATAGCAAAGCACACATACAAACACTACCACTATTCCACCATTTTTATTGGAAATAACAACCCTGCCAGTTGTGTTTTTCATTTTTCCTCTATGTACCAGTTTCTGCATCCTTCTCTCTTTTTTTGACTGATTGTTTTAATTTAAAAACACACTTATCTATTTATTTTTTTCCTTTGCACAGACTTCGTATCAGTCAAGACCAGGTCAGCCCAATCTAATTTTCCCGTAAAATAGAAAAATGCAAAAAGAGTAAGAAGATACTACCCCCACCCCCCACTCCCATCCCGGTCTCTTTGTTCTTGCTCTCTTGTGTGTCTCCATTGTTTTGACCTCCAGATTTTAAAATAAGGTGAGGAAAAAGGCAAAGAAAAAAAATGCATTGAAAATTTATGCAGCCTGGGTGGTGTGAAATGAATTGTAAGAAGTGCCCAACTTCAATGTTAGACATGAAAAATACACAATGGGAAGCAGCAAATTTGAACTGCAGATGAGCTCTACAGATGGGCAAATTATGGTAAAAATGTTAGACAGAAAATTGCATTTTTTTTTTTAACAGAGGTACTGAGATGCATATATAAACAGATATATGCCACACAAAACCCCTGAACACACTCACACCTATTCTTCAAAGTCACATAATATCTCTTAATAGAGATTTCTGCTCTTTCCACACTGAATCCGCACCACTTTGCATATATTTTATGCTTATACTGGGTCAGACCACAAACATTTACCTCGGTGGTATACTTGTGGTGCCTTAACTAATAATAACAGCACTGCTTTTGCTTGTATCTGACTGTCGTTATGACATTTTATCCAGACCAGAATAGACATAGCAGTGGAATAGGATATGGGAATAATATCTTTCAAAGACGCCTGCAGGCAGTAATCCACTCAAGTCTGTCTGTATCTCAAACAAGCTATCAAAGTTGCAGCAAGGTCCCCACATCATGGTCACATCCTCAGCATATAAAGATAAAAGATGGTCAGAGAATAAAAGCTCAACCTTGTGAAATGGTTAGGGGTATTAGACAGGCCTGGTCAAAAGTCAAAAGTCAATGGCCAGCGAGTAAAGTCATACTCCAAAATCAAGTATTTCTTCCAGCTTCTGTGCCCTCGTCTGCAGTCCAGTGTCCCTCCTTCACTTTTCAGTTCCACGTACAGTATATTTATTTAGAAACCATTTGTGTATAGTATTGATGTCAGTAATAGAGTCAGTCCTTTAACAAAAATTACAATAGCATTATAATGAAATAAAATATAAAGCTATTGTGGTGTGTTTCTTCTATACATTCAAAAACTAAACTGGCCCAAAGTGGAGCTGTTGGGATGTCGTTGTTGTCATTTTTTCAACAACATTACAGCTGGTGCATTCATAGTCACTACACTTCAACAATAAAAAATCATTAGCATTTTTATGCTACTATTAAGTGAACCAGAAAGAAGAGCTCAGCATCCATTAGTGTTATCAAAAGAAAACCCCACATATTGTTGTACTTTAGCAAAAAAAAAAAAAAAAAGTCTACTGTTTGTATCATTATTGTAAAAGCCAACATAATTTAATTTGATTTCCTTTTATATTACTATTATTACTAAAAGTGATGGATGCTGATAAGTCCGCAATAGACAAGCAAATAAAGGATGATGGGTTTGAAAGACTGAAATCTTGTCTTTATTGTTTTTGTTGAAGCCTGTTTTCTTTCGGTGGAATGTGCTTAAAATAAAACAAAGGTTAAGATGTAAATCAGGTTTCCAACATATTATAATCTATGCTCACACTACACTAGAAAAAGCGTTCATAGAAACAGCACACCACATTATAATATATTCCAAAAATTAATTCTCATTATTCTTCCTTTTCTTTTTGTTGTTGTTCCCCTTCTTTTTTTCTTCTTCTTCTTTCTACTGTTCCCATTAGGGTTTGCCAAAGTGTATCATCCTGAAAAGATCTAATCTGCATGTTTGACTTGGCACATGGTTTTTGCCAGATGCCATTCCCATCCCATCCCATTTACCCAGGCTTTGGACCAGCATTAACAATTCCTGGGTTATTCCCAAAATACAACCAAATATAATACAGGGTAATTCATATATATAAGATGTATACATTATATATGCATATTTATACTAGGGGCAGTGGTGGTCTAGTGGTATAGGACGCTGGATCGCTGATCCAAAGGTTGGGGGTTCGAGTCCCACTCTCCACAGGGTTGTCACTGTCCCCCCCCCAGTGCAGCTAACTGGGTTATCAAAGGCGGGCCATGTCTCTCACGGTCTATGGTGTGAGGCATGTAAAAGAACCATTGCTGACTTTCATAAAGAGTAGCTGCAAAGTCGTCAGCGTGTTTCTGTCCCTTGCTAAAAAGGGTTGTGACAGGAAGGGCATCCGACGTAAAAACCTCTGCCAAATCAAACGTGCGAATCAGATGATTCGCTGTGGCGACTCCCGAGTAACAGGGAAAAACCGAAAGGAAGACAGACAGATATGCATATTTATACTGTATATTTTAATACACATTTGTTTTCCACTTTAATCGAAGCATATGCTTATTTTAATATTGTTATCTATTCTGCAAAAACACATGGCATTAGAGCAATACATAAAATCATTCAGATACGGGTCAAGAGCTTCAGTTAATCTTCACATCAAACATCGTAATAGGAGAAAGTGTGACCTCTGTGACTTTAGCCATGGCATGGTTGTTGGTGTCACACTGATAGAATACATCGTCAATGTGCATTTGTGCAGGTATTCCTAATAAAGTGGACAGTGATATTACATGGAATGGGTTGGTGGAACAACTAGTTTTGGGTTTCCTTTTATCTCTCAGGAACATGCCAGCCCTGACCAGGAAAAATATTGATCATATTTGATGTATACTTTTTTGCCAAATCTTTGTGAACAACTGACCATTACACCAATATATGTGCTTACGAACCATCCCATTCCCGGTTTAATCCCCTTGAACTTTTATGATAACCTCTACTCTTTGGGGGAAATCTGTAAGGATTTGTTCTCATTTAACCATTAATTAATTAATTAATTAAGACCATTATTGCGGTCAGGGGCACAATCAGTGTTCAAGTTAATTTCAAAGGTGTTCGTGCCATTGTGTACAGGACATTCAAATTCTTCACCAGCATTGAAATTAGCATTATTGTTGTTTTTATGTAGTGGTGGTTGTTGATGATTATTAACTTAATGAACATTAATATAAATCAGGCAAATTAGAACATAGAATGAAAACATATGTTCTAACCTTTCTGACCATTCAGAGACTCAACTTCTGTCTTGATCCCCAAAAGATTCACTGTTTTGTTTTCCCCATCTCTTGGGATGCGATTTTAAAAGACATGGTCTGCCACTGTCAAGTAAAGTGACCGTTTATGGCAAGTCTTTTCAACCAGCTGAGAAAAATATTCTAATGCTCATAAAGCAGTGGCCCTTATGTACATATCTTGTGTACTTATATTACTTGTTGACACAATGAATTGCCAGTAATAAATTAGTTTATTAGTTCTAGCAATTTGCCAGCAAAGATTCTCGGTAAGCTTCATATCCAGTCAATTATGCTATAATCATTAGCTGACATGTTTCTAGAAGCATGGATTTAGGAAACAATATGTGCCATGTGCATTATGAAACTTTTTATATTTTTGATCAAGTTTCACGGATGATATGACAATGAAACAAATATTTATCATATCTAAACAACATATATGTTACATCAAATATATTACATCAATCGGAGGGCAGCGATGGCCTGGTGGTAAGGTGCTGGATTACTGAGTGTAAAGTTGGGGGTTCAAGCCAAACCATCAACGGTTGTTACTGCTGTCACCCCAGTGCATCTAACTGGGTTATCAAGGGACAGCCATGTCTCTCAATGTCGAGATGAGGGGTGTCAAACATACAGCCCGCAGGCCTTAACCGGCCCACCAAGGGGTTCAATCTGGCCTGCAGGATAAATTTGAAAGTGAAAAAATGCAATGAGACATGAGCTAGAATTTTTTTTCATAAACTGCGATTCCTAAATTGTCAGCTAGGGGCACACTGTTTTAGACACGGAGCAGCTCAGAAAAGAAGAAGAAGAAGAAAAAGACAAAACAATGCTGAGATAGACACAGCTAATGTTCAGTGATTACTATGATTCATCGACTTACATTTGTAGTCGCCTTTACACACTCATTAGCCAAAATGTCTTTGTCAAAAAGGAGAAAAATGGATACTGACTGTAGAGTTTTCCAAGAAAAACAGACAGCTTCGTATTTATTCACAGAGGTGAATGGGTAACCTCTGTGTTTTGTGTGTATGCAACATGTGTCGGTGTTTAAGGAGATTAATATTCAGCGGCACTATGAAACTCTGCATTGTGAAAAATATGACAGTCTGCAAGGACAACTCAGACCAGAGAAGACAAATGAGTTGTTGTAGGATCTGAAGAAACAGCAGTCTTTTTTCACTCGGAGTTGAGAGGTCAGTGACACAAAAGTAAAAGCGACATAATTGCTAACAAATTAGCATTAGCATCGAAGCCGAATTACGAAGGGGAGTTCATCAGGTAAGTGCGACTGTCGTTAATGCTGACATGAAACGGTACAAAGACAAGATTTCAGGATTGCTGTGGAAGTTTGAGAAATGGTTTCAGGTCTTTGGTGAACTCAAGACAGAATTCGTAGTTTTTCAACTTCAGAGTCAAATCTTCTGATGTGCAGTCGACATCCAATTAGAAATAATTGATTTGTAGTCTTCTTGTCCTTTCGGCTTTTCCCTTCAGGGGTCGCCACAGCGAATCATCTGCCTCCATCTCACCCTATCCTTTGCATCTTCTCTTATACCAGCTACCTTCATGTCCTGCTTCACTACATCCATGAATCTTCTCTTTGGTCTTCCTTTGGGCCTTCTGCCTGGTAGTTCCAACCTCAGCATCCTACTACCAATATACTCACTATCCTTCCTCTGTACATGTCCAAACCATCTCAATCTAGCCTCTCTGACTTTGTCTCCAAAACGTCTTACATGTTCTGTCCCTCTGATGTGCTCATTCCTGATCCTATCCATCCTCGTTACTCCCAAAGAGAACCTGAACATTTTCATCTCTGCTACCTCCAACTCTGATTCCTGTCTTTTCCCCAGGGCCACTGTCTCTAAACCATACAACTTCGCTGGCCTCATCACCGTCTTGTACACTTTTCCTTTTATTCTTGCCGATACTCTCCTATCACACATCACACCGGACACTTTTCTCCAACCATTCCAACTAGCCTGCACACGCTTCTTCACCTCTTTTCCACGCTCTCCACTTCTCTGGATTGTTGAGCCTAAGTACTTAAAATCCTCCACCTTCTTTATCTCTGCCCCCTGTAACCTCACCGTTCCTCTTGGGTCCTTGTCGTTCACACACATGTATTCTGTCTCACTGAGGCTAACCTTCATTCCCCTCCTTTCCACGGCATACCTCCACATCTCTAAATTTTCCTCCACTTGTTCTCTGCTCTCACTACAGATCACAATGTCATCTGCAAACATCATAGTCCATAAATAATTGATTTGTAGTGTGATACAAAATTGAAGAACACATTTGCCTCAGTGGACTTGGACACATTTTATCAGTATTTCCTGCCAGGGTTCCCCAAATTAACAGCCCAAGCTGCAAAATAAAATGTAGTGCATGTTTGGGACTCCCCACCTTTGTGGACAGGTTTTCTCAGAAATGAACATCACTAAAACAAAACTGTGTTCAAGGCTCACACACCAACCCTTCAATGCCATTCTGAAACTGGCTGCTGCTCAGGACCTAACCCTGACATTCGTGCATTTGTACAGGCTGAAATATGCCAAGTTTCAGGAGCAAAAACAAAAGTACAGGGATCCCTCACTTTCCGCAATTAATTGGAACCGAGACCTCCGCGACTGCTGATTTCCACGAAGTAGGATCGCACGTGTATGTATGTGTATAATATCAATATATGTAAATAAAATATAAATACACACATACAGATGCGCACCTCACATAAAAATGAAAGTAGTTTTGTTGGAGGATTTGGGTTGGGTTTTTTTTTGTTGTTGTTGTTTTTGTTTTTTTTGCATAATTGGCCTTGTTTTGCGGCATTTTCCTTAACCTTTTCCCTATTTTTCCTTAATTTCCTTTTTTTTTTTTTTTTTTTTTTTTTTTTGGTGAATATTTTTGAAAAACCCGCAATGCACTAATTTTTTTAATTTGATGAGTATTTAAAAAAAAAAAAAAAAAAATCACGATGCACTGAAGCCACATAAATTGAAGTGCGAAGTAGCGATGGATCCCTGTAGTTCCAATAATCCAGCATCTGATACATCAGCAAGCTTTATTTATCAGCACTTTTTTAAATGCCGTAAAGACCTTTGTTTATGTTTGTATGAGCGCTATGTATGTACGTCAGGCGGTCTGTTATTTTGTATTGTGGCTTCTTTTTATTACTGTAGTTATTGTGCATAGTCTTGGCATTTTGTTGTTATTTTTGGTAAGTAATATTGTACACGATTTCTTTATTCTTTTACTCTAGATTTAATTTTAATTTAATTTACATGTATTTGTGGAACGGTCCTGACACATTCGCAAAATTGATTTTCCGGCACCTCCCGAAACTGCCGGATAATTGGAACCAGTCTGAATACCAAGGATATCTAATTGAAATGTGTGATGTTTCGGCTACATAAAATCCCTTGTTTGGAAAGATTCATATAAGCAGGTAATATTACCTGAATGGCAGCCACAGTTACCGTTTAATGATTGACAATTCCCTTATCAATTCATCACTTTAATTAAGACGCAGAGATTTCAAGTGGTTATGTTTTGTATTGTTGCATTCCATTAGAATCACTTCACTACCCCACACTTCACAACCCAAACGAGAAAAAGAAAATGAATAAGTGAGATCTAGAAAAGCCTATGAAAAATCAGTTCCCTCTAGATAAGCCCAACCCTGAAGATGAGGATGGTGCTCAACCCTGTTCCTCGAGATCTATCTCCCTGAAGACTTTCACTCCAAATATAAATGGTGCCCACCTGGCAGATCTAATTTTGATAATCTTTCCCCTAGGTATGAATGAGTGACTGTGAAGTGTGTGATGGCCCTGTAATGGATTAATGAGCTGTTCACGCTGCATCCCACCTTTGCCCAAAAATAGCTGATAGACACCAACCTCCCCTTGACCCTGGAGAATTTTTTTCTAATTGGATACACTGTACTAATCCTGCAAGGGAAATTATTGTCTCTACATTTAACTCATTCAAATTACACACACACACACACACACACACACACACACACACACACACACAAATGAGCACATGCACTTGTAGCAGTGGGCTCCTAGAAATTGCTGTGCACAGAGAGTAGTTGGGGGTTAAGGTGCCTTGCTCAAGGGCACTTCAGAATTGAAGGTGAAGGAAGGAAGTGGAGCTCACCCCCCCCCCCCCCCCCCCACTTTTTCCTGCTAATGTGCGAATAGTTTCAAATGAGTTTTAGTTCCTAAACCTGCTTCTCTAATCATCAGGCCATAGCTGCACCCACTTCAGTTTGATAAATTAAGCAGTTCATCAAATTAATTAACGAAAAGATGGTTTATAGTTTTTGTAAATAAATGAATAAATAAACAGGCTTCATTGGAAAAAGTGACTCAAAATAGGGGACTGTTATGCACAGTTGCAAAACTGAAAGGTAGATGGTTCTTGACATTCATGAATACATATTTTTAGAAGGACCATAGAGTGAAATAAGAGGAAAATGCATGCAGGTTGACTATGTCCCATGCAGGATATATAACCTTAAGAATTATTAGCGACTGTAAGGTGATGGCAGAGGATAGTATTGCTAGATAGCATCAGTAGATAGGATGTCAGATGAATTTAGAGCTAAAGAAGAGAACGAGAGTCAGAAGTGAAACAAAGATCACATGATGGAAGCTAAAGGAGAAAGACAAAGGAGGTAAAATAGGCATAGCAGTCAGGGGATGCAGGATGATTGGACAGCTACATCAGTTGTGGTGAGAGACACAGGTACTGTAGAAAGGTATATTTGGGTGGTATCACGATAGAGAAAGAAAGACAAAGAGACTTTGTGATGGATTGAGAAACTTCATGCAAGCATCAAGGGAAAATTATTAGAGAGCCGAGAAAGTTCACAAGTGTACAGAGAAATATGGTGGAGAAAGATTTGGTAAAAGCTCAGGATGAGCCGAGCCATACAATGAGTTGTATGAGAAGCTGAACACAACGGAAGGAGAACAGGACTGGCCAGGGAGACGCAAAAGACATAATACAAGCTAGATTAATAAAGGACGCACATAGTAAAGTGCTAACAAGTGAGGCATGTGTGTTGGAAAGGTGAAAAGAGTATTTTTGGATCCTGATGAATCAAGAAAATGGTTAAAGAACGTGGAGAGAATGGATCAGAAATTGCAAGGAATTAGTACGGATAAAGTATGAGCAGGGCGAAAAGGTTAAATAATAGAAAGGCAGTTGGCCCGAATGATATATTGGGAAAAGCAAAATAGCAGTTGACTTTTTAACCAATGTTCAACAAAATCTCGGAAAGTAAGAGGATATTTTGAAGGTGGAGAAGTGTTTTTTAATAACTTTCACGAACAAGGGACATGTGCAGAGTTTCAGTAACTACAGAGGTATTATGTTGATGAGTCACACCATAAAGTTACGGTTGAGCGAAGTGGAATCCAGGCTAAGAGGAGAGGTGGTGATCTGTGAACAGCAGCATGGTTTCATGTCACGGAAGAGCATCACAGATGCCAAGTGCATGACGGAGTGCCAAGAGACAAGTTTTGGTGCTGTTTAAGGAAGTCAGGTGTGCCAGAGAACTATGTGAAGGTTGTACAGGATATGTACTGGTACAGGTGTGCATTAGGGATGATGGACTGGTTCAAAGTGGAGGTGGAATTGCAGCAAGGGTCGGTTCTGAGCCCTTTCCTGTTGCAGTGGTCATGTTCAGGATGATAAGGTCAGACAAGAGACCCTGTGACTTCAACACTCCATAATATTTACTGATGACCTGTGAGAGCAGGATGTAGGTGGAGATGAATTTGGAGGGGCAGCAAGGGGTAGAGGTGATGAGGGTATGTGAAATCATTTCGTGTTAAAACATCAAAGTCAAGCGAACACGGGAGTGCATGCAAAGTGGAATGAGTGGAGAAGAGTGACTGGAGTGATATATAATAAAAGGGCATCTGCAAGAGTGAAGAGGAAAATGTATAAGACAGTAGTGAGGCTACGTGCTGTATGGATTTTAGATGATAGTGCTGTCAAAATGACAGGAGGAGGAACTGAGGGTGGCAAAGGTGAAGATGCTGCGATTGTCTATGAGAGACAAGAATGGACAGAATTAGAAACAAATATCTTCGAGGAAGAATGCAGGTAGGATTATTTCGGGATAAAATGAGAGAGGCCAGATTGAGATTGTTTGGCCGTTGTGCAGAGGAGTAATGAGAGGTATATTGGTAGAAAAATGTTGAGGACTAAACGGACAGGTAGGAGGAGAAGAGATGTATAGGTGTAGTGAGGGAGGACATGCAGGTTGCTGTGATGAAGAAGCATGCAAATGGTAGCACGAGATGAAGATAAAGATTGGCTGTGGTGACCCTTAAGGGAAGCAGCAGAGCAAAGAGGAAGATGAAGAAGAGAAACGAGGAGGAGCAGAAGAAGAAGAGACTAGCACAAGGTTAAAAAGTAAAGTTTCGTTAGCGATGCTTTGATAATTTGCTTTGACAGTATTATGCTGTAAGAGTCACATTTACAACTGTGCTACACTGGTCTTGTGTGTGTGTGTGTGTGTGTGTGTGTGTGTGTGTGTGTGTGTGTGTGTGTGTGTGTGTGTGTGTGTGTGCACGTGCACGCGTGCTTGTGCTTGTCTGCAGGTGCAGATGCAGAGAAATGCAGGTCTCTCAGTATCACTAGTGGGAACTTCACATTCTTTTGTGGCTTGACTGAGACCCACATTTTATTTTGTGAACATCTTTTCGTATCAATGTTACGTCTACAGTAACACTGCAGATGACATAAAATTAAAAGAGATTTGAATAAAACAGATACGATAACGGACACACCAATCAAAATATACATCAGTTATAACGAGCTGCCATGTCTTTTTTCATCTTGTTGATATTAGTCAGATTAAAGACACTCCATTCAATTGAACAGTTGGAAACAGGTTATGTGGGTGGAAGTCTTCCTAAGAGCAAACCAATTTGCATGCGATCAAAAAAATAACAGAGTATGTCTTATCGTACCACATTGCCTCCTTCTATTGCTCTGAGATTGAAGTTTTGCGCTGATTACAGCAGGATCTACATAACACTGCTTGCAGTTTCCAAATGGCAGCCTTCTCATAAATCTTACTATTGGGAAACTAATGATGTGCATTTTTGGTTGAAACTGAATGGGGGATGGTTTTATTTCAGCCTTCTGCTGTTTTTTAGACAGTTGTTTCAGTATTCGCATACAGGCCTGTCAGAGAGATGCAGATTTCAGCCCTTCTTCCCACCCAAGGCTGCTTTTCCCTGTTTGAAATATGCTGTCATAATTTTGGACACTGTCTCTCTTGACACTTTTTTTCAGTTTCTTTGACTGGCATGCTAGTAATTTGCCACCAAGCTTTCTTCTTTCACAGTTAAGTTAATGTTTTAAAATACGTTTTATCAATTAAACTAACATTAAAATGAAAATTAGTCTGTTGCCCATTTTCATTTAAATATATGCATGTAATAATATAATAATGCAATAATAATATATGTTAATATTATATCATAATTGTATAGAATAATGTAAATAATATTGTTTGAATGTCTTTGTCATTTAAACTACATATTTCGTTTATATTTCAGTATCAACTGTTGGTTTTATCAGATGACAAAATACAGCAAAGTACCCACACTTTGTATTTCATGAAGAAAATCAGTTTTAGCATGCAAAAACAAAAAAATGGAAATTCCCCTGATCCTTACTAAATTATTGCTTTTGTTTGTACAGTGGTACCTCACCTTACGAAATTAATCCGATCAAGAGCCTTTTTCGTAACTTGGATTTTTTTGTAAGTTGAACTGCATTTTACATGTAAAATGTGTGATTCGTTTCAAGGCCCCCAAAACTACCCCCTATACCCTTTAAAAATGCTAAAAGTATACCTTTTAAGCCCTCCTTCTGCTTCAATATCGTACCGATGGTAGACAGGTTTGGCCATATTCCTTTGCGATATCACTCAACCGCGTTCCAAGAGCCCGCTTCTTCTTTTCACTTGCACTGGGAATCACATGCGCATGTGTTGACCATGTCTTCTTAGCAGAGTTATAATCTTACAAATGTTTATGCACGTTTAAAAGCCTGAGCCAAAAGGTAAAGTTGCAATGAGTACACTTGAAAAACTCCTGAAACAACAGTAACTCTGTCCTTTACACAAAAAGCATTTTGGATGCTCCATAATAGTGAATGGGCGGGAGCTGCGTCATCCCTCCTAGCCAATGGGAGGCCAGCGGGGCGGGATGTTGGGAGATAGCCAATGAGAGGGAGCTGCAGCATCCCTCCTAGCCAATGGGAGGCCAGCAGGGCGGGATGTTGGAAAATGTAGTCAATTGGAGAGTAACCTGTGCATTGTTTGAATTTTTTAGATGGTGCTTTTGTAACGTGAACTTGTTTCGTATCCAGAGACAAAAATTTTAGGAAAATGTTTTTCGTAACCTGGATTTTTTGTTTGTTGGGGCTTTCGTAAGTTGAGGTTCCACTGTATAGTAAAACAGTAACATCAATTTTGGTGTACAGTAAGCCCTCATTATTCACAGGGGATACGATCCACCCCTACCCACGAATCCCGAAAAGCCGCGAATTATTGATGCGGTTTTAAAACCTTGTGTTTGATATTGCATATTAAGTACTTGGTCTCAACAGTCCAGAGCGATGGAGAGTGTGGAAAAGAGGTGAAGAAACGTGTGCAGGCAGGTTGGAATGGTTAGAGAAAAGTGTCCGGTGTGATGTATGATAGGAAGGTATCGGCAAGTATGATAGGTGATGAGGCCAGCGATGTTGTACGGTTTAGAAACAGTGGCACTGAGGAAAAGACAGGAGGCTGAGCTGGAGGTAGCAGAGATGAAAATGTTGAGGTTCTCTTTGGGAGTAACGAGGATGGATAGGATCAGGAATGAGTACATCAGAGGGACAGCACATGTTAGATGTTTTGGAGACAAAGTCAGAGAGGCTAGATTGAGATGGTTTGGACATGTACAGAGGAGGGATAGTGAGTATATTGGTAGTAGGATGCTGAGGTTGGAACTTCCAGACAGAAGGCCTAGAAGAAGACCAAAAAGGAGATTTTTGGATGTGGTGAAGGAGGACATGAAGGTAGTTGGTATAAGAGAAGATGCAGAGGACAGGGTAAGATGGAGGCAGATGGTTCGCTGTGGTGACCCCTGAAGGGAGAAGCTGAAAGGAAAAGTATATTACATGCGCTAAAATGTGCTTCTTAAACACATCCTATAGACAGTCTTACTCATTGATACAGTAATAATGTAGTAATGATTGAGTAAAAACTTTAATTTTCTACTGTGAGATATATATATATATATATATATATATATATATATATATATATATATATATATATATATATAGCCTAGAACATGTAGTGAACTGTAATCAACAGAAAAATAATTTGCTTGTGAATACCCTATGAATAGTTATACACATAAAAATACGTATGTACGTACATACATGAATAAATTTGGTGTATTTTCTTATTAAAAAAATAATAATAATACAAAAAAATGGATAAATTTTAATAAACATGCTACAGTATGTAAAATCCCACACACAAACATTCTAAGCACTTACCAGGGGGACGGGGAAAGAGTGTGCAGTGTTGACAGGTCGTGGCCGTCATCATATTGATAATTTCATCTGCAACCAATCAGCCGGAGAAAGAAACAACAGCCCTCAGCCATTGGCTAAATTTTAATTACGTGCTAATAATGTTACCTGGGGCAGTGGTGATCTAGTGGTTAGGGTGCAGGATTGCTGATCCTAAGGTTGGGGGTTCGAGTCCCCACAAGGTTGTCACTGTTCTCCCAGTGCAGCTAACTGGGTTATCAAAGGCAGGCCATGTCTCTCACCGTCTATGGTGAGGTTCATGTAAAAGAACCATTGCTGACTTTCGTAAAGAGTAGCTGCAAAGCCGTCAGCGTGTTTCTACGACCTGGAGATGGATGGGCTCCGCCAGGCCAAATCAGCCCAAGTCTCGCCATGAAGGCAGCTTAATGACATCCTCGGATGTTAAGGGATAAGTGAAGTGAAAAAGAATGTTGCCTGACCTGTCGCTAATTTAAAAACATTATGAAAAGAAAGCCTTTGAGAGCAAAATTCGCGAGTATGCGGCGCTGTGAATGGTGAACCGCGAATGGGCGAGGGCTTACTGTATATGAAATGAAATGGGGAGATAATATAAGGCAATAATGTGGGCAGTGGTGGCCCGGTGGTAGAGTGCAGGATTACCGATCTCAAGGTTGGGGGGTTTAAGCCCCACTGTCTGTCTTCCTTTCGGCTTTTTCCCTTTTACTCGGGAGTCGCCACAGCGAATCATCTGATTCGCACGTTTGATTTGGTAGAGGTTTTTACGTCGGATGCCCTTCCAGTCACAACCCTTTTTAGCAAGGGACAGAAACACGCTGACGACTTTGCAGCTACTCTTTACGAAAGTGGGGGTTCGATTCCCACTCTCCACAAGGTTGTCACTGTCCTCCCCAGTGCAGCTAACTGGGTTATCAAAGGCCGGCCATGTCTCTCACTGTCTATGGTGTGAGGCATGTAAAAGAACCATTGCTGACTTTCGACAAGAGTAGGCTGCAAAGCCGTCGGCGTGTTTCCGCCCTGCGATGGCCTGCCGAGCTGTCCAGGGTGTACTCTGCCCTCGCCCGAAGTTGGCTGGGATGGGCGCCAGCCTCCCCGCAACCCTAATTAGGATTAAGCGGTTACAGAAAATGAACTATTAGTTTTACCTTGTGATAATGTCTGTTAAAGAGGGGAACATTACCTTTGTCATTTGGGACTCTTATAACGTTTCATGATGTGAGTTGGTCTACTCTGCACAGAAATACTGATCTTCAGTCCATTATATCTGAATGTGCATCCTGGGTGCGCACAACATGGCTTGAAGTCTGGTCTAATACTCATCTGAAATCCTAACTCTTCATTCTTAAGCATGAAGCATTCGTAAATGAAGTGAATTGGAGTAAGTTGAAAATACTCAGTGCTAATTAAAGCTGGTAAGAAGTTAATAGAAAATTAATGAATTAGGTCATGATTTATGGGAAGATTTTCTGTGAATGTGTGTATGAATTAATACATATAACTTTTGTTTTACAGACGTTCCCCGACTTACGTTCATCCGTTTTACATTTTTTCTTTCTTTTTTTTTTTCCAAAAAAAAGTCTAATTTTGAGTTTAGACGTACCTACGTAGTACGCTGACGTAATGACACAATGATGTAATGACGCTGCGTCCATTGTTTACAAACGACAGACTGAACATGCCCCTCCTTCTTCCCAGTTCAGTTTTATATATCAGTTATATAGCGTGTTACTCTTATGGGGCAGTGGTGGTATAGGGTGCTGGATTGCTGATCCCAAGGTTGGGGGTTCGAGTCCCACTCTCCACAAGGTTGTCACTGTCACCCAACCCCCCCCCCCCCCCCCCCCCCCAATGCAGCTAACTGGGTTATCAAAGGCAGGCCATGTCTCTCACTGTCTATGGTGTGAGGCATGTAAAAGAACCATTGCTGACTTTCGTAAAGAGTAGCTGCAAAGTCGTCAGCGTGTTTCTGTCCCTTGCTAAAAAGGGTTGTGACAGGAAGGGCATCCGACATAAAAACCTCTGCCAAATCAAACGTGCGAATCAGATGATTCGCTGTGGCGACTCCCGAGTAAAAGGGGAAAAAGCCGAAAGGAAGACAGACAGCGTGTTACTCTTGTGTTAAGACGTTGTCTCTGTGTTCTTTGTGTTTACACTGTTTTGCGGACTTTTGTAACCCGAAGCAAATATGGTTGGTTAGAAGCGTAAACCGACTAGCATGGGTGCGAGTCTCATACACAGAGATGAATTAAGTACCTTGCTCACTTGAAAGACCGGAAGTCCGCATAACCCGCGCTTTGTTTCAAGCAAGTAAACTACTTTCAGCAAGTGCACTACTTTCAGTATTGAGCGCCTCACATATTGTAAGCATTGATTGGCTGTTTTAAGCTTCATGTAAACTGAGTCGGCTCAGCTTCATGTCATGTGATTCAACTCAGCTTCATGTCATGTGACCATCCGTTGACCATCGGAACCATTTACAAGCAGAAAGATTGCATCATAGAGAATGTTAAAGGTTATATTTGATACTGTATTTGATATTTGATGAGTGAATTTGACTAAAATGTATCAATTTGAAATTATTTTGCTTGAATTTAATTTATTTGAAATTGATGTTGATATTATTTGATATATTTGATATTATTTTACAATGTTATGTTTATAATAATTGATTTAGGGGTGTTTTATGAAATACAATAATAGTATTTAATTTATGTATAGTACAGTAGTACAGTATGAGCATCATACGTCACATGTCATACGTCACTGTAACAACTTACGTTCACTTTCAACTTACGTTCGGCCGTCCGGAACCAATTAAAAATGTAAGTCGGGAGTGTCTGTACTTATATAAAGTCATTTTCCCTATGCAAATATTGTCCAAAGTAGTAGCTAAATTTATTGAGTAACTGATATGGTTGGGGGTATACTCATATGACAGGAGTAGTATTGTCTAGTATATAGTATGTAGTATTACATAATAATAGTATTATATGGTTGTTTCACACCTCCAAGGTCTCAAAAGATATGTGTCTGCTCTTGGAGACAAAGCTCTCAGATAGATAGGTGTCTGTATATATAATATCCATAGATGTATATATATATATATATATATAGGGTTTTTTTTTTTTGATGGTTCAGACCAGACATACTAGGTTTCACCCAGCATGCACGATGGGACTTGAGTATCAATAACGAATGGCTCCCCATACATTTGATATATGAGCCTACAGTCGGACTTAATGGACTGGCGTGTTTACTGGTGGAAGTTGCTTTGGAAAACATGTAAAGTAAGAAATGTAAGCCTTACCTCCTCGACCTCTGAATACGATGTCTAGCTTTTCTAAAAAAGTCTGCCTTGGAAATGTATTTTTAAGAATGTCTGACACCTGGGCAACTCTCCTCTGTCAGTCATTGTATGCGTAAAAAAATGTAACTCAAATGTATTGTGTGTAGATCACTACAGACTATTGAGTTTGTTTTGCTCTGACCAACCAATCAGATACGGACAAACGCTGATGTTATTGTCGGCCACATAGCTGGCCTTGTGAGGCGAATCTGAAATCTGATTGGTTAAAGAAACAGCCCCATATCTAATACAGTTTAAGTGGCATCGGCCAGCACTTCTGATTCTGAAGGCCATGGCCAGATTAGATTGACATGGCAGAACATAGAAGCTGAAATCTGATTGGATTTAAAAAACTAACATACTGAAAGCAGTACAGCCAAGAGACACGCTACAAAATGAAGAGAATAGCCTGCTGAGCATAAATTAAAACAATTTCATGGAACAAGTAATAGAATTTATGCTGTAAATGTAGGTCAGTGTTTTTGATAGTGTTTGTGCCAACAGAGATGGCTTTGCTGGCTCTGACAGCCCACTGCTGCAAATGACACGCTTGCCAGTTCAGTGGTTGTCCTTGATTGAAGCACCTTTGGAACGTCCCACTGCCCACCAGAAACATCCTACAAGACCTGGGATTTTGGAAATTAATAGTTCTCAGTTGTTTTAGCCATCAGAATGTAGCACTTGTCAAAGTCAAGTAGGTCTTTTCGCCGCATACACAGGAAGCGACAAATAACAACCACTCAGTTCTTGTTGCCATGGTAACTTCCTTGCATGCTTCCCCTTAAAAAATATCGCAGTGTAAAACTGTAAGCAGCATCACGCTTAGTGATTCCTTTAGAGCTTTTATTATCATTATCTTATAGTATTTCAATGTGTTTCTTAATATCATTATATAATTTCATTTTTTACGATTATTATTACTATCACTTGGCAAGTATAAAAAGACGACTCTTGTGCTTCATGAGTTAATCATGGAATTAAATCAGAGCTTCTCAATTATTTTCTGTGGCGCCCCTTCTAGGAAGAAAAAAAAGTTTCACGCCCCCCCAACCGACTATAAATAGTATTGTCTATCAAATTATTAGTTCACCTCTGCTTAACATTGTATTTTTATTAACATTAAAAACAAAAAAGAACGAAATATCATTCAACTTACAATAAAGAAAAATTTCATTAACATTGTTTTTTAATCTGTAAGAGAAAAGATTTAAAGTGCACTAATACGGTATGTCTGAAATTATAAAAATACATCCTTATTTAAACTCATTCAACTTATTTTTGTCATAATATCGCCGTCTCTCTCCACCGTTCTCTTTGTTCCTGTTAGAAATTTTTCTGTGTTGTTTTGTTGAAGGGTTGTTTACTACACTTCATATTGTTTGCTCGTGCGAAAAACCGCTACACCATAGCGCGACAATGAGAGTGCCACTGCCAGCTAGTGGAGTGGAGGTGTAATTACACTTAGTTCTTGTACACAATTCCAGAAAAGCATGTTCCCCAGGGTCACCCCCTCCCCTGGCATCACACCGGGCTCTCCCAAAGGGGTAAAAGGTAAAGTCTGTTGGGTTTTTACACCCGAGCCATAGTGGCTCATCAAGCCGGTGCTTATCCCCGGTTTCCATAGCATGAAGCGACCAGGAGTTCAACTCCTCCTGGATGGGACGCTAGTCCATCGCAGGTTACCTTCCCAGTATATTTTTATTGATACCCATTTATACTGCTGGGTGAAAAGAGGCACACTTGTGGTTGAGACCTTGCCCAGGGGTCTAAGCACAGTGAGGGTCTCGGTGGGATTTGAACTCACAACCTCCTGATCATGAGCGCATCACCCTAATCACTATACCACCGGCCCCAAAGGGGGCATGCACCACTATTTGTGAAGCACTGCCCTAATACAATAAAATGTATTTTATATAATGTCTCTATTTGAGAAGCACTGGATGAAATGGATGTAAATGTATACTCGCAGTAAATAACCAGCATTTCAAAAACATGGAATTGTGTTCCAGTTATTATTCTTGTAGAATTGCTATGTTCAGTGTAAAGTATACATTTAAACTGTACATTAACAAGCTGCTCTTCCATTTTGATGTGGGCAGATTAATTAAATTCTTGTTCAGTTTTCTTAGAGAAAGGTTTTGAAGGCATCTGTCAATCAACAGTATCTTTAAATTCTGTTTGGTAATCAATCAAGTCATATTACATAATCTCAGATCAGTTGAACCCCCAACAACCCACCACCATCACCACCACCGCTTCACATTGATTGAGAAAATTTCACCTGTTATTACTCATTTTGATGGCGATCAC
This sequence comes from Plotosus lineatus, assembly GCA_024760905.1. NCBI lineage: Eukaryota > Metazoa > Chordata > Actinopteri > Siluriformes > Plotosidae > Plotosus > Plotosus lineatus. The sequence goes on along the minus strand of CM045745.1, from coordinate 17,825,227 downwards.
GGACTTTCCATGGACAATTGTTGCTCGCCGCTTCCTGTCTGAATGCGGCTTTATGCTTGCTCTTTTTTTTTTTTTTTTTTTCTACTTCCAACTCATCAACTAACTGATCACTTTCTGCTTAACTCCTTGGCAGGTGTCACTGTGATAAGATATTCATGCCTGACATACCTGTCTTTTGATTTGGCACGCTCTTGTATGAGACTTGAATTCATTCTTGCTGTGAGTCAGGCACGCCAACCACTATGGAACAATGCCACTTAATTCTAATTATCTCAGCCGACTCTGGGCGAGGGCAGGGTGCAATCTGGACAGCTCACCAGGCCATTGCAGTGCCAATATTCACACAACCATTCACACACCTAGGTGAGATTTGGAACGGCCAATTAACATACTGTGCATGTTTTTTGGACTGTGAGATGAAACCGGAGTACCTGGATGAAACCCACGCAAGCACGGGGAAAAACATGCAAACTCCACACAGAAACGCACGAGCTTTGAATTGAACCTAGGACCTTCTTGGTATGAGGCGGACATACTAACCACGATGCCGCATGATTAGAAACTTCCTACAGTGATTAATATGTTTCAGCTGACAAAGGTTATTGAACCTTAAGTGATGCAGTGAGTACCTTCTTATTTCTTAAACAACTACTTTGGATGATATCCAGTGGTCATCAAAAAAAATGCATTTTTACAGGGATTAAATTATTGGGCTGCATTTTGCAAAAAAACAGCTAATGCGATGAAAGTGCTGAAATTCTGTAAAAATGTTGTATATAACTGGTCAATGCCTTGTTAAAACTTGGCGAGATCATGCTGCTCATACTGCAGTGTGAATTTCACTCAAAAAATGTGGCGAGAATAAATATTGTAAATACGTACATAAGTACATCTCTCATAATCCTACACCAGAATGCCAGCTCTGTGCTTCCTTGTGTTGCAAGAATGGGAGAAATGTAGCAGAGTTCAACAAGTACAAAGACAGTCACGTGAGTATTCCGACCTCGTCATGATATACTGTACTTTCGCTCACTGACATGCAGTACACCCCTTGATTTTGTCTCACAAATCAATCAAATTGTGTGGACTTCTGGATGACCAACATTCAGTGTTTGAATGGTTCTCAATGACATTGAAATAGTCACTGAAAAAAAGTGTTCTGTGGATTTGTGACCGGCAGAATACATGCCAGTCTACTGCTATTCTGTGGCAGTGGTGGTCTCATGGATAGGGTGCAGGATCGCTGATCCTAAGGTTGGGGGTTCGAGTCCCCACATGGCTGTCACTGCCCGCCAGTGCAGCTAACTGGGTTATCAATGGCGGGCCATGTCTCTCACTGACTATGGTGAGAGGCATGTAAATGAACCATTGCTGACTTTCGAAAAAAGAGTAGGCTGCAAAGCCGTCAGCGTGTTTCCGGGGACAAGTAGCAAGCGTTCCTGCGTCCTGGTTAATCTTCTCCGGAAGAGACCAATTGCTACACTACCCTATGGGGATAAGATAGGATGATGATGACTGCTATTCTGAAAACATCACATCTTCATCCATGAAGCCGCCTTCGTCGAAAATGAAGGGACGAATATGCACAACGCGAATGTGCATAATTGGAGGCGTGCAATAAAACAACTTACATTGGAACATGAATGGCAGAATCAGTACCTTGTACTGTGTACAGATGTAAAAAGCATTACTATAAAACAATATTAACAACACCCATAAATGGTAATGAAAAACAATGGCATATCAACATATTCCAAATTACCAAAACATTACTGAGCATTATTTGTGCATACTGTACCAGTAATGTGTAGATGTGTGTGTGTGTGTGTGTGTGTGTGTGTGTGTGTGTGTGTGTGTGTGTGCCATGTGGAAATAATGCAGTTAATCTTCACTGAGCATTGCTTTCAAATAGGCACATTAAACATGCAGGAATAGTAGAAGATATATACTGTATTGATCATTTGCATTTTGGAATGGATGGAGAAAAGTGTCCGGTGTGATGTGTGATAGGAGAGTATCGGCAAGAATGAAGGGAAAAGTGTACAAGACGGTGATGAGGCCAGCGATGTTGTATGGTTTAGAAACAGTGGCCCTGGGGAAAAGACAGGAGTCAGAGCTGGAGGTAGCAGAGATGAAAATGTTGAGGTTCTCTTTGGGAGTAACGAGGATAGATAGGATCAGAAATGAGCACATCAGAGGGACAGCACATGTAAGACGTTTTGGAGACAAAGTCAGAGAGGCTAGATTGAGATGGTTTGGACATGTACAGAGGAGGAATAGTGAATATATTGGTAGTAGGATGCTGAGGTTGGAACTACCAGGCAGAAGGCCCAGAGGAAGAACAAAGAGAAGATTTATGGATGCGGTGAAGGCGGACATGAAGGTCGTTGGAGTAAGAGTAGAAGATGCAGAGGATAGGGAGAGATGGAGGCAGATCATTTGCTGT
>CM045745.1:17792781-17817781 GCA_024760905.1 Plotosus lineatus | reverse complement strand
ACCCTAAACAGCTCGCCAGGCCATCGCAGGGCGGAAACACGCTGATGGCTTTGCAGCTACTCTTGTCGAAAGTCAGCAATGGTTCTTTACATGAACCTCCCACCATCGAGAGTGAGAGACATGGCCAGCCTTTGATAACACAGTTAACTGCACTGGGGGGGGACAGTGGCCACCTTGTGGAGAGTGGGACTCGAACCCCCAACCTTTGGATCAGTGATCCAACACCCTATACCACTTGACCTCCACTGCCCGAGCGTCAGAATAACACGCCAAAATAAACTGCAACTGCAGATTAATTCACTTTACACAGTTAACAGCCCCTAATAATATTGTGCTTCCATATATGGCCTGTGAGGATTTTTCTACGTAAGTGCATGTCTGTCTGTCTGTCTGTCTTCCTTTCGGCTTTTTCCCTTTTACTCGGGAGTCACCACAGCGAATCATCTGATTCGCACGTTTGATTTGGTATAGTTTTTTACGTCGGATGCCCTTCCTGTCACAACCCTTTTTAGCAAGGGACAGAAACACGCTGACGACTTTGCAGCTACTCTTTACGACAGTCAGCAATGGTTCTTTTACATGAACCTCTCACCATAGACAGTGACAGACATGGCCCGCCTTTGATAACCCAGTCAGCACTGGGGGGGACAGTGACAACCTGGTGAGAGTGGGGCTTGAACCCCCAACCTTAGGATCAGTGATCCAGCACCTTACCACCAGGCCACCACTGCCCATTTTCTACGTAAGTGCATATCCCTACATAATGCTTATTGCCATGGTTTCCAAGTGACTGTATAAATTATCAGCTGGCATTATCATTGAACAATAATAAATAGATCTTCCCATGTCTGATGTTATTGTTAGTGTTACCTATCCATTTAAAATACCACCTAAATCTACCCCGATTTTCATTCAGCATAAATCGGTGACGGAAAGAACGAAATCGTGGATACAAGTGGCTGAAATGAGCTTCCTTCAAAGGGTGGTGGGGCTCTCCCTTAGAGATAAGATAAGAAACTCTACCATCCGGGGAGAGCTTGGAGTGAATCCGCTGCTCCTCCACATTGAGAGGGGCCAATTGAGGTGGCTCGGGCATCTGGTCAGGATGCCTCCCGAACGCCTCCCCGGTGTGGTGTTTCGGGCATGTACAACCAGGAAGAGACCGCTGGAGGGACTATGTCTCTTGGCATGTCTGGGAACGCCTTGGTGTGTGTGTGTGTGTCCCCTGGAAGAGCTGGAGGAAGTGGCTGAGGAGAGGGATGTCTGGACCTCTTTGCTTAGGCTGCTGACCCCGCGACCCGACCCCGGATTAAACGTCAGAAGATGAGATGAGATGAGATTTAGGTTTCTGGAGTAGTGGTGCCACAGTGGTAGAGTGCTAGATTACTGATCTCAGGGTCAGGGGATTTAAGCCCCACCGTCAACGGGTTGTCACTGTAGTACCCCCAGTGCAAATAACTGGGTTATCAAAGGCATGCATGTCTCTCAGTGTCTGCAGTCAGAGACATGTATAGGAAGCATTGCTGACTTTCATCAAGAGTAGGCTGCATTGCCATCACCATGTTTCTACCCTGGGATGGCCTGGTGAGCTGTCCAGGGTGTACTTTGCCCTCACCCAGTGTCGACTGAGATGGGTGCAAGCCTTCCTGTGGCCCTAATTAGGAGTAAAAAATTGAATTAATGATTTAGGTTTCATTCCGTTTTCTTGTAAAGGTGATACCGCCTAAAATAGTTTGATCAGATATAACTTATTTTTAACGCATGTTCATATGTTCATGCTGGCAGCGAATTGGGGCAATTAGCTTTTCATATTTCATGCCCATGATAAAAATATAAATGCCAAGATTTCTTGCCAGTAGATAACAGAAATACATTTTCAGATCCCATGCTCATGAAATAGGGTTTGTCTTCATCTATTTGCAGGTTTGCACACCTCTCATAACAGTGACTTGGTGGTTAAGGCAATTGGTTACTGATCTGAAGGTCAGTGGTTCAATCTCCACTATCACCTCTGATGGTCCCTGAACCCTCAATTTCTCAGTTGTATAATGATAATTGCAAGTCACACTGGATAAGAGCGTCCATGTGGATTTTCCGCGATGATTGCATGTTTGATAATGTTGAGCGTTTACATTGGATCTGATGGGATTGTCCCAAATGTTTTTACACTGACCTTCATGTAAATACTGGAGGTATTTTTTGAAAATCCTGGATGGTGTATGATAACTATGGCACAGTGGTACCTCAACTTACAAGTGTCCCTCAACGAATTTTCCATGATACGAGCTTCAATCCCACTAACCAATGAGCAAAATTTCTACTTACGAGCTCTGCTGGGAAAATGGCTTTTTCGGGTTGATTAGCCTTGTATTACTTCCGCATGTATTCCTCTGTGCTCCGAGAACGTCTTGTGCAGTGCTTCTCAATTGTTTTCTGTGATGCCCCCTATAGGAGGCACCCCCCCACCTGCATGCGACTGTAAAGAGTGTTTACTGCACTTCAGATCTTTTGCTTGGTGCTTTTTCTCTACACCATAGAAAACACAGTGAAAACGCCACTGCCATCTAGTGTAGAGGATGCGCAATCACACTTATAAAGCTGGTCCACCAGTTTATTGACTTATTGTTTATTCTTGTTTTATTATTATTTATTGTTACAGTAAGTTTACAGTATACAGATATTCAACTACCAATTCGGATATTAACTGGTGAGTCTTTTACATAGATCAGACAATTGGTACATCCCAAAATTGATTGATTGATTGATTCATTCATTCAGTTTGTGAACCACTTAATGTTACTGTACACGTGTTATTATTGTGATAATGTTTATTGTTACATATTTATCTTAAATATATTATGTCAAAAATACATGTTTGTGTCAGGTTATATGAGTTTGGGAGGGGGTTGGAACAGATTCATTGGTTTTCTATTGTTTCCTATGGGAATTTTTGTTTCCTCTAACGAACGTTTCCACTTAAAGCTCGCCCTTGGAAAGGATTAATTTCGTAAGTCGAGGTACCACTGTATTTTTTTTATTCCATTAAATATCAAAATAGCATATGCAATACTAAGTGTCCCTTTTGTAAAACAATTTTTGTATTTGAATCCTACAATATTTGTTTGATTACACAGTTAGGGTTTTTTTTTTTTTTGTTTTGTTTTTTTTACAGTTTTAGAAACAGTTTTTAACAAAAAACAAACAAAAAAAACCCCACCACCGTGTACTTGATCAAGCGGTCATGCCCAGAGAAAGACACACAGACAGACTATGGATACAAATGTGATAAACTTTACATATAACAGTTCAGAGCAGACAGAAAACAAGACAGCACGCAGCATTCAAGGTTGAGTGGCAAGCATGGGGTTGGTTGAATAGCAAACAGCAAGCTGAAATGTGATCCTGGGACAGAGTTGAGGGCAGGCGTTGGATCAGATGAACTGCGAACAATAACACAAGATGTGATACAGACTGGAAAACCAGGAGCTATGCAGAAGGTCAAAACCAGAACAGCAATACAATAATCAGTTCAGCAGCATTGGAGCCGTGTACCGAATGAATTGCTTCATGACAAGTGTGACTGAGAGCAATCGAAAGGCTCTTAGGTGGTGGTAATGGGACTCAGGTTTCTGATTGATTATAAAGCATGAGGGAGTTGAGCATCTGAGAGCTTGGAAGTTGGAGTCCATGTTAGCCATGTTTGGATGGGGTAAGAGTTCATGAGAACTGGAGTCTGTCACAGATTTTATTTTTGTATCTGATACAGAATGACCTCAGGAAAGGCAAGAAAATTTATATTAGAATGGAGTTTTACATAGCAAATACAAATATAAAGTCAAAGGAAAGTACAGATGCTCCCTAACTTACGTTTTAGTTCGGGTCCGGACGGCCGAACATAAGGTGAAAAAAAATGTAAGTTGTTCCTGTATGTTCCAGTGACGTATGACGTTCATACTGTACTATACATCCATAAATACCATTACCGTATCTCATAAAACACCCCGAAATCAATGATTGTAAACATAACATTGTAAAATAATGTCAAATATATCAAATAATATCAACATTAATTTCAAATAAATTGAATTCAAGCAAAAATAATTTCAAATAGATAAATTTTAATCAAATTCACCCATCAAAAATCAAATACAGTATCAAATATAACCTTTAACATTCTCTGTGATGCGATCTTTCTGCTTGTAAATGGTTACGTTGGTCGACGGAGCTATTTGGCAGAAACGTGCAACATTCATATGTTTTTCACCAGCATCAATTTTCTTGATAATAGCCATCTTCGTTTCTAACGAAAAGGCTTGCCGCTTTTTCTGATTTACCACTATCACTAGTAGGCTTACGCTCCTCACCAACCATACTAGTCCTTCTCAAAAAATTAGCATATTGTGATAAAGTTCATTATTTTCTGTAATGTACTGATAAACATTAGACTTTCATATATTTTAGATTCATTACACACAACTGAAGTAGTTCAAGCCTTTTATTGGTTTAATATTGATAATTTTGTCAAAAAAATAAAGAAAAACCAAAAATCCCTATCTCAAAAAATTAGCATATTTCATCCGACCAAAAAAAAGTGTTTTTAATACAAAAAAAGTCAACCTTCAAATAATTATGTTCAGTTATGCACTCAATACTTGGTCGGGAATCCTTTTGCAGAAATGACTGCTTCAATGTGGCGTGGCATGGAGGCAATCAGCCTGTGGCACTGCTGAGGTGTTACGGAGGCCCAGGATGCTTCGATAGCGGCCTTAAGCTCATCCACAGTGTTGGGTCTGGTGTCTCTCAACTTTCTCTTCACAATATCCCACAGATTCTCTATGGAGGTCAAGTCATGAGAATTGGCAGGCCAATTGAGCACAGCAATACCATGGTCAGTAAACCATTTAGCAGTGGTTTTGGCACATAAAGCTTTTCAGCAGATGGAAGCATGAAGTGCTCCAAAATCTCCTGATAGCTAGCTGCATTGATAAAAACACTGTGGACCAACACCAGCAGCTGACATGGCACCTCAGACCATCACTGACTGTGGGTACTTGACACTGGACTTCAGGCATTTTGGCATTTCCTTCTCCCCAGTCTTCCTCCAGAAAAACCCGAAAAAAGTACTGTGGACCACTGAGCAACAGTCCAGTGCTGCTTCTCTGTAGCCCAGGTCAGGCGCCTCTTCCGCTGTTTCTGGTTCAAAAGTGGCTTGACCTGGGGAATGCGGCACCTGTAGCCCAGTCCACTGCTTCCACAGGTCCCACAAGGTCTGGAATCGGCCCTTCTCCACAATCTTCCTCAGGGTCCGGTCACCTCTTCTGGTTGTGCAGCGTTTTCTGACACACTTTTTCCCTCCCACAGACGTCCCACTGAGGTGGCTTGATACAACACTCTGGGAACAGCCTATTCGCTCAGAGATTTCTTTCTGTGTCTTACCCTCTTGCTTGAGGGTGTCAATGGTGGCCTTCTGGACAGCAGTCAGGTCGGCAGTCTTACCCATGATTGCGGTTTTGAGTAATGAACCAGGCTGGGAGTTTTTAAAAGCCTCAGGAATCTTTTGCGGGTGTTTAGAGCTAATTGGTTGATTGAGATGATTAGGTTAATAGCTCGTTTAGACTACCTGAACATGATATGCTAATTTTTTGAGATAGAAATTTTGGGTTTTCATGAGCTGTATGCCAAAATCATCAGCATTAAAACAATAAAAGACCTGAAATATTTCAGTTGGTGTGGAATGAATCTAAAATATATGAAAGTTTATTTTTTTATCAGTACATTACAGAAAATAATGAACTTAATCACAATATGCTAATTTTTTGAGAAGGACTAGTATTTGCTTAGGGTTACAAAAGTCCGCAAAACAGTGTAAACACAAAGATCACAGAGACGACTTCTTAACACAAGGGTAACATGCAGTGAACTGGGAAGAAGGAGGGGCACGTTCAGTCTGTCATTTGTAAACAATGGACGCGGTGTCATGCGGAAGTAGCGTATTATGTCAGCGTACTACGTAGGTACGTCTCGTACTGCAGAGAGCACGTTAAACTCAAAATTTGACATGATTTTTTTTTCGTGTAAAATCGAAAAATACGTAAAATGAATGAACGTAAGTTGGGGAGCGTCTGTAAACTACATATTACATACTGCATAGTGGCACGGTATACTCCATGTATAAAGCGTCATATGCAGTTATCTAAACTTCTATATGTCTGTCTTCCTTTCGGCTTTTTCCCTTTTACTCGGGAGTCGCCACAGTGAATCATCTGATTCACACGTTTGATTTGGCAGAGGTTTTTACGTCGGATGCCCTTCCTGTCACAACCCTTTTAGCAAGGGACAGAAACACACTGACGACTTTGCAGCTACTCTTTACGAAAGTCAGCAATGGTTCTTTTACATGCCTCTCACCATAGACAGTGAGAGACATGGCCCGCCTTTGATAACCCAGTTAGCTGCACTGGGGGGGACAGTGACAATCTTGTGGACAGTGGGACTCGAACCCCCAACCTTTGGATCAGTGATCCAGCGCCCTATACCACTGCCCCACGTATAAACTTCTATATAGCGTATTAAATCAGTATGTCCATTTAAAAAGCAGAAAATAAATAAAAGCATTCTGGTGTATTATTGTTGGCACAGTCCATGTCACACAGAATTTTGTTGGCAGTAACTCAGAATGCTTGGCTATTGCTGCGAGTAAAAACTACCTGGTGAGCTAACATATAAAACCTTGTTCTAACAAACTGTCCGAATGATAGTTCACATTTATTTATTTTTAATTTTTAAGGAAGCTGGCGTAGTGCTTAGCACTCCTGCTTCACAGCAAGAAGCCTCATAATGCAGGTACTTCTGTTTCATCCATCAGTCCAGAGGCATGCTAGTTAGACTAAAAAACTACAACTATTCAGGCACATTTCACAATAATATAAGTGGAAAAGTGGCTTGTTTATTCTTTTTTTTTTAACTCAATGGCAAAACATTATAGATAATTTATTCATTGATTAATTTTCTAAACTGTTTATCCTAATTAGGCTTACAGGAACTCTGGGTCCCATCTCAATGGATTCTGGGTGAGGGCGGGGTACACTTGCCATTCATCAGAGGGCACCGTATAGATCATTTAAATTAAAAAGATTAATGAGCTAAAATGGTAAATTCCTCTACCTGTGTTGTGGATCCTATGCCAAGACATTTTTTTTTTTTTTTTAAATAAATATTTAATTATATTTTGTCCTTTCTCTAAAACACATTTCCATCAAAAGACTTATTCACTCTCGCACTCACTCATTTGCAAAAGAACTTAAGCATCTATTAGAGTATGAGGTGGTTGGAGCCCATCTCAGTTGATACTGACAGTTCGGCAGACCATCACAGAACAAACACACACAACCACTCACACTCGCACCTAGAGGCAGGCAATTTCGAACAACCAGTTAGGCTTATGTGCATGTCTTTCGACTCTGGGAGGAAATTAGAGTACCTGGAGAAAACGTACCTGGAAATTAGAGCACCTGGAGACATGTTGAGAACATAAAAACTCCACACATAGATTCCACAGCATGGGACTTGAACCGAGGGCATTCCTGTGCTGCTCGCAATGTAATATGTTTTATAGAAATAGCCTCTGAAATAAAATACTTGGAAAAGTAAACTTCTGTAAGTAAAATGAGTTCATCATCCACATCATGAAAGATTCCAGTTTGGCTCAGAATACATTACAGCACGAAAACGGCAGTAGTAAAAGATCTAAAGTAGAATATTGATACAACTGATTCTTTTGGACTTACCTGCTGTTTTTGAAATTATAGATTATAAAAACACTTTATTAGATTTTAGGATGTTTGTTCTGTCCGGGACTGTAGTAAACTGGCTTTCTACCTATTGAACCAGATGGCATAATTTGTGCAAGCTTTGTATGGTGTACCACAGGGTTTTCTGCTTGGTCCCCTATTATTCTCATTGTCACACAGATTATGCACAGTTAGACATAACTGTAGCACCAGATTATGTAATTATCAGTCTTTCCAACATTGTTAGCTGAATAAATATTACTGAATTAAATTATAGACAAGACAGAAAGACACTACCTGAACAAAAGTCTGTGAACACTTAAAAGTCACATTAATATGTACATTATACAAGAGATCTCATTTCAGAGTGAGACAAATCACGGGCTGTTTTATATGCATTTTAATCTTACTGGAATAAGCTTTTCATTATCTTTAGTAATTAGTATGACCTCTGAGACAAATGCAGTAATTTAAACACATGTGGTCCTAACACAATCTCTCTCTCTCTCTCTCTCTCAAAATCAAATCAAATCAAAATCTCTCATTACATTACAGACGCTCCCCGACTTGTGTTTTTAATTTGTTCCAGACGGCTAAACGTAAGTTGAAAGTGAACGTAAGTTGTTACAGTGACGTATGACGTGTGACGTATGACGCTCATATTGTACTATACATCCATAAATACCATTACCGTATCTCATAAAACACCCCTAAATCAAGTATTATAAACATAACATTGTAAAATAATATCAAATATATCAAATAATATCAACATTAATTTCAAATAAGTCACTTATTTATACTGAGTCACTTTACATGAAGCTTAAAACAGCCGATCAACGCTTACAATATGTGAAGCGCTCAATACCAAAAGTAGTGTACTTGCAAAAGTAGTGTACTTGTGGTTATATGGACTTCCGGTCATTCAAGTGCGCAAGGGTGCCGTTGAACTTGTTTAGAACACAGCCTGCACTGATGTGAATCACCAGCAGAGGAAAAAGTTCTCTCTTTCCTGGATTCGGGTTTTCATTCATTTTACAACTCTCTTTGCTTAACTGAGTATGCATGGTAGATTGCGCCGATCCGAGCAGATAGTTAATTCATCTCTGTATATGAGACTTGCACCCATGCTAGTAGGCTTACGCTTCTGACCAACCATATTTGCTTCGGGTTACAAAAATCCGCAAAACAGTGTAAACACAAAGATCACAGAGACGACGTCTTAACACAAGGGTAACACGCTATATAACTGCGATATACTAGTCCTTCTCAAAAAATTAGCATATTGTGATAAAGTTCATTATTTTCTGTAATGTACTGATAAACATTAGACTTTCATATATTTTAGATTCATTACACACAACTGAAGTAGTTCAAGCCTTTTATTGTTTTAATATTGATAATTTTGGCAAAAAAGTAAAGAAAAACCAAAAATCCCTATCTCAAAAAATTAGCATATTTCATCCGACCAATGGGAAAAAAAAAAAAAAGTGTTTTTAATACAAAAAGTCAACCTTCAAATAATTATGTTCAGTTATGCACTCAATACTTGGTCGGGAATCCTTTTGCAGAAATGACTGCTTCAATGCGGGCGTGGCATGGAGGCAATCAGCCTGTGGCACTGCTGAGGTGTTACGGAGGTCCAGGATGCTTCGATAGCGGCCTTAAGCTCATCCACAGTGTTGGGTCTGGTGTCTCTCAACTTTCTCTTCATAATATCCCACAGATTCTCTATGGGGTTCAGGTCAGGAGAGTTGGCAGGCCAATTGAGGACAGTAATACCATGGTCAGTAAACCATTTAGCAGTGGTTTTGGCACTGTGAGCAGGTGCCAGGTCGTGCTGAAAAATGAAATCTTCATCTCCATAAAGCTTTTCAGCAGATGGAAGCATGAAGTGCTCCAAAATCTCCTGATAGCTAGCTGCATTGACCCTGCCCTTGATAAAACACAGTGGACCAACATCAGCAGCTGACATGGCACCCCAGACCATCACTGACTGTGGGTACTTGACACTGGACTTCAGGCATTTTGGCATTTCCTTCTCCCCAGTCTTCCTCCAGACTCTGGCACCTTGATTTCCGAATGACATGCAAAATTTGCTTTCATCCGAAAAAAGTACTTTGGACCACTGAGCAACAGTCCAGTGCTGCTTCACTGTAGCCCAGGTCAGGCGCTTCTGCCGCTGTTTCTGGTTCAATAGTGGCTTGACCTGGGGAATGCGGCACCTGTAGCCCAGTCCACTGCTTCCACAGGTTCCCCAAGGTCTGGAATCGGCCCTTCTCCACAATCTTCCTCAGGGTCTGGTCACCTCTTCTGGTTGTGCAGCGTTTTCTGCCACACTTTTTCCTTCCCACAGACGTCCCACTGAGGTGGCTTGATACAGCACTCTGGGAACAGCCTATTCGCTCAGAGATTTCATTCTGTGTCTTACCCTCTTGCTTGAGGGTGTCAATGATGTCCTTCTGGACAGCAGTCAGGTCGACAGTCTTACCCATGATTGCGGTTTTGAGTAATGAACCAGGCTGGGAGTTTTTAAAAGCCTCAGGAATCTTTTGCAGGTGTTTAGAGTTAATTGGTTGATTCAGATGATTAGGTTAATAGCTCGTTTAGAGTACCTGAACATGATATGCTAATTTTTTGAGATAGGAATTTGGGGTTTTCATGGGGTTTTCATGTATGCCAAAATCATCAGTATTAAAGCAATAAAAGACCTGAAATATTTCAATGCAATGAATGTAAAATATATGAAAGTTTAATTTTTATCCGTACATTACAGAAAATAATTAACTTTATCACAATTTGCTAATTTTTTGAGAAGGACTAATATATATATATATATATATATATATATATATATATATATATATATATATATATATATATATATATATATTTATATATATATATATATATATATATATACACACACACACACACACACACACACACACACACACATTTATATTACCTATATATAAAACTGAACTGGGATGAAGGAGGGGCACGTTCAGTCTGTCATTTGTAAACAATGGACGCAGCGTCATTGCGTCATTACGTCAGCGTACTACGTAGGTACGTCTAAACTCAAAATTTGACTTTTTTTTTTTTTTTTGAAAAAAAAAGTAAAATCGAAAAAATGTAAAACAGATGAACGCAAGTTGGGGAGCGTCTGTGTATATTAACTGCCACTTTTCTTGCTATAATAACCTCCCCTTATTTAAGAAACCTTTCTTCAAGATTTTGATTGAGATTTTGAACTTGGTGCTTAGTGAGGTGAAGCAAACTTTTGTTTTTAATGCACCAGAGATCTAGAATCCAGTCCCATAAACCGCTCGTGGGTATTCTTTATGTGTGTGTGTGTTCATTCAGCACACATATCTGCCCTCTCAAATCCTGAGCTACTGGAATGAGACTAAAACTGACACTAAGAAAATAGAAACGTTTCCATTCCATCTTTTCACCTTTTCAGGGTTCCTACCTATAGCAGAGCTTCAGCACACATCTTTCCGAGCGTGCATCAAAACATGACTATATGAAATGTGGAAGTACGAAGGGGAAATGCTCTCATTATTCTCATCAGCCATGCAGTCTGTCAGAAGCTAGTCACCTGCTATTAACCTTAGTGCATGTCAGCAGAACCTCGCTCTCTCTTCCTGCTTCTATTTTCTACTTTTACCTCTCAATTTTTCTTTCTCTCCTTAACACAATGTGCTCATCATCAGTGCTTCTGACTGTCATTCCTGTGAATCTACTATATTAACTCTTAAACTCCTGATTCAAGTTAGCCGTAAATGGAGCCAGTTAGAGTGGAACTGAATCGGTTAACATGGTACAGGTTTATCTTGGATGTATCACGAAACTTATTTACCTGAAATCAATGATTATCAGTATGTAATACACCGAGAAATCAATTGAACATTGAAAATGATATTTTACATGCTTATATTCACTTTGTTTGTCCATGCTTAGTGTTTCACTTCAGCAGAACATCACTGCCATCTACTGCTGAAGGTAGTGTTGATTTAATTTTGGCTTTTGACTTCCCAAACTGCATTGTCTAACCATATAGCATCTGTTTCTTATACATCTTAGTTTAGAATCATCATACTGTATTTTTATTAAAGATTTCAGAAATTTTTTGTGTGTGATTTTACAGAAAGTCTAACCTTTTTAGAACACATTTCAACCAAAACACTCTCACTCACTCATGTGGGGAGGCTAGACCCTATCTCAGCCAACATGGGCAAAGGCATGGTACATCCTAAACAGCACACAAGACCATTGCAGGTCAAGCAAAAAATAAATAAATAAACTTAAGAAGAAATTGAATGAAACTACTCTTCTAGTTTAGTTCTTTATTGATCAGAGTTAAACCACAGTTTTTAAAATAAAGTCTTTGTATAATATACAAATATTTACACAGTAAATCTGGAAGTGTGGGGATGGTACATTTCTAACAGTAGCTTTAATCCATACATGTCGGCACCAAAATTTGTGACTTCAATCTAAATATATCAGGCAGCCAAAAGTATTTGGAACAGTAATCTTGGAAGTACAGTTTACGATTTAATGTGCAACCCTACCGCATAATTCCAAGAAACTACAAATTATGTGAAATTTCTTTAAAGCACACTTGGGTGTTGTAGGGATATTGCTTCAGTCTTTAATTTTGGTAATATTTGCGCCGCTTTTGAAAGAGTGAAATTAAACTTCATTACTTGTTGTGTTTATTTCAGTAACAGGCATTATACAATTAGCCCAAATACTGCTGCTGAGTCGGCACCACTGCCAGCACCACACACACATTTACTCCTGTGCTCAATTCTAATAGGGAAACCAATATAAATGCGGTCGTATGGTATGAAATAAAAGGAGTCCTGTGCCATTTTACAGGATATATATGGGAAATAATATAGTATTGCTTTTTCCTACAATGTATTAACAGAATAAGACCGTGATAAATGAGAGTAGCATGTGTCCTAATTGCTAAAAGCCATCTAAAGCCATGGTTTGTGTAATGGCTGCTACAGATCAAAAATGGCACGCTTCAAAATGGCACGCTTCATTTTCCTACTAATGGCAGCCCACTGTTTTCACAGCCTAATGGTGAATATAAGAGTATGGATTTTTTTTGAAGATGCCTGAAATCAGTCTATTTCATGTTACTCCATCTTAGTACATATAGTATAGCTTATTAATTTTTAATGTTTTATGAAAAGCTGATTGAGCTCATCATGCCGTCATCAATATGGTATGAAATTGCACAAATGATGTTGGGGTACAATTGCCTATAAACTGCATTTTATTTGTTGGATCAGTTGCAAACATGTGGTACCTTTTTACAGGTGGGTGGGACTGCGTTTATTAAGTATTATAACAAATATAAACAAGATAGAGCATTGGACGTAGCCTTATGCCTTATTAATATCCAGAAGACAGATGAAATAGAGGTGTGTGTGTGTGTGTGTGTGTGTGTGTGTGTGTGTGTGTGTGTGTGTGTGTGTGTGTGTGTGTGTGTGAATACTGGTGGCATACTGGTGCAATATCAATGGTCCTCATTCAAGTCTTTAGTTCCAACATAATATGACACTTAAGAGACACATTATGTTTCAGAAGGCAATTCTGAAGGAACATCTCCATAAAGATGTTGCTGTAATAGTGATGCAATGGAACACCAATTCTGGTCCTCTAGTATCTCTGCAGTGCACAATTTAGTGTCTTCCCTGCTCTTAACACACCTGATTCATCTTATAATATGGAACAGAAAATCTCTAACCAAGTATTCTTGAAGTCTAAATGGGTGCATTAGAGCTCACAAAACATTAAAATGTGAAGTGGTTGGATATTACAAGAACAAGATGCTCCAACATTTTCACCTAATGAGGAGATGACACGGACGTAGACTGAACTCCCTTCTCTTTCTGTGTAAATATGTGGATAGTTTTAGGTTTTTTAATCATCCCAGTGTGTGTGTGTGTGTGTGTGTGTGTGTGTGTGTGTGTGTGTGTGTGTGTGTGTGTGTGTGCAGGGGGAGTCTGAAGCATTAGACGGCTGTTGAATTAACACATTCTCATTCAAATTTTATAGGAATTGTGCAGACATGCGGATTTTGTTGGATTACATACAAATGTTATAAGAAAAGCTTCATCCACAAATCCCGTCCTTTACTGTATCCTTCAACATCCAAAACTTGTCATATAAAGTGGCTTACATGATTTTAATTCATCTGAAATTATGAGAAATAGTTCACAATAATCATACCTACTCAGGCTTGATTTTCTCTGACACTGAAGACAGTTTAATTAATGTAACACACCATAGATCCCATATTCCCACATTGATGCCCATATAGACTGGTGCACGTTTATGTTGAATAGGCATATTGTTTGAGACGTATTTAACAACCGGATTGTGTAACATCATTATTTAAGTGATGGCTTTAAGATGACTATGATTCTCATACATGAGGCAATTTATAAATAACAGTAAACTAAAAGCCTGTGAAAATGTTTGTAAAAATAACAATTTTAGTGCCAGGCTATGTATTACAGTGCGTGAGAATGATGTTTGCATTCACAGTGATGGTTATGCCCTTGAAACAGAGCGCACAGTCCCAGTCCAAGAAATAAACGTTATTAATGGGTTGGTAAAATTTTCAAATACATATATAAAATAGAGTCCTTCCACACATTACAAATGCATGTTCGACAGTTTTTTTTTTGTTTGTTTGTTTTTTTTTTAATCCATAGGAATATTGATGTCATGGGAGAAAATAAAGAATGCACTGAAGAATAAATAAGCTAAGAAGGTAAATGCATCCAATAATTTTGGCTCCATTCATTTATTACTATTTTTTGCACGTCTCTTCTATGTACTGTATATAAACTCACGGTTACTCTGCAGAAAAGCAGCCCTTTCCAAATCAGGAAAGCAGTAGTGCAACAACCTTTAGCAGGATTTTTGGTAGCACTTTATCTGCAGCAGCCATTATGCCCTTATAACATAGTCAGCTTTAAAACTTGTACGTTTCGTTATAAAGGTCATAAAATTTGGTGTAAACCAAAAGACACCTTCATGTTACTTTCTTAAATATTATTTACATTAACTTCTGCTCCTCGTGCTTCTGACTGTATTATTCAGGCATTATGACCGTCTGTCTGCTTGACACTAAGTGCTACCTCTGTCTTACCTTATTTTATTTTCTTACCTTAAAGGTAATTAGTCAAGTACAGGGGCTCTGAGGCATCAGTAAACAGGAAATGACAAAGAGCTGAAAGCCCACATTCAACCCTACATCTTCACAATCGTGGGCTCATTTTTGTTTTACCTCCAGAAAACTACAGCCATACTGATCATGTTTATGATCAACAACCAACAAACAAATTCAATAATATTTCACCATATTTAACATTATTAATCCACCAGCTGAGGAAACAGTTGATATTGTTGAGATGTAGAGGTAAAAGGCACCAGAATTTATGACTGTGGCACATGCAGTGCCTTCCAAAAAATATTGATTCTCTTGAGCTTTCCAACATTTGTCAGTGTTTCAAGCCGGTATTCAAATGGAAATAATTTCGAAATGTCAAGAATTTGCAGAATCAACACTGGGTGAAGGCAAAATAAACCACAAACAGTTAGCAGATCCATTGCAAGGCAAATCTCTCTCTCTCTCTCTCTCTCTCTCTCTCATTCTGGGTCAACCTAAACAGCTCAGTAGCTTAATGTGCATTTCTATGGACTTGTGGGAGGAAACCAGAGTACCCAGAGGAAATCATTGAAATTACCGGAAGAGCATGAAAATTCCACACAGAAACACTTTCGCCGAGCCCAATACTCAAACTCCGAACCTTCTTGCTGTGAGACAGATGGACCATACTGCCATTAACTATAATTTAAGTTCATTATTGTTGAAATTAATAATGATTAATTAGATATGTTCTTCTTCGTCTAGATCAATTAAGATTAATATAGTCAAAATTATTTATGAAAAAGTTGTGATTGTATAAGTATTTTACATGAGGTGAAATTAGTTCTGATGAAACCAATTGCCTTTAGAAGTCACAAAATGAGTTTAGCTTAGCTTTGAAAAATTTTAATATCATAAGATATCAATTAAACGACTCTGCTGAACAAATTTATTAGACCATGTCTCACAACTGAGAGAAATTTAGGTGGGGATTTTTTAGTTTGTTTGGGGGGGTTATTATTATTATTATTATTATTATTATTATTATTATTATTATTATAAACTGACCAAGATGCTGGATTTGAATGCACTTAAGGCAAATAAGGGATTGAATTGATTCATAAATTAAGAGCACGAATATTCCCTCCAAGGACAATCTTTGGGAACAGTTAAACAATGTGGGAAAGCGGGCTTCCAGTTACTGTCGAACGATGGGTTAACAACAACAATGAACATAAAAGGCAAAAGAGATCCACATTGAATACTGAGTTTTCTGTCGAATTTTGGAATTTTACATTCAAGCCATTGGTTCCATTTTCATCCTTCACCTAAAAACACAAATAAAATTTGAACTGTAATACTCTTTTCAAAAATATTTACATTCAATTAATTTACTGTGGGGGTAAAGCCATGTATACGTCTTTCTGGAAGGCCACTGATTAATTAAGGAACACCCGTAAACAACCTCATGAGGACCAAGAAGCAATCAAAACAAATCCTGCAAATATTCCGGAAAAGTATATAACGTATAAAGTAAATAAAAAATTTTCTCAACCTTCAAAATGAGCATCCAGCAAAGCAACACTATCCACTATTTATTAAAAAAAATGGATAGCATGGGGCCAGGTGTGATTCTGCCTAGAGAAGGTTGTATACTAAACGTCAGCAAGAAAACAGTCAAATAATCAATCAAGAAGCCAAAAGTGACGAGACCAAAACATAGCAATTTTTGATCTTGCCATGATATGCTATTATTTAGTGGAAGGTCAACACTGACAACACCATCCACATGGTAAAGCACGAGTGTGGTAGCATCAGGGTAAGAATTTTCATTGGTCTTTTGGTTGCTTCTTCATCTAATGCCTTATTTACCTGGTCACTGGAGGCCCTCTAGGCATAATTCCAGTTATGAAATATTGTTCCATTTTCTATTCATGTTCTTTAGTATATTTAAAGTTTAGGATATTTTTGTAAGCAAATCCTGATGGATGCTCTCTGGGGCCTTTTAAGAACAAGTGTAATTTTATGAAAAAGACAGAACAATTGAATAGCACACAGCTGGACTCCCCTCACCTAATTATCTGATTTCTGGTGTTTTATTTTATTGCGTACCTGGCTACAAAAGAGCTCATTTATGGAATACACGCAACAGTTGTGGGCACATGGTGATTAGCGTGTTTGCCTTTTGGCAAGATGGTTCTGAGGGGAAAAAAAACAGGCTGTGGCATTTCTGTGTGGAGTTTGATTGTTCACCATGTGCCTGTGTGAGTTTGTTCTGGGTTCTCAGGTCTCCTCCCATGATCTTGTAACAAATATATTAAGCCAACTGTCTTTTTCAAACCGTTACTTAGTGTGAGCATGAATGTGAATGATTGTGTGTGTGTGTGTGTGTGTGTGTGTGTGTGTGTGTGTGTGTTGACTTGGCAGTGTTCTGGCAAGCTGTTCAGGGTGTACCATGCCTTTACCCACTGACGGTTGAGATAAGTTCAAGCCTTCTCGTGACCCTAATAGGACTAAGCGGTTCAGAAAATAACTGGGCGAGTTGAGAATATTTATGAAATCACAGATTTTACATGTTGTGTCTGTAAAAGGTTTTGCAAATTATATCAATTGTTTAGGCAAACATCAGTATTATGCACTATTTCTGTGCAAACTTGTGACATATAATCCTAAATATGTCCATGTCAGTTCCAATTTGTAACACTACAAAATGTGGCAAAGGTCAAGGTAGACAAATATCTCGGCAATGCACTGTGTACCGATACAGTGTTTTCAACTGAACCATCGGCATTTCGAAATTTGATTGCATTTATAAAGTAGAACTTTTATTAATTTGGTACATTCTGTGGCATTTTACTGATGATATTCTTTGAATAACCTTTCTTTTTATTTACATATTATGTTAATTAATTTATGTTTGGTGCTTTATGATGATCAAACTCTCCCAGTCATCCCTGAAACCACAACATAGAAAGAAGTAAACAATTCTTTAGTAGTCATTTTAAAATGACCAAAATGACCATTGATTTCTGACTATTTGTGATGTTTGAATGACAACATGCCAGTCCAAGTGGACTACAAATTCTTCCAACTCAGTATAGCACCTAGATGGAACTGCATTATGTTTTAATAAAAATAAAATATAAAAAAAAAAGAAAAACAGAACTAAACATTTTGGCATCTGGTTGACAGTCCATTACATTTTTTTAAATTTTGTTTTAAGGCTATTTTATGTCTTCATCTAATTTTCCTCTTCCTTCCTTCATTGCTTTTTGCTCTTCTTGAATAAGCTCTTGATTTTTGAACGCTTTTTTTCAGGGTTATCACAGGAGTCTTGGGGACTGGAGGGAGACAGCAGCTGTCTGGCCTCCTTGCTTGTCTTTCCATCCATATCTGGAGAGCTTAGGGAAGTATAACGTCCCTCTGGGTGTGCCCCGCCAGCAGGCAACTGACCCAAGCTGTATGACTTCTCCATCATGCCATTATAAGCCGCCACCTTAGTGACATGCTGAAAGGTCAAACTATGGGATTCTGGGATAGTAGAAGAGCGAGTGAGGTCAGGAGAGCCCTTGTGGATTGAGCTGGGGTCAATGGAAGCTGAAGCAGGAGATGGTGATGAGATGGTGGCCTCCAAGGCAGTGGCTTGCGCTTCCTGAGCCAAGATAAGGTACTCATCGCGGGAGATCTTCCGCTGTGGAGTATCTGCTCCTTGAGTAGAGGAGCTGGATAACTGCTTCCGTCCCAGGGTGGAACTTACAGAGTCTGAATCTGAACATGTGTCCTGAGAGTCTCTGTAGGTCAGACAGAGGAAACCATATCCAGGTTTCGAGTCAGAAAATTTTACTTATGGTCTTCTCATGTGTTAATTGTACAGTACCCTCCAAAGTTGGCAAGGCCAATTCTTTTCTTTCTGCCATATACTTGAGATCAAAAGACATCAAATGAGTGACGAAAGATCTTAATTTTCATTTTTTTAAATTACAGATATTAACTTGTATATAAACCTAAAACAAAAGAATTGGCTTTTCTGTTTAAATTACTTGAGCGGGAACTCTGTGTGTGTGTGTGTGTGTGTGTGTGTGTGTGTGTGTGTGTGTGTGTGTGTGTGTGTGTGTGTGTGTGTGCAGTGCCAGGCACCTGTAATTATTTATGGCGATATCTAATAGATTCTCATGATATTTATTATTAGAAAGAATTAATTACCGCCTAAAAGTGAAGCGCCCCATAGATGTCCCTTTGGATAGCTGTCTGAATCTGCGTGTTTTTCTCTGCCTTTCTTTTCACTACTTGATTTCAATTTTCATTTGTATCTCTTGTCTCAATACGTTTAAGTATCTGTTTAGATTAACACTTTTTGTGTCTCCACGTTTCCTTTTTGAAGCCCACCATGATTCGAAATTCAGCATTCATTTAGTCTCATGCTTTCCTGCCTTTTGGTCCTATTCTGTGTTCCAGTACATTATGTGTTCTAATACATTCTAGTACAGTAGGCCCTCGACATTCGCAGGGGTTTGGTTCCGAGCCCTCCCGCGAATCGAGATAATCCAGTTCTGTACCCGGAAGTAAAACCCCATGTATCACATCACATGCGCGAATGAGCAGCCGGAAGTAAAATACTGTGTATCTATTGCATGCGCTAAAATATGCTTCTTAAACACATTCTATAGACAGTCTTACTCATTAATACAGTTTTAATGTAGTAAAATGTAGTAATGATTAAGAAAAACTTTTCAATTTTTACTCTTATTTTTATTGATGATAAAATATAAACATTGTACAGCATATACTGTTGTAAAGCACTCGTTTTAAAGTCTTTTTCAATTATTATTCCAGTACAGTAACTAAGTTAATGTTTGTGCGTGAGATTTTATGTTCTGTAGCATGTTTAACAAATGATACCAAAAGGACAAACTTCAATACGCTTCATATCCTTTTACACTGAACTTGGAGTGACGTCTCTAAGATGGCGCTGCCTAGAGGGCAACGTCGTGGAGTTCTCAGAGTCAAATTGTTTCTTTGTTCATTTCAATTTGTTTTATTTGTTTGTTCATGTTTTGCACTATGCTCGTCTATGATTGGTCGACCCTACTACAGCTCTGAGCAGCTTCAGCTTCAGGCAACTAAGCACACAACAACTTCTATCGTGAGCTGCTATGGGAGCTCAATGCTAACCGCACCCCAGCTAGCAATAAGCCCAGGCGGAGTTCTTAGGCTTGATTAGCACTTCCGGCCATACTACTTGAAAATGTTCAGTCCCTGCGAAACAAGATGGACAAGCTTCATTGCTCAGATTGCAGTGCAGAGGGATCTGCAGGATTGTGTTTTTGTGAAACATGACTCGAGGCGATTGCACCAGCCGGCTACACGGCCTTCATCCCCTGCAATCCCAAGTGCCGGAGTTGTCATTCGGCCCCTTCCTGCCTGGGCTTCGTGTCAGCTGGGGTGCGACTCGCATTGAGCTGCCTACCAGAGCATATTAGCTCTGCTAGCCGCAGCCCGGCGAAGCAGCCCAGTTGACCGAAGATACTCTAATCTTATAGCTGTAGTAGAGTCAACCGGTCGTAGACGAGCATAGTGCAAAACATGAACAAACAAAACAACAAATAAAACAAATTAAAACGAACCATAGCATGTTAGCTCCCGGTGCGAGTGAAAAGAAGAGGCGGGCTCGTGGCAGGCGGTTGAGTGACATCGTAAAGGAATATGGCCGAAACCCATCTACCATCGGTACAATACTGAAGCAGAAGGAGACTTTAAAAGGTATAATTTTATAATTTTGAAGTGTTTAGGGGGTAGTATTGGGGGCCTTGAAACAAATCAAGCCTTGTACATGTAAAATGCCACTCAACTTACGAAAAAATCAGGTTACGAAACCACTTCTGGAATGTATTAATTTCGAAGGTGAGGTACCAGTGTATGGTGCTCCACTATTATTACTGTTGTTGTTATGGTTTTTTGTCTTATTATTTTATATTTTAAGAACAGATCTGCATTTTATTTATCTCTGAATTAAATAATCTAAATTTTAATCTAAGATCACAAATATATAGTTAAAGATTTACCTTTTTGTTTCAACGTTGAAAAAAATGTGTTCATCTTCTGGCTCGGGTCTGTAGACACCTGATGCTGAGGCCATAGACAGCAGGTCTGGATCGGGTGAGACAAAAGACGCTTGATGGGAAAGGAGACTCCTTCGAGAGCGACACAAGCTGCTGTTACGCAGCAAAGGAGGGCGAGCCAGTGGAGCTACAAAGGTAAAATAATTACGATATATATAAAAAGTAATACAGATACAAACATATTTATTTATATAAATCTAGCTTTATTTAAGTATTTGAACAGTGTCACTTTTTATATATCTTTGTTTCTGATCACCAATAGAATTGAGTTGTAATACTTGTAAAATGGGCAAACACCAAGACAAATTCCTTGTATGTGTCAGATACTTGTTGTACTGCTCCATACATTTCATAATTCATCCTGCTTCTACTATCAGCGGTCATTATCAGCAAACTCCTGCATCCAATTTCCATTGGCAGCCATATTTGTCCATATTCACCATGATCGACAGATGTGGCATGCTTTGAATCACGTGCCCTTCCTGTCTGCGTACTCTTCTCTTCCCATCATACTGGGAATTTTGGTGTCATCAGCCTAAGCAATTTTGTTTCAGAACTGAACAGCCATTCTAGCAAAGTCTAACCAGATCGTTCTGTTCTTACCAATGATTTGCATCGCTGCATTTACATTCATGCTGGTGTGTCTTGATTGCAGACTTTGACAGTCGTAAGTATACCACTGAAAGTATTCTTTACTTGATTAGATGCTCTGAATGTTTTTTCTTCCTGCGGTCTTCCAGGTCTTATTGCGTTGTTGCTTAACAGTGTATTACTTAATTTTTTTAAAAATGTACCAGATTGCTGAATTGACCACTTCTAATGTGTTTTTTTTTTTTTTCCCTTCGACAGGTGAGTTAATTTTTAAGCCTGATAATGGTCTTCTTTACTTGCCCTGACATCTTTGGAACACACATTGAGTCCCTATAAACAGCTGCCAAATGCAAACACCTGGAATAATTCAAGTCCTTCTTATCATCATAAATTAAGAAATAAAAAAGCAACCACCATCCCCCCCAAGCCATAAAACTGCATGTTAGTTAATTTTAAGTTGCTTCTGAGCTTGTCAAAATTTTATTTAAAAATCATTGTAATTCCTAAAATGTAAAAAAGAAAATACTTGTGTTAAAACTTTTTAATTATAGATTAATCCCTGTCTACACTTCAATTCTCCAAGAGCTGTGATTCCTAAATGGGTAATGTCATACTTTTAAACACTTTAATTTACTTTAAGTTACACTTCAATCACATTTTTACTACTTCATTTCTAATTTATTATGGTGATATTCAGAGGCAAAATTACAAAACTTTTCACACTGTCCAAATACTTACCTAATGTAATGATGCACAACAAAAGGAAAAACAAGAAAACTATGTGGAGTCGGAAAACTTAATGTTTTGAATTTTGACTAAGCACTCGTAATTTATTTCCATTCTACTATTTAATTATTTTTACTCTTTCCTTGTAATCTTTACATTTATAATGCTTAAATTTCTATTAAGATTTCCAAAGTGATAAGACCTATCAAAAGTTCTCACAATTAAACTGGGGCACGATGGGGGGCGTGTCCTCATCCACATCATCCACTCCTCCCGCAATGGGGTATGGGGGTAGTGAAACACGGGGCATCACTACCCAGCTGTGCTCAGAGTACAATGATGCACTCAAGCTAGGCAGACCTGAATTCTGCACCACAGGAAACCCACACAGTCTTTCAATCTGCTGCCAGCGGTGAAGACGCTCACGCAGGCATGCTGTCACTTCAGATAGGGCCTTCCTATACAACACACAGCCAAACACAATATGAAAAGATCAGAAAAATATACACATGGACAAATAATGAGAAATAGAAAAATCAGAAAACAAAACAGCTCATCATAATACAGAGCAATCAAAGAGAAACACACAACCAAACACAATACAGAGCGATCAAAGAGACACACAACCAAACACAACTCAGAGTGATCAAAGAGACACACAACCAAACACAACTCAGAGGGATCAAAGAGACACACACAACCAAACACAATACAGATTGCAAGAGATACAAAGTCAAACAAAGTACAGAGAGACTTAGAGCCAAACACAATACAGAGAGAGATCAAAGATACAAATACATCCAATCACAAAACAAATAAAACAG
Organism: Plotosus lineatus; assembly: GCA_024760905.1. NCBI lineage: Eukaryota > Metazoa > Chordata > Actinopteri > Siluriformes > Plotosidae > Plotosus > Plotosus lineatus. Next base: position 17,794,542 of record CM045745.1, on the reverse strand, counting down.
AGACACACACAGCCAAACAAAAGAGAGAGAGAGAGAGAGAAAGAGAGAGAGAGAGAGAGAGAGCCTGCCTTACACTGTAGATTTCGCAGAGACAACCACAACCAAAGACAAAGAGTTTAGAGAGACACACAATCAAACATAATTAGGAGAGCCGAGACACACACACACACAGACAGAGAGAACAGAGACAACACCGATTAAAACACACACACACACACACACACACACACACACACACACACACAGACACAGCCAAAAATAAAAACGATATAGAGAGACATACAGGGTAATTAATAGAGTGTGCATGTACACTTACTTGGCTTCAAGTATTTTGTGGTCAACCTCGTCCAGTGATGAACTGTGAGCAACATGGAGAGTACCAAACACAGAACCTCTCTTCTTTTTTATCTTCTCTGCCTGATATAAGCAAAGCAAATATACACAGTTCTGCGTTTTATTTGTCAGCTAAAACTTTCAATTACATCTCAACTCAAATGTCATATAAACATTATCAAATTAGTACAAATAAATTAATTAAAATGCAAAAAGAACAATATGGGGCATACAGCTAATAATCTTCTTTTTTCCTTTCGGCTGTTCCCTTCAGGGGTCGCCACAGCAAATGATCTGCCTCCATCTCTCCCTATCCTCTGCATCTTCTACTCTTACTCCAACGACCTTCATGTCCGCCTTCACTGCATCCATAAATCTTCTCTTTGGTCTTCCTCTGGGCCTTTTGCCTGGTGGTTCCAACCTCAAAGTCCCTACTCTCAGTCCGAGGCTCACGCATTTCCTCTTCTCTCTCTGCCTACGGACACGCCTCCCGCCTCTCCTTCTTCGACGTCTTCGACCAACAGTAGTCCAATTTCCATCAGCACCCTGTTGGTTGACAGCACTGATGGCGGTCGTTGTTAACCCGGGCCTCGACCGATCCGGTATGAATTTTGTTTTGATCATTTGCATTTTTAAATGTGGCAGAAGTTTTACGCCGGATGCCCTTCCTGTCGCAACCCTCTGCATTTATCCGGGCTTGGGACCGGCATAAGGGGGAGAGACACTGGTTAGTGCCCCCCCCGCCTCATGGCTGCATTGCATACAGCTAATAATGGACAACAAAAATAGATTTTTTTAAGACAGAAATTACAAAAGCAGTCCTTTTCAGAGTCTTAGGCTCACAGCAGTGTGTTCTAATTGCTTTTTTTCTAATTGCTTGGTGACTCATTCGAAATGTAAATGACAAAAGGCAAAAACAAACAATCTAATTAAAAAGTAATTTACCCACATCATTAAATAGCCAAATTAGAATGTGGAAAACAATCGGCTTCATTTGGTTCTATGCATGTGCTTAATCTGGATATTTCTAAATAAATAATGAAATGTACTAAAATTAGAAAAACATGTTTAATTAACGATGTGATTGAGTTTGACCTGGTTGGGTACCTACGAGAGCTGTCAATAAACTTTAGAAATACTTTCTATTAAAAAGATGAAAAATACATTAATTAGAGAAAAATAATTAAAGTGCATATTTGTTTTTGATGTTTTTTTTTTAATTATTTATATAGCAGCTTAATAATTACAAAGATTATAGTGTCATAAAAGCACTTAAGAAAAAAACTAATTTCTTCTTTCAAAAGCTTTGAAAAATAAAATTAGGAAATTACTTTGAAAAGTAAGACTTGGAGTACTACAGTGTGATTTGGTATTGAACCGCATACGTGCATACCTCTTCCTTGGCAACAGTGAGCTGTAGCTCTGCAT
>CM045745.1:17735281-17787781 GCA_024760905.1 Plotosus lineatus | reverse complement strand
GTCAGCAAGTGGTGGTAAAGGGATGAAACTCAGTCTTAAAACCCTGCTTCACCGCCTCACTCAAGCCCCATCTTCATGCACCAGCACACAGTTACCAGAAGGGGGCAGTGCCACATTAATATATCCAAAGCTCCTGTATCACAGTTCCAGTTGTTGGTTACTTCTATTGCTTAAAACTAAAATTATACACTTAAAAAATATTTTCCCTAGATCATGCTGAAGGTATGTTCCAGAGATCTCTGTGTGTGTGTGTGTGTGTGTGTGTGTGTGTGTGTGTGTGTGTGTGTGTGTGTGTGTGTGTGTGTGTGTGTATACGCTTACCGAGGTAGCGTATTGCCATTAACTCTGAACTCTCTGAAGTTTCTTTCGTACTGTGGAAGCTCTACGGATTCTTTCAGCCATTGTACTGCATCGTCCATTGTCCAGTTATGAACTAAATGTCACAGGAACAGAAATTTAGTGTGAACCATTCAAATCTGTTCTATGTTCAAATTATTCTATATGTTTTTATATAAATTGTTTCATACATCAGGATCGTCACTTATTTATAGTTATTTATCGTGATATTATTGAACTTTTACATGAATTGGACCACCAATTCCAAAGTAATATTTACATATATTAATAAATAAACTACATACATATTCTTTTTAATTATTTACTTCACTAACTAAATGTAACGCCGAAATAATTTAGTGATATAATTGGTTTTTGTGGGGTTTTTTAACATGCACTTTATACACTCAACAAACTTAAGTTATCAACAGACTGTTAACAGCAACCCTGGCAATTAATAATAAACATTAACTGTTTATACTTGTATACGGCTAAAAGAAATATCTATGTACAGTAGGCGCTCGACATTCGTGGGGGGTATGGTTCTGAGCCTTCCCGCGAATCATGTAAAACCCCATGTATCACCACACATGCGAGAATGAGCAGCCGGAAGTAAAACACTATGTATCTATTACATGTGTTAAAATATGCTTCTTAAACACATTCTATTGACAGTCTTACTCATTAATACAGTATTAATGTAGTAATATATAGTAATCATTAAGAAAAACCTTTCAATTTTTACTCTTATTTTTATTGATGATAAAATATAAACATTATACAGCATATACTGTTGTAAAGCACTCGTTTTAAAGTCTTTTTCAATTATTATTCCAGTACAGTACCTAAGTTAATTCTGAGAATGTTTGTGTGTGAGATTTTATGTTCTGTAGCATGTTTAACAAATGATACCAAAAGGATAAACTTTATTACGCTTCATGTCCTTTTACATTCAACTTGGAGTGACGTCTTCAAGATGGCAGGCCTAGAGGGCAACGTCATGGAGTTCTCAGAGTCAAATTGTTTCTTTGTTCGTTTTAATTTGTTTTATTTGTTTGTTCATGTTTTGCACTATGCTCATCTATGATCGGTCGTCCCTACTACAGCTATGAGCAGCTTCAGCTTCAGGCAACTAAGCACGCAACAACTTCTATCTTGAGCTTATATGCAGCTCAATGCTAGCGGTTAGCTAGCGGTTACCAGCTAAGCCCAGACGGAGTTCTCAGATGCTTGGTTAGCACTTCCGGCCATACTACGTGAAAATGTTCAGTCCCTGCGAAACAAGATGGACGAGCTTCATGCTCAGATTGCAGGGAAGAGGGATCTACACGACTGTGCTTCTGTGAAACATGGCTCGAGGAGAGTACACCCGATAAGGTGATTTATACCAGCCGGCTATACAGCCTTCATCTCCTGCAATTCCAAGCGCCGGAGTCATCGTTCGGCCCCTCCCCGCCTGGGCTTATTGCTAGCTGGGATGCGGCTCGCATTGAGCTGCCTACCATAGCATGTTAGCTCAGCTAATAGCATATTAGCTTTGCTAAGTTATACACGCCCGAAGATACTCTGATCTTATAGCTGTAGTAGAGTCGACCGGTCGTAGACGAGCATAGTGCAAAACATGAACAAACAAAACAACAAATAAAACAAATTAAAACGAACAAAGAAACAATTTGACTCTGAGAACTCCGTGAAGTCGCCCTCTGGGCAGCGCCATCTTGGAGACATCACTCCAAGACGTCACTCCAACTTCAATGTAAAAGGACATGAAGAGTACTGTAGTAAAGTTTATCCTTTTGGTATCGTTTATTAAACATGCTACAGAACATAAAATCTCACGCATAAACATGAACTTAGGTACTGTACTGGAATAATAATCGAAAAAGATTTTAGTACAGCAGTTCAGAGAAAACCGTCGTTTCTCAGGAGAAAGTCTTCTTTCTTCAGAAGAGACATCCAGCATTTTCTATCGCTTAGCTAGAGAAGACGCATAGCGTTTGAGAGGTATCATAGAGCTTAACCGGTAATTAAAACACACAAAAAAAGAGGCTCATTGACAACTTGTGCGCGAATGAGGGAAAAGGGGCGGGACATCAGCTCAACCAATCAGGAGAAAGGAGGACAGCCATTGGCTGAATTTGAATCACGTGCCGGTTGCTCGGCAGTCAGCGAATACTCAAACCGTGGGTGCAAAACCGCGAATAGTCAAGGGCATACTGTACACACTAAAATTTCCGACATTTCCCTTTTTAACACTTCTTCGAATGGTTTGAGTTTATTGATTTTGTTTATTTTTCGACGATATAAATTCCCTCATAAGTCTATTGCAGTTTCAGATTTGAAACATACAGTAATGTGATGTTGACAATCAGCTGATTATCTGTAGCATGAGTTGATAATAATAATCATTTACCAACTCACTCACAAACTCACTTATTTGCCAAATCGTTTAATTCCGCTAGGGTCGCAGGTCGGCTGGAGCCTATCTCAACTGAAACTGGGTGAATGAATAACTTGCCAGAGCATTGCAGGGCCAACATACAGATAATCATTCACACTGTAACCAAGGGGCAATTTATAGCCTCATTTTCATGTCTTTGGACTGTGGGAGGAAACTGGAGTACTTGGAGGAAATCCACACAGGAATGGAAAGGACATGCAAACTCCACACAGAAATCCTCTTACCAAGCCCAGGAAGTTCTTGCTGCAAGGCGAATGTTCTAAGTAGTAGTTACTCCACCACGCCGTTCTGTTTATCAGCTGTTACTGTTAACCTTTTTTCCTCGCACTTTCAGTCTGTGATTAATGGGTTCAAATAGTAAAAATGGCAGTGTGTGTGATTTTTTTTTTTTTTTTTTTTTTTTTTTTTAATAATTCCTGTGAGACTTATGCATGATGCAATTCTAACTGTATAATTAATTCTTTGTTGTGAACTTTATACCAACTAAGAATAATATCACTCCCACTCGACCAGACCCGCAAAACAATCCTTATACTCGAACACAGTGGAGTGACCCTATATGTGCACACACTGTTTTCAGCAGTTCATGAGGAACAAAGGCTCTGTTCAGACTGTTAATTCATAGAGTACAGTAATCAAATCTGCCTGTTAAATGTTTTTCACAGAATTCTATTTCTACTTGCTGACCATCTGTGTTTCTTTAGATTTTAAATGAAAATTAGTTTGATATAGGCAGCTGCTATGAATTTTATTGTTGTTAATGTCTGCGATGGATCAGCAATCTCTGCAGGGTGTACCAAGTCTCTTTACTGAGGTCAGCTGGGATTGACTCCACTTTCCTACAAAGCCTGATGGTTAAGCAGATAGTAGTGGATGATAATAGATGGATAGACACCTGAGTGGCACAGTTACCACATTCACCTCACAGCAAGAAGCTCCTGGATTCAAGTCCTGGGTTCAGTGAGGGCAATTCCATGTTGAGTTTGCATGTTCTCCATGTGCTTGCGCGAGTTTCCTCTGGGTACTCGCTCCAAACTTTCCCACAACCCAGTTGCATTAAGCGGAACGGAAAATAAATGAATGAATAGATTGATAAGACAGCTGCATCCATCTGTCCTTTATGAGAGATCAGAATACATACTGTATGTTCTTAAATGTCTCTGTCTCACCTTCAGATGTCTTCCATCCTTTCCACAGCTCTTCCACAGTAATGTGCTGGTCCTCTCTGTGCAGGTTGCTGTGTTTGTTTGTTTGCTGCTGCTTCATATCTTCAATAATGAACTGAAAAGAAGAAGAAAAAAACACAAGATGCACTTTCATCAAACAAATCTTCTTCAAGGCTCATCCTTTACCTGTTCAGTGTTTTGGTGACTTTCATGTGTTAATCCCTATTCAGATTGGACTAGTTTTATGAAGTACAGGGATCCCTCACTTTCCGCGGTTAATTGGGACCTTGACACCCCCACCCCCCCACCCCCGAAACCACTAAACTCCGCGAAGTACGATTAACCCCCCTGATGTATACGTACCTGTATATGTGTATAATATCAATAAATACATATTCAATGCAATAAATGATTATAATAACAATTAAACATTCAAAAATAATGCATAAGATGTAAATAAAATATAAATACACACACATACAGACGCGCATGCGCACGTCACATAAAAATGTAAGTAGTTTTGATGGGGGTTTGGGTTGATTTTTTTATTATTATTTTTTTTTTGCATTATTGACCTTGTTTTTGCAGCAAATTCCTTAACTTTCCCCCTATTTTTCCTTAATTTCCATATTTTTTTAATTTTTCGATTAATATTTTATAAAAAAAAAAACACTGAAGCAACGTGAATTGAAGTAGCAAGGGATCCCTGTACTATAAAACCAAAGACAAGGAATGAATTGTGGTTTGAATTTTCATCCAGTGTCAGGCAGGGAGGTGTTTCCTCCCCTTTGCTGTTTATAGCGGAGATCCTGAGCAGAGTCCCATTAGGTGTGAAACATGACTGTGATGGTTGTACAGAGTCCATGCCTGCCATACCACATTCGCACAGAATGAGAAACACGCAATCTCACTCAAGTCGACAGACAAACTTTTGCCAAGCATTGAACATTAAACATAAATGGGAACACAAAGCATGAACCCATAGATCATTAAACCAACAAGACAGGTGATACAAATGAGCACAGAAATCAGTTCGTAAAACAAGAGGGAAAGGAAATTCAGTGATTATCTTTCTCTCGTATGCACCAGAACGTACACAGGAAACACAGAGAAGAAATCTTTATAAAATATTTCCTTCCTCCAGGATTGAAGTTCATTCAGACCTTAAAGGAGCCACACTGCTCTTATGGTACTTTATAATCTTTCATGAACTGTATATAAAGAGTTTTCTTAATGAGGAAGACATTCCAGGAAGCATATTCTTTTCTTGAATTCTACCAAAACCAAAATGAATCTAGGCACTGGCAGAGTTTCAAACATCATAAGATCAGATAAAATTTCAAACATCACCATTATCATCTTCTTCTTCTTCCGTTTCTTCGGGTCGCGAGGACAGCAACTTAAGCAATGGGGTCCAGACGTCCTTCTCCCCAGCCACTTCCTCCAGCTCTTCTGGGGGACCCACATAGTCCCTCCAGCGTGTTCTAGGACGACCCCGGGGTGGTCTCGAAACACATGCCCGAAACACCACATCAGGAAGGCGTTCGATAGACATTCTGATCAGATGCCCGAGCCACCTCCAGACCAGCTGACACCTCCCCCCTCCCCAGGCCAACTTCACTTGACTGCTACAGCCCGACAGACACATCCCCCTCCCTCTGCAGCCCACACCAGCCCCCCCTCTCCCTCACATCAGACCAGGTGAGGAGACAGCTGAGGCGACTAAATCAGAGGAAATCTGAAGGACCTGATGGCATCAGTCCCAGGTTGCTGAGGACCTGCGCAGACCAGCTCTGTGTGGTACTATGCTACCTGTACAACCTGAGCCTCAGCCTGGAGAAGGTTCCCGTCCTATGGAAGACCTCCTGTGTGGTTCCGGTTCCCAAAACAGCACAAGCGAAGGAACCGGCCCACTACAGACCTGTCGCCCTGACCTCCCACCTCATTAAGACCATGGAAAGGCTCCTCCTTGAACACCTCCGCTCTATGGTGAGCCCCACCCTAGACCCGCTGCAGTTTGCCTACAGGCCCAACATCGGAGTAGAAGACGCCGTCATCTACCTTCTGCAGCGGGCACTAACCCACCTGGAGATCGCCGGCAGCGCTGTGAGGGTCATGTTCTTTGACTTCTCCAGCGCCTTCAACACCATCAGGCCAGCGGCGTCTGCGAGGAAGCTGGAGGACGTGGGAGTGGACGGGCATCTTGCTGCCTGGATTATTGACTACCTTACCAACCGTCCACAGTGCGTGCGGCTGCGGCTGTAAGTCAAAGGTGGTAGTTTGCAGCACGGGCGCACCGCACGGCACCGTCCTCTCACCCTTCCTTTTCAATATCTATACCTCGGACTTCATATATAACACAAACAGCTGCCACCTCCAGAAGTTCTCGGACGACTCCGCCATCGTGGGCCGTGTGTCTGAGGGGAACGAGCTGGAGTACCGGTCGGTCATCATTGACTTCGTGGACTGGTGTGAACGCAACCACCTGTGCTTGAACACCAGGAAGACGAAGGAGATGGTGATCGACTTCAGGAGAAACACTCAAACACACACACACACACACTTACTAGTGAACATCCAGGGACAGGACATTGAGACAGTGGACAGTTTCAAGTACCTGGGTGTTCACCTTAACAATAAACTGGACTGGTCCCACAACACCAACGCCCTGTACAAGAAGGGCCAGAGTCGCCTCCATCTTCTGAGGAGACTCAGGTCCTTCGGCGTATGCGCACCTCTGCTCAGGACTTTTTATGACTCTGTGGTAGCCTCTGCAATCCTCTACGCTGCCATCTGCTGGGCCCCGGGCAGCACAGAGCGGGACAGAAAGAGACTGAACAAGCTGGTCAGGAGGGCCAGCTCTGTCCTCGGCTGCCCACTGGACTCTGTGGAGGAGGTGAGTGAGAGGAGGATAGTTGCAAAGCTCACATCCATCCTGTTCAACATCTATCACCCACTGCACCAGACTGTAGAGGAGCTGAGTAGCTCCTTCAGTAGACGACTGAGGCATCCTCAGTGCAGGAAGGAGCGCTACCGCAGGTCGTTCATTCCCACCGCTATCAGACTGTACAACGCCACTTTGTAACTGTCTGTGAAAATACTGGTTATGTGCAATAAAAACCCCGCGCACTTTAATCAACCACATCTACCCCACTGACTGTGAACCATATCAACCCATCTCTGCCCTCAGATACATTACACTTTAATATAGGCCAGTCTATAAAGTTGCTCCATTCTTTTCTTTTATTGTTTATTAATTTATACTATTTATGTATCTACTTATTTATTTACTTATATAATATATATGTACGTGTGTATGTTTGTATTTGTATCTATTTTTGCACCCCCTACTGATGGTACCTCAAGAGCCTGTAACAGTGAATTTCTCCATTGTGAGATTAATAAAGCTGTATCTTATCTTATCTTATCTTATCTCAACTGGCCCCTCTCAATGCGGAGGAGCAGCGATTCTACTCTGAGCTCTCCCCGGATGACAGAGCTTCTCACCTCATCTCTAAGGGACAGCCCCGCCACCCGGCAAAGGAAGCTCATTTCGGCCACCTGTATCCATGAGCTTGTTCTTTCGGTCACTACCCAAAGCTCGTGACCATCGGTAAGGGTTGGAACGTAGAGCAACTGGTAAGTCAAGAGCTTTGTCTTGTGGCTCAGCTTCTTCTTCACCACGACGGTCCGGTACAGGCTCCACTTTACAACAGAGGCTGCAGCGATCCGTCTGTTGATCTCCCGCTCCATCCTTTACTCACTTGTGAACAAGATCCCAGGATACTTAAAGTCCTCCACTTGGGGCAGGACCTCATTCCTAGCCCGGAGGGTGCATTCCACCCTTGTCCGGCTGAAAACCATGGTCTTGGACTTGGAGGTTCTGATTTTCATCCCAGCCGCTTCGCACACGACTACGAGTCACTCAATGAGAGCTGGAGGTCCCGACTTGATGAAGCAATAAGTACAAAGTCATCTGCAAAAAGCAGAGACGAGATCCAATAGCCACCCAACCAGAACCTCTCAACGCTTCAACTACACCTAGAAATTCTGTCCATAAAAAATATGAAGAGAATTGGTGACAAAGGACATCCTCGGTGGACTCCAACCCTCACCAGAAACAAATTCAACCTGTTGTTACCAATACGGACCAAACTCTGGCTCCGGAGATACAGCGATCGAATGGCTACCGGAAAATTTCAAACATAACAGATAATTCATTCAGTTTCTGAACTGCTTCATCCTAATTAGGGTCACAGGGAGTCTGGCACCCATCTCAGCTGACTCTGGGCAAGTGCAGAGTACACCCTGGACAGCTCGCCAGGCAATCGCGTAGCAGAAACGTGCTGACTGTTATGCAGTTTCTCTTGATGAAAGTCAGCAATGGTTCTTTTACATGCCTCTCACTATAGACAGTCAGAGACATGGCCGGCCTTTGATAATCCAGTTCGCTGAACTCGGGGGACAGTGACAACCCGTTGAGAATGGGGCTTGAACCCCCAACCTTACGATCAGTGATCCAGCACCTTACCACCAAGCGACCCCTGCCCCCTAAGATAGATCATGTTAAAATAAAAAACTTTTTCTAGTGGTTTTGGGGAAAGCTCTCTTATCTTATTGGCGGTATAAATTAAAATCAATGTGCGCTCACAGTCTTCACAAGACGAAGTGAAAGAAAGCACTATACTGTATATACATATGTGATTGCTTTCGATTATAGTATGGTTTGTATATTTGGTATTTAGCAGTATATAGTTAGCAATATTTTTATTAATTAAATTTCAAAAAGTTTTCTATTTCATGCTTATAAATATGCTTTGGAAATAAGCAAGAACAAACCTAAGTTGTAAATAGTATGGGAATAGCATATCCTGTATAAATATAAAATAATCAATACATACATTGTCTGGCAATAAATTGCATGTCTGCAAATCTTATCCCACCCAAATTTTACTTTATCTAATTACCACGTCTAGGCTCAGAACCACAAGATTCAGAAAGCGGGTAAATGTTTTCACCACTTTATCATGGGTCCATTACAATTTTTTTCGAATTCCATTAAAGAGTTAATGAGATTTACTGACATGCATATGAAAATAATAATAATAATAATGATTAAATAAATAAATTCTACTGTCAGTATTATTAGGTACATAGCAATTTCTACATACAGTATATGACATGTTACAGGTTCCTTAATCCTTGATGAAATAATAAATATATTTTTCTAGTAGTTCATTACTGGCTATTTGTAAATCATTTGTTAAATTGTTTTTATTTCCTTTCCTCTCTTCATTTAAAATGTAACAATCTGTTTTTTAACATATACCGAATGCAATATTTAATCCTTTTTACCGACATTACATCAGATCCAGAATATTGCCTAAATTTAGCACAACCATAACTTCAGTCCAAGTCCAATAAAAATCATAAAATTATATAATTAAAGCTGATAAGGTAGAAGACAGCTGTCATAAAACAGTGACAGTTAGTCTACTATGAAGGTAGTCAAGTGCTCTGAACAACTATAGATCAAGCGGAATTTATTCATTTTAAATCCCATGGCTTCTGTGCTCAAGTACTTATGTGCACAAGTGACCCAAATTCCCAGGGATATCAATCATGACTTTAACCTTTAACAAGCTTTCAGCAATACACACACACACACACACACACACACGCACACACACACACACACACACACACACATGCACAGAGAGAGAGAGAGAGAGAGAGAGAGAGAGAGAGAGGTTTGCCCTATATAGATAGATAGATAGATAGATAGATGGATAGATAGATAGATGGATGGATATAGATATAGATAGATATACACACACACACACACGCACACACACACACACACATACACACACACACACACACACACACACACACACACACACACACACTATAAACAGTTTCCTGTCATTTCAGAAACGACATGTCAATTATTTCAGAGTTTATTGGATTAAAGATAAAACTTGGTTTTCTTGTATTTTCCACACTATAAACAAAAACACATTGAACGAGCACTGTTTTCTATTTTTTTCTTCAGGGCTATGGTGAACAGAATGGACATTGTCAGACAGCTGGCTGAACACTGAGGGATAACTATCTATAAAAATCTAACCCGACGTCAGCCGAGATGGGCGCCAGCCTCCCCGCAACCCTATACAGCATTCGTGCGGTTCAGAAAATGAATGATGAATGTATATACTCATTTTTGTTTGTTTGCTTGTTTCTGGTAGGATGTACTCAAACACCTGTAAGGAGTGCAGTTTACGTTCATTGCGTAATCTAGTTTGGCTTCAGAACAGACATTAGCGTTCGAAAGACAGATATTAGCCTCGCCATTCAGAATGTACTCTTCCTTCGGCCAGAATCAGCTCCAACTTCTCTCCGATGCTTTAGAGGGAAAATCTTGTTTTTAGGCAGCACAAAAGTACAGAGTTTACCTGAATGATCTCAGTGTCATAATTATAATATATAAATACAAGCTATTAAAATTTGTTTTAGTTCGATTTATTGTGTATCATGGTTTACTTTTGAGTTTGAATGAGTGGATCGAACAGGCCACAACCAACACCATTAGCTAGAGAAAGTCTCAGAACTATTAACAGAATTAACAGAATTTAAATTGCTTCACAGCAGACTTCCCATTCGCCATCGATGCATAACTGTTTATTATTATCTGTTTATAAACAAGCATCAATGTCAAAGAATTTGAACTTTACCTGAACCTCAGTTCAAAATCTAATAACAAAATCTGTATTCATATTCATGGTTAAAATGTCATAATTTACTCTTTCATTTATTTCATGTATTTCATTTCCTATGCTATGTTTGTATTCTTCAAGGTGTGAAAATTGTCTTATATTTAATTATAAAAAAGGACAAATAATACACCAGAACACAAACAACTGATCTTTTTTTTTTTTTACTAAGTAAAAATTAATCACTTCAAAACTTTAAAATAAAAAATAATAATAAATTCTTTTTTTTTTTTTTTCTTCAAATTCTTTTGAATAAAACCCTATTCGAGACAGGCTACAATGCATGATGGTGTAGGGTCGATGTGGGACACAATGTTTGTACACCTCAGTCTGGTGTTCCTCATGAGCAATTTGTAGGCCACTATATAGTGAATAAAATTTACAGCTAATAATTTGAACAGCACCACACAAAGTGTGACTCACTATATAGTGAATATAATATGTAGTGGACATAGAACTTTTTAATAAGCTTCTAAAATAATACACCCCATTCATCCTCCTGTTATGAGAGCTGTACTTGTATATGTTCAGAAAACATTTTCCCTTCAACAAAAATAATACACTAAAAAATAAAAAGATTAATTGACCAACTAAAAAATTTCTATTTTATTTTTCTCCTCAAACAGCTGGTCTTTACTAGAGATTAGAATTTTGTATTCAGATGAACTAAAATGTTGTTAGTGTTTAAATGTTGCTTTTAAAGATTTTCAAGTTTCCTTGGAACGCTGACACACGTACACATGCACACTCTGGAATTTGCTGTGGTATGAAAGATGACACTGTGTCTCACTGGCTGCAGAAGAGGGAAATGCTTCAATCTCCCATGAGGCCACTTCTTAAAGTTGATTCCAGTGGAGACGAGTGCCACTAGAACCTTCCATATACAGTATACACACACACACACACACACACACACACAGGTATACATCTTGTAAAAATCTTGCACCTGCCATGCCCAGCAACCATCCATAGCAACACTGAATAAAAATCAAATCACATACACACACACACACACACACACACACCACACACACACACACACACAACATTCACAGTAAAACCAATACCACACTATTGGGTGGGGCAACAGTAAGACACAACAAAAACATTACAAAACTCAAGTAATTCCTCAGTGGTCTGGTGAGGACACACCAACCTGTTGAACAGCGTGTACAAACTAGTAACGCCAGCTTCTGAATAACAATGCGCCTGTTGAACCAGATAAGGGAACGTATCCACCTCTGTGTGTGTTCAGAAGCGCTAAAACAGCCTAATATTAATGTTTACTGCTAGAAATCACAGTGTGTGTGTGTGTGTGTGTGTGTGTGTGTGTGTGTGTGTGTGTGTGTGTGTGTGAGACTGAAGCTTGGGATTGTATTATCTTATTTAACAGCGGTACACTGCAAAGTGATTAAAAGCGTTTAGTCGATAAATAAATAATTGAATGTATGAATAAATAAATGCACTTTTCTTTTCTGTAATAAAGACGAGCTACTTCCATTGGACACTTGGGGTTTTAAGCAAATGGGGTAAAGGCTGCTCTAAGATGAGGAGTATATACACTGAAGGATGGGACCTTTGCCCTTTAACCCTCAAGTATATCTTATTAAGTTCAAAGCTGACAAGCAGGCACTGTATTGCCATTGCTTATTATTATTATTATTATTATTATTATTATTATTATATATATATATATATATATATAATAATCATCATCTTTTTATTGTTATTATCATTATCATCATCGTCGTCATCATCAATATTATTGTTTTTAGTTACTATTATCATCATTTCTCTATTTATCATACATTATTTTCAAAATGTTCGTACTTGTCCTGGAGGCTCCTGGAGGCTCGGTGACAGCAAGTCACCTGAAAATCCAAGCACTTCCCTGAAGATTCTGGCCGAGTCCAGGATTACTGTTTTCTGCAGTTCAACAAACGCGGTATCAATTCTGTTTTCTTTGCGTCTTTTATGGGGGTCTTCATGGGTTGTTTCAAGGGAACCAATAGCTGTACTAATAGGTATGACCTGTGCATTCTTACTCCACATCTTTTATAAGTTTCCTGGCCAGGTCTTGGTATTTCTCAAACATTTCAAATCCCTTTGTTTCAATATGTCCATCATATGGAATAGCCAAGTCCATTATGAGTCATAAAAGGTAAAAAATTGATGCCTAAGTCTGGGTGCCTTGCTCACTAGGACCATACTACTTTGCCATGGTATACCTGCAGCTCGAGAGGCCTTCAATATTTGTTCCAGTCTCATTCATGCCATTATCTTCGTAAGTTAAATTTGCCACTTCATTCTTAAGAGGATAGTGGAGACTGCTGTGGGGTTTTTATTTGAGACACCATCTGTAGGAGGTTGCTGATCAAGGCTAAAGAGTCCCTGCATCATAAGACAGACGAGCCCCCAGACACCAACCCAGAATATGACCTCTGGGCGTATTATTATTATTATTATTGTTGCTGCTATTATTTTTGCTTTCATTATTATTTTTACTTTCCACGTACAAGAAACAATGCCTTTAAATAAATTTACAGACTACATTCATGCTTAATATTTTTTCAATACAAATTAAGAAATAGTTCTTTATTAGCTTTTACACACACACACACACACACACACACACACACACACACACACACACACACACACACACACACCCCTTCTCTGCCTCACTTTCTCTACTTCATCTTTTCCTTTCTCTGTATTTCTTTCTCTTGTCCATTTTTTCCTCTTAGTCTTTAATTTACGCAATTATTTTATGTTTTTCTTTTTTCTTCCGTTTATTTATTTTCCTTTTGCTTTCGTCTTTCTATTCTATCATGTATTTCAACTCATTACCAGCATTCTGCATTTCATAAAGGTAACATAAATCGAAGCTTTCATTTAAGTTCACAATTTTATTGCCGTATTCAAAACTTGGAGTGTGTGGGCGCTTATTAAAATGTTACCAAGCAGAGTGGAAGGGTAAGTGCTTATTGCCATCGAGGTGGAAAACATGAATAATAAGAAAACAATAAAAGAGGTTTACTGGTATTTGTGTAATTCATTTTGTGGTATCAACCAAAAGGCATGAAAGCTGAAAATAAACAGAAAAAAAGCATAATTAAAAAAAAAGACCCCTTACTTTTACCTCTCGGTGCTGTTCCTTTAAACAGTTTCCTGTAAGTAAAATCAAGTCAATCAACACGAACATAAACAAAAGCACATGGCCAGGAGCGTTTTAAAATTTATCAAGTTAGTGAGCAGGAGAATCGGGTGAAAAATACTTGTCATCGCTTTCTGATAGGTCGATATCTGGCTCATCGCTCCATTCATTCAGAGCATCCCATAGTTTTGCTGTAGCAGTTTCTAATGGTTCATCGGTTGTTGGATATTTACGAAGAGAACACAGCAAAATATTTTCCTGTTTTTTAAAGCACAGCGGAACAATCAAATTTGTTGTTACTGATGAACATTATAGACATTCCCCAGTGTCAGGGGGTCTTGAAATACCGTGTAAACTCACTTTTACAGGCAGTGAACACCTCATTTTGTGGTTACAGAGACTGATCGAATAAAATTGCTAAGTTTGATCTACCATTTTGCTCCCAGGACACATGAGCGGTCATTAGATATACACTGGGGGCACTTATTGGAGCAGGGCACTTATTATGTCGGATACGGTAATAATCCTTTTTTAACGTGTTCATATGATTTAAATGAATATTTTATTTAAAATGATGATGCAGGGACTAACTCGATAATGACCTGAAGAGGAAAAGAATGATTGACAAAATACACATACATATAAGTTTAGCTTTAGTTAAGTTTTTAGCCTTTAAGCCTTAATATACATGCATGCAAGTCTATAAGAAACACCCACAGTGTACCCTGTCCGCCATGTAATACTAACCTAAATGGCAAGGGCAGTACAGTACAATGTTAGGCAGTGTCAATGTACCACTGTGGCTTAAAGTGCATAATGTCTATAATTATAGTTTATAACTATTCATTCATTTATTTTCTAAAACTACTTAATCCTAATTAGGGTCGCAGGGAAGCCGACTCCGGGTGAGGGCAGAGTACACCCTGGACAGCTCGCCAGGCCATCACAAGGCAGAAACACGCTGACGGCTATGCAGCTACTCATGTCGAAAGTCAGCAATTGTTCTTTTACAGCCTCACACCACAGACAGTGACAGGCATGGCCGGCTTTGATAACCCAGTTAGCTGCACTGGGGGACAGTGGCAACGCGGTGAGAGTGGGACTTGAACCCTGAACCTTAGGATCAGTGATCCAGCACCTTTACCACCAGGCCACCACTGCCCGAGTTTATAACTATTAACACAAAAATATCTACACATTATGGTTGTATCTAAATTGGGGGGTCGGGGACCTGTACGCAGCTCATGACATGATGACCGTGCCAAGAGAACCTCAGAATACCTCACCTGTGTTTCTTGTATGTTTATCATCAAATATGGAATGAAAAAGGAATAAGATTTGATGGAATTTAGAGGTTTAATAGACAATGTCCTCTTGAAATTTATTCATTCATTTTCTGAACTGCCTAATCCTAATTAGAGTCGTGGGGAAGCTAGCACCCATCTCAGCCAACTGAGTGAGGGCAGAGTACACCCTGGACAGCTCGCCAGGCCATTACAGGGCTCCACTTTAAATTATTATTTAAATAATAAATATAAGTGAATATATGAACAATGTTGCCATGTCGGCACACCATTTACAGTCCATAATCAAATGTAATCCAGAATTAAACGTTTTGATGTACAAGCATGATATGGCTGCCTGACCTCCACACTTTCATTGACTTCTATGCCGCCATCGTTGTCATCATCGAGCTGCTTGTGAATGTGCCGTAGTGCTTCAAGGCTGAAGCGATCAGCTTCATTCATACACGGTGGAATCACAGTCAAGCACGGATCTGTGGGGGAAAAACAGACAAGATGTATCACGACAAAAGAAGGCTGGAGGTTTATTGGATAATTTTTAGTAACCTTAATTGGTTTTAAACTTTCCAACTAAGTTTCACTGCCGATTTTGAAAGTAGTCATGTGGTGACCAATCAGAAAAATATAATGAAATCTGAAACAGATATAAATAACGAAAAACAAATGCTAGAGTTCTGCTGGTAACACACACACACACACACACACAGACACACACACACACACACACACACACACACACACACACACACACACACACACCATATAATCCTAACAAGTCCTTCTAAATCACTCTACAAGTTTCTTTACCCCATAAAAGTTTTGTAGCCAGTAATCCTTTTAATTGTAAAGTAAATTCCCTGAACATCATTAACACACACTTATTTATTAAAATAATCGCACTCTTCAGATTTTAAGATCATTATTTGGGTGTACAATATTATTGTGGCTTTATATTAGGATGTTTTTGAAGCCAAACTTTTTTATTTCCTGAACTTTCCGCCAACAGAATACATCAGGTCAAGATGAAATGTCTTCTGTAACTGGCAGTATGTGTGTGTGTGTGTGTGTGTGTGTGTGTGTGTGTGTGTGTGTGTGTGTGTGTGTGTGTAACTTGAAAACTAATTTACAGATATCCATGTAATTTTATACAAAGTTGGGTCTTAGTCCAACAAATAACCAATTAGATTTTGGGTGTGATTCGTTTCCAGGAGGGTTCAGTTCAGTTCATTTTCTGTAACCGCTTCATCCTAATTAGGGTCGCGGGGAGGCTGGTGCCCATCCCAGCCAACTCAGGGCGAGGGCAGAGTACACCCTGGACAGCTCGCCAGGCCATCGCAGGGCAGAAACACGCTGATGGCTTTGCAGCCTACTCTTGTCGAAAGTCAGCAATGGTTCTTTTACATGCCTCACACCATAGACAGTGAGAGACATGGCCGGCCCTTGATAACCCAGTTAGCTGCACTGGGGGGGAAAGTGACAACCTTGTGGTGAGTGGGACTCGAACCCCCAACCTTTGGATCAGCGATCCGGCGCCTTATACCACTAGACCACCACTGTCCTTTCCAGGAGGGTTTTGAAATCTTTTTTTTTTTTTTTAACATTGCCTGATAGGATAAGGAGGTGGAAATCCCACAGAAGGAAACAAAGGAAAAAGCTCACAAATAAAGTAAATTCTACACCATCTGTCATAACTCATGTTAACACGTGACTGCACGACCTTGTTGGAGGTCTACGCTCTCGTGTTTGCACTTCTAGTTCTGATATGCAATGTTAATAACAGGTTGTCATGTGACCTACAAATTTATTTATTTATTGTAAATTGGTGACCATGACGCTATGATTCATCACCCTTCTTTGGGAAGTCCTACCGTACTTGAACCAACAAAGCTGTAAACTACTTTGAAGTGCCCTAATCCAGTGATAAAGAGTAAAACAGGACTCAAATGGTTATCATAGCAAGAATGTTCTTCAGAGAACAGGCTGAATGTGAGAGAGTGTATTTGGTGTAGTATTTGTTTACAGCAATGTACTTTCAAAGTTCTTGCACACTTCTTAAGTCACACACTGTTATCATGGCCAGTGCTACTGTAATTTGAGCAATTTGATTGGATAACAAGCTGGTGTTATTGAAGAAAAGACCTTGGCAAAAAATTATTTCAAATAGATTAACAAATTTAACAATAATTGCCTACAAAAGAAAGGAAATCAAATATTTAAAAAAAACACAGAATACATGTAAATGAAGTCATTTTTAAAATGCACTCAAAAATCAATCATATAAACTACAATAAGGAGAAAGGAAGTTTTGTAAAGGAGAAGCCTGAGGTGGCCTTTGAAGAGATCAGGCGAACTTTGCCTGCATAAACAAGTCTTTTGTTTTGCATAGTGACTTGCATGTGTTTCCCTCTGCTTATATAATAACACCATTTGCATGGCAGAAGTCCCTCAGCAGACTCATTTGCATGGAATAATATTTACATAATAATCATTCACCTGACCTGAAAGATGTTTTGAACACAGTGTAATGTTGTGAATGTTAAAGTTATAATGAGTGTAAACATGACTATATAATCATTTGTTAAGTATTATGTGGGCACATCAGCATAGTGATTAGCAGCCCGCGCTTGCATGGGATTCCTTGAGGTTATCTGGGTTCCTCCCACAGTCCAAGAACATGTGCATTACACTAACATACACATTACACCGACTGCTCCTAGCCTTGTGTGTGTGTGTGTGTGTGTGTGTGTGTGTATTAGCCCTGCCATGGACCAGCAAGCTGTTCATTGTGTACCCTGCCTTCACCCAGAGAGACTGTCTGAGATAGGCTTGAGCCTCCGTATGACTCTAGTAGGATTAAGTGGTTTATTAAGAGTTTGGAGAATGAAAGAAAGAAGGAACAAACAAGTCACATTTCTGCAGGTAGGAACGCCTCGCTGATGGAAGAGAACGGAGGGAAATGTCAACACGAGGAAGAGCTGATATGAAAAATACTATAAGAAAAATCACTTTTTATAACTGTGGTGAGCTGAGGGTGTGTTTACACCTTGAGGGATCCACTGCTGTCAGTAAAGCGCAGGAATGTGAGGCTACCAAAGGCATTCCTTCATCAACTGGATCAACTGGTATGGTCTGCTGAATTTAAATTCCTGCTATGAAATGAACTGACGGTAGGGTCAGAATTTGGCATTACTGGGATGAATTTACAGACCCAAGCTGTCTTATGTCAACAGGTGGAGATAATGCCAGGGAGAATATTTTCTCAGCAATCACGGGCCCCTTCATACTTATTAAGCATCGACTTCCATCAAAATAATCACATTAACGAGATAAAACATGGGTCATCTCAAATTGGTGCCATGAACCTGAAAATCTGTTGAGTGAAGTTAAGTGAATTAATTACAGCACTTTTGGGATGTGGTAGAACTGGAAATTGGCAGCATGACTGTTACAGCTGAAAATCTACAGAAATTTTGTGACGCAGTCATGGACCAGAATGTCAAAGTAATGTTCCTAACATCTTGTGGAATTGATGTAATGAAGATCTGGGACTGTTCCTTAAATAAATGGTGGTCTTCCAGTACAGGCCTGGTTCTCCAGAAAGAATAAAGTGAGCAGCAGGGATCCCTCACTTTCCGCGGTTAATTGGGACCAAGATCCCCACACGACCATCGAAATCCGTGAAGTAGGAACACCCCCCCCCCCCCCGACTGATGTATACGTACATGTATATGTGTATATAATATCAATAAATACATATCCAATGCTATAGATGTTTATAATAACAATTAAACATTAAAAATCAATGCTTAAGATGTAAATATAATATAAATACACACATACATATGGTATTGCATGAGAAGAAGACGACACATGTACATACGCAGATGCGTGTGCACGCTGATGCAACAATGTATTCCGTTTTGATGGGAGATTTTGGGTTGTTTTTTGTTTTGTGTTGGTTTAGGGTTTGTTTTGTTTTTTTTGGATAATAGGCCTTGTTTTTGTTGCATTTTTCTAACTTTTCCCCTTATTCTTCCTTAATTTCCTTATTTTTTTAATTTGATGTATTATATTATTATGTTTTTTTTTTTTTTTTTTTTTAAAAACCACGATGCACTGAAGATGCATGCATTGAAGCGCGAAGTAGCGAGAGATCCCTGTATTGATATTATATACACATATACATGCACGTATACGTCAGTCAGGGGAGTTGATCATACTTTGCGTAAATCGGAGGTCGCGGAGGGGGGGGGGTCCTCAGTCCCCATTTACCGCGGAAAGTGGGGGATCCCTGTACCTATATAATATATGGCTATTGGGTAATATGGCTATATACGATGTTCTGATTTGCATTAATTAAAACGTCTTATACAGTGTTTATATAAACCATAAAAATATTTACTACAGTGGTAGTTATTATTTTACAGTCTTAATGAACAGCCCTAATGGATCTTTTCACCGACAGATGCTTTTCATTAACTGAATACTGACAGGGAGTCTATTTTCAGCCACGCAGAACAAAAGAGGTTTCTGCTTTGTCCAGTGGGTGCTGAATGAGTACACAGAGGAGCGACACACGCAACAGGAAATGACACGCATGGGAAGAGATGTTAAGTAACACCATGTACCAAAAACAGAGTAAGGGAAAAGAAGAATGCTAAAATTAGAACACAGAGTACTATGAATAGAAATGGAAATACTTGACAATATCTGGCTGGCAGGATGCAGTTTGCATAAACGCTGAGCGAGCAGATAAAAATGGTGCAGGTGTTCTCACAGCCAGGGAAAAAGAATTAGAATCATTTAAAGTGTGATTCTAAATGTTCTTAGCATGATATTATCGACGCCTTTATGATGAATTCATTGAAAACAGTGTAATGGTGTCAATATTAAAGCTGTAAAGATTGTATTGATTACAGGGATCCCTCGCTATTTCGTGCTTCAATTCATGTAGCTTCAATGCATTGCGTTTTTTTTTTTTTAAATATTCATCAAAATAAAAATTAAGGAAATTAAGAAAGAATATGGGGGAAAGTTAAGGAAAATGCCGTAAAACAAGGTCAATTACCCAAAAAAAAAAAAAAAAAAAAAAAAAAGAAACCCAAACAAACAAAATAAAAAAAAAACAACCCAAAACCCCACATCAAAACGACTTACATTTTTATTCCCCTCTGTGTGCGTGCGCGCGTCTGTATATGTGTGTATTTATATTGTATTTACATCTTATGCATTATTTTTGAATGTTTAATTGTTATTATAAGCATTTATAGCATTGAATATGTATCTATTGATATTATATACACATATACATGTACGTATATGTCAGTCACGAAGGGGAGGTGGATCCTACTTCGCGGAATTTGGTGGTCGCGAGGGGATCTTGGTCCCAATTAACCACGGAAAGTGAGGGAGCCCTGTATACCTTTTCATTTGTTACATATTTTTATGTCTTAACTGCACACAGTCATTTGTAGTTGTACACTGCTAAGTAGCAAAATTCAGAAAACCTATGTTTATACACTGCCTAACCAAAACAACTGTTACGCAATCCAGCATATATATTTTTGGTCCCCATTTAGCCTTTAATTTCTTACCAGCATTTTGAATTGATGAGGAAATCGAATCATTCTGCAGTTTTCTCCAGCACATTACCAAGACATTCAGTAAGGTTGAGGTCAAAACTGTTTCCTGAAGCACTCTTTCACAATTTGAGCCGACTACAGCCAAACTGATCATTTTTAAAACAAAAACAAACAATAAATCCAGTAACAGTTCACCATGTTTATCATTATTAATCCACCATCTGTTAAGGAAACAGTTGATATTGTTGCGATGGAGAGGAAAAAGGCACCAGGATTTATGGATCACTCTCTTATTATCACTCTCCTGAGCTTTTCAACATTTTCAAGCGTTTCAAATAGAAATATTTATAGAATATCAAAATTATTCACAAAATAACGCATAATCCTCATTCTATCAATTGACAAACAGCTTAATTTTTACTAGGGTCATAGGGGGGGCGGGAGCCTATCTTAGTCAATACTGGGCAAAGATGAGGTACACCCTGAATAGCTTGACAGTCTATCATAGGGCAATGCACACGCATGCTCCCTCACACACACCCACACACCCACACACACCCACACACACACACACACACACACACACACACACACACACACACACACAAACAGATGTGCACAACCATTCTAAACTCACATTTAGGGGCAATCTGGAGTAGTCAATTTGCCTAATGTGAATATCTTTGGATAGTGGGAGGAAACCCATGCAAGCGCAAGTGAGAACATGCAAACATGCTGTCACTGAGCCTGGGAATCGAATCCAGGACCTTCTTGCTGTGAGGTGGGCATGATACCTACTATGCCACCACACCACCCTGACATTACAAGCATTCACCCCAAATTAACCTAATCCACCAAATGTAATCACATTTGGAAGAAATAAATCAAGCTGCTTTATAACAGGGCTGTAACAAACATGTAATTTCTAATTATCCTCCAAAAAAGACCAGACGAGTCTCTGGGAAAGCCTACTTTCTGCCTGATAAGCATTGTTAAATATATCTATGTCACAGATAATTCAATGTCGAGAAAAGAAAAAAGGGCCGAGGTAATACGCAGAAAGAGAAATGTATCTGTGCCCAGTACTTGTAGATGTAATATTTCAGCTTATGTACGATCATAAATGAGGTTAAGACAGTTTATTCATCATTATGATTATCAGCGATACATTATGAGTATCAGCGATCCCTAAGGAAAATTCCAGCACTTTTCACCTGTAGCATATGTGGAACTGCCACGAGCAACTTTCACCTTTTTCCTCTGATTTGTTTTAATAAAAGTCACATAGTATATACTGTATCCTAAAAATAAATATGGAAAATATAAACTAAAATTGTTGTAGGTATGTTTACTCTGATCCCTGATACAATAGTAATGCAACTATATGTTTGTTCCTTTTTAAAAATGAGTCCCATTACCAAAAGATCAACTCAGAAAAAATTCAAGCTTCACATCTTAAATAAACCTGTTTCTCAACAGTGAGAATGCTGTTCTCATATGTACACAAATATTTTACAAACTTGACAAATAAAATTAAATATAACTTTGATAATTAGTCTTTTGTTTTAAATAGATTGTGGTATAAGGTACACAGTATTGATTCTGATTTAAATTTGTTTCATGTTAAGCTCCCAGTACAGACATTAGACTGCCGTAAAAATATTTTCTGAAGCTTTTCCTATATGAAGGATGATTATCTCATTTGTCTGCAAATTTCAAGCTGCTAACATCAGTCATTTGGGGTATATGGTTTTATGTGTACAAATAAAATGGCAGTTTTACATTGTTAAACTCTCTCACTTTAAAAAATAATCATTTTAATTGCAATTGATTTATATTTTATAATCAGTATTGAAACTGCTGCAATACTATAAAGACACATAACCTACAAGAAACGTTGGTTTAATAGAACAAATCAGTTCAAAATTTCAGATTTTATCCCAAAATTAATAATAACAGTGTTCAGTGTTTCTTTTAAAAATGCTGTAGTGTTCGTAACCGTGATAAATTCATTCTGCAATATCTTAAAAATTATGCATCTCAGAATAATCTACTTTTACTGTATTCTGCGTTAATACATGAAATCTGAATCAGCCGAGTTTCATTTGTATGCCATCTTTGAAAAAATTAAAAGAGCAAAAGTTACGTACACTACATTGAATGAAATTGTTAAACAAATTGTATTCCTCCTGTGATAGCCTGGCAAGTTGTCCCAGCCCTCACTCAGTCGGCTGAGATGGGTGCCAGCCTCCCCACAACCCTAACTAAGATAAATCGTTTCAGAAAATGAACGAATGAATTGTGTTTCTCCTCATCTCTAAAACTGTGTGATTCTTTTGAGCTGCTTCAAGCTTGGATGACACAATGTGGTGTTATTCATTCGGCTGCAGAAACAAGGCATGAAAAAAATAGTATCATATAATCCTATCTGAAAATTAAATTTTTCATCTGAGGCACTTTTCAACACCAATACTGTGTTATAGCCATATTTCTGTACTGGTAATTGACAAATCCAAGAAAGCAAGGGGTCTAACTTAAAAAAAAAAAAAAAAAAAAAAAAAAAAAAAGAAGGAAAGAAAGAAAAAAAAGAAAAACCTGATAATGTAAAGGAAGGCTCACAGGTCACAATTGTGTATTTAAGGGTTAATTTTTTAAAAATACTTCTCTATGAGAAAGTCTGATTGAGGAAAGCTAGATTTTCATTATGTGATTAAAATGTATCTAAAAACTACATCCCAAAGAGCCAAACCAAAAAAACAAACCATGAAATACTCTCAATATGTCAAATGTCTCAATAAACCACTTTATTTTTGTATTTAAAAATATACTGAAAATATCTTGAGTATATGGATACATGGAATAATTTGCCTTCTATCAGCCCATCTGAACATTTATGGCTTTCTTCTACCTGCCTTGGGCACATGTTAACAATCAAAGATCAATCAACATCAAACTGCTAATGCTAACCTGCTAGTATTGCTAGAGCTGCCTGGTATTGCTCGAACTGCATCAGCAAATGAACTTCAGTACAGGGTCAAGCGTTTAAAAATGAGACACCGGACTCTGTTAACTCAGCACATTATAAGGTCAGGGGAGATTTTTATTTACAAAACAGTCACTATAATAATTACAGTGGGTTGCTGGTGGTAATATCAGACCATTTATGCTTGTACAGCAATTCCAAGGCAGTCGTATTTATCACTCTCTTTCGGTCAGCAAAAATTAATGTAAAGTGCACACCAACACCGAGTCAGTAACGGACATATCGCAGTACATGTCACAGTGTAAAATGGGCATGGTGCATATGTAGAATGCCAGGCTCACAGTGCTAACACAGCTCAGGTTTCCTCCTCTTCTCTTAATCATTAAGTTCGGTCACAGGCCTCCAGAGGTGCCTGAACATCAGCTCATTTAATCTAAATTACACACAATGTGAGGAATGCTCAGGCATTTACAGTTTAGTTCAATGTCTGGCAAAAAGCAGGCTTGTAAGATGACACACTTAGGCACACTATGTGCTGTTACATAAAGAAGATTTACTGCCAAAATGTTGCTCCAGGCTGCCAAACCAGTGGAAGAAAGCTGAATGAAAAGCAATTACATGCTACAAATATGTGTTGCAGCTTTCAGAAGGCAGGTTTCACATTGCAAAGCTAGACCTTCTACAAAAAATTATAATAATAATAATAATAATAATAATAATAATAATAAACAAAAATACTCTTTGTATAATATCCTTTTCCTGTTTTTCTGACTCCAAAATAGGCACCTTACTGGACAACACCAAGAGCATACCACTAATCCACTGATTAAAATACAATGAAACAAATGAAATGACCAAAACTGACTTCAAAACCTGAGCCTGAAACCCAGACTTCCAGAAAAGGAGAAACAGCTACACTTTGTAGTGCAGGAATGTGCGGATCAGAGATGAACATGAACTGACCACAGCTGAATGCCAAAAAAAGAGAATACAGTGATACCTCAGCTCACGAACATAATTGGTTCCCAGAAAGTGTGTGTGAGGCGAAAAGTTCATCTTCCGAACATTTATTTCCCATAAGAAACCATTAAAATGAGAATAATCCGTTCCCAGGTCCCCATAAAACATAATTTTCTACTAAATAAGCCTTAAAATTACACAAAAATATACCTTATTTTATGAATAATAAATGTGCTATTGTATTGTAATTAAAGAAATAAACTGTACTGTATAATAAAGTGGTTTTATTTACCTTTGTGATGGTAGTTGATGGCTTGATGGAATGGAGTGGGAGGAGGAGGGAGGGAGGGACTTACTGTTTGGAAGGAGAGTTTGGAAACGCCTACTGTTTGGAAACACCCTTAGCCACACACGCACCCTTAATAGCTTCCTTGTTCTTAAGGATGGGAGCAATGGTAGACTTAGCGTACTGGTACTGGGACGCTGAGTCACACAAACGCACACCTCGTTCGTGTTTTTCAATGATCTCCGCCTGTGGTGGGGTCTTTTTCGGTCCCATAATGGCAAAAGTACACTCAATATGGTCCAAAATGTCTAGCAAACACAAACCACTTCCGCATTCAAAAGGGGGTGACGAACTGTGACGCCATGAGCGTGCGTCAGCTTCTCGTGGCCGCCACCGTGGCACTGTTCGACCGCGTGGTTTGATTCGTCCGCCGAAAACTAGTTCGTCAGCAGAGACTATATGCTCGCAAATTTAATGTTCTTGAGGCGAAAAGTTCGTGAGCTTAAGCGTTCGTCAGCGGAGGTTTTACTGTAGAGGGAAGAAATAAAACCTGAAATACAAAGAATGGCTAGTTGGTTGTGTTTCAATACTAAAATGTAGACATGCTAAATATATACTATTACAGGAGAAAAATCTGTTGGTTTTACAGTTTCAAACTTAACAGCACACACACTCACACACACACACACACACACACACACACACACACACACACACACACACACACACACACACAAGCATCCTTCAGTATGAAAAATCATTGGGCATATTAATAAACATAAATAATGAATGTGGGGGGAATCCAATGAGCAATCTCAAATTTACTCAAGTTTCTCATATTCCTCTGCTTTATGTACTGATAACATTCAACTCAACAGGAAAAACATTTTATAGTCAGATGATAGACCATGGATACATGTATGAATACGAATACAGATGCTCCCTGACTTACATTCATCTGTTTTACGTTTTTTCGAGTTTACGGGAGTTTTTTTCCAAAAAAAAGAAAAAAAGAAAAAAAAAGAGAGAGATGTACCTACGCAGTACGCTCATGTAATGACGCAATGACATAATGACGCAGCGTCCATTGTTTACAAACAACAGACTGAACGTGCCCTGCTGCTTCCCAGTTCACTGCCACGTGCCCTGCTGCTTCCCAGTTCACTGCGTGTTACCCTTGTGTTAAGACGTCGTCTCTGTGATCTTTGTGTTTAGACTGTTTTGTGGACTTTTGTAACCCGAAGCAAATATGGTTGGTCAGAAGCGTAAGCCTACTAGCATGGGTGCAAGTCTCATACACAGAGATGAATTAACTATCTGCTCGGTTCGGGGCAATCTAGCATGCATACTCAGTTAAGCAAAGAGAGTTGTAACATGAATGAAAACCCGAATCCAGAACAGAAAGAATTCTCCGCTCTGCTGGTGATTTACTAGTATATCTAGTGCAAGCTGAGTACTAAACAAGTATTCAACGGTGCTCTTGCTCACTTGAAAGACCGGAAGTCCGGATAACCCACGCTTTGTCTCAAGCACTAGCAAGTGAACTACTTTATATGGAGCACCTCACATATTGTAAGCATTGATTGGCTGTTTTAAGCTTCATGTAAAGTGACAATCCGTCGACCATCGGAACCATTCACAAGCAGAAAGATCGCATCATAGAGAATGTTAAAGGTTATATTTGATACTGTATTTGATATTTGATGAGTGAATTTAATTAAAATGTATTTATTTGAAATTAATTTTTGCTTGAATTTAATTAATTTGAAATTAATGTTAATATTATTTGATATGTTTGATATTATTTTACAATGTTATGTTTATAATTTCTTATTACTATTATAATAATAATATATATAAATTATATAAATAATATAATTGTAATAAATTCTTATTACTAAAAGCACAAAATACAGTAAGTAGGATGCGAAAATAACCAGAAGGCATTTAATAACCAGTTAAATGGTTGGTGGTGTACAAAGTATATATAGAACACCAAAGTATGGAAAAAGTAAACATATTATCAGTCCAAAGAATTAAATTGGGGAAAATATTAGAAAGGAAAATTCAGCCTGAACAAATGCAATCTAGAACATCGCAAATAATTCAGAGAATACTCCTGCATATACACAAATTTTAATTAGAATCAACATATTACAAAAGCTGTGTCAATCAGGCAGGAAAGAAACAAAAGAAAATAACCTCCACCTCTGGAAGTCTCATGAAGCAGCTATTTTCACTTTCTTTTTACAGTGTTTCTTCAGTGAAAAGGATGCTACTGTTGAAATAAATGACAGTTGAAAACTGTTAAAAACGGAAACTACAGGGTTTTTTTTATATTCATATCAAAACCATATACATTCTTTTTAGGTGCGTTTTAAGAATTGTGAGCATAAGGGATGGAATCAGATGAGAAACATAACCTGCAAACTCTAGTGAAAAGTGTTCCATTTCTCTGTATAATCTCCGTTTTGTTCTGTCCAAATGTTCTTGCAGCTGATTTATGTAACAGGCACAAAAAAGTAAGATATCACTTTATTTATTATTTTTAATCAAGTATGGAAGCCATTTCATTCCAGTGTTTGTGGTACAATTCCAAATCAAGTACCTTATTTTACTTAACCCATTCACTACCGCCAACCACTGCCGTGGCAACGAAAACTGAGCTTTCAAACCCAGGGAACCAGTGAAGTGGTTAAGTACACACTGTCTGATTGGGTAGCTTGTTCATCTTCTAATAATAAATGTACTTCAAATATCAAATCAAAACAACTAAAACTAATAATAAAGATTTTGTTATAACTTCATATTTGGAGTTTGCGCAGCGATATAAACTGGAAATAATAAATGGTAAAAAGCGTCATTGACAACAGTTCATCTGCGGATCTAACAAAATGGCGGACACTTATGCTTTTACGGAAAGGATTTTGACGGATTTTGACGATGTGCTATTAAAACTGACACTTAGACCTTTCAAATCGTGTACAAGAGTTCACTTTGCATGCATTAGAACTCTAAAACAACGTGTAAATCACAGATATCTGGAGTATTTCTCGGTCTGTGATCAAAAAACTGTTGTGCACAAAAACAAACACATTCAATGAAGTCTGATATAAGTATTTCAGAATATGAAAATCCCAGAATCAACATTTTGAAGCCAAAAACGTATTTTCTGATGGGGTTGAAGGCTAGAACTGGCCCCAGTGCTCGCAGCTATATGTGATTGCAGTAGCGAATGAGTCAATAAAGCACTGATTGGACAATTGAACGCAATCTTATTACTAAAGAAATTATTTTTAGGAACAATCCTTGCTGTGGCCATTCCTATTCCTCTGCAACGGAACTAACACAATGTTAGTATTCATTCATTTTCTGAACCACTTAATCCTAATTAGGGTCAAAGGGAGGCTAATGCCCATCTCAGCCAACACTGAGCAAGAGTAGGGTACACCCTGGACAGCTCGCCAGGCCATCACAGGACCAAAATATATGTAGTTAATTGAAATATAAAAATATCTATTTGTCATGCCGAGGAGCTAAAAAGAAAAGGTTCGAGTGAGAAAACAATTTGTTTTTGGCTTTACTTGGCGTCAGGATATGGTGAGTGTCAGGTTGCTTCGATCCTCAAAATTTCAAAGATGGCATTCATAAAAACGAGGTCAAGCAGAAAGACATTGAGGACAATAAAATTACAGCCTGGTAGTAGAAGAAAACGCCTCTCCACTAAATACGATCATGTTCAATTCCTTTAAATGTCTCTGATCAAGCATAATATGACATCAAGTAACCCATTAAAAGAATGGCAAATGGCTGCTGGGATTGGGTGCACTGCATGCACGGTTCAAAACAGGTTCCTTCGATCGGAGTTAAACTAATGAAAAGTTAGAAAAAAGACCATCAATGAGAAGCAAAGAAAAGTCATGCTAAGGTTTGCCGGTGTAGTATCGATTGTTGTATATCTCTAATGGGAGATATACAGCTATTACCATTAAATATACTAAACTGTCGCTGGAACAGTGGTTCAGTGGTTATGGTCACAATGAGAAGATTCAGGGTTTGAATCTTGTGCAAGTGCCTTTCAATGTGGAGTTTGCAAGGTCTCCCCGTGTTTGTTTCCTCTTAGATCTCCTGTTTCCTCCCACAGCCAAAAGGCATGCATATTAGATACATTGGTGACCCTATATTGCCTACAGGTGTGAATAGTCCTGATACAGACTGGTGATCTATTCAGGGTGTTCCCCGCCTTACATGAGGGGATTGGCTCCAGCTTCCTCCCTAAAGGATAAGCAGTATAGATAACAGATGGATGGGTAATGCACTGTGACTAAGATTGAATATCACTATTAATGCTTCCTGTACTAATTCCACAGAAAGACCTAATAATGTTATTGTCCAGGCCTCAGGTTTCCTCAAGTAGCTCTAGCAAAACAGGAAATAGCATGTATTTCTACTTGGACTCAGTCAAAAAGGCCCGTCTGAATCCCCCCACCCCCACCCCCACCCCCCCCCGGAAGTGTTTTTGATCTTACCCGCCCATGTGTACTGGGAGCAAAATGGTAGCTCAAACTTACCAATTTTATTCGATCAGTCTCTGTAACGGTAAAATGAGGCGTTCACTGCCTGTAAAAGTGAGTTTACACGGTATTTCAATGTCTATAATGTTCATCAGTAACAACACATTTGATCGTTCCGCCTTGCTTTAAAAAACAGGAAAATATTTTGCTGTGCTCTCTTGGTAAATGTCCAACAAAAGGAACCATTAGAAACTGCTACAGCAAAACTATGGGATGCTCTTAATGAATGGAGTGATGAGCCAGATATGGACTAATCAGAAAGTGATGACAAATATAATACACGCGATTCTCTTGCTCGCTACCTTCATACATGGCCATTTGCTTTTGTCCTAAAGTTGACCTTTGTGTTGATTGGTTCAATGTGCCATGTGCTAAAGTTCACATTCACGTTGATTGGCTCAATTTTACATCAGGGGGAAAATGTTTAAAGGAACAGCACCGAGAGGGAAAATTAAAGGGTCTTATTTTTAATTATGCTGTTTTCTGTTTATTTTCAGCTTTTATGTAAGTAATTTGGTTGACACCACAAAATGAATAACACAAATACCAGTAAAACTCTTTTATTGTTCTGTTATTATTCATGTTTTCCACCTCTACGGTAATAAGCACTTACCCTTCCACTCCGCTGGTAATCATTGTGATAAGTGCCCACCCACTCCAATTTTTTAAGCGCCCTGGGTGCTTATTACGTCGAATACGGTATGTCACAAATCAGTCTGGAAATACCAGAATTACTGCAGGCAAGTAAAATAACATCTCTATGCTAGGAACTTGATGCATGTATTTTCTTCTCAAGCACGTCTCAACAATTATGTGGAAGTTATATAATTAATATATTGAATGACACGTGTGAGGCGACAGTTTTCCCAAGACTTTTCCACAAAAAAAACCTTTTTGTGTAAACTAAGGTGTCCGCAACTGCTGATCCACACTGTATGACCTGTTTACCTGTAGCCAGATGAAGAATCGCTAGAGTACCCTCTCCATATACAGTTCATCACTCATCCAAAGGAGTTAAACTGCCTTAATTGGAAATTACTTGGCTTAATTTCAAAGATAAACGTGCTAAAGATATTTGAAATATATATGCCTCTAATGGACTGACCGACCAATTTAGAAGAGCTGTCTAATTAGCGACAGTTGCATTTACATTTACAGCATTTAGCAGATGCTTTTATCCAGAGTGACTTATAGAAGTGCTTTAAAGTCTCTATCTCTGAATATATTGCTGTACTGGATTGTTAGAACACAGACTAAATATAACATCAGTCAAACCAAGGTGGTAGGTGTTGTGTGGGTTTTCCTTTTTTTGTGGTGTATGTGTGTGTGTGTGTGTGTGTGTGTGTGTGTGTGTGTGCGTGTGTGTGTGTGTGTGTGTGTGTGTGTGTGTGTGTGTAAAGCATAGTGCTTAATCTAAGTACTGCTGAAAAAGCCAAGTTTTCAACCGTTGTTTGAAGACGCCCAGTGACTCAGCTGTCCGGATGTTCAAACAAAGTTCATTCCACCACCTTGGTGCCAGAACAGAAAAGAGTATAGATGCATTTTTCCATTGTCCCTTGGTAGAGAGAGGGATCAGTCTAGCAGTACTAGAGGGTCTGAGAGAACGTGGTACAGTGCAAGATGTGAAAAGTGCTTTGAGGTAGGAATGTACCAGCCCATTTTGGGCTTTTTAGGCAAGCATTTATATTTTAAATTGAATGCGAACAGCTACAGGAAGCCAGTGAAGAGTCCGTAGCAGTGGTGTGGGGTGGGAAAATTTGGGAAGGTTGAACAAGCAGTGCAGCTGTATTCTGGATCATTTGCAGAAGTCGAATAGCACTCAAAGGTAGGCCTGCCAGGAGTGAGTTCTAGTAATCTAGTTTTGAGATGGCAAAGGATTAAACAAGTATCTGAGTGGCCTTGCTGAAAAGAAATGGAAGAATCCTTCAGATATTAAAGAGAAGAAATCAACATGATCAAGAAAGATTAATGATATGAGACGAGAAGGACAGGCACGTATCCATGGTTACTCCAAGATTTCGTGCAGTGACCGAAGGAGATCACAACATTGTCCAAGGAGATTGCAAGATATTGATGTTTGGATGAGTCAGTTGGGTGAACAGCAATTGTTTATGTAATTATTATGTCAAATCTGTAAGATTTGTACAGAATATCTGTAAGATATTGATATTACAAACTTGTTCAATTTGTTCACATTTAGAAATATTTGTGTCCCCAGTCTTTTGACAAGCAACGTAGTTTCTTCAAACACTAGAAAAAATGAAAATGACCCCCTTTTTTAAGCAAAACTGAAAACATAAAACTTGCAAAAAGTGCACCAAATGGACGTTTTAATTCAAGCACATAGACCAAATGGTGATGTAGTTATAAAATACTCTCTACAGAATGCTGCGGGGATATATGTAATGGAGATCAATAGTCACAGAACATGGCTTGGATGGTTGTCCCATGTCCTGTCAGGTATCTGCAGGTGACCACCACAATGTTTTGACTATGCATGAACCTGGACTTGGACACCTCACAAAAGACTCCTATCTGGACGTCCGCTTTTTATTCATTCATTCATTTTCTGAACTGCTTAATTTGTCTAAAAATTGTTATAAATAATCCTCTGCATAACATTATATCCTTATTAGCATAATAAATCTTTATTATTATTATGGAATACAAAAAAATGAAGAAATATAGATCAACTTCCAACAAAGAATAACTTTATTAACAATTTTTTTAGTCTTTAAACAAAAAGATTTAAAGTGCATCAATTTGCCTGAAATAAAAAAGTATCCTTATTTAAACTGTCAACATTTTCTGACCAACAATTTGAACCATTTGATACGAAAAAATAAAATTAAATAAAATCAATAAATAATAATAAATTCGAATTGATCGACAATATTAACTCAAGAGCACAATATATAAAGCACTTTAATCTACAAAACAAAATGAATAAAATTATTATTATTATTATTATTATCAAAATGATTAGGTCCAAATAAATGGCTATAATGAGCACATTTCTCAGTGCACAGCTTTTCGAAGCCGGGTTTAAAGCACGATACTGAACTCTCAGCTCCTGCTCAAGGCTGAACTGGTACCTGGACTTATTTTCGCAGTGATGACGTCATCCAGCATGACAGACTGTGTGTGCTGCATGTAGGATCAGTTCCTTTGCTGTGCTGCGGGGAGTTTCTACACTGAGCAGTTTGGTACTCCGCCTTATCTGATGCTAAAAGAGCTCGGTTTGCTGGAGTAGCATTCACAAAGCGGGGTGGTTGTTGGAAATACTCAGCACATTTTCGCTGAAAAAACTCACGTGGCTCATCATGTGATCAGGGTGTGATGTCTTTAAGAGACGCCTGAATTTCTTTGGGTTCATGCTGTCCGCTGCCAATGTTTTCGGACAAAGTAAACACAGCGGTCTTTCCTTGTTTCTCGGCGCAGCACAGTGAAGCCGAGTACTACATCCGCTTCATCATACCTCATCCACTTAGCTTCCGGGAGACTTTCGTTTCTCTCACTGTCTCCGTCTCTCTCCGCCTCTCTTTCCATCCCTGTTAAAAATTTCCATGTTGGGTTTATTAACTTCACTTCTTATTTTACCTCTGGGCACACTCTGACAGTGAGGAAGTCATTGCTGCCACCTGCTGTAGTGGATGTAGAATTACACTTTATCCAAATACGGCAAAAAAAAAAAGGATGTTCCCAGGGGTCACCCCCCCCCCCTTCCCCCAGCATCGCATCGCGCCCCCCTGGGGCTATTTGAGAACAACTATTCTAGCCTGACACTACAAGATTATATGAAGCACCCCTCAAAATATAAGCACTGAGGCCAACCGCTAAGGGCTGGAGGAATTGTTCTCTAAATACAGGTCCTTCTCAAAAAATTGCCATATTGTGATGAAATATGCTATACTATTATTAGCATATAGTGGGATGTCTGTGGGAAGGAAAAAGTGTGGCAGAAAATGCTGCACAACCAGAAGAGGTGACCGGACCCTGAAGAAGATGGTGGAGAAGGGCCGATTCCAAACCTTGGGGGACCTGTGGAAGCAGTGGACTGAGTCTGGAGTAGAAACATCCAGGGCCACCGTGCACAGGCATGTGCAGAAAATGGGCTACAGGTGCTGCATTCCCCAGGTCAAGCCCCCTTTGAACCAGAAACAGCAGCAGAAGCGCCTGACCTGGGCTACAGAGAAGCAGCACTGGACTGTTGCTCAGTGGTCCAAAGTACTTTTTTTGGATGAAAGCAAATTGGGCATGTCAAGGTGCCAGAGTCTGGAGGAAGACTGGGGAGAAGGAAATGCTAAAATGCCTGAAGTCCAGTGTCAAGTACCCACAGTCAGTGATGGTCTGGGGTGCCATGTCAGCTGCTGGTGTTGGTCCACTGTGTTTTATCAAGGGCAGGGTCAATGCAGCTAGCTATCAGGAGATTATGGAGCACTTCATGCTTCCATCTGCTGAAAAGCTTTATGGAGATGAAGATTTCATTTTTCAGCACAACCCGGCACCTGCCTAAGGCGGCTATCGAGGCATCCTGGGCCTCCATAACACCTCAGCAGTGCCACAGGCTGATTGCCTCCATGCCACGCCGCATTGAAGCAGTCATTTCTGCAAAAGGATTCCCGACCAAGTATTGAGTGCATAATTGAACATAATTATTTGAAGGTTGACTTTTTTTGTATTAAACACTTTTTTTTATTGGTCGGATGAAATATGCTAATTTTTTCCAGCCATTAAGTACAATAATACAGTACTTTATATATGTATACCATATATAAATATATGTACATATAGCCAATGGGAGGGAGCTGCATCTCCGTGATGGATCGAAGGCACACGAAAAGCATCATGGGTATTATGGAGATCCGGCCAGCGGGGCGGGGTGTTGGGAGATAGCCAATGGGAGAGCAACTCGCGCATTGTTTGAATTTTTGAGATGACGCATTTCGTAATGTGAATGTTTTTCGTATCGAGAAAAGAAAATTTTAGGTAAATGCGTTTCGTAACTTCGATTTTTCGTTTGTTGGGTCTTTCGTAAGGTGAGGTACCATTGTATGTGTGTGTGTGTGTATATATATATATATATATATATATATATATATATATATATATATATATAAAGGACAGGACAAAGACTTTCTATTGAAACTCCATTTATCACTACAGATCTGTTTCGGGGGGTGGTGAAACCATCCTCTCTCTTCAGGTGATTATAGAATTATTATTTTTATTTTTATTTTATTTTTATTGTTATTTGCTCTACCAAAAAGTATTGAGCACTCTCCTACGGAAGGATCTACTCAGAAAATCCTCTCTCTCTTTCTCTCTATCTCTCTCTCTATATATATATAGTAACCTATTGGTACTGATTTTTCCCCCCTTAAAATTCAAAAAGCTTTGCTATCTGTGATAATAAAGTGCAGAGCTTCAGTGTGAATGTGTGAAACACAATTTATAGGGTCATTAAATCATTTATTGAATGTTACACTCACAATATTGTTGTAAACCTATTAAACAATATTGTTGGGACCTATTAAAGCTTTTTATCAGTTCGAGCAAATAATTACCAATGGATTTATTCTGTTCATTTATTTTTTTATTCATACATAGACAAAGTGATTCATAGACCAAGCATTAATTTCTCTTCACTTAACCCAGTCATTGTTTCGTGACTTTTCTGCTCTTTTAAACTGCAATTTAGCAAGTAACAACAATTCTTACAACACAAGAAAAAACATTTACCAGTAAAGTCACAGACACTTATCTGACAGTAGAATTATTTGACAAACATTGGCAGCAATAAAATCACTATATTACCGACTGAGCAAAAACGATACTGAACCACTTCATCCTTTATTTTCTAAGCCTCTCATTCATAATTAGGGTAGCAGGACGGCTAGCACCCATCTAAACCCACTCTGGATAAGGGAAGAGCTTTCTCTTGAAAAAAGTCAGTAATGGGTTTTTTTTTACCTCCCTCTCACCCCAGACAGTGAGAGACATGGCCGGCCTTTGATAGCCCAGTTAGCTGCACTGAGGAGAAAGCAGTGACAACTTGTCGATAGTAGGGCTTGAATCAAAGACCTTGGGATCAGTAATGCAGCACCCTACCACCGGGTCACTACTGCAGCACAATCTAAATGGTAAAGAAGGCCTGGGTAATTCCTGGTCGTGGATGTTTCTGTGTGGAGTTTGCATGTTCTCCCTGTGATTACGTGAGTTTCCTCTGTGTACTCCGGTTTCCTCCGACAGTCCAATTTCGTATTCAACTAATTGGCTGTTCCAAATTACCCTTAGGTGTGAGTGTGAATAGGGGGGGGGGGTCCTACAATGGTCTGGTCTGCTGTTCAGGGTGTGCCCGCCTTCTCCCAGAGTTGGCTGAGATGGCCACCAGCCTCCCTGTGACCCTAATTACAAAAATAAATTAATTTATTAATTTATATCTTGTAGGATTTCTAATTCCAGCTACTCAATTTGTCATTGGCAAAAGTATTTGTCAACATGTTTCATGTGCAATTTGACACAAATAAAGAAAACATCAATAGAAACTCTTGAATATCATTAAAGACTTTAATGCACATGTGAGTGAAATACATTTTCAAACTGATTTGATAAAAAGACACTACATTGAATGAAGGATTTTATATTATAATTTCAATAGATTGTCGTACTAACTGCAAATGGAGGAGTTTTTTTTTCTTTGTGATGTCATTGATTCTATCTTTAATAAAAATCAAGGGTCAAGAAAAAAGAAACAGCTATCTGCTTATTTATTGTAGTTCTTATACTGAAAGTGTGAGAGATGTTAAACTTATCCCAAATAGTGAAATTCATTAGACTTTGTAAATGTCGACTGGACAACACGTGTGCATTATTAGATGATTACGTCAAACCTGAATGTTATTTTTTTCTTTCCAGAAAAGGCATATAAAAATAAATAATTTCAACAAACAAAAACACTGACAGTAATAGACATGCCAACCGAAATAAAGTTACAGTCAGACCTATAAAATATATAATCATTTACTCATTCATTTCCTGAACCACTCAATCTTAATTAGGGTCGCCTCAAGATGAGGGCGGGGTACACCCTGGACAGCTCGCCAGGCCTTCGCAGGGCCGACTCTCACATAACCATTCATACTCACACTCACGGGTGACTTGGAACAGCCAATTACCCTACTGTGCATGTTTCTGGACTGTGGGAGGAAACCCACGCGAGCACAGGGAGAACATGCAAACTCCACATAGAGATGCCTGAGCTGGGAATCGAACCCAGGACCTTCTTGCTGTGAGGCGGACGTGCTAACCCCTATGCCACCGTGCCACCCATAATCATCTGCTGTGAATGTAATTCTTCCCAAATCGGGATCTTTTCAAATAAATTGTAGCGCTATGGAATCTCGAGGGGAATCCATGCGTAGGCACATTTCTTATTATAAATAATGGCCTGAGATTCACACTTTGCCCTGACCATGAACGTGAACTTGGTTATGCAAAACTGCTGTAACCTCTGGTCAAGAAGCACGCTG
This sequence comes from Plotosus lineatus, assembly GCA_024760905.1. Classification (NCBI taxonomy): domain Eukaryota; kingdom Metazoa; phylum Chordata; class Actinopteri; order Siluriformes; family Plotosidae; genus Plotosus; species Plotosus lineatus. Next base: position 17,750,667 of record CM045745.1, on the reverse strand, counting down.
TCATACTTTGCATTCATTGTTGTGGTGCTCGCAATGTGAAAGTGGCACTATAGGAAAAGCAAAAAGGGATGAGTCACAGATTACAGCAGGTATGTGCTGCGAATGGAAAGGCTTTCCGATTCCTTTACTGTAGCATGTGCTTGGTTATAACGTCAGCCTCACCACAGAATAATATACTGTATATATTTCCTCCTTGATTGTTTCAGCAGGTTTTGCACTGATTTTCCAGACTGACCAATTGAGTCTCTCTCTCTCGCTCTCTCTCTCTCTCTCAGTGTTCAGTGCCTTGCAATGTGAGAAGCACTGGGCAAGAATGAGAAATCCAAACCAGTCAGCTCTCCTCTCTGTCTGGGACTTTCCCTCATTGAGAAATAAAATGGTACAGCCTATTCCTTACATCCAAATTCTCTCTCTCTCTCTCTCTCTCTCTCTCTCTCTCTCTCTCTTTCTCTCTCACACACACACACACACATGCACGCACACGAAAAAGCCACTTTAGGTTTTATTTTAGTGGACATGAAGACATGCTCTCTCTCCCCAGACATAGTGTGTTCACATTAACTGCTGTAGGCCGCACACTTCATCTTACCTTGATGAAAAAAAAAATTGGGTTTCATTACATTCCTAAAAGCACTACACTCTTAAAAACAGTTGTTCAAGTGATCTTCAAATTGATTTTCACTTCCTGTTACCTAATTGGGTCCTACTTGTAGGTTTAGATGGGTTTTTTTTTTTAATCCTGAACAAAATGGCTCTTAAGGGTCTGGATTGGGAGTAAATCAAGCAAAACAAAATATGACTTTATGAATGGCTGATAATGAAATGGCTCAAGAGAATATCAAGTTAATGTGGCTTCACACACAAAAAAAAAAACTGACTGCCCAGAATTTCTCTGAAAAACAGAAGCAGAAGTAAACAGGAAGAGGCAACATGTGAAACATCTCTGTGATGCCCGGAGCATCAACAGTACTTACTTTCATAACAAAGGCATGTTTTAGATTTACTTTTACAGTATTTGGTGAATAATACACTTTGAGACAAGTAATCAATGAACGAGCTGCTTACTTTATAATCCGTGTCAAGCAAATCCAGTGGGTGATTTCTAAATACAAAGCATGTTCAACTCCACCGTACATGTCAGAAAACATGAAAGGATTTAACCATTCAGAAGTCAGGCAAGGAGACAGACTCACAGAGTTTTTCATATAATTTCTGTATTTGGGACCTTTTGGTACATAAATCACTGCTCTCTGACATACGTACTACATTTATACTCAACATAACTGCTCCCACAAACACACTACAACCAACGGGGTGGTGATTATTAAAAAACTTTGAATGGGCTCATATATCTGAAATATCTGAACACGAACTGCGAGATTAATTTCCTCTGCCAAAGCAGTTGTGCTCATCATTGGGCCCGTGTGCTTGTTAGTAGAATTACAGTAAGTTACGTGCAAATTTTCATGAAGTGAAAGGAAGAGCTTTGGACAAGGATTTTTTTTTCTGGTGTGGTATTAGGTATTTACAGCAGGCCCAAGTGCTGTGTACCTTCCGGGGTTTTTTTTTTGTTTGTTTGTTTTTTTGTTTTTTCCGGTTTGGATGAGGCTTGCATTCTGCGGGCGCTCTTGCTTATTATTGTTTCATGGGATGTCGAACATCGGTCTACTTCATCCTAAACCTGACGCATAACTATGCATTACGCAGTTAATTTTTACTACTGATATAAATATAATGTAACAACATTTTAACTGGATGAGTATCACATACTGTATTTTATCAGGTCACCTAACATTTGTCAAGTGGTTAATGATTCAAGTCAATGAATTTTACTGTTTTCTCGTTGTAAAGAGTCTAAAAAAGGCAAAATTAAAAACATTTAGATGACCATAATCATGAAAAGTTAGCAAAGCTGATGCTCTCTCTCTCTCTCTCTCTCTCTCTCCCCTTATTATATCATACAGGAGCAGAGATTTAGGCTGATGCATGCCTTCCTATTCCAATAAAAACAAAATAAACCAACTAAATTCTGTCTTACTTTTCCTCAGTAAAACTGATTTTGATCAAATTATATCTTGACTTTTCAGTAGAGTTGATTTTAACTAAACTCAGTCTTGAGATGCAGGGCTAATAAGTCTGGTTTGATCTCACAGAAGAGCTAATGTAGCACATTATGCTGAGACTGTTAATGCTAATTATGAAAGAAAGGAACACTGCATTTCACTGTATATTAGGGTGTCTGTCAGCATTCCAGTCAGGTGGTGCTATAGTTAAGGTTGACCAGTTTGTGTGTGTATATATATATATATATATATATATATATATATATATACACACACACACACTAAAAATAAAATCCAGATGTACTGTATAATCGGTGTGTGTCCTACTGCTTATGTAGCTTTGGTCCATAGCTGAATAAATCCAGTGTTTGTTCCTCTTTGGCGGGTATTAATACATTAAAAGTCCCTCCTGTTTTCGCTCAGTCCTAGTCACTACCGGAAGTCAATGCTGTGCCACAAAATCACACTGCTGTACATCCTGTACTATAACCACAGCCTCAAGCAACAAACACACATGGCCTCAAATATAGTGTATAGTGTAATCTACACCAGAACTAAAATAAACTGTTTAGTATCAGGAATGATCCGGGAAAGTAGACCAGTGAAAGTACAATCACTGAGAATATAGAACTGCTTCCTAGTCATTTCTAGTGCTGAATTCATTCTGGTTGTAGATTACACTGTACATGAGTGTTTGTTGAGGAGGGACTTTTAACAGTTCTATATTCTCAGTGATTGTACTATTACTGGTCTACTGATCGTTATTCATCTGTTCATACTGTAAAAAGCTGTCAGTATTAATAGATTTTATTACAAGATCAACATCTGACACACATGAGAACAGAAACAAGTATTTCTGACCGATTAATAAATAAAACACACAACAAGAAGTCGGCCACATTTCCATCATTTCCATGATATGATTTTTTTTTTTTTACTGTTACTCAAGTAACCAGTTGGATAACCCTGAGCGATTCCAGGACACAGCGAGATGCTCTCATAGCATAAGGTGACGGGGATTAGAGAGACATGCAAGTAATGATCAATATTTGGTGTTCATGTCAGTGTCCACCGCATAAGTTGATTACAAACAAAAAGACTGAATGAAGCATTCGCTGGAATCGTTGCTGGATTCAGAAATAACAAAATTGCTGGAAAAAGTGGTTTCATTGAAGTCTCTATTCAGATTAGACTCCAAAATGTGACTAATAACAATCCTAAAATTCAAATACCCAGAGATCAGACCACTCCTGCACCATTATTTATTCTATTGGAGCAGTAGAAGTACAGCTATCCTGATAGTACAGCTATCCTGATCCATTGAAATTTAGGAGAAAAACAAATTCTTATCAATACATTTAAACATACAGATTGCCACACAAATTGAGAGCAAACCAGTCGTGTTGCAATAAAATATGTATTTATTATCTATTTTATTATCTATTTAGTGGTTAGCATGTCTGCCTCCCAGCAAGAAGGTCCTGGGTTTGATTCCCAGCTCGAGTGGTTCTGTGTAGAGTTTGCATGTTCTCCCCGTGCTTGTGCGGGTTTCCGCCGAGTACTCCGAATTCCCCCCACAGCACAAAACATGCACAGTAGGCTAATTGGCAGTTCCAAATCTCCCCTATGTGCAAGTGTGAATGGTTGTGTGAGTGTTGGCCCTGTGATGACCTAGCGAGTTGTCCAGGGTGCACCGTGCCCTTGCCCAGAGTCAGCTGAGTTGGGTACCAGCTTCCACTTGACCCTATTTAGGATTAAACGATTCAGAAAATTAATAAATGAATAAATAATTTAACAACTAATTTATTCATTAATTTCCTATTTGGGTTACGAGGCTGGAGCCAGGCACATTCTGGTTGAAGATAGGGTCAACCCTGAACAGCTTGTCAGTCCATCGCAAGGTCAAAAACATACAACCATTCACACTTAATGCATGATCTGAAACAGCCAATTAGAATAATGTAAATGTCTCTGGGACGTGGGAGGAAACCAGAGTACCTGGAGGAAACCCATGCAAATACAGGGTGTATGGGTACATGGGAATTACACTCAGAAACGCCCTCACTGAGCCTGGGACTCAAGCCCAGGACCTTCCTGCTGTGAGGAGAATACGCTTTTGTTCCTAAGCGTGAGTTTAAAGTAATTCTGATAATCAGATTGGAAAGATATTAGTGGCTCTCTTTAAACTGGAGTTACTCTGTAGAGATGTGTGTGTGTGTGTGTGTGTGTGTGTGTGTGTGTGTGTGTGTGTGTGTGTGTTGTTGTTGTGTTAATGGCTGTTTTGGATCTCAGAGGCAAAATTAATTACCTCTAAGGCCAGTCTACACTCTTGTCTGACAGAACTATTTAGCTATGAAGAACATTCAAGAGCCAGTGACTGTGTTATTGCCATGATCGACTGTCACTGTTCATACACATACACACACACACACACACACACACACACACACACACACACACACACACACACAGAGAGAGAGAGAGTTGTACTGGGCCATATCTTACTGGAAAAAATGACTATGGCTTGTAAAAATACTCTCACGTGTAGCAAAGATCCTACTGCTTCCAAATGGCCATAATGGTGGAGTGGATAGTCATCACTTTACTGGCAGCTTCAGAATTAAATGAGATGATGTAATGCAGAGACGTGATAGAATACTTTATAAAATTATAGGATGAATCACTTTTCGGAATCTTGGTCTCATGAAAAGGACATGCCTAAAGGCTGAAGGATAATCAAACAGTAAATATAAAAAAGTAAGAGTGAAACAGTTACTGGTTGGCTAAAGGGGTGGATGATGGACCAGTAGGCTGTATAGGATCCTAAATATGCATCGTTTTTTTTTTTTTGTTTTTTTTTCAGGTAGTTTTTATTCATAAAGGACACATTATAAACCTTCTGTAATCAGGTCACGACAATTTCTTATGGATTATTTTATTATGCTTTGAAATTAATAGTCTATTTATGATTATTAATAGTCTATAATAGACTATACTACTAATAGTGTAATAAATATTTGACTGAATTTGGTTATAAGCTGCATGACAGCTGTCACCATGACTCATCATAACGTCAGCTGTGTGCAGTTTCCTGTAACTGAGCTAATCATCGAGAACTGACAAAGCGGACAGTGATGGAACTGCTTGCTTCACATGGACTTTGCAGGTATTTAATCACACAATGTAGCCTCTCTTACTGTTGAAAGCTTCCCTACCATCATGAAATGGAGCTACCGCTGACAAGCTGGAGGACCATCTACACAGCACTGATACTGGCATGGAAGTGTAAACCACATGGCCAAATGTGTACTCTACATGTGGACACCTGAAAATCCAGATCAATGTCATAAGAACCTTTATTTCCACTAGATTTTGAGGCATTGCCATGGGGGTGGGGGTTGTGCTTCAGCCACATTTTGTGGCATTCAGCCACAACTTCTCAGGTACTGATGCTGTAGGAGGAAGGCCAGGGTGCAGTCACTATTGCAGTCTATCTCAGAGATGTTTACTGGGGCTGAGGTGAGGCCTCGGAACAGGCCATTCAAGTTCTTCGCAAACCATGACTCTATGGACCTCGCTTTGTTCCAGTGGCACAGTGACGCTGGAACAGGTTTGGAGTTCTTAATTCCAAACCTGTGAGTAGAAACTAATATAACAGCATAGAAACACACACACACACACACACACACACACACACACACACACACACACACACACACACACACACACACAGTTGTAGGGCCTGAGACATGAACCCAGGACCTTCCTGCTGTGTGGCCTGGGACTTTATTCATTCATTTCCTAAGCCACTTAATCCTAATTATGGTTCCAGGGAGACTGATGCCTATCTCAGCCAAATCTGGGCGAAAGCAGTGTACAGCCAGAACAGCTCGCGAGACCATTGCAGGACCAACACACATAGAAAAATCATTCACACTCACACTTAGAGGTGATTTAGAACAGCAATTTAGCTTACTGTACATATTATTGGACTGCGGGATGAAACCAGAGCTCCCAGAGGAAACCCATGCAAGCACAGGAAGGGTATGCAAACTCCACACAGAAACCCTCTCGCAGAGCTTGGGACATGAACCCAGGTCCTTCTTGCTGTGAGGCAGACATACTAACTACTACACCACCATGCTGCCCATATACATATATTGTACCAAAAATAAAGCAAAGAATGCTGGACAAGCGGATTTAAAAAGCCTGAGAGCATAACACTTAATGGACTGTGGCTTATGAAACCAATTTGAGTCATCATGTTTGTCAAACACTACACTAGTGTTAAGTATACGATAGCGTCTCCGGGTCAAAGCAGTGAAACTGGCAGCGTACAAGCTTGTGGTTCAGACCTCTCCTCCTCGCACTTTAGAGAACAGTCAACAAACACAGTGGCCACACCAAGTGTTGACTTTCCTGTTCAAATAACCTCCCGTGTTCCTGTAAAGGCTCTTCTCACGTACAGTATATTGTATTTGTAGACCATTAAATGATTGATATCACATACTGTAATAATCAAAATTTGGAGCACTACATCAATAGGTTGTGAATTCAAATCTCACGTAAATCATAGAAATGTCACGGCAGGACCCTTAAGGAAAGCCTGTCATGTGTCAATCAATCTGGGTGCCGTGCCAGAATTCTGCTTGTCATGGCTGTATATGAAGGCCAAAAAATTCGCTTTAGATCCAAAAGTTCTTTCTGCAGGGTGTTTTTATTGAAACACCATCTCTAGATAGCTGGTCGTTGACGCTAAAGAGTTCATCTGCCCTTTGATAGGTCTTGTTTTTATTCCTCCTGGGTTGCTAGCCACCCTCCTCACCAAATTTGGAACTTGGTGGGGGATCCGGTTTAATCCCCGACCACTCAACCATGCAACAGGTTGTACTGGCTTACATGTTACCAGTAGCAGGGCAAAACCTGACCTGACAGGCATGTCATGTGTACCTGTTTTTATTAGTTCTTAATTTTTGATAAAAATGAGCCAGTGAATTCTGAGTGCTTCCTCCTGGGCTGGACAGCAGGTGGTTACGCACTCACAGCATTAGACCGCCTGATGATCTCTCTTCCTGAAAATGTTGTTTTTAAAATTTTCTCGAGTGAAATTAATACCTTATAAAGTACTCTGTCTAGAAGCATGGGTTCAGCGGATAAAAAGAAACGAATCAATTCCCAAAAATTGAATAATTAATAATGAACTTGTTAAATTCACCTAAAATTAGTTGTTAATTATTAAACAATCTCTTCATGAATTTGAAATATACATGGGCTGACATGAGAACTTTTTCCCTGTGGGGTTTCATTTAGAGATAATTAGAAAAGCAAAGAAATAAAATAAAATGCTCAATCATTTAAGGCATGTTATAAGAGCAGTATATACAGGAGGTCACATGATAAGTGTTATAAGAGATGGAATGACGAGTTAATAATGTATAGCTTGTATTATATTCAGTAAATAAATAACCACAATACTATCCTTAAGAGTCCTTTTATATCTTTTACAAATGAGCTCCATACTTCAGACTAGTTGAACAAGCCAGAAAAACTAAAGTTTTTATTTATTATTATAATAATTATTATTATTATTATTATTATTATTATTATTATTACTATTATTATTATTATTATTACTGTGCTGAATTACACTTCACATAACAATTAGAAAATACCAGGCTTCTGCTCCTCCTTCACTTCAACTGCTGCTTAAGAAAATAAAACTCACAGGAGTGATGCTGCTCAAATGCCAGCGAGACTAAATATGCAAATGATTTCAAAGTTACGTTACAAGTTGAAGCAGGTTATGGAATAATACCGTAAAACTGAATGACTCTGAAAAGAAGGAATTCACAGAACTATAAATGTGGAACTCGATACAAACACAAATTTTAAAAGAAAACACACTGACGGCGTTACAGCTCCTCTTTACGAAAATCAGCAATGGTTCTTTTACATGAACCTCACACTATAGACAGTGAGCGACATGGCCTGCCTTTGATAACCCAGTTAGCTGCACTGGGGGGACAATGACAACCTTGTGGAGAGTCGGACCCGAACCCCCAACTTTAGGATCAGCGAGCCAACACCTTTTACCACCAAATCAGCACTGGTCTGGTCTGGTACCTTCCGAGTCGTAGGACGACTCTTGGCAACCTGCCATGAAGGATAACGCCTTGATTATCATCTTCATGGAGGTTTTCTTGGCAAAGATAGTGCAGTGATTTGCCATTGCCTTTTGCACGATGCGAACCTGCGGGCAATTTAGAACAGCCAATTAACCTACTTGCATGTTTTTGGACTGTGGGAGGAAACCAGAGTACCCGGAGGAAACCCACGAAAGCACGGGGAGAACATGCAAACTCCACACAGAAACGCCCAGGCCGGGAATCCAACCTGGGCCTTCTTGCTGTGAGGCAGATGTGCTAACCAACCAAAAATATATTATGAGATATACCAGGATATCAGAGCAATACAGATGCTCTGGAAGACTCTGCCCTGTTTAAACCCCTAATGGCAACATGTCTTGAAGGTTGACAGAGAACCTGTTGAGGACTGAACCCTCTCAGAGCATGAGATTTTGTTGTTGTTATTTCTGATTAGAATAAGCTTTTGCCTGATGGCTCTGTTTGCCTTATATAATGCAGTGGAGTGCTGCGGTCAATGTTTGCGGTCTGTGACAAGGCAATGGAAGGCTCATTAACATTCTAATACCTTTAAATGATAATTATTTTAATTTCAATAAAATTCAAGAGTTTTTTTTTTTTTAAGTACGAACTCACCGTGTTCATTTTTAACCCTGCATTTAATATTAATACCACTTTGAGTAATTCAAGAAACATTCTGTGCATTGAGAAATAAGGTCAAAAATCTTTCACACTGTAGGAGGAAACCGAAGTACCTTGAGGAAGCCCATACAGGTCACAGGGAGGGTAAGCAAACTCCACACAGAAGCACCTGAGCCTGGGACTTGAACCCAGTACTTGTTTTTAACTGTGAGGCAGACATGCTAACCACTACACCACGGTACCGCCCATGTATCCTCGTAAGATCCTCACGAGACCCATTGGGAATTACTCTTTTGCCAAACTCCTTCAAAATAGTTCTGTTCTGTGAAGAATTGACAAGATGCACACTAATTTTTATTTTGAAAACTGCTGATAGATACAGAATCTCAGCCATTATAACAGCATAAATTCCACACATACTGCTGTCACTCATAGCAGTCACTATGATAATCTTCGAGAGCAGCACAGGAAATTCCATCAGCACTCAGTCTGCAACTAGGAGCTCTTTACTGACCAAATGTGCCTTATTTACATAAATACAAACAGTCCCTCTGTCTCTCTGTCTCTCTCTCTCTCTGTCTGTCTGTCTCACACACACACACACACACACACACACACACACACACACACTTTTGCACTGTTGAGTTCTCATACATGCTGAACAGGTTTTTTTCCCCCCAGGCATGAGTAAACACTGACAATTGTTTTCACAGGGCAATTCCTATGCATGCTAACACACAGATATACACAAGTTCGCACTCGGCATAGCGTCAGATGACCCTTGACAAGTGCTCGATGGGAAACGGGTAATTTAGTAAATCCCAGGGTGCCAGGAAAAAAACTAATAAAAACATATCCACACAGAATTGTACATCTCTCTCGCTCTCTCTCTCTCTCTCCCTCTCACACACACACACACACACACACACACACACACACACACACACATACAAACACACACAATTCTCAGTACAGTACACCATGTAAGCATATATAGCAACTTGCACTAATACTTTAATTGATCAGAAATACCCGAGCTTATGCACTGGGCTGTAAACACACACTGAGTATAAAATGGCTAAGTAAATATATCAAGTAATGACATTAGATAAAAGTGAGGGGAATAAAAAGCACAGGATTAAGCAGCATAGCGCAACAATTTACATTTTATCCTAAATGTCACTGGCAGCTCTGCTCACACACATAATCCTGCACACATCAGGAATTCCCTACAGCCTTTAAAAGGAGAAGCACATCTTAAAAAAATAAATAAATAAAATAAAATTGTTGTTTTTTTTGTTTTTTTTATCTCACACAACCAAGCCCAGCCTGAAAGCTTTTACACTTCACTATTATGTGGCCCCATTAAGATTTAAAAAAGAGAATGTAAGCCAAGCTCAAGAAATATTTACTCACATACAAGATGTCTTGATGACAAATAGAATAAAACACTCCATCTCTGTGTGTTTTTTTACCTCTGGCAATATATGACATCCTTTTTAAATGTGTGCGCATCAACACCAGTTCAACATTTCATGACAAAAATCCGAGGAAAAAAATTGTATTAGTAGCATCAATGATAAATAAAACAGTATTAAATCCAAATTCTTAATTTTTAACAAAAACTAGACTTAAGGTATTATGCATTGTTTGGGTACATAGAAAAAGGACAGTTGCACAGGAAGTACAACCAATAAACTTGGTTCTTTATTGGCAAATAAAGCCCTATGGCACACCATACAATATGATAAACCACAGAACTAAGCTAAGCTAAAGAGAAACTATTGGAGGTAACAACCCTCCACCCTCAGGCTCCCAAAGAATGGCATGTAAAAATAAACTCCAAATAACATGCTGGAGTAACACAGGCCGTAGAGGTATTCTGTAAACAGTTCTTGAGCAGCGGTAAACACTTTATCTAACAAACAAAGAAATAAACTAACACATTAATAGCAGCCTCAGGGGCTCAGAGCTACGCAAATAAGCTCCCGCTTTGCAAAGGTGCAGCATCAGTATGGCGTGAAAGTAGAAGTATAAGTCATCCTCAGATCACACAATGCCTTCAGTTACTGATGAGAAATTTGTGGTTCTAAATAACAAACAGCTTTATTCCTGTCATCTCAAGTGTTAGCGAGAAACTTGCTAGAAGCTTACAGCTAACTAGAACTAAAACTACTTTAATTTATATGTGTTGATCTTTAACCTCAGAGAATGACCGAGAGAAAGAAATACGTTTGAAAACTACTACAGCTTATCCTGAGCTCTCTTGTATCTTACACTATACAGTCGCGACAGCCCAACTATAAAATTGAGAAATTTGCCACTGCACTACAGGACTAGTGAGGGCATTATCTGATGAGATCTCTTTTTGTTATTCCCCAGAACTCAGCAGCAGTAGTATTAAACCAGTTAACCCGTACTTCCTTGCATACACCAGAACCAGATTTCAATCATCACAGCTGTTTGCGCTACGCATTCATTGGTATTTAAAATTTTTGCTGGTCATCTCCCAATCCATGTGCATTAACCTGACTCGTGTTCGAACTTTCCAACCACAAATCGCACCACATTCATCATACTAAGTACTTTTAAGGTAGACACAGACTATCCTTTGCTGGAGATCCATTACCATGCAAATTGAAATCTAACAGTTTTGATAGTCAGGATTTAGATATAACCACCTACAGTGTGTACTTGGCAGGCTGGAGGGGGTTCCAGCTGGAGAGACAGCAATCTGTCAGGTCAGCCTGATCCAGGCCAGATGGCTGTAAAGATACACCGTCATTAAATCCTGGCCCAGGATTGAGAAAACAGCTGTGTGTGACAGATCTAGCCAAGACTGTCCAACTGAATTTGTGCCACTTACGGTTAACCAGGTTAGCCATGAATCTCATTATCTTATGGTCCATTCACGCACTTCCAGCATGCCCCACACACACACACACACACACAAACAGTGCATTGGCCAAAAGAGAATTGTTTAGTTGCAGCCCCTCTTTAAATTATACCTATATATGCTTTCCTTCAGTAATCCATCATTCCCGCTCCAGAATTCCTGCAATGCAAACGTTCTGACTTTAGCGATCATTTTCTGTTAGCTTTTACGTCAGGAATATGTACAAAGTGCATATTCTCATGTACAGACTCCTGGAGTTTGGTGACAGCAGTGTCATGTTGCAGCACCTCAACAGAGACTTAGTCTTGAGTGTTTCATTGCTGCATGTTACACCAGAGATCAGAGCGAGAACCTCAAAAATCACAATCCTGTAGAGCTAAAGTCTATAGCCCTGATCTGACCAAGTTTCAAGCATGAAACCATCTCTAAATCTTGTTTCCTCTGTTCATGTCAGACGAACAACACAGCAATCAGCCCTTTGTTACAAATGTACAAAAAAAATTTAGAAATAAGTCAGGCTTTTGCTTTATGGAAATTTAAACCACAGTGATGGGAAAATAGGTAAAATTCTGTATGTTAGAGTTAACTTTGCAATACGGTATGACAACAGTCAATGTCTGGGGAGTTAGTCGTGGATTCGGCTAATAGCATATATAGATATTCACACACACACACACACACACACACACACACACACACAAATATATATAAAGATGATGTGTCACCTGCAGTAGGATTAACAGGTCTATATGGAGATAATTAATTCAGCACTGCATCTAATTTATTACATATTTTTCATTAATGTGAAAACATCCCAGTTTACGGCGGCACGGTGAAGTAGTGGTTAGCATGTCCGCCTCACAGCAAGAAGTGCTTCTGTGGGTTTCCTCCGAGTGCTCCGGTTTCCTCCCACAATCCAAAGACATGCACAGTAGGTTAACTGGCCATTCTAACTTGCCCGTAGGTAGTTAACGACCTGAAGAGGGATGGGCGCCGCCAGGCCAAAATCAGCCCAAGTCTCGCCATGAAGGCGCCCAAATGACATCCCCAGATTTTAAGGGATAAGTGAAGTGAAGATCAGACCAATTAACAGATCAGATGTTAGGCCCGGGTTAACAACAACTGCCATCAGTGCTGTTAACCAACATGGTGCTGGTAGAAACCGGGCTACTGTTGGTCGAGGATGGAGAGGCGAGAGACGTGTCCGTAGGCGGAGAGACAAGAGCAAAGGCATGAGTCTAGAACTGGGAGTAGGGACTTCAATGTTGGAACTATGACAGGAAAAGCTAGAAAGCTGGCTGGCATGATGCAGAGGAGGAAGGTGGACATACTGTGTGTTCAGGAGACCAGGTGGAAAGGTAGCAAGGCTAGAAGCTTAGGAGCAGGGTTTAAGCTGTTTTATCATGATGTGGATGGGAAGAGAAATGGAGCAGGAGTCATCTTGAAGGAGAAGTTTGTCAGGAATGTTCAAGAAGTGAAAAGCGTGTCAGACAGAGTGATGAGTCTCAAGTTAGAAATTGAAGGTGTGATGTTAAATGTTGTTAGTGTTTATGCCCCACAGGCAGGATGTGAGCTAGAAGAGAAGGAGAGATTCTGGAGTGAGTTAGATGAAGTGATGCAGAGTACCCCCAGAGGTGAAAGAGTGGTCATTGGTGCAGACTTCAACTGACATGTTGGTGAAGGCAACAGAGGCGACAAGGAAGTGATGGGCAGGTTTGGTATCCAGGACAGGAACATAGGACAGACGTTGATAGATTTTGCAAAAAGGATGGAAATGGCTGTGGTGAATATTTTCTTCCAGATCGAGTCAAGAGCATAGGGTAACTTAGAAAAGTGGCAGTAGGAGCACACAGGTAAACTACATCTTGTGTAGACGGTGTAATTTGAAGGAAGTCAGTGACTGCAAAGTAGTAGTGAGTGAAAGTGTTGCCAGACAGCATAGGATGGTGGTGTGGAGGATGACGCTGATGGTGAGGAAGGTGAAGAAGGCAAAGGCAGAGCAGAAGACAAAAGGAAGAGTGTCGTGTTGTCTTCAAGGAGGAGTTGAAACAGGCTTTGGGTGGTCAGGAAGTGCTTCCAGATGACTTGACAACTACAGCAATTGTGATCAGGGAGACAGGTAGGAGAGTACTTGATGTGTCATCTGCAAGGAAAGTAGAGAAGGAGACTTGGTGATGGAATGAGGAAGTGCAGGAGTGTGTACAAAGGAAGAGGTTAGCTAAGAAGAAGTGGGACATTGAGAGGACTGAAGAGAGTTAACAGGAGTACAGGGAGACACAGTGTAAGGTGAAGGTAGTGGTGTCAAAGGCCAAACAGAGGGCGTATGATGTCTTGTATGCTAGGTTGGACGGTAAGGAGGGAGAAAATGATTTATACAGGTTAGCACAGCAGAGAAATAGAGATGGGAAGAACGTGCAGCACATTAGAGGCTTAAGGACAGAGAGGGCAATGTATTGACTGATGACAGAAGTGTGTTGAGAAGATGGAAAGAATACTTCGAAGAGCTGATGAATGAGGAAAATTAGGGATTAAAAAAAGAGTAAAAGAGGTGATCGTTGAGGACCAGGAAGTAGCAAAGATTAGTAAGGGTGAAGTGAGGAGGGCATTGAAGAGGATGAAGAGTGGAAAGGCAGTTGGTCCTGATGACATACCGGTTATGGGAAAGAATAGTGAAAGCGAGACTAAGGGCAGAGGTCAGCATTTGTGAACAACAGTTTGGTTTCATGCCAAGAAAGAGCAACGCAGCTGCATTGTTTGCTTTGAGGATATGAATAGAGAAGTACAGAGAAGGTCAGAGGGAGCTGCATTGTGCCTTTGTGAATCTGGAGAAAGCATATGACAGGGTGCCGAGAGAGGAACTGTGGTATTGCATGAGGCAATCTGGAGTGGCAGAGAAGTATGTTAGAGTGGTGCAGGACATGTATGACAGATGTAAGATGGTGGTGAGGTGTGCTGTCGGTGTGACAGAAGAGTTCAAGGTGGAGGTGGGACTGCATCAAGGATCAGCTCTGAGCCCCTTCTTGTTTGCTATGGTGATGGACAGGCTGACAGACGAGGTTAGACAAGAATCTCCATGAACTATGGTGTTTTCAGATGACATTGTGATCTGTAGTGAGAGCAGAGAACATGTGTAGGAAAATCTAGAGAGGTGGAGGTATGCCCTGGAAAGGAGAGAAATGGAGGTTAGTTTCAGTAAGACAGAATACATGTGTGTGAACGAGAAGGGCCCAAGAAGAATGGTAAGGTTAAAGGGAGCAGAGAGAAAGAAGGTGGAGGATTTTAAGTACTTAGGCTCAACAATCCAGAGTGATGGAGTGTGGAAAAGAGGTGAAGAAGCATGTGCAGGCAGGTTGGAATGGTTGGAGAAAAGTATCCGGTGTGATGTGTGATAGGAAGGTATCGGCAAGAATGAAAGCAAAAGTGTACAATACGGTGTTGAGGCCAGCGATGTTGTATGGTTTAGAAACAGTGGTGCTGGGGGAAAAATCAGGAGGCAGAGCTGGAGGTAGCAGAGATGAAAATGTTGAGGTTCTCTTTGGGAGTAATGAGGATGGATAGGATCAGGAATGAGTTCATCAGAGGGACAGCACATGTAAAAGGTTTTGGAGACAAAGTCAGAGAGGCTAGATTGAGATGGTTTGG
>CM045745.1:17662781-17730281 GCA_024760905.1 Plotosus lineatus | reverse complement strand
GCCAGCCATGTCTCTCACTGTCTATGGTGTGAGGTTGTAAAAGAACCATTCCTGACTTTCGACAAGAGTAGCTGCAATGGCCTGGCAAGTTGTCCAGGGTATACTCTGCACTTGCCCGGAGTTGGCAGGGATGGGTGCAAGCCTCCCCATGACCCGAATTAGGATTAAGTAGGTAGTGACTGACACTTTTTTTTGTTTGTTTACATGTATCTGTACATTTAACATTTATTAGCTTTTGAAACTCTGAACAGTTGTATATAGAACAACAGAGTTTCAGTTCCAAAAACCAATCAATAAACCAATCTCAAAACCATGATATTTTCTAACAGGGTATCATGTGTTCTGTGTTGTTTTTACGTTGCCTGAGGTGCTTTTCAGGGTGTTTAGCCTGGTTGTTCAAAATAAAAATAAGTGGTGGCCCAGTTGCAGGGTGCTGACTTGCTGATAAAAATGTTATGAGTTCAAGTGCCAATATCACAGAATTGTCACTGATGTCCCCACACAGTGCAGCTAACTGGGTTATCAAAGGCCGACCATGTGTCTTACTGTCTGTAGTGCGAGGTATGCAAAAGCACCATTGTAATGTACTGTAATTTGTAAAGAGCAGGCCATTCAGTTACCATCAGCATGTTTCTGCACTTTGATGGCCTCGAAAGTTGTCCAAGGTGTCCTCTGCCCTCACCTGAGATGAGCACCAGCATTTCAATGACCCTAAATAGGATTAAGCGGTTCAGAACTGAATGAATGAAATTTATGGCACCAATAGGCACACTGGTGCGATCGCTGATGAGAAGCTGGGAATGTTTTCAAGTCAGCCTAAAGCATGTTCCCACAGTCACTACAGGTCAGCAGATTTCAGAAATTCTTTGCATATTTTTAATCGCCATGACAATTGTGGAAAGTGTTGGAGGTGATGAAGGAAGATTTTTCTATTGACACTTATAGAACAGAGGTTTATTATAAGAGTAATTACTACATTTATCAAAGCATTTTCATTGTAGCCCATGGTTACTATTTATTTGTTTACAACAAATCTATATATTTTTTAAGAATGCACACATTTGAACTCCTGGGCAAGAGGGATATTGTCTGTGGGTCCATCCACAGTTGCATTCCTTGCACTAACTTAAAAATGATATCATTTATCATCAACATTTATGGTGTGGATGTTGGGACTGTGTAATTACATAGGTCTCTTAATTTTCAATCCAATATGGCTGCCACAGCTGTCATCTTAAATTTGCATTGTGTGTGTGTTAGCTCAAACACACCATTACCGAATTTTGATGGTAATATCGGGAATGTGTAAATACACAATCTCCAGTATTACATGTTCATTAAATGTGTCCCACAGTGTCATGTGAGCTAAAACAATAGTGAGTATAACATTGGGTTGCACAATGCAGTTGCTAGTCCCCTATACTGTATACCAGTGTTGGGCCATCAAGCCCAGAAAAGCCTTCTCTGCTCACCTAAATACTATCAGAAGCACTGACCTACATTTACAACTTAAATCCCAGTAGTTGTTCCATAAAATTGCATCAATTTACTGCCAATGGTCTATTCTCTTCCTTTTGTTGTGTGTCTCTTGGCTGCACTGCTTCCAATAGGTGTATGTTAGATATTTTGTCCAATCAGATTTCAGCTTCTATGCACTACCATGTCAGTGGAGTCTGCTCAGGGCCTTCAGAATCAGCACTGCTGGCCAATGTCATTTAAAATGTATTAGCAATGGGGCAGTTTCTTTTATCACTTAGAGTTTAAATTTACCTCACAGGGCCAGCTCGCTGGCCTACAGCACCATCAGCAATTTTTCTATCCTCTGATTGGTTGATCAGAACTGAATGGTCTGGGATGATCTGCATATAGTACATTTAAGTTAGAAATGCACACAATGGCTGACGGAGGAGGAAAAATTGACTTGGTGTCAGACATTTTTAGTAATACATTTTTCAAAAAAAAATCCATGTTCAAGGCAGACTTTTCCAGAAAAGCTAGACATCACAAGGAGAAGTCATGGAAGTGGAGGTAACGTTTACCCTTTTGTACATTTGGCTGAACGCCAGTTTTGTTGGGGAATTCCACTGGTAAACACAAGTGAAAGTTATGTCATTTTCAGCCATAGTAGCAGAAATGCACAAAATGCCTCTTTCGCTGCAATACCACACCTTGTTATACAGGGATCCCTCATTTTCCGCAGTTAATTGGGACTGAGATCCGCCAGCGACTACCAAATTCCGTGAAGTAAAATGAACACCCCCCTCCCCCCCGACTGACGTATACGTACATGTATATTTGTATATAAAATCAATAAATAAATATTCAATGCTATAAATTCTTATAATAACAATTAAACATTCAAAAATAATGCATAAGATGTAAATAAAATATAAATGCACACACATACAGACGTGCGCGCGCACGCACACAGATGTGCACCTCTCATAAAAATGTAAGTAGTTTTGATGGGAGGTTTTGGGTTGTTTTTTGTTTGTTTGTTTTGCATAATTGGCCTTGTTTTGTGGCATTTTCCTTAACTTTTCCCCTATTCTTATTTATTTTTTAACTCGATGAATATTTTTAGAAAAAAAAAATAGTAGCGAGGGATCCCTGTATTGCATTTTTGTATGCGATTGATGGTTTGTATAATTACAATGTTATAGTGGTGGTGGTATTAAGAGGTGTATTAAGTTCGTTAAGTCCCACTGAGGGGGCAGTGGTGGTCTAGTGGTATAAGGCACCGGATCGCTGATCCAAAGGTTGGGGGTTCGAGTCCCACGCTCCACAAAGCTGTCACTCCCCCCCCCCAGTGCAGCTAACTGGGTTATCAAAGACCAGCCATGTCTGGTGTGAGGCATGTTAAAGAACCATTGCTGACTTTCGACAAGAGTAGCTGCAAAGCCGTCAGCGTGTTTCCACCCTGCGATGGCCTGGCGAGCTGTCCAGGGTGTACTCTGCTCTCACCTTGATTCGGCTGGGATGGGCACCAGCCTCCCCGCGACCCTAATTAGGATGAAGCGGTTACAGAAAATGATGATGAGTCCCACTGAAGGCCCAAATGCACAGCCAGCCACTGCTGTATACTGATTGTAGATTTTTGTATTAAATTTTTTTTTGTGAGAATTGACTCCTGTTTGCTGTGCATCAAGAAACAGAAACGAAAAAGAAGCAGAGATAGTAATTAGCTGTAAACAGAAAAAAAGTATATAGATGAAGTCAGATTATCTCATTTTTATTTGCCTACCACATTGCAAAAAAAGTAATTTAATATAAATAAATTCACATATAGGTGGGATAAACACTGGTATTCCATGATTGTTCCCAAAATTTCTCCAATTGCCAATCACTGTGAATAATTCCCCATTTACAGGTGGCTTTGCATTTTGCTGCACAGCAGTCTTCTCTCCAGTTCAGGTACAGTACACTGAAGAGTCATGTTGCCAGATTGTACCTCTCCAAAAGACCAAGAGGAGAACAAGAACACACTTCTCCATTCGGCTGGACAAATTATTCTAGGTGTAAGAGATCGATGGAAAAGTATGAAAATCTTCTTGGGTACAGATTGTGTTGGGTGTAACTGTTGACTGCTGTTTACTAATTTATTTTCAGTTGATAATTCACACCATCTACTTACATTATTTATTATACTGTATTATTATTTATTCAAAAATATTTTCTCGTCTCTGATTGGTTGGAAAGCGACCGGCTAATTCTTGGTATTGTTGTACGAGTCAACATATTCCATCACTGAGATTGGATGAGTTAAGCAATTATGGCACATGACAGTCAAGTGTTAAATTTTCCTTCTCATAGATACTGCATCACATATGATAAACAGGCTACATCTCACTGTGGATGGCTCTGCCTGCTTGTCATATTGGATAGTTAATACAATTTACAGTGAAGCACTGCAGCCCAGATCTGTCAAAACTTCATTTTATTCTCATAGTGCTTGCGCTGTGGTAAGCTGTATCTGCGAATGAGAAGCAATGACCAAGAAAGTGTTGCAAACGTCAGCCACCAGCAGGGCTATGAGTAGAGAGTTAGCAAATCTACTTTATTTGATATCTATCGTCCTGTTTTTCACCTGCGCCTGAAAGATAGTGAGAAATAGCTGCCTGTTTTCAAGAGTAGAGACGTTCTCCTCACATCAGGCCAATAAAGTCGCATTTGCTGAAAAAAAAGTACATGTAGTTCTTTAAAAAATGTCCATACAGTGTCATCAAATACTTTAAGCGCAGATTTTGTTCCATAGTTTCTTGGAATTTGTCTGGACTAAATTAAAAGCATTAGGAGGGAAGAGAATGCTATAGCTACCAATTTTGGTTGACTCCGACGGGCTATAGAGGTTTTGCAGTCACGTGACACGCCGAGTAGCAACTCCATATTGGAGTGAAAACAAACATATACAGTGAGTCGTCGACTTACGACCTATGCGAGTTTCGTCTGATCGACTTTACGACCACAAAAGTGGTGAAGTATGATTCATGGCAGTGCAGCGCGAGTGTTGTGTACGATGATTGTTTGTGCTGCCGGCAGCACCAGCATCTTAAAAGGCCAAGCAGGAGATGATGCAGCTTCACTTTCTAACTGCTCAGAGCAAATCTATCCATCTACTTTCAATGCCACCTCACTGTGGCGCGAAGCTGAGGGCCAATCCTTTCTGTGTGGGCGGGTCCGATACCTTGAAACTCTAATTTTATTGGACTCACACGCTGCAGTGTTTAATGCAGCCATGAGGCGGGGGGGGGGGGGTACTAACCAGTGTCTCTCCCCCTCATGCCAGTCCCAAGCCCGGATAAATGCAGAGGGTTGCGACAGGAAGGGCATCCGGCGTAAAACTTCTGCCACATTTCTCATGCAAAAGATCAAAACAAAATTCATACCGGATCGGTCAAGGCCCAGGTTAACAACGACCGCCATCAGTGCTGTCAACCAACAGGGTGCTGATGGAAATTGGACTACTGTTGGTCGAAGACGTCGAAGAAGGAGAGGCGGGAGGCGTGTCCGTTGCCAGAGAGAGAAGAGGAAATGCATGAGCCTAGGACTGAGAGTAGGGACTTTGAACGTTGGAACTATGCAAGGAAAAGATAGAGAGCTGGCTGACATGATGCAGAGGAGGAAGGTGGACATACTGTGTGTTCAGGAGACCAGGTGGAAAGGTAGCAAGGCTAGAAGCTTAGGAGCAGGGTTTAAACTGTTTTATCATGGTGTGGATGGGAAGAGAAATGGAGTCGGAGTCATCTTGAAGGAGGGGTTTGTCAGGAATGTTCTAGAAGTGAAAAGAGTGTCAGACCGAGTGATGAGTCTCAAGTTAGAAATTGAAGGCGTGATGGTCAATGTTGTTCGTGCTTATGCCCCACAGGCAGGATGTGAGCTAGAAGAGAAGGAGAGATTCTGGAGTGACTTAGATGAAGTGATGAGGAATACTCCCAGAGGTGAAAGAGTGGTCATTGGGGCAGACTTCAATGGACATGTTGGTGCAGGCAACAGAGGGGACCAGGAAGTGATGGGCAGGTTTGGTATCCAGGACAGGAACACAGAAGGACAGATGTTGATCGATTTTGCAAAAAGGATGGAAATGGCTGGGGTGAATACTTTTTTCAAGAAGAAACAGGAGCATAGGGTGACTTCCGAACGCGGAGGTAAGAGCACACAGGTAGACTACATCTTGTGTAGGCGATGTAATTTGAAGGAAGTCAGTGACTGCGAAGTAGTAGTGGGTGAGAGTGTTGCCAAACAGCATAGGATGGTGGTGTGCAGGATGACACTGATGGTGAGGAAGGTGAAAAAGGCAAAGGCAGAGCAGAAGACAAAGTGGTGGAAGCTGAAAAAGGAAGAGTGTCGTGTTGTCTTCAAGGAGGAGTTGAAACAGGCTTTGGGTGGTCAGGAAGTGCTTCCAGATGACTGGATAACCACAGCCAATGTGATCAAGGAGACCGGTAGGAGAGTACTTGGTGTGTCCTCTGGAAGGAAAGTAGATTAGGAAACTTGGTGGTGGAATGAGGAAGTGCAGGAGTGTGTACAAAAGAAGAGGTTAGCTAAGAAGAAGTGGGACACAGAGAGGACCGAAGAGAGTAAACAGGAGTACAGGGAGACACAGCGTAAGG
Source organism: Plotosus lineatus (assembly GCA_024760905.1). Lineage (NCBI taxonomy): Eukaryota > Metazoa > Chordata > Actinopteri > Siluriformes > Plotosidae > Plotosus > Plotosus lineatus. The sequence goes on along the minus strand of CM045745.1, from coordinate 17,724,171 downwards.
CGAAGGTAGCGGTGTCAAAGGCCAAACAAAGGGCGTATGATGACTTGTATGATAGGTTGGACAGTAAGGAGGGAGAAAATGATCTATACAGGTTAGCACAGCAGAGAAATAGAGATGGGAAAGACGTGCAGCAAGTTAGAGTGATAAAGGACAGAGAGGGAAATGTATTGACTGATGACAGAAGTGTGCTGGGAAGATGGAGAGTACTTTGAAGAGCTGATGAATGAGGAAAATGAGAGAAAAAAAAAGTAGAAGGGGTGACCGTTGAGGACCAGGAAGTAGCAAAGATTAGTAAGGGTGAAGTGAGGAGGGCATTGAAGAGGATGAAGAATGGAAAGGCAGTTGGCCCTGATGACATACCAGTTGAGGTATGGAAGTGTCTAGAGGAGGTAGCAGTAGATTTTCTGACAAGAATATTCAACAAAGTCTTAGAAAGTGAGCAGATGCCGGAGGAATGGAGGAGAAGTGTGCTTGTGCCCATTTTTAAGAACAAGGGAGATGTACAGAGTTGTGGCAACTACAGAGGGATAAAGTTGATGAGCCATACAATGAAGTTATGGGAAAGAATAGTAGAATCTAGACTAAGGGCAGATGTCAGCATTTGTGAACAACAGTTTGGTTTCATGCCAAGAAAGAGCACCACAGATGCAGTGTTTGCTTTGAGGATGTTAATAGAGAAGTACAGAGAAGGTCAGAAGGAGCTGCATTGTGCCTTTGTGGATCTGGAGAAAGCATATGCCGAGAGAAGAACTGTAGTATTGTTTGAGGAAGTCTGGAGTAGCAGAGAAGTATGTTAGAGTGGTGCATGACATGTATGAGAGATATAAGACAGTGGTGAGATGTGCTGTCGGTGTGACAGAAGAGTTCAAGGTGGAGGTGGGACTGCATCAAGGGTCAGCTCTCAGCCCCTTCTTGTTTGCTATGGTGATGGACAGGCTGACAGACGAGGTTAGACAAGAACTCCATGGACTATGATGTTTGCAGATGATATTGTGATCTGTAGTGAGAGCAGAGAACATGTGGAGGAAAATCTAGAGAGGTGGAGGTATGCCCTGGAAAGGAGGGGAATGAAGGTTAGTCTCAGTAAGACAGAATACATGTGTGTGAACGACAAGGACCCAAGAGGAACGGTGAGGTTACAGGGGGCAGAGATAAAGAAGGTGGAGGATTTTAAGTACTTCGGCTCAACAATCCAGAGCAATGGAGAGTGTGGAAAAGCGGTGAAGAAGCGCGTGCAGGCAGGTTGGAATGGATGGAGAAAAGTGTCCGGTGTGATGTGTGATAGGAGAGTATCGGCAAGAATGAAGGGAAAAGTGTACAAGATGGTGATGAGGCCAGCGTTGTTGTATGGTTTAGAGACAGTGGCTCTGGGGAAAAGACAGGAGTCAAAGTTGGAGGTAGCAGAGATGAAAATGTGGAGGTTCTCTTTGGGATAGGATCAGAAATGAGTACATCAGAGGGACAGCCCATGTTAGATGTTTTGGAGACAAAGTCAGAGAGGCTAGATTGAGATGGTTTGGACATGTACAGAGGAGGGATCGTGAATATATTGGTAGTAGGATGCTGAGGTTGGAACTACCAGGCAGAAGGCCCAAAGGAAAACCAAAGAGAAGATTTATGGATGTGGTGAAGGCGGACATGAAGGTCGTTGGAGTAAGAGTAGAAGATGCAGAGGATAGGGAGAGATGGAGGCAGATCATTTGCTGTGGCGACCCCTGAAGGGAACAGCCGAAAGGAAAAGAAGAAGAAAAAGACACACTGCAGTGTTTATGTGACAGGAAGTGCGTCCAAAGTTTTGGCAATCAGCTGGTCTGCAGGTTGAAGTTTTTCCATGTCTGTCCTTTTGTGTTTTCTTGCCAGCTGTGCTTGGCTTCGTGGAAATAAGCCGATCAAAATGAGGGAAATTTATCTTTTTACTCGAACAACACGCGAATTCTGTGGCTGTTGTTATAATCCAATAAAATTGGAGTTTGAAGCTATCGGACCCGCCCACACAGTGGAGTATTGAAAGGATTGGCTCTCCGCTGCGTGTCACAGTGACGTGGAATTGAAAATAGATGTATAAGATTTAAATGTGCGAGATTAATTCGTCTGTTTTTGTTTGGCGTGAGTGTATTTGGATGGAAAGTTGACATACGACCAGATCGAGTTACGACCGGTCGGCCAGAACCAAACGCGGTCGTAAGTCGACGACTCGCTGTACTTTGCAGTTGAGGTGCCTGTTTTTAGCGTGGGTAGATTATATAAATATGAATGTTGACATGTGTAATACAATCCCAGTGCTTTCCGAGCTCCCTGGTAATTATGATAACGATTATAAACAACAGTATATACAAAAACGACGGTTATCAGGGCGAACAAATGACCCATACGTTTTGCCCAATGGTTTGTTTGTTAACTGCATAGATGAAGCAACGGACAGGATACCTGGTTTAACATACCCAGATATCTATAATTATTTGATTAATCGCACATCTGATTATACTCACAAAAAACTGAAAAGTTTCAAAGGGCTTAGAGTGCAGCAATCATTGTTAATGATTACTTCACCCCTCCCCCCAGAACTTGGTATATTCCAGTTCTGTAATGCATTGTGGGATTAAACAAGTGAAGCGGAAACCAAAGAACAGTATGTTTGTTGTGTGTGTTAGAACACATATTAAAGACTGTTAAAGTTAAATCTGGGAAGCGTAGGAGTATTTTTTATCTGGATGGGTTTCGACACTTCGTGAGCATATTATACCAGGAAAGCCTCTAATATGGCCCATGGCAAGCTGCGTGAGGACACCAAAGTATTAATCATGGCAAAGGTAATTATGACTCGCATTTTTTTTTTTTTTATCATTTTGCCTACATTATATATTAAGCACAAACATGTGGATCTAAATCTATGAAGTATTATAATAGTTATATTATATATACTGTGGCGGCATGGTGGTGTAGTGGTTAGCACATCCACCTCACAGCAAGAAGGCCTGGGTTCGATTCCCGGCCTGGGCGTTTCTGTGTAGAGTTTGCATGTTCTCCCCGTGCTTGCGTGGGTTTCCTCCGGGTGCTCCGGTTTCCTCCCACAATCCAAAGACATGCACAGTAGGTTAATTGGCTGTTCTAAATTGCCTGTAGGTTCACATTGTGCAGAAGGCAATGGCAAACCACTGCACTAATCCTGCCAAGAAAAACCTCCATGAAGATGATTACCAGGGTGTTGTCCTTCATGGCAGGTCGCCAATGGTCGTCCTACCACTCAGGCACTAAATAGATAGATATATACTGTACATGTTATAATAAAGACTAATTAGCATTTTAGCTGCCCTCAGCTCATAAATGGACACCAGATATACAGTTAAATAGAATCAAACTGTGGTTAAGACAATAAATAATAATATATCTACTGATAAAAATGACTTGCCTGCAACAAAATATTCGCTACATTCACGACTGCTAGGAGCTGGTCGCCAATCTTTCCTTTTGTTGTAGGTATCAGCTCTTTTCAAAGCAGAAATCCATTTCTCTCGTCGGGCTTTATTAGCAGGGAATCTATGATATTTAACACCTGGTTTCTTTCCTCTATAATCTGTACAAACGACAGCAACACAGTTAAGTGCCATTTTGCACTTGTTTAATAAATAAATGCAGTATATAAATGCAGCCCTTACACACGCTTGTGCGATTGTATTGAGGCCGGATTGAATGGTTTGTTTTCACACCAATATGGCGCCCGCATTGGGATAATATATGCTATATATTCTCTATACTCTATAGAGGTTTTGCAGCTGACTTCATGCATACATTATCCCAATGCGGGTGCCATACTGGTATGAAAACAAACCATTCACTCCTGCCCCAACACAATAGCGCAGGAGGGGGGGGTGGTGGACAGTGACAACCTTGTGGAGAGTGGGACTTGAACCCCCAACCTTAGGATCAGCAATCCAGCACCTTTTACCACCAGGCCACCACTGCCCCATTAGTTTAAACAATAGTGTCGCTCCCAAATGTTAACAGTATAATAAATAATAGATAAACTAAAATCTGTTAAATTCAATGAAATTAAATGAAGTGAATGGATAATGAAAGTAAAATTAAATTATACAAGATACTAGTGTATGCGAAAAAACTGACTGAGTAATTTTGAAATGTGGGTTAATTGCTGGTTTTTTGTTTGTTTGTTTTCTTGTTATTTTAAAAATTAAATTAAATTTAGCTTGTCAAGCTAATAACTACCCAACCCTTTCGGCAACACTAAGTAAAGAATAACAGGAATATCAGAGCTTTAAAAAAACAGCAGGGATTCATAAGCAATAAGAAGGTCATGGTATGGAAAGCTCTACAAACAGGTGGTAGATAGACCCAGAAAGGCCACCGTGAAAGTCTGTGTGTGAGAGAGTGAGTGAGTGATAAGCAGAAAGAGAGAGAGAGAGAGAGAGAGAGAGAGAGAGAGAGGCTCAGGGAAAGAGAAGCAACTCAGAAAAATTGAAGAGAGGCATAATTTGATATGAGCACACAGGCAAGAGCGAAGGAGGCAGACAGCCAAGCATGAGCGGGGGATACAGACAGGCTGAGCACATGGCAAAGAACTTAAGAGAGAACTATACTGTTCGCGAAGCTTAATGATGCTAATGTTAACTGTTTCTAAACTCACAAATGAACAAACTTAATAGTCTTTCAAAAATGTCAACATGGGTATGCAGCGAAGGGTTGACATAGTATTTATTATTCATAGCCAAACATATAATAATATGTTTTTGATCATAGCCATTGCTGATCAAAAGTTATATGCGGTTCTCTTTTATGAATTAGAATAGTATGAATGAGTTTGAACATTGCAAAACGTCTTTAAATTAGCTAAATTAAATATATATATATATATATATATATATATATATATATATATATATATATATATACACACATATACAGAGAGAGAGAGAGAGAGAGAGAGAGAGAGAGACAGACAAAGAGAGAAAGAGAGAGAATAAATATTAATATATTTTTCTTTCTTTCTTTTTAATAACATTAACTCTGAGAACAATCTTGGCTCCAAGGAAATCACAATCACAAATACAGGGATCCCTCGCTACTTTGCGTTTCAATTCGTGCAGCTTCAGTGCATCACATTTTTTTTTTAAAATAAGGAAATTAAGGAAGAATAGGGGAAAAAGTTAAGGAAAATCCCACAAAAACAAGGCAATTATGCAAAAAAAAAAAAAAAAAAAAAAAAAAAAAAAAAAAAAAACCAACACAAAAAAAAACCAACCCAAAACCTCCCATCAAAACTATAGACGCTCCCCGCTTTATGTTCATTCGTTCTACGTATTTTTCAATTTTACGTTTTAAAAAAAAATTGTCAAATTTTGAGTTTAGCATGCTCTCTGTAGTGTGAGACGTACCTACGTAATACGCTACTTCCGCATGACGCTGCATCCATTGTTTACAAATGACAGACTGAACGTGCCCCTCCTTCTTCCCAGTTCACTACGTGTTACCCTTGTGTTAAGACGTCGTCTCTGTGATCTTTGTGTTTACACTGTTTTGCGGACTTTTGTAACTCTAGGCAAATACGGTTGGTCAGAAGCGTAAGCCTACTAGTGATAGTGGTAATCAGAAAAAGCAGCAAGCCAGCTCGTTAGAAACGAAGATGACTATTATCAAGAAAATTGATGCTGGTGAAAAACATGTGAATGTTGCACGTTTCTTCCAAATGGCTCCGTCGGCCATCGGAACCATTTACAAGCAGAAAGATGGCATCACAGAGAATGTTAAAGGTTATATTTGATATTTGATGAGTGAATTTGATTAAAATGTATCTATTTGAAATTATTTTGCTTGAATTTAATTTATTTGAAATTAATGTTGATAATATTTGATATTATTTTACAATGTTATGTTTATAATAATTGATTTCGGGGTGTTTGAGATACGGTAATGGTATTTATGGATGTATAGTACAGTATGAACATCACTGGAACATACAGGAACAACTTACGTTTTGTTTTGTTTTTTTTTTCACCTTACGTTCAGCCATCCGGAACCGAACTAAAATGTAAGCCGGGGAGCGTCTGTACTTACACATTGTTGTGAGGTGCACGTCTGCGAGCGTGCACGTGCATCTGTGTGTGTGTGTATTTATATTTTATTTACATCTCATGCATTATTTTTGAATGTTTAATTGTATTATAAGCATTGTATAGCATTGAATAATGTATTTGAAAGGGAAAACGCCGAAAGGAAAAGAAGATGATGATATACACATATACATGTAAGTATATGTCAGTCAGGGGGTGGGGTGATCCTACTTCACATATTTCGGTGGTCGCATGGGGATCTCGGTCCCAATTAACCGCGGAAAGTGAGGGATCCCTGTATATATTCATTTGTTGCCTTTGAGTTTCTACACTAATAGGTCACAGATGTTTAAATAAATCACATAAATCATAAAAGGTAGTTAAAACTTCAAAAAAGATGAATTAAATAAAATAATGTAATTTCAGTACAGCTTCCAAAATGTACCGGGAACCATCGTTTTAAACATTGTGCAGCAAATGCAACATCATTAAAAAAAAAAAAAAAAAAAAAAAAAAAAAAAGAGAGAATACAAGAAACAGATCACAGCAGGAATATTTCCTGCTGAGGGAATAACTAATGGAGATTTTATAATCCATTACAAGACAAGTCTGCATCACATGCTTCAGGCTTAATTCATGTCTTGATATAATTTATAGAAAAATCGAACTGCTTTTCAAACCCATGCATATGGCGTTTTTCCTGACAGAATGTCCAGCACAATTTGAGGAACGCCAAGTCACAATAAACCATAATACAAAATACAAACGCACTGAAATCAACAAAAACTTAAAGCTTTAACTTGGTGTCTCTGAGGTACGCTGTCTCATCATTGTATACACAGTACTGTACTGTACTTCAAATTCCTGACACAGTGTCCCATATCCTTCAGTGCAGCTCACTGGGTTATCAAAGACCAGCCATGTCTCTCACAGTCTGTGGTGTGAGGCTGTAAAAGAACCATTGCTGACTTTCGATGAGTAGCTGCATAGCTGTCAGTGTGTTTCTGTCCTGTGATGGCCTGGAGAGCTGTCCAGGGTGTACTCTGCCCTCACCCGGAGTCGGATGGGATGGGCGCCAGCCTCCCTGCAACCCTAATTAAGATTAAGCGGTTCAGAAAATAAATGAATGTGCTGTACCATGTTTGAGTTAATGGCACTAGTTACTCTGCCCCAGATAAATATTGGCACCCCTGGTTAAGATGTGCTCCTTACCATGTAAAACTTTCTCTTCCCTTTCTCTCCATCCCCCTGAATATCAGACCACAATATGGGTGGGGGGAATCCAACCTTTAATTCAAGTGCATTCATTCGATGGCAAGGGAGATCCCACATTAAGAAAAAAATATTTTACATGAAATCATGGGTACCACAATTATTAGCACCCCTGATGTTAATACTCTGTATCACGCCCTTTTATCAACAAAACAGCACCTCATGTTCTCCTATAATGTTTCACAAGATGGAAGAGTACAGAAAGAGGGATCTTGGACCCTTCCTCTCCGCACCATCTCTCTAAAGCATCCAGCGACCTGGTCCTCTCCTTTGCACTCTCGTCTTCAGCTCACTCCACAGGTTTTCAATAGGGTTGCGGTCTGGAGACAGATGGCCATGGGAGGAGCTTGGTTCTATGTCTGGTGAACTGTTTCTGTGTAGCTTTTGCCACATGTTTAGGGTCATTATCTTGCTGAAAGCTTCAGTGAAGGCCCATCTTCAGCTTTCGGGCAGAAGCCACCCAATTTAAATTTAAAATTTCCTGGTATTTCAAAGTGTTCTTGATGCCATGCACCCTAACAAGGTTTCCAGAGCCTCTGACGGAGAAACAGACCCACAGCATCACCGATCCTCCCCCGCAAACCTCACAGTGATCATGAGGTGCTTTTCTGCATACTCATCTTTTGTGTTCTGCCTGATACACTCAGACTGTGTGAACACTGAGCATGAGGTGAAGATACACCCAGAGCGGGATCCCATTCAGCTCACAATAACTCTTTTTGCTACTGTCTTTAGTCATGCTTTGTTTATCTCGGATATAAAGCAGAAAATTCTTTAGTTATCCATCGCCAGGAATTACACTCTGTGCTGTAATATTCTGTAAATCACACTTGGCTTTACCCAGGTGGAATGGAAGTGGGACATACTTTTGAAACATATGCTATTCATACATACTACATAATATCCCGGTATTTATTATAAGTTATTCCTTTTTCAAACATTAAAATGTTTTTTTTTTGTTTTTTTACAGAAATAATTCTGAAGGGCACTATAGGTTAATTTTGCACTGTTGAAAGCAGTTATTCTCACAATACACATTACAAGTACTATTTGGCTGTAATATGACACAAAGCATCATCTGAAGAATTTCAGAATTAAATCCTATAAAGCATTATATTCACTATATTCCTGCTGGAACATGCAGTCTGATTAAAACCCACCTTTTCTGATATCATGGCACAGAATTTGTCTCTCTTTCACCCCCCCCCCCCACTTATTTCTACAGCAATACTTTCAACAGTTGATTTAGTTGTCATAGACCCCCCCAAGGTGAAACACATCCACACAGCATTCTCCTCAGATGCCTGTAGCAAAGAGAAATATCTGCAGAAGTGGCATGACCTTAAGGGTTGAGAGGTCAGCAAGGACAGCCTGTGGCATAAAAAGACACAATAAATAATCAAATTAAACACCCATTCAATGTGAACCCATTCACAGTTCAAGAATAAAATGTAACAACGGGGTTATGCTGACTTGTAGGCATGGGAAAACAACAATAGCCATTTTATTCAAAGTAAATAAAAATGGAATTTCAGTTGAAGCTATTATTACTGATGCATTTCTAATGCTATGGGTGTGACACAACAGCTTTGTCTATTAAACACTGTTACATCACTGTGCTATTCAATTTTCAAATCAAATGTCAACTCCATTCTCTGTAACTCATATAACAAAAATATAACAAAAAATTATATGATTATATTAACGTGCTTGTTCTGATATGGTCTCCATAATAATAGCTCATATACTGTACAGATATTCTTTGGTGGATTACACAGCAACACATACAAATGTGTAATTATGGATCTGATGCTTTTTTCGTTAGTAGATGACCGGTAACATTTATGGAAGGAGTCTCCAGTCCCAGTCCAAAATTTTTATCCAAAAATTCTAAATAGGATAGAATTTCTTTTTTCTAGTGTTACTAGAATCAATGCAACCATTTACACCCAAAGCACTTTCAGAACATATCACAGTGTACCCTTATGACTTCCTACATTTCTGCTAAATATCAACTAAAACATCCCAATGCAGCTAGCTGGGTTATCAAACGCCGGCCATATCTCTCACTGTCTATGGTGAGAGGAGAACCATTGCTGACTTTCATCAACAGTAGGCTGCATAGCCGTCAGCGTGTTGCTGCCCCTTGCTAAAGGGTTGTGTCAGGAAGGGCATCCGACAGGAACCTATGCCAAATCGAATATGCGAATCATTAATATGACTTCCATGAAGATTGAGGCGGATGATTCGCTGTGGCGACCCCTGAAAGGGAACAGTCAAAAGGAAGAAAAGGAGGATCAACTAAAACACCCCAGCGCAGCTAACTGGGTTATCAAAGGCCAGTCATGTCTGTCACTGGCTAAAGAACCATTGCTGACTTTCGTTAAAAGTAGGCTGCAAGGCCATCAGCGTTCTGCCCTGCGATGGCCTGGCGAGCTGTCCAGGATCCAGGTACTCTGCCCTCATCCAAAGTCAAATAAGATGTGCGCCAACCTCCCCACAACCCTAATTAGGATTAAGCTTTCCAGAAAATGAATGATTCACTGAAAACATCATCAGATTTTCATACAAGCCTTTGAAATAGATAAAGAAAAGCCAATTAAATAAATTAGATAAAAATACTATATCTGTATGATGCTTTAGGTCAGATTTCTGCATAAATATAGAAGGTTCGAAAGGGTTCACAAACTTTCAAGCACTAGAACACTGTATATCTGTTAAAAAAACAGCAAGATTTGAACTTTATGCTTCTGCGTTTTAGCTTACACATAAAGTTGTGTTCAAAATAATAGCAGTGTGTTTTAAAAAGTGAATAAAAGCTAAAAATCCTTATAATAGCTTTTATTTTCATACACAAAAATTCATTGGGTACACGACACATGCTACAAAACATGAAGAAAAATACATAAAATTTCTGTTAATCATTAAAAGACATTGACGAAAAGTGAATATTAGACAGTTAAAAAAATAACAGTGTCTGCTTTCTTCACTGTATAAACTAAAAAATGTTAGTTTATTATTTGTATATATTTTTTTATTTGTATAACCACTGTTTCTGAGAACTGCTGCACATCTGTGTTGCATGGAGTCAACCAACTTCTGGTACCTGTGAGCAGGTTTTCCAGCCCAGGATGATTGGACTATATTCCACAGTTCTTTTGTATTTCTTGGTTTTCCTCAGAAACTGCATTTTTGATATTACCCCAAAAGTTTTCAATTGGATTAAGGTCCGGGGATCAAGCTGTCACCCCATAACGTCAATCTTGTTGCTCTGGAACCAAGATGCTGCTTCTTTACTTGTGTGTTTGTTGTCGTTGTCTTGTTGGAAAACCCATTTCAAGGGTATTTCATCTTCAGCATAAGGCAGCACAACGTCTTCAAGTATTCAAACTGATCCATGATCCCTGGGATGTGATAAATAGGCCCGACACCGTAGTATAAGAAACATCCCAATATCATGATGCTTACACCACCAGGCTTCTTTGTTTTCAAAGTGTACTGTGGCTTGGATTCAAGGGCAGTGGTGGCCTGGTGGTAAAGGGTGCTGGATCACTGATCCTAAGGTTGGGGTTTCGAGTCCCACTCCCAAAGATTGTTACTGTACCCCCCCCCCCCAGTGCAGCTAACTGGGTTATCAAAAGCCAGCCCTGTCTGTCACTGTCTATGGTGAGAGGCATGTAAAAGAACCATTGCTGACTTTTGTCAAGAGTAGGCTGCATAGCCGGCAGCGTGTTTCTTACTTACTTAATGCTCTTCATCCCTAGTGGGACATAAGGCCGCAACAATGTGCCTCCATCTGGACCCGTCTTGCGCTGCATACTGGGCTTCGCCCCATGTAAAGTGCATCTCTTCTAGATCTGTTGTTACTGTCCTTCTCCATGTTGCTTTCGGCCGGCCACGTTTCCTTCTTCCAAGTGGATTCCACTTGAGAGCTGTTTTTGGGATGCACGATGGGTGCATTCTAAAAACGTGTCCTAACCATCGAATGTCTCTGCGCTTTATTTTGAGCACCATACTGTGGCTGTTGGTTTTCTTGTAAAGTTCCTCATTTAATATCTTGTTTGGCCAGAATATTCGACAGATTTTCCTGAGACAGCTATTGTGGAACGCGTTAACTTTGTTCATATCGCCTTTCACAATTCGCCAGCATTCCGAACCATACAGCAGGACTGACTTAACATTGCTGTTGTAGATTCGTATCTTGGTGCTGAGCCTGTACTCTTTTGACTTCCAGATGGGCTGGAGTTTAACAAATGCAAAGCGTGCTTTTCCCAGCCTTGCTTTGATGTCTTTACTGGCTACATTGTCGTCACTGAGGAGACTTCCGAGATATGTAAACTCTTTGACGTATTCAAGTGGTTGGTTGTTCACTGTGGTTGAAACATTCGTGGTGGAGTTGATGCACATCACTTCTGTTTTCTTGATGTTAATGTTTAGTCCTGTCTGTTTAGCATACTTATGTAGTCTATCAGTTTTATCTTGTAGAAGGACATGTTTACTAAAAAGCACAGCAAGGTCATCTGCAAAGTCCAGGTCCTCGAGTTGTGTGAAAGGCGTCCATTGAATACCTCTGGTCTTATCGAGTGTAGTTTGGCACATAATCCAATCAGCAGCAATCAGAAACAGCATCGGAGAAATGATGCACCCCTGTCTTACACCAGATTCCACAGGGAACCGCTCTGTTAGGTTACCATTTACAATGATGCTGCATTCAAACTCTTGGTAGAACATCTTGATTAGTGTGACTATCTTTTCTGGAATTCCATAAGATAGCAGTATCTTCCACATGGTTTCACGGTGCAAACTGTCAAAGGCTTTTTGAAAGTCTATGAAATTGATGTACAGAACGGTATTCCATTCTACACACTGTTCAATGATGTTTCTAAGGGTGAAGATTTGGTCAATACAGCTTCTACCCTTTCTGAACCCAGCATGGTCTTGTCTCAGTTGAGTGTCAACAGCCTTATCAATTCTGCAGAGGATGATTTTACAGAAAACTTTTGATGGTATTGAAAGCAGTGTGATGCCTCGCCAGTTGTTGCCGTTCTGAAGGTTACCTTTCTTTGGAAGTTTGACAATGAGTCCATTTGTCCAGTCTTCTGGAATCGTTTCTTTTCCCACAGTTCTGAAGAAGTCTGTTAATACCTTTGTTGAGGTTTCAGGGTCAGCTTTTAGCATCTCAGCGTGTATAACGTCGATACCAGCTGCTTTCCCACTCTTCATGGTTGGATGGCACGTTTGACTTCATGTTCTTTTGGGCAGCTGACATCAATGCCAAGAACTTCATTTGCTGGTAGGGGATTGGGTGCATCCTCTGGTTCAGGTCTGTTAAGAACTTCACTAAAGTGCTGCATCCATTTCATTGCTTGCTGTTCTTTAGTTGTAAGAATCTTGCCATCCTTATCTTTCACGGGGCCAGATTGGCAGGTGTTCATGCCACACAGGTGTTTCGTGATTTTATATACAGCGCTTAGTTCTCCTCTCTCAGCAGCTTGTTCAGCATCACTAGCTAATTCATCAACAAAGGCTCTTTTGTCGTTCCTGGCACTCCTTTTGACTTCCTTATCCTTAGCCGTGTATGCTTTCAAAACTTGGTTATGTAGTCTTGGTGATTTTGTGTTTAGCATCTTTGCCTTCAGTTGTTTTCTCTCATTTATTTTCTGCCATGTTCCAGATGTAACCCATTCTTTGCTAGTTTTCTTTTTGTAACCAAGTACTTTGGTGGCTGTCTCCACATAGGTATCGCTGATGTTTTCCCATCTGGTGTTAATATCTTCATTTTCTTCCGTTATGCCGGTCAAAACACTGAAGCGATTTCTTAGTTGTAAAACAAACTCTTTCGTAGTTTTAGAACATTTCAGCTTAGCAATGTCCAGCTGTTTTCTTATCTTGTTCTGTTTTTCTACTTTCCTCAACTTCAACTTTATGGTAGCTTTTACTAGGTAGTGATCGCTATGAATGTCAGCTCCACGGTACACTCGCCCGTCTTGTAAAGATCTTCGCCACTTCCCACTGATCAATACATGGTCAATCTGGTTTATTATGCCCCCATCAGGTGACTTCCAGGTCTGTCTTCCTTTTGGCTTTTTTCCCTTTTACTCAGGAGTCGCCACAGCGAATCATGTGATTCGCACGTTTGATTTGGCAGAGCTTTTTACGTCGGATGCCCTTCCTGTCACAATCCTTTACCAAGGGACAGAAACACGCTGACGACTTTGCAGCCTACTCTTTACGAAAGTCAGCAATGGTTCTTTTACATGCCTCTCACCACAGACAGTGAGAGACATGGCCCGCCTTTGATAACCCAGTTAGCTGCACTCGAACCCCCAACCTTTGGATCAGTGATCTAGCGCCCTATACCACTAGACTACCACTGCCCCCCCATCAGGTGACTTCCAGGTGAGCTTGTGTATATCTTTATGTGGGAAGATTGTGCCACCAATAATGAAATCATTTTCCAGACAGAAGTCAGCGAGACGTTCGCCATTGTTGTTCATCACACCACATCCATGTTTTCCCATAGCTCTCTCGTGATTGGTATTGTCTGCGCCAACCTTGGCATTCATATCACCCATAATCACAGTATCGTGTTTATGGACTTTTGCAACTGTAAGTTGCAACTCTTCAAAATAATAGTCTTTATCTTCATCTTCATCTTCGTTTTTTTGGTGAATATCACTGGATGATAGAAAGTTTACAGTGTTTTGAGTTAAAACAGGCTCTAATCATTCTGTCATTGATGGGTTCCCATTCCAGTAAGGTGTTTGTTTTCTCTATTGAAATAATGATGGCTACTCCACGTATATGTTGATCTTGATGTCCTGAGTATAGTATGACTGATCCATCATTTGAAACTTTACGCCCTGAGCCAGTCCATCGGCATTCACTGACTCCTAAGATATCAAGCATGTTTCTGCCCGTTGCTAAAAGGGTTGTATCAGGAAGGGCATTCGACGTAAAAAAAAACAAAACAAAACAAAAAAAACGTATGCCAAATCAAACATGCAAATGATTCGCAACCCCTGAGAAAAAAGGGGGAAAGCCGAAAGGAAAAGAAGACTGTAGCTTGAATTCAGTGTTTGGGGCTCATCTGACAAACTATCTATGACCAGAAGACTCAAAAAGAAAATCTTATGTTCAACATTTTGTACAGTGGGACTTTGCGGGGCTTCTTACCGATAGCTCGGCTTCACATAGGAGTCTTCTAAATGTAACAGCATTCACAGGTAACTTTAGACCTTCTTTGATCTTCCTGGAGCTGATTGTTGTTCTAGTCCTTGCCACTGTGGCTCTTTTCCGATCCATTCGAATGGTAGTTTTTTGCTTTCTCCCACGTCTTTGAGGTATTTGTTGCCATTTTAAAGCATTTGCAATTATTTCAGCTGAGCAGCCCATCATTTTCTGTACTTATTTATGTTTTCCCCTCTCTAATCAACTTTGTAATCGTGGTACGCTGTTCTTCTGAACAATGTCTGGAACGACCGATTTTCCTCAGAATTTCAGACAGAAGTATAACCAGCAGGTACAACATTTGCTGCCTTCTTTCCTTAAATAAGGGCAATAATTGGCACCTGTTTTTCAAAGAATGAATGATGTCACTATTTGAACGCCACACTGCTATTATCTGGAACACTCCCCTTTCAATTAGTGATCCAATTACACAGAATCAGCAGCAGCATGTCATGACTGTTGGTTCTGTTGAATTCTATTACTCTACTAAACCTGCTTGTACATTATTTGCCATGTAAAAATATCATTTCTACCAAAAACACTGATTGATCAGGTTAGTGATGACTGACTGCTATTATTTTGAACAGAACTGTATGTCCTTGTCAGACATGTCAGGTGACTTATCTATATGTAATAAGCCGAAAGGTTCAGGTTTTATGAGCACAGTTAGTATAGCAGTACCTAACAAGCTCACCAAAACAGACACCTTAAACAGGTTTGCTCCTGACACAGTAGAGGTCATGTAAAGGTAAACAGGTGTAAAATAAATACAGTGGTACCCCACTTTACGAAATTAATCCGTTCCAGCACCTTTTTCGTAACCTGCATTTTTTGTGAATTGAACCGCATTTTACATATAAAACGCGTGATTCATTCCAGGGCTCCCAATACCACCCCATAAACCCTTTAAAAATTATAAAAGTACACAAATTTTGTATGAAATATGTATGAAATGTGTTAAAAGCAAAAGAAAATTATTTACCTTTTTTTTTTTTTTAAATCTCTCAAACCACCCATGCGACGCTTTAAAGTCCGGGGGCTGCTGATCTGAAGAACTCTCACCCCCACCCTCCGCCACAAGGTCCTTAAATATGGCGGTTGCTTTTTCCGAAATAATCGCCTCCGTCACTATATCTCCGCTTTTAATGCCTCCTTCTGCTTCAATATCGTCCCGATTGTAGAGGGGTTTCGGCCATACTCCTTTGAGATTTCCCTTAACCGAATCCCACTTTCATATTTTTTGATCATCTCCTGTTTTACTTTTATTGATAACGGAGCTCGCTTCTTCTTTTCAGTCTCATCGGAATCACTTTCCAGGGGCTCATGATTAATAACGAAAAATAATGTTGCAATAAGCACACTCAAAAAAAACTCACGAACCAACAGTACAACTCTCCTTCACACGTGTGCTGAACAATGGGTCGAAGGCACATGAAAAGCATTATGGGTACAGGACTGTATTATGGAGATTCAGCTCCTTCCTAGCCAATGGGAGGCCAGCGGGGTGGGGTGTTGGGAGACAACTAATGGGAAAGCAACTCGTGCATTGTTTGAATGTCGCATTTGAATTTTTAAGTTGGCGCTTTCATAACGTGAACTTGTTTCATATCCGGAGACAAAAATTTTGGGATAATACGTTTCGTAACCTGAATTTTTCATTTGGTGAGACTTTTGTAAGTGAGGTACCACTGTACTGTTAAATAAGCTTGTATCTAAACCCATTGTGGAGACAATATTACGAAAATTTTTACAGTAATTTCTTTCAGACACGCTGCTTTATGGATGACCTGCTGCTGCATCTTTCAATGTTGAAAATCATTTTTCTTTCTTCCTTTCGGCTTTTTCCCTTTTCTCGGGAGTTGCCACAGCGAATCATCTGATTCGCACATTTGATTTGGCAGAGGTTTTTACGTCGGATGCCCTTCCTGTCACAACCCTTTAGCAAGGGACAGAAACACGCTGACGGCTTTGCAGCTACTCTTTACGAAAGTCAGCAATGGTTCTTTTACATGAACCTCTCATCATAGACACTGAGAGACATGGCCCGCCTTTGATAACCCAGTTAGCTGCACTGGGGGGGGAAAATGACAACCCTGTGGGGACTCGAACCCCCAACCTTAGAATCAGCGATCCTGCGCCCTATCCACTAGACCACCACTGCCTCTCAATGTTGAAAATCAATAACTTGCTTAAAATAAAAGGCAGTGGAAGCACACTTATGCTTTGTACTCGTATACTGTGTAAATTAGGTTTGGGAGGGCAAGAAATGAGTAGGCACTACCAACAGTGGCAGCTGTGACATCACCGCCTCTGCTGGGATTCCAATGGTCCAGCTTTTCATCATCTCCTCTGCACTCACCTGCTCACTGTTCAGTTAAGATCATGTCTCTCATTATACCATAAAATTTCTATTGGCTGTCCGGTCTTTTTCTACACTTAAGCTAGTTTAACTGTTAGTACTTCTGTGTTCACTATTGAATACCATTCAACTAGACCATATTTTGATCTATGGACCAAAAAGCGAGGTAATAATACTGATTCTGAATGAACTACATATTTGAAAAAATCTTTTGCAACAGTTTAAAGAAAGCAAAATTTCCCTTGTAGTCTTAGAGCCGTCACCACACAGCAACTAGAGCCAGGTTCTCCCTGATGCGGATCAATTAATTTACTTAATATAAAGCTTCAAAGGCCAGAGATAGAGAATGGGTTGTGCATTTTACATTAGAATTCTCAAGCTCTGGCATTTTAAGCCTGGTGGCAAGTAAATTTAGAGGCTCCTATCATGTTTGCAGGCTTCTACTGTTTCAGACTCCAGGCCCTAGGTGCTAAAAATATTGTATGTTATGATACGTTCTTCAGCAGGACCAGGTGCTATGTGAGCAAGCAGATAGAACACAGCAGCATCTTCCCTTCCTTGCCCCAAGCCGTGCGTCAGTGTGTTACGGCCTAGGGCCATCGCCAGCGGCTCAGGTGAAATTTTACTACAGCTGTCATTCCAACTGTTGCCTGAGACAGCAACAAATGATGCTGCTCTTAAAACGCTTTCCATGTGATAGTCCACTATATTAAAATTAACATGATTAAAAAGATATTGTTGAAAAATGCACATGTGCACGGTCAACATTACCAGCAAACTAAGTGTAATCGTCCAAATCACAATTCTTGGACATAAAACGTTAAAGAAGTTTGTTTGCTGTAGAAAAATATACAAAGCTGCTTTTGTCGCAATCCTTAACGCATTTGGGTCTAAGGCATTTAGGGGCCAATAGGGAGGGAGGGTGGTCTGAATTTAAAAATGTACAGGGCAGCGATTCTAAGACGTGCCTCAGGGAGACTGAGTTACTAGTGCTGGCTGGAAGTCAACACTCTATTTCAGTAGCTTTCACCTTCTCTTATGCACAAGCGCTCACCTCAGCTGAGGCCAGTGACGTCACCTCCATCAAATTTTCAGCACGGAACATGAAGACAGCAGCCGCCAGAACTAGAAAGGAAGTGAGAAGGACAGCCAATCAAATGTTAGAGTCTAAATAACAGGCTTCATTTCTTTTAAAAAAAAAAAACTGCTTCAGATTGATGTTCATTCTTTTCAAAAACTGAAAACTATTATCGTGTATTTGGTTAAAAGGTTAAGTCCATTGGGCATTTTACATTCATCAGGCCGGCACTTATTCCCAGGTTCTGTAGCGTGAAGCGACCAGGAGTTCAACTCCTCCTGGATGGGACGCTAGTCCATCGCAGGTTACCTTCCCAGTATATTTTTACTGGTACCCATTTATATACTGCTGGGTGAACAGAAGCACACTTGTGGTTGAGACCTTGCCCAGGGATCTCAGCACAGTGGGGGTCTATCTGGGATTTGAACACACAACCTCCTGATCATGAGCACACCACCCTAACCACTACGCCACCAACCCCACATCAAGTATTGGACTTTATCAGAACGGTTATAATTTTGCCTCTGTACACAACCTGACTTATTTTAAACAAATCAAAATATAAATACAGAGAGCTTACCTCAAAACGAAAACAACTCAAGAAAAGAAAAGCCAGATTAGACCCAGTTCTGTCAAGAGCTTTGTAAGGCAAAGTAATGAAATGTTCATAAATGGACAAATTAGCCCCTTGACTTCAGTCCAAGTGAGCATGCTTTTCATATACTGAACATTAAACCGAAGGAGGAAAGACTCCCAAAACAAGCAGCTGCGGTACAGACCTGCCAGATCATAAAGGTGAGTGTGCCTGGGCTCCAGACTTCAGGTAGTCACTGACCGCAAAGGATTTGCATACATGATTTAAAAATCATGCTCATATTTATAATTATCTTAATTTGTTCAATTCCTTTCAAATCTGTAAACATGAAAGGACTATGCAAATAAATAAATAAACAAATAATGCAATATTTTAATTAAACACCTTGAAATAAAGTTGAAATTCTACACTCTACTCTCATTAAATCACTGTTGCAGTTTACAGAGACAAAATTATAAAGATATTTGTCCAAATAATTGTGAACCTAACTGTACGAAAAACAAAATACAGGGATCCCTCACTACTTCACGCTTCAATTCATGCGGCTTCAGTGCATTGCGTGTTATTTTTTTTAAATATTCATTGAATTAAAAAATAAGGAAATTAAGTACGAATAGGGGGAAAGTTAAGGATAATGCCACAACACAAAGGCCAGTTATACAAAAAAAAACCCCTAAACAAACACAAAACAAAAAACAACCCAAAACCTTCCATCAAAACTACTTACATTGTTGTGAGGTGCGCATCCGAGTGTGTGCGCTCGCGCGTCTGTATGTGTGTATTTATATTTTATTTACATCATATGCATTATTTTTAATGTTTAATTGTTATTATAAGCATTTAATATGTATTTATTGATATTATATACACATATACATGTACGTATACGTCAGTCAACCCGGGGGGTTAGGAGGGGGTGATCCTACTTCGCGAATTTCACTGGTTGCGAGGGGATTTTGGTCCCAATTAACCACCGAAAGTGAGGGATCCCTGTACTATGAATATATATTTTTAATCAGAGACTGTTAAGTAAAAAAAGGCGTCAGACATTTACAGTGTGCAAGTTTACACCATTATTTGATCTGATTTTTAGTCTAACATCTGACCCACCTGATACTATCTCTAAGGAATCGTAGCCAAGGATACGGTCCCACAGCAACAAAAGTTGGTCAGTTGATAGGTATCCTGAGAAACCTCGAACCATCCACTTGAAGGCAATGCGCAATCTGAAGGGATTTCCATTTATCACCAACAAGAAAGCTTTCTTATTTGAAAATGTATGTTTTTCTAAAGTTTAATCCTAGGTAGCACAATGATAAATGTGATCAATCTATACAGATTGTGAGTTATTCACTGGTGTCCAATTCTTACATAAAACTAGTAAGTGGTGTATGACGGGGTGTGTGTGTGTAAATAAATACTTTAATTTTGGGCCACAAATTGTAAATTGATCAAACTGGGTAAAAATCCCAAATACGCTAGCCAACAATTTCCAGTGTACCTGCATATAACAAAAACTAGATGGCGCCATTTGAATTGTGATTACAAGAGAAAAGTTTACTTCTGGCACTAGTGGTATCTTAATAGTCTAAGGAAAATTCCATATGTATGTCATACAGTATTAAGAATAACCATACATGTAAATATGTGAATAAGCATTCACGAATCAGCAAGATTATTTAGAAAAGGTTTTAACTAATAGCCTCTGATGCAAATTTAAAGCTAAATCAACTATTAATGCCTTGACCTACAATTTATCATCCGAATTAGACTTATCTTAATTACTGTAATTTATAATATATTTAAGGATCCAGATAATACTACACTTCATATTAGATGTATATACTGTGTGTGTGTGTGTGTGTGTGTGTGTGTGTGTGTGTGTGTGTGTGTGTGTGTCTTACGGCTGGGCCCCAATTTCTTGTAAATGATAGAAGAGCTGAGGGAGATGAGTTTGGAGTAACCTCTCAAACTGTAGACAAAGAGAAACTATACCCTGTGCACATGCGCCCACACACACACACACACACACACACACACACACACATTTAGAGACCTCAAAGCACACACCTACTAGGTGCATAGTGAGAAATTCTGTAACATACATACTGATGGGGAGGAGGATATGGAGTGCAGTCTGAAGAAGTAGCGCATGTACATCTCTCTGAAAACACTGTACAGCTTAGAGGGCTCGTTGTACAAAAAACACAGGGGAGCCACTGCATGTGTGTATACACACACACACACACACACACACACACACACACACACAAAGTCACTTTAATAACTCCTTGTATAATCTGCAGTCGGCCAATAAACCAATCATGTGACAGCAGGGCAGTGAGTAAAATCATGGGCTTTAATGTGCAGCAAATCTCTGGTGACTGTTGTTCCTATTTATGTGGCCAGTGTCAATTTTAATGCACAGAACTAAATATCTACACACTCACCATACATTGAAAATCCATGGAAAGGGATGACACCTAAAGAAACAAAAGTGAGACAGCTCATATAGTGAGAGCTGTCCTTCTTGGACAACTGCTGCAATGTAATTAAGGCAGCACTGAGTGTTATGACAAGTTAGGGCAAAGATCTTCAGTGCAGGTGAAACACATATTGAAAGAAGGGTGTTGGTTTCTTTAAAGTACCGTTTGGAGGGTACACCACAGCAAACTCCTCCACACCAGTCTTGCCTGGGGAAAACAAAGACCGTATATAAAATGGAGTGCTGTTGAAATCTTGAATCTGATGGTCAGAATGTGGCTACAAATCTTAGTTTTTTATTAATGCACTGATTCTAATATATTAACATTTCTCATCTACATGAAGTGATGTTCCATAGGAATTGGAAAAGGTATCAGAACAGAGGATTTCGAGATTTCTATATATCATGACAAGCTGCATTTTTCTGTCCTATTTACTTCCAGCAAAGGTAAAGAGAAAACTGTTTATAGTTGTTATAATACAAGTGATAACAGGTTTCTTAGAAATTGTATAACATAAAATGAAACAATAAACTTTTTTAAATTAGATGAAATTAATGATTTTTCATTCAGTTTTAGGGGCAGCGGTGGCCTGATGGTAATGTCGGCTGGATCACTGATCCGAGAGTTGGGGGTTCAGGGCCCACTCTCAACAAGTTGTCACTTTCCCCCCTCGTGCATCTAATCGGGTTATCAAAGGCCGGCCATGTCTCTCATTGTCTTATGGTGTGAGGTTCATGTAAAAGAACCATTACTGACTTTCAACAAGAGTAGCTGCAAAGCCGTAAGTGTGTTTCTGCCCTGCGATGGCCTGGCGAGCTGTCCAGGGTGTACTCTGCCCTCGCCCGGAGTCAGCTGGGATGGGCGCCAGCCTCCCAGCGACCCTAATTAGGATTGAGCGGTTACAGAAAATGAACTGAACTGCGCATTCAGCATTAGGTTTTCAAATGGTAACCGCAGTAGAATAACGGTGTTCAAAGTATTAATTTGGCTGTGCAGTTATAATAAAAATAAGATAAGATACAGATTTATTAATCTCACAATGGAGAAATTCACTGTTACAGGCTCTTGAGGTACCATCAGTAGGGGGCGCAAAAATAGATACATATACATACATACATACATATATATAAGTAAATAAATAAATAGATACATAAATAGTATAAATTAATAAACAATAAAAGAAAAGAAGGGAACGACTTTATGGACTGGCCTATATTAAAGTGTAATGTATCTGAGTGCAGAATAGATGGGTTGATATGGTTCATAGTCAGTGGGGTAGATGTGGTTGATTAAAGTGCTCGGGGTTTTTATTGCACATAACAATCACGTAAATCCATGCCACACTCATCACATCACACTACCCATGGATAATCAACCTATAACAGTTATTTTTTAATTTCTTATTAAACTATTTTTGTTGAAATAAATACACCAAAACAATATAGTTGAGCATATAAGTCAATCAGTTCCTTTGCATCATTTGATGATTCAAGCATGAAATTTGGCAGAAATGCTCATTGTTGCGTAGACTTTACGAAAATGTACAAACCCCACGAAATTTCATTTTCAAGATGGACACCATTTGACATTTATCATATGAGCAAAGAGGTGAAATTAGTGTCCTCTTCCGTCCTCTTGGCAAAGGCAACATTTACTCCAGTCAGTCTGCCATCTTGATTTGGCCTCCCTTTTAAAAACCTTTGAAGTGGAACTGGCCAAGAGTTTCTCTTTTTACCAATTTGCCCAGTTTTATGAATGGGATATGATTAGGTTCATGCTGCTGCCCTACACCTAACCAGATCATTGTTCCAATATCATTTGAATCCCATGTAACCTGTGCACCATCTGGATAACGTGAAAGCTCCTGTCATCCTTGACTTAGCTCTTCAGCAGTGGCCCATCCCGTTTAGCTGATACTGGACCTCATTCTGAGTTTCACAGCAGTATCTGTCTCCAGTGTGCCCTGACAGTGAACAACATCACTCTCTTGGCTCTACCTCCATGGTTGAATTTTGAAGTTTTCCTTCTCCTAGATCAGAGGTCGGGAACCTATGGCTCGCGAGCCAGATGTGGCTCTTTTGATGACTGTATCTGGCTCTCAGATAAATCAGGTGGCCTTTCTTAACAGCATAACGAATACATAGTTTCACTGTCATTTAAATAAAAAAATACAAAAAAGCCATCAAATAAAACAAAAACAGATGAATAAATATCACGCATTTGAATCTATACATTTATTTTTAATGCCACGTCACTGTGGCGCGCAGCAGAGAGCCAATCCTTTCTGTACCCCAGTATGTGGGCGTGTTCGATACCTTGAAACTCTTATTTTACTGGATTATAACAACAGCCACAGACTACGCGTGTTGTTTTTGAGTAAAGAGGTAAATGTCACTCGTTTTTGATCAGCTCACTTGCATGAAGCCAAGCACAGCTGGCAACAAACACAAATGGACAGACATGGAAAAACTTCAACCTGCAGACTGGCTGATTGCCAAAACTTGGAACGCGCTTCTTGTCACATAAACACTACAGAGCGAGTCCTGTCGTATCTGAACCTCAGCACGTATCAATCAGACTATAACGCCATCAGCAACACCATGTAGCACCAGAAGTCGCATTAATAGTAAAAAGTACTTTTCCTATTAATAAATAACTTCGTTATGACAATGTCGTTTATAATAAATTCCGAGTCTTATTATACTCTAAAATTGTTGGTCTTCTTTTTCAATTTAGTTGTATTCAGTATTAATATATTATTAATATATTATTAATATATATAGCTCTCAGAGGATACGATTTTAAAATGTGTCTTTTTTTTGGCTCTCTTGGTAAAAAAGGTTCCCGACCCCTGTCCTAGATGACTTTACTCGGCTATTAAGCTTAATGTGCACAGAGCAACTGGACAATGATCAGCAATTTTTATGCTTTATGGGTGTTTTGGAATTATTCATTCCTGGCACCTTTTCTCAAATATTGACTTCCAGTGTATATTCATAACAAATTTCATGCATGTATCAGTTCAGTTCATTTTCTGTAACTGCTTAATCCTAATTAGGGTCGCGGGAAGGCTAGCGCCCATGCCAGCCAACTCCGGGCGAGAGTTACAGAGTACACCCTGAAAAGCTCGCTAGGCCATCGCAGGGCGGAAACACGCTGACGGCTTTGCAGCTACTCTTGTCGAAAGTCAGCAATGGTTCTTTTACATGAACCTCACACCATAGACAGTTAGAGACATGGCCGGCCTTTGATAACCCAGTTAGCTGCACTGGGGGACAGTGCCAACCTGTGGTGAGTGGGGGTCGAACCCTAAACCTTAGGGTCAATAATCCATCACGTATACCTCTAGGCCACCACTGCCGTTGCATGTGTTATCAATTGAATGGATATGAATTGTGTGTGAATTATTCTGTCGAAAAGTTACATTTAGCTGCTTCACTAATAACCAAACATAATAATATAACAGAATAAATCACTCAGATACAGGCAACACACAATAACACATACTATTGCATATTCACATTCCAACACACGTCAAAGGACATTACCCTGGATGTAGGATTTGGGAGGAGTAGCACTATTGTAGTTAAAATGCTCCAGAACTGCAGTGTCTCGAGAAAAACACAGGAGAACCTGTTAAAGAACACCAAAAATTGTCAGGATGATTATCATTATGAGTATATCTTGTCTTACAAAGCTGCCCCCCCCACACACACACAGAGACAGAGAGAGAGAGAGAGAGAGAGAGAGAGAGAGAGAGAGAGAGAGAGAGAGTCTCCTGGCTACAGAATCCTATTTTTGAATTATTTCTGTTACTTCTAAGGTAAATTGCTCAGGTGCCATTTGAAGAGCGGCGGACTGAAGACCACGTGCTCGGACTCCAGTAGCAGATGTCATACATCATTTCCCAAGAATTCTAATAACACGAACAAAAGGAACAGAATTTTTTCCCCCAGCTGGAGCATCTCCGGTCATTTGCTTTTATCAATTACATTCTTTAAGCACAGACATTCTGATATGATTGGGAAAAAAAAACAACAACATACAATACATTGCCCAGAGACATGGGCATACCTAATTTTAAACCTTTCCTATACTACACTGTAGAAATACTGGCTGTAAGTATGGCTTGCTATTAAACAAGATATCAAATGATAACAGTTTTATCGACTTGGAAACTTCGCAGAAAAATCAATATTTATGCTCAGCCTGGTGCTGTTAATCATTTCACACCTGTGGCCTGGGACATAGAATTTGCTCTGACAACAGTTCACTGCTTAAGTTTCAGTGCACATCAGTACATTTAACTACTGGATTGATCGACCAAGTCTCTTCACTGTAAATGCAATCAGGATGTTAATTACAGCTGCCATTAGTGCTGACAGAATTAATTATATTAAGCTAAATTTGGGTCAGACATATTTAAGTCACCTAAAAAAATAGTTTAACTGTAAATGAAATGATCAGTGAAAATCCTGATCTTTGAGTCTTTATCCATTACTGAATAGATTTTGCTGGTTTTTTAGGCTCATCCAGTTTCGGACATTGTCCAGGCCAGTATATTCTGCGTATCATCATGCAAGAAGAAATATGGGCCCAAATAAATGATGTCTTTTCAAAGCTTAGTTTATAATAATGTCTGCAGAAAGAAACAGACATTTCCGATAAAGCAATAGTTTCTCTCCAAGTCACAAGAACTGTCAAGATAAATGCGAAACCTGGAGTTACAGAATACCATGTGAATGCATTTTACAAACTGTTATATTTAATCTAAATAAGGAAGCTCTCACTCTGTGTGTGTGTGTGTGTGTGTGTGTGTGTGTGTGTGTGTGTGTGTGTGTGGTGGAGATATCTGACAGTTTTGACCTTGTCGGAATATATTTGGCTGGTCACCAGTTTGTTTGTTTTTTTTCTTTTGCTAACTACAGGTTGTATTACAAAAACCTTTAAAAGACCTCAAATGTTTCCATTTTGTAATAGAGATTAAGACTAGGTGCACTGATAATTCTGCCAAAATAAGGTCCTCACAATGCTGGTGAGACAAGCACTGTGTAGTTAGAAACTTAATTACGTTACATTAAGAGGTGTCCAAGAAAGCATGATGGGTGAAATAAATGCTGTGAGTTGGACTGACACTCACCTGATACAGAAAGTCTTCAAACACAAAGTAATAGTCATCATTACTTGCCGTCAGCTTCACATCCTAAAGTAAGCAGACAAGAAGCATAATTGCATTCTATATTCACACAATTAAGGAAGTTATCAGTCGTGCTATGAAATGATAACTCCAGATGCTCCCTGACTTATGTTCATCCATTTTACGTTTTTTTCGATTTAACGCTTTTTGGGATTTTTTTTTTTTTCAAATATGGTTGGTCAGAAGTGTAAGCCTACTAGCATGGGTGCAAGTCTCATACACAGAGATGAATTAACTATCTGCTCGAATTAGTGCAATATACCATGCATACTCAGCTAAGCAAAGAGTGTTGAATGAAAAATGAATGAAAACCCGAATCCAGAAAAGAAAGAGAACTCTCCGCTCTGCTGGTGATTCACATCAGTGCAGGCTGAGTTCTAAACGAGTTCAAAGGCGCCCTCGCTCACTTGAAAGACTGGAAGTCTGTATAACCCACAGCAAGTAAACTACTTTCGGTGGTGAGCACCTCACATATTGTAAGCGTTGATTGGCTGTTTTAAGCTTCATGTAAAGTCACTCAGCTCAGCTTCATGTAAAGTGACCATCCGTCGACCATCAAAACCATTTACAAGCAGAAAGATCGCATCATAGAGAATGTTAAACGTTACATTTGATACTGTATTTGATATTTGATGAGTGAATTTGATTAAAATTTATCTATTTTAAATTATTTTGCTTGAATTTAATTTATTTGAAATGAGTGTTGATATTTAATAGTAGTTTACAATGTTATGTTTATAATAATTGATTTGGGGTGTTTTATGAGATACGGTAATGGTATTTATGGATGTATAATACAGTATGAGCGTCATACATCACATGTCATAAGTCTTTGTAACAACTTACGTTCACGTTCAACTTACGTTCGGCCGTCCGGAGCCAATTAAAAACGTAAGTCGGGGAGCATCTGTACTGTACCTAAACATCCAATCAAGATTAAATCTGACTATGAAGAACAGACAAGAATGTTTAAATAAAGTCAAGAAAGTGTTTTATTCGAGGATAGTTCTTATATACTGTAAATAGGTTCAATCACATTTCCTTTACTCAGATTTTGTCTGCATTTATACAGTAAAAGGTAAAATATTAAGAAATTATAACCTTGAAATAGTACCCAACATTGGAGTTGAATTCGGAACCTAATCAAGGTCTACTTTAAGCAACGAAAGACAAAAAAAAAAAACTAATTCAACTAAAATGTCATATAAATCAAGCAGCCACAAAATCTATTTTTATTGAATAACAACCTCTAAACCTTCCCAAATGTGTAGGAGTGTCTGGTGTGTGTACCTTATATATTAGATTATCCACCAGCAGATCATGGTGTATGACTGCAGCCTTGAGTTGCTCATAATGCATGATGTCCTAGCAAAAATAAAGGCGGGTTATTGAATCTAACCTGAATGATGGAATACCGTAAAACTGCACCTAAAGATGCTGCAATTAGTCTTTCTTTCTTTTTTTTTTTTGAAAGAATTATGTGATCAGATAGCAAAGTGGCTGAAAGCATTACCCACAGTTCCCTGACAAATATGACCAACTTTTAAATTTAACCCTTTTGTGTTAAAAAGTGATTAATAGAAATAAACATTATGAGGGAACTGTGACAAAATAAAGAGCGTACAGTAGTCTATACATAATTTGCCAATTTTTCCAATCGCATATGCGTCGAGGACTTTACAGCTGCAATTCCACTACTGAGTAAATAATTTCCAGAATTTAATTGAACCTACTGAGGCTAGAAATCCAGGGAATTTGGCCCAACAGTAATCATGGGCCAGACAAAGCCAACTGGTGCTTATGGTGGTGTACAGGTAGAAGACAGGGTTTAGACGACAGGGATCCCTCACTTTCCGCAGTTAATTTGGACCGAGATCCCCACACGACCACCGAATTCCACGAAGTAGGATCACCCCCCACCCCCGACTGACATATACGTACATGTATATGTGTATATAATATCTATAAATACATATTCAATGCTCTTCTTCTTATTTTCCTTTTCAGGGTTTGACACAGCAAACCATCCGCCTCCATCTCACCCTGTCCTCTGTATCTTCTACTCTTATTCATTATACACATATTCTATACACATATTCACTATACACATATTCAATGCTGTAAATGCATTGAATGTATTACAAGATGTACAGAATGTATACAAGATGTAAAGAAAATATAAATACACACACACACACACACGCGCACACACGCAGGTGCGATTGCACGTACTCAGATGCACACCTCACAATAACCTAACTAGTTTTGATGGGGGGTTTTGGTTTTTTTTTTTTTTTTTGCATAATTGGTCTTGTTTTTGTTGCATTTTCCTTAACTTTTTCCCCTGTTTTTCCTTAATTTCCTTATTTGTTAATTTGATGAATATTTTTAGAATAAAAACTGTGATGCACTGAATCTGCACGAATAGAAGCGCGAAGTAGAGAGGGATCCCTGTATTTCAGTCAGTGACTTTTTTTTTAAACAACAGTTTTTTGTTCTAGTCATTTAGCAAAAATTATTCAGCTGAACATTTATCTAAAGCTAAACTGTGTTAGCAGGGCTTTAGAGGTCATATTGAAGCTTGTTCACATAAAGCAAGACAATGAAAGAAAATACGTAAGAAAATAATTAGTCATAATAATTAGTATTACGTATTTGCAAGAAGTACCCTGTCATCTGTTTTGTAAATAGAAAACAAGTTTTAGCCCATAAATCCCTAATACTGTGGTTAGCGTAGACTACTCTGTGTTATATGTAGGCCCACCATGTAAATTAATGCACAAGTATTGTTTTTATTTTGCTTTTCTATACGAGTTTTTTTTATTATTTAAACAACCCTGTGATTTACTGGAATCCTCTCTGTCTCCAAGCAGCATATAGACGTACAAGTGGAGAGACTCAGTTGCTTCAGGTTCCTGGGGATCAACATCAGTGAGGATCTGAGCGGGTCACATCATGTAGTTGTGATCACAAAAGCTATGAGACAGTGGCTCTTCTTTCTCCAATGGCTGAGGAGGTTCGGTATGGACTCCAGAATATTTACCAACTTTTATCAATATACCATCAACAGTGTTCTGTCTGTTTGCATCATGACCTTGTATGGCAGCTGTAAAGCTCTGGACTGCAAAGCTCTACAAAAGCCTGGTCAGATCAGCACAATGCATCAGCAGGACTGAACTGCCAGCCATCCGGGACCTCTACACACAGCATTGTAGAAGGAACGCACAGTGGATCCTCTCTGACCCCAGCCACCCAAGCCACATATTCTTCACTCTCCTACCATCAGGCTGACAGTTCATGAGCATTCGGACTGACACAAACAGATTCAGGGACGGTTTCAACCCAAAAGCCAAGCTGCTGAAATATCTGACAATTTACACACACATTGTACACACTGTACATGCACATACCACTACCTCTGCACTACAGCCCATGCAGTATTACTGTATATTTATTCCTCTATCATTTTTATTTTACATTTTATATAAATGCTACTTTATGTGCAATACGTGTTTCTTTATGTGCACTATTGAAACGCCTTTGAGTCCAATAATCTTATTGCAGGTAGGAACGCTCCATTGTTACCTGTATATGACAATAAAACTTGAACATATTGAATATATGTTAGGGAAATGCAAACTATTGGGTGACAGCATGACAATAGAACAGAGTTCTGGCTTGAGGCTAAAATCCTCCTGGCTACAAGCCTCTGAACAAGATAGTGGAATTGTGACAAGTAATACATGTGGAATACAACTTTATTAATAGCATTAAGTTTAACAGGTCAACTACAGATAATAGCACACTACAGATTATTCCGACTTCAGACGAATTAGAGATAATCTTGGCCAAAGCATAAAGACATGCATAAAGAAGCCAGTAACAAAGAATATTTCTTGTTCTTTTTGGCAGCAAATGAAGGATGAACATGAAAAAGCAAAGATGTGGAAAACTGTCATGACAAATCACTCATATCCAGACCTATAAATTACAGCCATTAAGTGTCTGGTTTATATCAGAACAGTACGACTGCAATTCACCTTTGAACATATTCTCGACTTGAAAGTAGTTAATGGTTTTAGGAGCTTTCTCAAAATATAGGTCCTGTCACCTGATATGAAACAGAGTAAGATGAAACCAGCCAGAGAATGTTAAATGAGGCTACAAATTCCTATAATTAACACAAAATGTGTCAGATCTGTTGATTTTGAATGTAAAACAAGAAGATCTAAAGGCATTTAAAAATCTCTCTTGAAACTTGAAAACTAAAAATCTCTCTTCATCCAAACTCCACACAGAAATACCCGAGCCTGGGAATTGAGCACAGACTTTGTTGCTGTGAGATGGACTTGATAACCACTGTGCCACCGTGCCGCCTGCTTGGTTATATTTCTTTAAAATAAATGTACTTTATGTATGGACAGTAGTCCCCCTTATTTCGTGATTAATGGGTACCAGCCAGCCAACCCCCCGCCATGATATGCAAAAAAAATGCAAAATGACTTCTGCCACTTCTTAAGGGCACTCACCCACCTATATATTACATAAAATTTATATAGAAGTT
Organism: Plotosus lineatus; assembly: GCA_024760905.1. Taxonomy (NCBI): domain Eukaryota; kingdom Metazoa; phylum Chordata; class Actinopteri; order Siluriformes; family Plotosidae; genus Plotosus; species Plotosus lineatus. The sequence goes on along the minus strand of CM045745.1, from coordinate 17,693,325 downwards.
AATTTTATACTGTTATACTTGAAGGCGAAGCACTGGCGGCAGTGGTGCTTGGTTTGGCTCCTCATCACCTCCAGAGCCTTTGCTTTAGTACATATCATGTTAGTGTCCAAACTCACAGGCGTTTAACTCTCTCTCCCTCTCTCTCCAACTGCGTGCGTTGGTGAGGGGCGTGGCTGTTACCCGCAGGCGAAATCCAGAGAGCGCACCTGAAGCCACTCAGCCATCAGCGCACTATAAATAGCTCCGTGCTCGACCAGTTTCCGTGTTATACTCTCCCAGTGATTTTGGTTTTTGCTTTTCCCTCACCACTACGGTGAACACGATTTTTCCCGCACCCCAGTGCTTCCCCTGAGCTCAATAAAAGTTATATTCCTCCTCATGAGCGAGGAAAGGTGTGTTGGATGCTGGGAAATATAATCTTAACTAATCAGCTTGCTGGATTCACAGCCAATTAGAGAACACTCAAGTCAAGCAGGAGAACAGAGCATGTTGGGTAGTGTAGTTGAATGTAGTGCACATGAATTGTGAATAATCTCTCTCTCTCGCTCTCTAATTTTTTAATTTACCAATGGGAAATTCCACGATATTACGGGGACGCGAAGTAGGAAACGCGAAGTGGCGGGGGATTACTGTATATTTTTCACGAATACTCATATCTGTATTTTTGTCAGCTCTTTCATTTTCCTAGGTTATTAATCCATAAATGTTACTTCACAGGGAAACCTGTATTAAAAAAAAACATGTTACCTCTGGGTCGTTAGTGGCATTGAGGATCAGAGCCCATAATTCAGCTCGAAGGCCAGTGGGACATCCCTGTCTGCTGTACTGCTGAGCAGCTGCACTGTTCTGATCGTTCAATACTAACACACAGAATAACATTCACAGTATTCACTTAGACTGCTATCTATAAATTTAATCTATACATTACACTTTCCTGATCAACAGGATGAAGCATAAACACAAAATGTCATTCCCTATTCTGCACTGTTTAATAAGATAGCTGCAGAAAACATGAGTATGATATACATGTGCATATTTTACCTTTCTTTCCGATACTAAGGTGTTCACTTTCAAACCAATCTGTGTGAAGTAAAAAAAACAAAAAAAAAAACAGTAAGCTGTGCATTATGATGGATTAGAATACTGCAGGATCTAGTTTTTATTCATATGCACTGCTTCAATTCTTAGATAAACTTCTTTTATCATGGGTGCGCACACACACACACACACTCGTCTTTTGTGTGTGTGTGTGTGTGTGTGTGTGTGTGTGTGTGTATGATCTGTCACAAAACTGGTACATTTTCCAACTACCTTGCTTCAAACTTGAATTCATTCTCCATGTCCAAGTTTATTTGTGAATCAATGCATCAATATCTTTAGTGCATGCCTGAGAGATAACATCATATCAAAATATGTACATATGGTGAACACAGGTTTTTTTTTTTTTTTTAATACGTAATTCAAATACTTCCTAGTTTACACCATTTTCATGCTCAATTTTGTGACAAGAGAAAGACCTCATTATTTTCACATCCTGCTTAGAATCTGCTCAGGTCTGCATGGGTCCAATAACCACATGAGTTGGAGCATAAATGAACAATGAACCATGGCATCTGCATGTGTGTGTCAAGATTGGTAAATAAGCACCAGACTTAAAACGGGTACCTTTTGCTGTCCATGCTCCATAGTGCATCTTGTGCTCCCTCCAATCACTGACGTACTGATATTTATTGACTTTAGATAATAAAAAAAAGTTGAACACATCAAGCTCGATCAATTTGTACAGTGTAACTAATTACACAATTATTACTTAAAGCTATTATAAGTGAATAGAAGGCTGTTCATCGTGTCCATCTTACATACTGACTTTTTTGAGACATCCTTCTGATAATTTGATGATGCTGCTTATCCAAGGAATATAATCCTGCATCTACCAGGCTTTAATGCATATTGGCCTAAAACAGTAAAAAAGGGATTTTTTTTTAATCTGCGGAAAATGTAAAAAGTCAATGTCGCACATTTCAGTACCAGTTTCATGAACAGACCCAGAAACACACATATTATTTTTACTATTTTGTGGGGTGTATTTTTGTGTTTGTTTGTTTGATATGCTCAAATCATTCAACAGAATCGATGACTCCCCTAAAGTCAAACTGCTGTTTCTGTCCTGTACTTACTGTACTCTAGTGACCAAATGTCCCACATTTCTTTAGTAGTCTTTTAAGCAATAATATTTTTATCAATAAAAATAATAATGAGCAATCGCTAGAACTGTATTAAATTTGCTTTTAAAGAATTATAGAACTGGGGATTTAGCTCAGTTGGTAGAGCGTCCGCTTTATCCTCCGGAAGGTCAGAGTTCGAATTTGGCCGCATCATACCATAAAGATGTTAAAATTTGGTAGTTGTTGCTTCCTGCTTGGCGCTCAGCATCAAAGGATAGAACAACACAAGAACTGGTGCCGCACAGTGGCGATAGGTGCCCGGAGCACAAAAAACACCAAAGAGCACTTTGAGCATAATATTCAGTATGGATAAAGCACTACATAAATATACAACAATACAATTATTACATTTATTTATTATTTTATTTAATCATAGTGAATGACATCTATGGGGAGCACATGAAGTGGTCATGTTGACGTTTTAAGGATAGAAATATTCAGAAGTTCTTAAAGGACATGCAATTTACAAATGGTGGATGTAATAACAGAATACCTGGAGGGATGTGCGCATGATCATCTATTCCAAGCTGGCCGCGGTTCAGGCTCAATTCCGTATAAGCCTCTCTCTAAAAGCGGATGCATGACATGAGTTTGCGGTTTTCTGCTTGTGCTCCACCAACATCAGCAAATGTAGGAAAATTCAGTTAAAGAAGATCGAGTCTGATCGCTGTGTATAAAATGTGCCAGTTAGCAATTAAAAAGAAATGGGGGAATTAAAACCCTTACCATCTGTGAGTTATCACGAACATTGAGGGAGATCTGAATAAGTCCCCAGTGGCTTCGAGCTGTGAGCCTCTCAGTGCAGTCATGATTGGGGTTCTTCAGACTTATTAACACCTTTTAAAGAAGTCACATGGGCATCCATTTTTTATTACCTATATGATGCTACAGCTGTAATATTTAGCATGGATACAAGTTAGTGATCATAATCTTATGGTTTATTTTCACCTTTGCTGGTTTACAGTCACATTATTTTGAACTTTCTTTTATTTTTTTATTTTTTATTATCAGAACATTGTGCTTTGGCTATAAAAGCAGCATGCATGTAGACGTGCCCTGTTTATCACTGATAATCATAAGGAAACTAGGTGTACATGAAGAAAACATCCTGTGATCAGGAAGTATGTATCTGTGCCTATCAATCACACACACCATCCCTCATGCTACTTCAGAGTTATTTAAAGAAGCATTTCCTCCTGGAATCCAATCAGCTATTTCAAACCCAAGCCCCTCAATCTCTTTAATGCTTGTGTATGTTCTCAATCAAAAGGAACTCACCTCTAGGAAATCTTTGGGAGCGTATACGGGTCTGAACTTGCTTAAATCTGCAAATAGAAAAATGTGAACAGTAATAACTTATGCATTCAAAAACAGGTTTGTATAATAATAACTGAAGTGAGATATATTGGATGTTATGCGATCATGTCATATATCTTATTACAATTCAGTCGTTCTCAAACGTTTACATATCCTAGAAGTGGGAGAGGCATTTTTCAGAGAATAAAAATGACATGAATGAATGAAAAATGACACCTTTCTTTCACTCAGGATTAGTGGGTGGGTGAAAGAAATGTGTCATTTTTCATTCATTGATTTAAACACTGATCAAATGTTTAAATATCCTGGAGGTTTTGGCCTGATATCATACAGTAGACACAATGGCTACTAAAGGTAACGATCCACACCTGTGACCTGTTTGCCTTTCAGTGTGTATATAAAAAGTCAGTGAGTTTCTGGGCTCCTGGCAGACCTCTGCATGTTTCAGGAAGTGCTGCGCTGGTGTTGCTGGGTTCCAAGCCATGGGGAAAGCAAAATATTTATCAGAGGATCTGCAGAAGAAGGTGGCTGAACTTTACAAAACATGAAAAGAATATAAAACAATATCAAAGGAATTGAGAAGTTCTCAGACTCCAAGAAGTGGAAAATTAGGGATTCTGTTGAAACCAAGCTACTGGCAGGTAGACCAACTAAAATTTCAGTCAGAATAATTGTTCAGTATACAAAGATAAACACACAAATAACTTCAGCTGACATACAGGACTCTGAAAAAGGTGTGTGCAAAATAAGGAGGTACTTGAAGAAAAATGGGCTGAATGGCCGAGTTGCCAGAAAATAGCTGTTACTATGCTAATGCTACAAAGTAGCCCGCTTAAAATATGCCAAACAGCATAGAGACACGCCTCCAAACTTCTGCAACTATTTAATTTGGCATGAAGGAGTGAATCTGAACTTTATAACCATAACCTTAAACTTTACATTTGGAGAGAAGTCAACAAGGCCTATGATGAAAGTAGGTAGGTAAGGCAAGTCTGTTGGGTTTTTACACCCGAGCCTAGTGGCTTAGCCTCGTGGCTCATCAGGCCGGTACTTATCCCCGGTTTCCATAGCGTGAAGTGACCAGGAGTTCAACTCCCCCTGGATGGGACGCTAGTCCATCACAGGTTACCTTCCAAGTTTATTTTACTAGTGCCCATTTATACTGCTGGGTGAACAGAGGCACACTTGTGGTTGAGACCTTGCCCAGGGGTCTTAGCACAGTGAGGGTCTCAGTGGGATTCGAACTCACAACCTCCCGATCATGATCGCAGCACCCTAACCACTACGCCACCGGCCCCACTCCCTATGATGAAAGTACACCATTCGTATTATGAAACATGAGGGTGGATCACTGATGTTTAGGGGATGTGTGGGTGACAACGGCACAAAGAACGTGGCCAAAATTGATTGAAAGATGAATGCAGCATGTTATCGAAAAATACTGGAGGAAAATTTGTACTCAGCAGCCTGGAAACTGCATGGGAGATACCTGGATGTTCTAACATGACAATGTGTTATGGACTGTGTTGGGAGAGGCTTTGAATTTGGCAGCTTTTAGCTCTCTCTCCCTCTCTTTATGTACTGCAGGCGCTGGCGAAGGGCGTGGCTATCATACGCGGGCAGAGTCCGGATCACACACCTGATTTCACTCAGCCATCACCGGGCTATAAAGATGAGCGGCGCGTTCCTTTCAGCGCTAAAGATTGTCCCTCTTCACAATCCCATTTCCCCATGATCTCTCTGGCTTCTGGCTCTCAGCTCCGTGCTCGACCAGTTCCTGCTCTGAAGTTTCCCTTAGTAATTTTTGGTTTTTGTGTTTCCCTACTCTCTCTACATCTCTACAGTGACCACGATTTTCCCATACTCTAGTGCCTTCCCTATGTACAATAAACCTCATCCGTTTTATCATACTCTGTCTCCTGCATCTTTGGGTCCGACTGAATGTTCCTGGCGTCACAGAATCTTCTAGCCTAAAAAAAAATGGACCCCAGGGAGACCATCCTACCCGCCTCCTGTGTACTTGGAGCTGCTCAACAGGAGGTGGAACGCCTAGTTCAGGACGCCCAGCAGAGGAAACCATAGACCGTCGGTTGCCCCCAAGGTCGGTTATATGTTCCTCCACCAGCCAGAACCCCAGTGCTCCAGTGGGGTCACTCCTCCAAATTAGCCTGCCACCCCGGAGTCCACTGAATCCTCTTTCTCCAACAACGTTTCTGGTGGCCAACCATAACAGCTGGCACCAGGGAGTTCGTCGGAGCTTGTGCCACCTGTGCCCGAAGCAAGTCCTCCTACCGTGCACCCTCGGGCCTCCTCCAACCCTTACCCATACCTCATCGCCTCTGGTCGCACATTGCTGTGGACTTCATCACTGGTATACCTCCGTTTGAGGGCAATATGGACATCCTGACGGATGTAGACCACTTTTCAGCTGGCCCGCCAGTCCAACACGGGTTCCGCCTCCATGGAATCCCACAGGATGTCGTTTCGGACCAGGGCCCCCAGTTCGCATCTAGAGTTTGGAAGGTGTTCTGCGACACCCTGGGAGTTTCTTGCAGTCTGACCTCTGGCTACCACCCCAAAGCCTTGAATCCTCCCTGGGCTGCGTTGCCTCCCGCCTTCCAGCCTCCTGGTCCACACACCTCCCGTGGTTTGAGTACTCACATAACTCCCCGGTCTGTACCGCCACAGAGATGTTTCCCTTAGTATTTTTTGGTTTCCGTGCTTCCCCTCATCTCTACGGTGACCACGATTTTCCTGTACTCTAGTGCCTTCCCTGGGTACAATAAACCTCATCCGTTTCATAATACTCTGTCTCCTGCGTCTTTGGGTCCTACTGAATGTTCCTGGCAACGATCCTAAACACTAGACCAAGTTAACCTGTCATTGGTTACAGTGGAAAAAAGTAAAGGCTCTGGAGTGGCCATCTCAGTTTCCTGACCTCAATATCACTTTGGTGAGATATCAAGCATGCGAGACAGCCAAGAACTTAAAGGAACGGAAGGCTTTTTGCCAAGAGGAATTGGTGGCTTAACCATCTGAGAAAATAAAGTGACTCATCCACAGTTATCATAATTCAAGCTGTCATTGACTTTAAAGAGGGCAATACACAGAACTATGTAAACTTTTGATCTGAGTGTTTTGGTTAGTTTCTATTGCCACTAGGATTTAAAGAGCAAATACAACTGTTTGATAATAAAATGGCTTCATACAACCACTAAGAATGAGTGAAAAAAGTTTTGTATTATGATTCATATTTTCTAAAAAGAAAAAAAAAGACCAAAAATATCACCATTTCTGCCTTGATGTGTAAATGTTTGAGAACAACTGTATATATTAAATAACTCATAAGACACCCAATGCAGTTAAGGACTCTATTCTCTGGTGGCCATGTTCTAAATTTTAAATTTAAGACAAGACAAAATAAAGAGAGAGAGAAAAAAAATGATGAACACTGGTTTTGGGACATGAGCTCTGCTTATCAAGACTCATTCCAACAGTATGGACATGCTCCAGTGTCACAAGCTAAGCTGTTTATCACAATGTCCAGCAGACAGCTGCAAATCTTATCATGCATGCAGCAGAGCTATTACACTGGTAAAGTTATATTTCACAAGAGCACTGTAAGCCAGCAATGGGTGAAAAATAAACAGTGGGGGAGACAGTGATACACTCATCGGGGTATATGTAAAAGGAGCATGCTGGTGTTTGCTCATGCAGAGAATGATCATCCTGATGTTACCACATACTTTTACTGCCGGAGCAAAGAACACACATTGCCTGTAGTGTATAGATGTGTGCAGTTTGTATGTTCTTCCCGGACTTGTGTATGTTTCCACTGGATACTCCAGTTTACTCTCACAATGCAACGATATGCACAAGTGTAGATGGTTGATTTTGTGTGTGTGTGTGTCACCCTGCAATGTTCTGGAAAGCTGTTCAGAATGTATCCTACCTATGTTGTGTCGGCTGAGATAGGCTCTAGCATCCATAAAGACCCTTATAGGATTAAGTAATTCAGCAAACAAGTGAGTGAATATAACTAAGCCCTGTTTACTTACTTTCCTGGGTTAGACCAGTATTGATTCCACTATCTGAAACTGGCTAAATAGCAATTCCATTTCCGGCTGAAGGTATATACAGGGATCCCTCCCTTTCTGCGGTTAATGGGGACCGAGCCCCCCCCCCCCCCCCGATTGCTGCCAAGTAGGATCGACCTCCGTGAATGACGTATACGTACATGTATATATGTATATAATACGAATAAAAACATTCAACACTATAAATGCTTATAATATCAATTAAACATTCAAAAAAATAATGCATAAGATATAAATAAAATATAAATACACACACACACACACACACACACACACACACACACACACACACACTCAGATGCGCACCTCACATAAAAATGTACAGTGGTACCTCACCTTATGAAATTAATTGGTTCCAGAAGTGGTTTCGTAACCTGAATTTTTCGTAAGTTGAACCGCATTTTACATGTAAAATGCGTGATTCATTCCAAGGCCCCCAATACTACCCCCTACACCCTTCAAAAAAATTATAAAAGCATATCTTTTAAGGCCTCCAATATTGTACCGATAGTAGACGGGTTTGGCCATATTCCTTTGCGATATCACTCAACTGCATGCCACTGGCCCGCTTCTTCTTTTCACTCGCACCAGGAATGACACGCGCGCGCGCGTGTGTGTGTGTGTGTGTGTGTGTGTGTGTGTGCGCGTGTATGAGCGTGTGTGCGCAAGTGGGTTGACCATGTCTTCTTAACAGAGTAATAATCTGACAAATATTTCCTAGAGGAAGACCAAAGAGACGATTCATGGATGTGGTGAAGGAGGATATGAAGGTCGTTGGTGTAAGAGAAGAAGATGCAAAGGATAGGGTGAGATGGAGGCAGATGATTCGCTGTGGCAACCCCTGAAGGGAAAAGCCGAAAGGAAAGGAAGAAGAATCTGACAAATATTTATGCAAGGTTAAAAGCCTGAGCCAAAAATTAAACTTGCAATGAACACACTTGAAAAACTCACAAAACAAAAGTAACTCTGTCCTTTACACGAAAAGCATTATGGGTATTATGGAGATACAGCTCCATAATAGCCAATGGGAGGGAGCAGCGTCATCCCTCCTAGCCAATAGGAGGCCACCGAGGCGAGATGTTGAGAGCTAGCCAATGGGAGGCCAGCAGGGCGGGATGTTGGGAGATAGCCACTGGGAGGCCAGCGGGGCGGGATGTTGGGAAATAGCCAATGGGAGAGCAACTCGCGCATTGTTTGAATTTTTGAGATGGCGCTTTCGTAACGTGAACTTGTTTCATATCCAGAGACAAAAAATTTAGGAAAATGCAGTTCGTAATGTGGATTTTTCGTTTGTTGGGATTTTCGTAAGGTGAGGTACCACTGTAGTTCTATTGGGGAGTTTTGTGTTGTTTTTTGTTTTTGTTTGTTTTGCATAATTGGCCTTGTTTTGTGGCATTTTCCTTAACTTTCCCTCTATTTTTCCTTAATTTCCTTATTTTTTTTTTCGATGAATATTTTTGAAAAACCCACGATCCACTGAAGCTGCAGAAACTGAAGCACGAAGTAGCGTGAGATCACTGTATTCGTTACTTAAGAGGACATTTTACTTCTGATTCAGTTACATCTATTAAGTGAAGGTAGTTTTCACATAAAAACATGAAATTACTATTTTTCAATTAATTTTTCGAACATCTCATGTAGATTTTATTAGTACTTTATCTGCAAACACTTCTTCCAACATGATCTCATTTATTCACAGTATTATCAACGGGCAGCAGTTACTAGCACCAAGTGTAATCTGTAGAGTGATGTGCCTAAACATAAATATAAGATTCAGACACAGGTTTTTTCCCCAATGAAAGACATAAAGTATGTGTGGATGTCCGCAGGCTCTGGCTCAAAAATTAAACTCAGAGTTGATTTATTCAGACATTGACCCGCTGAAATGTTTGAAATATGAGTCAATGTTCCACAAATCACCTAAAAGATAGAACACAAATCTCATTTCACAATGTACAATAACAAGAAACTCTATGTAACACTGCAAGACCTGAAAAATGAAAACCTTTCCATGATAAGTAGTGCGTACCCTCCAAAGTGTTTTGATCAATGTATTACACTGAACTTAGTAATGCACTTTTTATCAGCTTTCAACATTGCAGCAACACATAAAGGAGAACTCAACATTCAATTCATTCAGGAAGAAATGTTGAAAGTGAAGTGTGTGTTAGGGGTCGATATGTTTTTTTGTTTGGTGATGCTTCAATGCTATAGCAATGTTGGAGGGAAATGAGCAACAGCAATGTTATATGTTTAAAGGAGGGCTATAATTGCATTGATATGCACCTTATTCATTCATTCATTCATTTTCTGAACTGCTTCATCCTAATTCAGGTCACGAGGAGGCTGGTGCCTATCCCAGCCGACTTCAGGTGACAGCAGAGTACAACTTGGACAGCCCGCCAGACTATCACAGGGTAGAAACACACTATGCCGCTACTCTTGACGAGAGTCAGCAATGGTTCTTTTACATGAACCTCACACCATAGACAGGGAGAGACACGGCCGGCTTTTGATAGCCCAGTTAGCTGCACTGGGGGATAGTGACAACCCCCAAGCTTGGTATCAGTAATCCAGCACCTTTACCACCAGGCCACCACTCCCCTTGAAGTGAACCTATTAACATAAATTTAAAAAATGCATTGTGTTGTATGTGCCTGTTACCTGGTTCATCTGTGCCCATCTCGTTCCATTTGTTTGTTAATTGTCTCTGTTCTGCAGGAGGGCGCTGTGCAATAAAGTTCATATTAAATAACCATACCCAAGAGAGAATTATGAGAAGTTATTGGTTGAGTTCAATTAGAAGGCAGAATTGAGAGTATTGCATATTGAATATATTTATGATTTATATGGCATTAGAACTTTGGTCAGGCATCCCTTGGTGGCACAGTACAGCAAGCAGGTTGCAGTCTGGAAACTGATAGTGAACTCTGTGCTTCTCTCTGTCTACGTGGGTTTCCTCTAGATCAGTGGTTTTCAAACTTTTTTTGCCATCGCCCCCTTCACCGCCAGACAGAAATGCCAGCCCTCCCCCTCACTAAACGCCAGAATGACTGTAATGTTAAATGTCATAAGAATTGGTTGATTCGTCAATCTCAAACAGTTTAAACAGTATAAAAAACATTTTAACGAACAAAAATGGTTAACATTTATTTTTCAATCACAAACACCTTGAACTGAACAGTAAATAAATTGTAAAACTTAATGAGTAATCATTAACAACTACCCTGCTCAATGAGATGGGTGGGCTTGGTGCATTGCAATCAAATTGTCAACATCAAGATGAAGGTTTGTGAGGAGCAGTCTCAGATCACCACGCTCTGTTATGTTGAGTTTGTTTCTTTGTTTGGTGAGGAGCCTTGACACAGTGCTGAATCCCCTCTCAACCAGGTAGGAAGTTGGAAAAGCAATGAAAAACAACTTGCTGTCTTTCCACAGGTTTGGGTAGCGTTTTGGGATCGCCGTTTGCATCCAAAAGGCTTGGTAAGAGGTTTTGAACTTTGGTTTCAGATCCTCGTCATTTTTCAAACTTACAAGTTCCTCTTCTAGATGGGTTGGCACCTCTGTGCTGGGTGCAGTAAACGGATCGATCACACCAATGTCACATTTTACTTTAATTGCTCCAACGCCCCCGTCACAATTTCATCCGACAGTTTACTCGCCAGCGCCCCTTCAAAAGTTCATATCGCCCCCACAAAGCGAGGTAGCGCCCACTTTGAAAACCACTGCTCTAGATGATTTGATCCACTCCCACCACACACACAAACACAGTCCAACACCCAAAGGAAACCAATCAAAATACTTCTTGGTTGGGTTTTTACATCCGAGCCTGGTGGCTCATCAGGCCGGTGTTTATCCCCGGTTTCCATAGCGTGAAGCGACCAGGAGTTCAACTCCGCCTGGATGGGACGCTAGTCCATCGCAGGTTACCATCCCAGTATATTTTTACTGGTAGCCATTTATACTGCTGGGTGAACAGGGGCACACTTATGGTTGAGACCTTGCCCAGGCGTCGTAGCACAGTGAGGGTCTCAGTGGGATTCCAACTCACAACCTCCCGATCATGAGCGCAGCACCCTAACCACTACGCCACCGGCCCCACAAATACTTCTTACTATGGAGTAACAGGGCAACCCAGCAAACCATCACGCCCCTAAACTTTGATTGTTTATTCTTGAATGTATTCATCATCTTCCGCTTGTTTCGCGGCCAGGTTCAGATGTCCCTCTCCCCCTTCAACTTCCAGCTATTCCGGGCTGACACTGAGGCATTCCCAGACCAGCTGAGAGATGTGGTCCCTCCAGCTGTTTGAGGTCATCCCTGGGGTCTCATCCCAGTTGGGCATGCCCAAAAAAACCTCACTAGAGAGGCAGTCATATTAGCATTCTAATCAGATGCCCCAGCCACCTCAACCTTGCTTGTATGAAATGTAAAGATGTTGGTCTTAGGACCTGTTACAGCTTCTATAACAAGTTAAACATTCAAGATTTAGAGTTGTGGTTCTGGCATTTGAATATTCTTGTGTTGACCTTACCTTGCGGGCCAGTGGAACCCCCAGCTCAGTACTCATGCTATTCAGACTCTTCAGGATTCTCTTCTCCCAGCATGCCTTTGAAACCCCCCCCCCAACACACACACACACACACACACACACACACACACACACACACACAAATATGAGGTGAGTACAGAGCACTATGGAGAAAAAGGCAAGTGTGAATGTGGTGATTGAGAAATAACGTGTACCTGGGCTTTGCGCATGTATTCCAGCGGCTCTTTTGTGTGCTCAGGGGTAACTGCAGGATGAGCAGGTGAAGGCAAACTGCAAAACACACACGCACACACACACACACACACACACACACACACACACACACACACACACACACACAGATTTCCTGGGTTAAAATTATAATTTCAAATTTTTTCACAACCAATCAAAAAAAGAACAGAGTGGTCTTGACCTCTGAAGTTTGGTTTTGTGATCAAGACAATAAAACTTGCGAATATCCAGTTTTCCCATTCACTACTAATTTCTGGACAAGTTAACTACATTTGTCAGATTTGTAGTCAGCAGCCAAAAAACAAAGCTTGGCATGAAAAATTTGAACAAATACTGTTGGAAAAAGACAATTATTTGCCAACAAAAATTGTATTACACAGTGTTATGAGTAAACTCAGAATATTCGTTTAGTACTTTCTCCTATAATACAGGGATCCCTCACTTTCTGTGGTTAATTTGGACCGAAATCCCCACGCGACCATCAAAATCCACGAAGTAGGACAGACTGACGTATACGTACATGTATATATGTATATAATATCAACAAATACATATTCAATGCTATAAATACTTATAATAACAATTAAACATAAAAAAATAATGCATAAGATGTAAATAAAATATAAATACACACCCATACAGATGCGCACGCACCCACGCAGATGGGCATGCTAGCACTCGGATGTGAACATCACAACAATGTAAGTTTTGATGGGAGATTTTGCGTTTTTTTTTTTGTTGGTTTAGGGTTTTTTTTTTTGCATAATTGGCCTTGTTCTTATGCCATTTTCCTTAACTTTTCCCCCCTATTCTCCTTAATTTCCTTATTTTTTAATTCAATGAATGTTTATTTAGTTTTTCTTTTTAAAAAACGCGATGCACTGAAGCCGCATGAATTGAAGCGCAAAGTAGCGAGAGATTCCTGTATAGCACTTGAATCGCACAAAGCACTCTAGAAATGAGTGTCTACCAATGTCAATGTAAATGTAAAGTGATTCTGATATTGTTCAGCAGGTTCTGCTGGATTTTGTTGCCATCCTTTGGGTTTCATCCAACTGTTCAAATCATGATCTGCAAAAAGATTTCTATAAAAATATCAATCACAAGTAAACTGCAAAAGAGTTTGAAAAATATTAAATCTCCCATGGAGCACCATGAAGGCCATCATCAAGTGTATAAAATAGAGCTAAAACCAAAATATAACAAAATGGAAATTTAACAAGGAGGTCAATACAAGATATATAACAGCTGCAGAAATATCTGGCAAGTACTGACTGGTCAATGTGATGTGACAACATTCTTCCCAATGTCTGAGCTATATGGTAGGTTAAGGTAAAGGTAAAGTCCTTTTGTCTTTTTACACCTGAGCCTAGTGCCTCATCAGGCCGGTGCTTATCCCCGGTTTCCATAGCGTGAAGCGACTAGGAGTTCAACTCCTCCTGGATGGGACGCTAGTCCATCGCAGGTTACCTTCCCAGTATATTTTTACTGGTACCCATTTATACTGCTGGGTGAACAGAGGCACACTTGTAGTTAAGACCTTGACTAGGGGTCTTAGCACAGTGGGAGTATAACTAGATGGAATTCTGAACAAAATTTCCAGCCTGCCTACAATTTGCGAATGTATATTGTAAAATATGTTACAGTCTGATGAGTCTAAAATAGAATGTTTTGGAATAATTTAAAAAATTTTGTTTAGGGCAAAGATATGAGAGTCTGTCATCCTAAGAACATGATACCCATAATGAAGAATGGTTGTGGCAGCATCGTGCTATGGGGCTGTTTGTCTTTATCTGGGACTCTAGTCAAGACTTGTGGAATTGTGGATAGTCTGAAAAATTTAATGGGGGGGCTGCAGGCCTTTGATACAGTAGGCACTCCAATATATACTGATCTAAAGAGCTAATACAGATTGACAGACAAAGACTTTGGAAGTATGCAAATTCAAATCCTATTAAATACCTGTAGAATGATCTAGAGAGGGCACAGGACATCAACACGTTTCTCCGAGTATGACTGTCCTCCCAGAATACAAAGGCATGCATATTAGGATAGCTAGCAGTTCCAAACTGCCCCTTGGTGTGTGTGTTTTTGTGTGTTGACCTTGCGATGTACCTGCAAGCTATTCAGGCTGTCTCCTGCGTTCATCCTGAGTTGGATGAGACGAGCTCGCTGTACATCATCCCATTTATTACATGGTTACTTAGCAAAAATATGTTTTTTGTTTCACTGCATTGCTTTTGTTTAGGATATGGACTATACCAAGGGTCTTTTATGCAGAAAGCATGGTATAGAAAACAGTAACTGTTACTTCAGTACTGATGGGAAACACAGAATTAAGTCTTTAAAACTCAGAATAGGGTGGAGCCTTGGTACTCGAACTTAATCTGTTCCAGGCGGCTGTTCGGATTCCCAATCCACTTTTCCCATTACAAATAATGTAAATAGCTCTAATCCGTTCCATCACCTTTGGAACAGAAGTTAACAGTACCGTAACTCATACCAGCGGTCCGTAAATTAAAGTGAAAAAATTATTGAATACAGTACACAATGTTATGGTCTGTGTTGTGAGAGACTCTTTAACTGCACTGTGGATTTTTAGTGTGTTATGGCCTCTTACAAAAGAGTTACCCGTTGAAATGTGCATTGAAGAGGGGCGTGGCTGCCATACGTGGGGTGAAGTGCTAAACAAACACACCTAATTCCATTTAATCATGTCTATAAAGACTAGCAGCTCTTTTCCTGGTGCTAGAAGACTGTCCCCTTCCCCGTATATATTTGTATGTGTGGATGGATGGATGGATGGATGGATGGATAGATAGATAGATTAGATAGACTTTATATATAAAAAGGACACGAACTGAGTATAACCTTTTCTATTAAACATACAGTACTGTAGTTTTCAAAAATGCCCATTAGAGGGAGGTATTGACTTTGCATTGCATCATATCAGGGGTCGGCAACCCGCGCCTCCGGAGCCGCATGTGGCTCTTTCACTGCTCTGGTGCGGCTCCATGGCTTTTCAAAATAATGTTGTACTTTACAGTGACCCACAGGTGCACCACAAACATCAACTGCATAAAGAAAATGCCGCTTATTTACTCACATCGGAAGCACTTTGGGAGAGTCCTGCAACGGTCGGGTACCCACAGGTACCCAGTGGGGACCCTTTCAAAAATGCTCTTTTAGGGTTGAAAACTACATAGACGAAAATTAACAGGCACGGGTGTGGGCGGATATTTATTTGGTGTGGGCGGGGTGATTTTGTGTGTGTTCTTGTGGGCATGCCTATTGTTATATTAATCAGATACATTGAGAGTCTCAGTGTTTTTGATCTGCTGTGCTGGTGGATTTCCAAATTCTTGTGATCATGGAGTCTTCTCACCATCAGCACCGCGGGGAGAGAGAGAGATTTTTCCACCGCCGGGGTTTGTACTCCAGTAACGGAATCATAGCTGAAGTAAGAGGTGGTGGATGAGATTTGTTTATACACAGCAATCTCCGAATTAAATAACTCCTCCCAGTGACAAAATAAAAAACTGGGTGTGGTTCAGTCTCCACTCAGAATGGGTCGGTCAGTGCAGCATTAAGCATTAATATTATTTAAAAGAATGTTGAGCAGGCTCCTTCTTAAAAGAACTCATCTTATACTTTTCTGTGTTGCTGTCGTTTTGTAAATTAAATTAAAACTATGACAAAACAACATTAATATAACGAATAAAGAAAAAGAACACCCCACGAAGGGATGGTGAAGTGGACTATCCAACCCATTAACACATCTGGCTGCACTCCGTTCCATGCTTCGTGGGATATATATTCTTTATATATATATATATATATATATATATATATATATATATATATATATATATATAAATACAAGAAGGACTAGAACACATTCATTCATTTTCTGAACCACTTAATCCTAATTAGGGTCGCAGAGAGGCTGTCGATTTTTTTTTTTATACATTTTTGTTGCAAGCAGAATTGTAATTTAATTGTCTCTGCAGTCGTTTAAACCAATGCAACACATTGTTGTTTATATTAACATGAAGGAAAAAGGGGGAAAACATTATATGCAGTGTTTTTAAATGTCAAAAAAGGATTTGTGGCTCCCAGTGTTTTCTTTAATGTGCAAAACAGGTCCAAATGGCTCTTTGAATGGCAAAGGTTGATGACCCCTGAACTGGAAGTATCCAGAATACTAAGGCAGGTTCCATTCTGATGATGAGCTTGTTTCATACAATGTTCACCTTCTTCGCACTTCTGCAGCAAAATGTTTTCCTTCCTGAATCATATCAAGCAGTTCTACTTTTTCATGCAGCGTCATTACCTTTTTCTGGCGCTTCGGCGCCTTACCAGAAGCCTGAGTGGCATGATGGAGCTTAACAGTCATTAAAAACACACACGCTTAAAACGCACAGGCACAAAGTGTGCGCGAATGAGGAAAACGGGGTGTTACATCATCTCAGTCAGCAGGAGGGAGAACAGCCATGGGCTGAATTTGAATCATGTGACAGTTTCTTGGCAATCCGCGAATATGCGGAGCTGCAAGTGCAAAACCGCTTCTGGACTTCCCCAGGACAGCTTTTAGGGTGATATATAGTATCAAAAACGTCCGGACTTCCCCAGAACATACATAGTACGGTATCAACAACTTCCAGACTTTTCCTCGCTCTTGGTCTTGTTTTTTCTTGCGTGTTTCTTAAGTTCGACTTCCCATTTTTGTTCGGTTTCCCAGACGGAAGAACGGATTCCGAGGCTCCACTGTACTACCATATAACTGCAGAGCTTAATTTCTACAAGGTGGGTCTTGATAATCAATGCACCAATTCCAACAAGGATCCCATTCTTTCTTCTTTAGATTTGAGAGACATTCTACAAAAGGATTTGGGAGCTGCATGTCATGTCAAAGAAATCTAATGCAATATTTAAGATGAAGTCATTTCATTAAGATAATATAAGGCTTTTCTTTTTGGACCCCTCCAGAATTAGGTGTAAATAATTCAATCTGATCCACACTCCATACGAGGGGTAGGTGGTGGTAATAAACTAAATAACCACCATAAAACAAAGAAGAACCAAAGCAAGAGGAAGACAACAGTCAGCATCAAGAAAACAAAGTTTGTGATTATTGAGCAGTTTTAACTCACTATCCGAGTTACGACCTAGATCGGTTCCGACCAACCAGTCGTAACTCAGATTGGTCGTAAGTCGAATCCCATTCACCCAGCACTCGCTATGAATTCATATGAAGCGTATTCTTCACCTGCACATCCTTTCATCATGCACTATGCACTGCTCGCAACATCACTTTTACATTTCTTTGCCCATTATCTTCCAACCACGTGTATAGCAACTTTTCCATTTTAGCAATCGGTCCTTCACGCTGTTCTGTGATGATAGTTGACTTAATTGGGGCTGCTGCTTTCACTGCTTCCTTAATACGGTCCTTGTCCTTCAAAATTGTAGACACCGTGGAGTTGGAGAGATGGAGATCTCACTTTTACTTTCATCTTCGTCTCTGACGACAGTGCCTTCCTTGCTTTCTTTAATAGAATTACCATCTGATGAATCGGACTTCCTCTTGGGGGCCATGGTAACGGTGTACAGTAAATGAATGTAAAATTGTACTGTAAACGAGATGTTACTGCGACAATATCGAATCACTGAGTGTAGCGGTAGAACGCTGTGAGTGTGCGATGCTGGGCTGCCACAACTATCTTACGTGCTGCACTGCCGGATATATACAGTAAACTCATAATAGGCATCTGCTAGACATGGTCGTAAGTACGGGTGGTCATAACTCACGTACGTCGTAACTTGGAGAGAGTGATTTTATACTTAAACTTACTTAAAAACCAAAAACCGGAATATCTGATTGATCTGGGACCTTAAAAGCAGAATTCCGGATTAATCCAGAACTTTATCACCCTTAATAAAATAAAATGAATCAAACTGTATAGAGCAGATTCTGTACATTATTGGATACAATTTACTAATCTTTAGTATTCCTGACCTAATGGTAATGTTACTGTACCGTATTCATTTGGAATGCCTTCTGCAAAATATCCTTTAAATTCAGCAGGTGTCAGTTTTTTAAATTTAATAAAATAATTAAATTGTGTTGACTTATAAGGAGAAGGAAGCTCAGTAATTGTATTTCAGATTAAAGTACAGTTCTAAAACCAACTGAAAGGGAACTTGAATAGACTTCTCTGAGGTCACTTTCTTGAGGTGATGATGGCTGTTACGACTGAATAAAACAGTTTAAGAGGAATGTTTCTCTAGGTGCGAAGGAGACCAACACAAATTTCCTCTAAACATCCATAAAATCACAAATACATTGGACCCAACCATTTTCTCCAGTCAACTTTACTTGAAATATGTAATGCTGCTTGTTTATTTGCAGATGACTGGTACGAGCAGAATAAATAAAATCAGCCGTATTGTGGGAGCTGTGGTTTGTCACTGTTAAATTTCTCTAGCCTGATTTACTACTACCTGTAAGGAAATAAACTAACTGCCAGATTTGTTGCCTGTTCTGGATCACGAGAGTAAAAAGTGGAGGCCAACATTCATGTATAAAGATACAGGAAAAAATATCAATCATATGTAACTGGTTTTATAATTTTAACTTTGTAAAAACTGTCTGGGAAAAGCCCACATATGGATGTGATGTCCGGGAGTACAAATAGTTTCAGCCATATAATGTACTATTACAAGCGCATTCATATAAACTTAATTTTCCTGTCAGATCAGCCAGCAGCACACACCCTGAACATCTCACCAGACCGTCCCAGTACAACCATTTACACGTACATCTAGGGGCAATTTGGAACAATCGGTTAGCCTAATGTGCATGTCTTTGTACTGTGGGAGGAAACTAGAGTACCCAGAGAAAACCAACACAATGGAACATTATTTGGCAGCTGAAATAGAAGGAAATTGCGTTAACTTTGGACCAGGGGAACAAAGGGCCGGTGTGGGTGCAGGTTTTCACTTCAACCAAATAGTAGCCACACCTTCCACCTGTTTCAACCAATCACTGATCATCAAAAGAAATGGAAAAAAAAAAAACTAGACTGGACATTACTGTTCCAATTCTGAAATGGGGCCATCTTGGTGATATCACCTTGCTTTAAGTCTTAAAGTAACAATAATGTCTAATTTAGTTTATTTTGATGATCAGTGATTGGTGGAAACAGATAGAAGGTTTTCTGGTAAGGCTTTCTATGTGATTTTGGGGCGTGGCTGTCAGAATTTCCCATCCAGCAAAAAGAACATGAGTGAGGTCAGGCACTGTAACGTGAGGAGACATTACAGTTGTAAAGGTGTTCCATGGGTTGAGGTCAAGGCAAATTGAAACATGTTTTTGGCCCTGTATTTTCAGTGAAGAAAATTTGTACTAAAACATCACACAGAGATATTCTACACATTTTTGGTGCCTTTAACCATGTGGCAACAGTCTGGAGAAGAACCACATACCTGTGTCAGGTTTACACAAACTTCTGACCATGCAGTGTACTCGTTGTTTTTTTCATTATGTTCAAACACAAGATCGCCATCAAAAACTTAGAACTTAGAACTCAAATAATTCTCCATGTTCAGTTAGTTCATAGGCAAATGGCAGTTAACACCATCTAATGTACCCAAATAGAAAAATCAAATTAATATTAATTTAATAATAACCTAATCTTGGTTAATAATTCAGGTTGTTTTTTTGTCTCCTAGTTTAAAGAAAACTCTCATTGGCTCTGTACTTCAATGAAAACACCAGTCAACTTGTTATAGTCAGTGACATTGCAGGGGCATAAACAGCCATAAATTAGTCACAGAGAGAACGTTCAACATTTTTTACACCGTGTGTTTGTAGATGTAATCCAATTTTTGAGGAACAACTGTCCAATCCTCTAAATCATCAATACTGCACTCTGGCTAGGTAAAGCATGAATATTCCTGTTAATAAGAGCAGGAAATAAACATCTTTATTATATGGCAAAGACAAACTGAATGGTCAATAACTTGCAGTATCGTCCTGTACCAGAGCGTATCAGCCTGCATCCGTTAGCGTTAGCTTCCCTGTGCACTACGATCTTTACCAGCTTGTACAGAAAAGGAGACAAGCTGAAAGGTGCATGTAATGAACATCTGTGGACACAGGATGGCTATGATGTGGGACTTTCAGGATTGATGTATGTTCTTATTACATGTGGAAATAGTTTTCTCAGGTCTCCAAAAAGCACAGAAATGCATTAAAGAGTGTAAAGAGTTTTAAACCTAGAAATGCATTAAAGAGCGTAAGTTGATACAAAACCATCAATAATGCAAAATCGATAAAATATTTTAGAAAAAAAGTCTTATCTGTAAGTCATACCAATGAGTCAGATGTAATACCCGTCACGTAACATCCATCCATCCATCCCATCCATCACACACACACACACACATATATACATACACATTATATCCATATACACACACACACACACTATATATATATATACACACACACACACACACACACACACACATATATATATATATATATATATATATATATATATATATATATAGGCAGTGGTGGTCTCGTGGATAGGGCACAGGATCGCTGATCCTAAGGTTGGGGGTTTGAGTCCCCACAAGGTTGTTACTGTCCCCCCAGTGCACCTAACTGGGTTATCAAAGGCAGGCCATGTCTCTCACTGTCTATGGTGAGTGGCATGTAAAAGAACCATTGCTGACTTTTGTAAAGAGTAGCTGCAAAGCCGTCAGTGTGTTTCTGTCCCTTGCGAAAGGGTTGTGTCAGGAAGGGCATCCGACATAAAAACCTCTGCCAAATCAAACGTGCGAATCAGTTGATTCACTGTGGCGACTCCGAGAAAGACACACACACACATACATATATATATAGATATATATATATATATATATAGGTGGCGGCACGGTGGCGTAGTGGTTAGCACGTCCGCCTCACAGCAAGAAGGCCCGGGTTTGATTCCCGGCCTGGGCGTTTCTGTGTGGAGTTTGCATGTTCTCCCCGTGCTTGTGCGGGTTTCCTCCGGGTGCTCCGGTTTCCCCCGCAATCCAAAGACATGCACTGTAGGTTAAATGGCCGGTCTAAATTGACCGTAGTTTCTCTCCTGCAGCGGCACTGGAACCCAGTTGTATCGGCACTTGCCCTTCCATTGGATCCTTCCGGTGGCGCCGAGACAGGGGGGGGACTTGCTGCTTGGGTAACAGCCTGTCCCTCATTACTCCCTACCCAGGCTCTGCGCACTGGGGAGTATCACCAGTCGGGATACGGGCCAGAGCGCAGCCATAGTCCTTCGGGACTGACGGAGGCCTACGCTATATATATAGGTGCACTGGGGGGGACAGTGACAACCTTGTGGGGACTCAAACCCCCAACCTTAGGATCAGCGATCCTGTGCCCTATCCACGAGACCACCACTGCCCATATATATATATATATATATACACACACATACACACACACAGGGGTCCCTGGCTACTTCACCTTTCAATTCATGTGGCTTCAATACATTTTTTTAAATATTAATCGAATTAAAAAATGCCGCAAAACAAGGACAATTATGCAAAAAAAAAAAAAAAAAAAACCCAAACAAACAAATACAAACAAAAAAAAAAACAACCCAAAACAAGTTACATTTTTATAGGTGCACATCTGTATTTATATTTTATTTACATCTTATGCATTAATTTTGAATGTTTAATTGTTATTATAAGCATTTAAGTATTGAATATGTATTTATTGATATTATAAACACATATACATGTATATATACATTTATGTCAGTGTGTGTGTGGGGGGGGGGTGGAGGGGGGGCTTGATCCTAACTTTGCGGAATTCGGTGGTTGCGGGGATCCCAATCTATCTATCTATCTATCTACTGTATACTATACATGCATACATACATATACACACACACATATACATCATATATGAAATTAGTTGGTACCTTTATTTCTAACGGTCTGTGGTGTAATTAATAAGGATAAATAGACTAAAATGAGGAGAATTATTTCAAAAATAAATTGAACTTACATGTGTAATTCTCTGCACACTGCATTTTGTAACTTCCTCTCCCAACCTAAACACAAACAGTGGAAAAGGATGATCTTTCTCACGTCATTCTGTCGGAAACGCAGAAAACAATGACAGCATCTCCTGCATCTTTCCTGCAGTGAGCGGCGCACCTTCTTACCTGAAGCTCGTAAAAAATGCCGGACATCTTCTTTTAATGATTCTAACTTTATCTCCGGTCTGTGTAAACACTCCTGTTATTAAAATACAAGCAGACATATCAGTGAACAGCTTTACCTAGTGTGGGACTTCTGACAGTCCCGGTGAGAAACACAGTGCGCTTAAGTGTGAGCTGTACTGGATGTGCATGCTGGGGTCAGTGAGGCTAAACTAGCCTTCTCACTTTGGCCTGTTTCTCGAGCTGGGAGTGTAAATGAGTTCCTCTGAGTCGCTGGACAACTTGAGCAATGGTTACGGATATCTCTGCTCCTTCGTCCATCCTGATAGATATTAATATTCTGAAGCTTACTGATTATTTCAGCTTTGTTT
Source organism: Plotosus lineatus (assembly GCA_024760905.1). Lineage (NCBI taxonomy): Eukaryota > Metazoa > Chordata > Actinopteri > Siluriformes > Plotosidae > Plotosus > Plotosus lineatus. Next base: position 17,670,306 of record CM045745.1, on the reverse strand, counting down.
TCTCGTGCGGCATCCAAAGCACGAAGCACCGTATCTTAGCAACTGACGAACGGATCCGGCAGGAAACAAAGACACCGAAGAATGGTTCCTACCTCCAGTGTCCTTTATTTACACACTGATTTTATTCAAAATAACATTTCATTCATTTTCTGAGCTGCTTAATCCTAATTAGGGTCACAGTCAGGCTGGTGCCCATCTCAGCTGACTCTGGGCAAGGGCAGAGTGCACCCTGGACAGCTTGCCAGGCCATTGCAGGACAGAAACATACTGACAGCTATGCAGATACTCTTTACAAAAGTCAGCAAAGGACAGTGACAACCTTGTGGAGAGTGGGACTCGAACCCCCAACCTTAGGATCAGCGATCAGGCAACTATTACCACTAGGCCACCACCTTCTCAAAATAACATATTTAATAGTACATATGCTCATGATCAGGAGGTTGTGAGTTCGAATCCCAGTGAGACTCTCACCGTGCTAAGACCCCTGGGCAAGGTCTCAACCACAAGTGTGCCTCTGTTCACCCAGCAGTATAAATGGGTACCAGTAACAATATACTGGGAAGGTAACCTGCGATGGACTAGCGTCCCATCCAGGAGGAGTTGAACTCGTGGTCGCTTCACGCTATGGAAACCGAGGATAAGCACCGGCCTAGTGACCCACTATGGCTTGGGTGTAAAAAGCCCATGGACTTATTTATGTAACTCTATGCAAATAAATAAACAGAGGGAAGTGGTGGCTTGGTGGTAAAGGGTGCTGGATTGCTGATCCTAGGGTTGGGGATTCGAGTCCCACTTTCCACAAGGTTGTCACTGTCCCTCTCAGTGCAGCTAACCGAGTTATCAAAGGCCGGCCATGTCTCTCACGGTCTATGGTGAGAGGTTCATGTAAAAGAACCATTGCTGATTTTCGACAACAGTAGCTGCACAGCCATCAGCGTGTTCCCGCCCCATGTTAAAGGGTTGTGTAAGGAAGGGCATTCGATGTAAAAACCTATCCCAAATCAAACATGCGGATCAGATGATTCGCTGTGGTGACCCCTGAAAAGGGAATAAGCACTGTAATAATAATAATAATAATTAAAAAATCATACTGAAGGGTAAAATGCAGTCATTACATCATCTGCATGCTCCAGGCACTCACCTGACTGCTGACATGCATCATACTAAGAAGCACACACCTGTTCCCTAATCACACTCAAGCACCTGCTCACCCAACACCCAGCTCTGAAATGTTCTCTGAAAAGCCTGTATTATTCTGTCTGCTCTCCCGCAGCCTGACTTGGTTCTGCCTCTCATTACCGTTTACCTGCCTGCACCACGGATAACCTTGTTCTCTGTATGTGATCTGTGCTTTCATTTTGGACTTGTTGGTTTGTCTTTGACAGCATGTTTTGCCAGATCTCTTGACCTGTGCCTGTTTAACGGCGCTGCAAAGTAAGGAACTTTTTTAAAAAACCGCTCTGGAGTTTGCATGTTCTCCCCATGTTTGTGTGAGTTTCCTCTGGGTGCACTGGTTTCTTCCTACAGTGCATAAACATGCAGAAAAACAAGCACCTAGGTATAAACATGATTGTAGCTGTTCAGGGTGAACCTGAACTTTGCCTAAAGTCAGCTAGAACAGCTTCTTCTTCTTCTTCTTCTTCTTTTCCTTTCGACTGTTCCCTTCAGGGGTCACCACAGCAAATCATCTGCCCCCATCTCACCCTGTCCTCTGCATCTTCTTCTCTTACACCAACTACCTTCATGTCCTCCTTCACCATATCCATCCTACACTCAGTCCTATACTCATGCCTTTCCTCTTCTCTCTCTGCCTACGGACACGCCTCCCACCTCTCCTTCTTCGACCAACAGTAGTCCAATTTCCACCAGCAACCTGTTGGTTAACAGCACTGATGGCGGTCGTTGTTAGCCCGGGCCTCGACCGATCCGGTATGGAATTCTTATTTTTGACTCACATGTTATATGTGGCATTGGTTTTACGTCGGATGCCCTTCCTGACGCAACCCTCTGCATTTATCTGGGCTTGGGACCGGCGTGAGGATGAACACTGGCTTGTGCCCCCCCCCCCCCCGCAGCTGCGATTCCTTCCAATATAAAGCGGTTCTGGAAATTAAGTTGAATTAAATAAACTCTATTTCATCTGCCAATGCTTCCCCGAGCTGCTTCAGCAACCAATCAGCAATCAATCAGCAACCTTCTAAACTTTCTCAACCTTCTAAACCTTCTAAAATGTGCCTAAGATAAGTGATAGCCTCTAATTATATCCAACGGCCTATATTACACCCCAGATATCAAAAATAAAAAATAAAAAATTAAAAAAAAAAGACCTAAAAAGGTGTGATAATTGCTGTGGGTGGTTGCAATGCTCTAGCGAGCTGGAGCAGTGGGGATGAGGCAGGAGCGAGATGACAGAAAAAAGCATGACACTTACTGAAATTGGATTAATGGCCAGTTTTTTTTTTTTGTTTTTTTTTAAATAAATTCTCTGACACTGACACTAATTCATTGCTGTTAGTATTTTTAACAGAATAACGAGATCTGAATTCACACCAAAATGCACTGGCTATACTTTATGTCAATGATGACACTTCTTATACAGTATTTCTATTCACTCAATTTAATCTGTTTTAATTTGAGGGTAGTTTATTTATTTATGTACAGTATTTTTTTTATATAAAATGCACAGTTAAAATAACTTCATATTTGTACTTGATAAGAATGTCTTCACGCAAGGCAGCACGGTAGTGTAGCGGTTAGCATGTTCGCTTCACTGCAAGAAGGTCCTGGGTTTGATTCCTAGCTTGGAAGTTTCTGAGTGGAGTTCATATATTCTCCTCGTGCTTGCATGGGTTCCCTCCAGGTACTCTGGTTTCCTCCTACAGGCCAAAAACATGCACAGTAGGTTAATTGGCTGGTCTAAATTACCCCTAGGTGTAAGTTGGAGTATGAATGTTTGTGTGAGTGTGGCCCTCCAATGGCCTTGCGATCTCTCCAGGGTGTAATCTGGAGTCGACCGAGATGGGCTCCAGCCGCTCTGTGACCCTAATTAGGATTAAGCAGTTCAGAAAATGAATGGATGAAAGAAGAAAGCAGTAATTGTTGAATACTTTTCAACTCCACATTTAAATGAAGATGTTTAATTGGTTATCTGTGCGCTAATTATCATCAGTACAGCAAGCATGTAGGCTGGAAAGTGTCTAATTAAATGATTTGTCACTTAAACGATCCAATTGAATTTCAAACTCATTTTAAAATTGCCTCATCTAGTTTCATTTCAAATCATTAGAGCTGCCTGTTAGAAGCTTTGTCTACTTTTTTCTTTTCCAGTCAGCAGATGCTTAATTGAGTTTTTTAGGGTTATAATATTGTTTATATACGTAATAGCAATAGATTTAACCAGCAACAGGTTTGTTCTTCTTCTTTTCCTTTCGGCTGTTCCCTTCAGGGGTCGCCACAGCAAACCTTCCGCCTCCATCTCACCCTATCCTCTGTATCTTCTACTCTTACTCCAACTACCTTCATGTCCTTCTTCACCACATACATAAATCTCCTCTTTGTTCTTCCTCTGGGCCTTTTGCCTGGTAGTTCCAACCTCAGCATCCTACTACCAATATACTCACTATTCCTCCTCTGTACATGTCCAAACCATCTCAATCTAGCCTCTCTGACTTTGTCTCCAAAACGTCTTACATGCGCTGTCCCTCTGATGTGCTCATTCCTGATCCTATCCATCCTCGTTACTCCCAAAGAGAACCTCAACATTTTCATCTCTGCTACCTCCAGCTCTGCCTCCTGATTTTTCCCCAGGGCCACTGTTTCTAAACCATACAACATCGCTGGCCTCAACACCGTATTGTACACTTTTGCTTTCATTCTTGCCGATACCTTCCTATCACACATCACACCGGATACTTTTCTCCAACCATTCCAACCTGCCTGCACACGCTTCTTTACCTTTTTTCCACACTCTCCATTGCTCTGGATTGTTGAGCCGAAGTACCCTCCTTTCCAGGGCATACCTTCAGCTCTCTAGATTTTCCTCCACTTGTTCTCTGCTCTCACTACAGATCACAATGTTATCTGCAAACATCATACTCCATGGAGATTCTTGTCTAACCTGGTCTGTCAACCTGTCCATCACCATAGCAAACAAGAAGGGGCTCAGAGCTGACCCTTGATGCAGTCCCACCTCCACCTTGAACTCTTCTGTCACACCGACAGCACACCTCACCAGTGTCTTACATCTCTCATACATCTCTCATGCATGTCCTGCACCACTCTAACATACTTCTCTGCCACTCCAGACATGGGTTTATTATTTAAGTAAAAAGTCATCCATAGCATTATAAATATATTTTTACTTTTTGTAAAAAGCATCCTGACAATTCTTAAAGTAATCTAAATATTTATAATTAAAATACAATCATTCAGGTCAAGTCTATTGGGATTTTTACACCCGAGCCGTAGAAGGCTCATCGGGCAGGTGCTCATCCCCGGTTTCTGTAGCGTGAAGCGACCAGGAGTTCAACTCCTCCTGGATGGGACACTAATCCATCTCAAGTTACCTTCCCAGTATATTTTTACTGGTACCCATTTATACTGCTGGGTGAACAGAGTCACACTTGTGGTTAAGACCTTGCCCAGGGGTCTTAGCACAGTTAGCTCAGTTGGTAGAGTGTCTGCCTTATCCTCCGGAAGGTTGGAGTTCGAATTCGGCCACGTCATACCATAAGACATTAAAATTTGGCAGTTGTTGCTTCCTGCATGGTGCTCAGCATCAAAGGATAGAACAATGAAATAACTGGTGCTACACAGTGGCGACAGGTTCCCAGAGCAAATTTCATGTATTTTGACAATAAAGAGTTATTATCTAACTCGGATTTGAACACAAAACCTCTCAATCATGAGTGCAGCACCCTAACCACTACACCACCGGCCCCACATAAATATGAAGAGAAACTGTATATTGGGGGGACTGGCTGCTCTACTAAGAATATCATTCACTCATTTTCTGAGCCACTTAATCATAATTAGAGTCAAATACACTCAATAACCACATAAATAATTAATTTTTATATTTATAATGTGATACGGTAAATTAAAACTCGCTTATACCCCCATTTCACTGGAGAACGGCAGACTTACAGAAGCAAAAATGTTGTCATTCACAAACGTTCCGCAATTATTCCCTCATCTTTTGTGTCATTCTGTGTGATTCTGTGGTTATTCCTCAAGTCTTCCTCCACTTCCGTATGCTTCCGGCAGGCCAAAATATTCCGTGAACATGCTTTTGAACATGAAATGGGGGTGTAATAATTGCACTTTTCCGTAGGATTTTCACCCGTTTACCGTGTAAAAATGCCGAAGCTTTTCCGTAGACTGCGTTGCGCGCCTTTCCGCTACGATCCTTGCATGCTGTAGTCCAGTGAAATGGAAGTATAACATAATAAAACAAGTTTGTATTTTCATTAATCATTATTAGTAATTCTTTGATGCAAACTTTATGATAATTCTTCTTCTTTATGAACTTTCTTCCTGGAATTATTTATGAAATGTATGCTGGCTTTGCACTTACAAGCTGGAAGCATTTTTGTTCCATTTTCCACTCGTCAATTAAATATTCCACAATCTCCTGAGTTGCCAAGGCTCTCATAATGGAGATGTTTACTAATGAGCAGCACAGTATAACATTTCATTTTCAACTCATGCTCATGCATTAACAAAACTGTTTTGGGTGATTTGACAAATAATTAGCACCGCCCAGGAAAAAAAGGAGACTGCAGTTTTTCGGAAGACACACTTGGATGATGTGTCCTTAGAAAAGATATAAACATACATCCAATACTCTATAATCCACAAAAATGGTCACAAAAAAAACATGATAAAAAAAGTTCTATCATCTAGACTACGTGAAATACCTAACCGCTTAATCCTAATTAGGGTCGCGGGGAGGCTGGCGGCCATCCCAGCCGACTCTGGACGAGGGCAGAGTACACCCTGGACAGCTCGCCAAGCCATCACAGGGTGGAAACACGCCGACGGCTTTGCAGCTACTCTTGTCGAAATTCAGCAATTGTTCTTTTACATGAACCTCACACCATAGACAGTGGGAGACATGGCCGGCCTTTGATAACCCAGTTAGCTGCACTGGGGGGCACAGTGACAACCTGTGGCAAGTGGGACTCGAACCCCCAACCTTAGGATCAGTGATCCAGCATCTATACCACTAGACCACCACTGCCCAAAATAGTTATTATAAAATGAAAAAAATGAAAAGCATGACCAGGTTATCAGAAATAGCTTCATGTTAAACAAGACTGGTAACTATTAATTTGTATAAATTGTAAAGACGGGATATTTTTATAATAGAAAGACAGTTTTGAAGAGCAGGCAAAGCCAAATCCAACACCTTTGGACAATTTTAATTTTGATTGCTTTTTAAACATTGGTTAACTCATGCATTTTAGCTCATCATCAATAGAGTTCCAATCCTAAATAGGAGTGGATTGGAGTCCATATCTGTCCAACAATATACATTTAACCTATACAGTATACTATAGGGTCATTAGTCTACCTCAAGGCAACGACCGTACCTTTTTTATTTCCTAAATATACAAAGGGTTTAAATGATTACCTTTGAGGGTACTGCACCAGCGAAAAGTTATATACATGAAAATGTACAAGAATGTACCGTCTATTCCTATAGCATAGCACCTAGGAGAACCCTGAAGTGTTTTAATACAACACCCATGTAAAATGCTTTCCAATTCACGCAAATGTTTGATAGGACCCGCTAAAGGTTAAAACCAACCTTCCCATATTTTACCATACCACTCCATTCTACTGATCTCTCCACTGGCTTCCTGTTGCTGCTCGCATGAAATTCCAAACACTAATGCTTGGCTATAAAGCCAAAAATGGACCTGCACCCTCCTACCTCAAAGCACTTATACCCGGCAGTGCACCGTGTTCTCTCAGATCCTCTAGCACTGCTGGACTGCTCCCTCCTTCTACCACGGGACAAGGGAAAATGCATCTACACTCGTCTCTTCTGGATCCAAGGTGCTGGAATGAACTTCCTCTTGATGTCCCGGACAGCTGAGTCACTGGGTGTCTTCAAACAACAGCCGAAAAGCTAATTTTTTCAGCAGTATTTAGATTAGCACTATGTTACACACACAGAGATATATACACATATCTCTATATGTACATCCAATCGCGTGGAATGGACGTCGATCCCTGAGGCTTGAATAATGCTCAAACAAGGATTGTCATGGCTGTGATCACAACAATATACCGTATGGTTTGCCAGGCCACATACAGGCTCAGTCACACCTACGGGCAATTTGGAACAACCTACCGTGCATGTTTTTGGACTGTGGGAGGAAACCAGAGTACCCAGAGGAAACCCAACCAAGCACGGGGAGAACATGCAAACTCCACACAGAAACACCCAGGCCTGGAATCAAAAGGCCTTCTTGCTGTGAGGCGGACGTGCTAACCACTACGCCACCATGCCGCCCAC
>CM045745.1:17625281-17657781 GCA_024760905.1 Plotosus lineatus | reverse complement strand
TTTGGGGAACAGCCTGATCATAGCAGTGCTGGTGAGAAACAGGCGCATGCGAACTGTCACCAACCTCTTCCTGCTGTCTCTGGCAGTCAGTGACCTGATGCTCTGCGTGTTTTGCATGCCTTTCACCCTCATTCCAAACCTGATGAAGAACTTCGTCTTCGGAAGCGGCATCTGTAAAGTGGCCACCTACTTCATGGGTGAGTAGTGCTGATAGAGCCATCGGACACAGGTATCATAAAATATTCTGTGTCCTGCGAGGAACGTTGGTGTAGAGTAACAGCTGGAGCTCTGGGAATACTGCAGCTCGGCCAGGTGTGTAAATCAAATGAGAAGCTGCAGTAAAGGCTCTGGGAACACACGAGTCTTGAGAGGTGCGTTCAACAGATGATGGTCTGGCTTTGAAGTGGAGATAAGGTGTCCTCACAGGGTCAGACCTAATTCAATAATAATATATTAAACAAAGTACTGACCTTTAGAGCATTCTGTTTCTATTAAGCATTTGTGTATAAGAACCGTTTCTCATTTCTATTGATTTAAAGCGACTGATAAAGAATATGATTGGTGAACTCAATGGGATACAGTTCCAGTTTTGCAAGAACGCATTTGTTTGGAGTCTGATGGCTGAACTATACACATATATAACAGATAAACTAATTCCTTCCATGTTTATACGTCTCTAAACTATGACATAGTTCATGATAAAGCAGCCTGGGTTCGCCAGCCACACTATTATAACCATGTGGGTCTGTCAGCGTTGAGAGTGAACAGATCATTTTGTTGATCAGTCCTAGGAACAGCATCTTGGACCAGGGTCTGGCCAGTGCTAGGATAATTAATGTCAAACACCAGTGGCTCTCAACATGACAAGTGCAACATACTTTTAACAGCAGCTCATACCATGATTCTGACTCGCAGTCAAAGATTCTTGCCTCTACGTACATGTTCAGTAGAATATCAAATCATTTTCGTTGCATTACAAGCAATACAGACACTCCCGAGGGCAATAGTGGCCTGGTGGCCTGGTGGTATAGGGCAGTGATCCCCAACCCTTTTATCACCATGGACCAGAGAACGGTTGGCAATTTCACTGAGGACCAGGGCGGACCGGGGCGGGGCGGACCGGGGCGGACCGGGGCGGACCGGGGCGGGGGGGGGGGGGTGTTATTTATTTATATACATTTTTCTCATTATTATTATTATTATTATTATTATTTATTGATATTATTATTATTGTTGTTATTTATTGATATTATTATTTATTGATATTATTATTATTATTATTATTATTATTTACAATAAGAATAACTCCATGAATGTTATTTTTCAACAGCTGAAATAAAGTTATTTGGGAAGTAGAGCTTGAACTTTTCTTTATATAAAAAAACAAACCCACAGGTGATGGTGCACCGGCTGGCAGAATGAAGACTTGGTCTCAGTCTCATCCAAAAACCCCGCCAATGTTTGAAACATGTCCAACACACCTCTGTTCGCCCACTGTCCTCTTGTGGGTTACATTTTAAGAGCTCAATGACCAACATGTCACTGAGAGAATCCGGTCATTTTTCAAAATAAAAGATTTTCAAAATTAAAAGATCATTCAGACTCAGATAATTAATAAACCGGAAATAGTTTTTTTTTTTTTTTTCTGCGGCCCGGTACCAAACTGAGCCACGGGGTCCGCGGCCCAGTGGTTGGGGACCCATGGTATGGGGCGCTGGATCACTGATCCTAAGGTTGAGGGTTTGAGTCCCACTCTCCACAAGGTTGTCACCCCCCCTCACCTCCCCAGTGCAGCTAACTGGGTTATCCAAGGCCGGCCATGTTTCTCAGTGTCTATGGTGAGAGGTTCATGTAAAAGAACCATTGCTGACTTTCATAAAGAGGAGCTGTATAGCCGTCAGCATTTTTCTGTCTCTTGCTAGGGCTGTGTCAGGAAGGGCATCCGACGTAAAAACCTATGCCAAATCAAACATGCGAATCATTTGCTGTGGCGACTCCTGAAAGAAAAAAAAAAAAAAAAAGGAAAAAGCCGGAAGGAAATCTCAATCTCACAAGCAATACAGTACAGTATACAGTTTAGTGGCACGGCGGTGTAGTGATTAGCATGGCCGCATCACAGCAAGAATGTCCTGGGTTCGATTCCCAGCTTGGGCGTTTCTGTATGGAGCTTGCGTGTTCTCCCCGTGCTTGCGTGGGTTTCCCCGGGGTATTCCGGTTTCCTCCCACAGTCCATAAAACATGTACAGTAGGTTAACTGCCTGTTACAAATTGCCACTAGGTGTGAGTGAGAGTCTGAATGGTTTTGTGAGTCTTGGCCCTGCGTTGCCCTGGTGAGCTGTCCAGGGTGTTCCTCGCCCTCAGCCATAGTCTGAGAGGAGCACCAGCCTCCCAGTGACTCTAATTTGGATTAAGTGGCTCAGAAAATGAATGAATGAATGATATTGTTAGAGCAGCCAGTTTTCCCAATATAACAGTTTCTCTTCATATTTATGTGGGACTAGTAGTGTAGTGGTTAGGGTGCTACACTCATGATCGGGAGGTTGTGTGTTCAAATCCCAATTAAACCCCCACTGTGTTAAGACCCCTGGGCAAGGTCTCAACCACAAGTGTGCCTCTGTTCATTGAAGCAATATAAATGGGTAACGGTAAAAATATACTGGGAAGGTAACCTGCGATGGAATAGCGCTTCATGCTATGGAAACAAGGGATAAGCACCGGTCCAATGAGTCACTGGGTAAGGTAAGTCTGTTGGGCTCATCACGCCGGTTCTTATCCTCAGTTTCCATAGCGTGAAGCGACCAGGAGTTCAACTCCTCCTGGATGGGAGGTTACCTTCCCAGTATATTTTTACTGGTACCCATTTATACTACTGGGTGAACAGAGGCACACTTCTGGTTGAGACCTTGCCTAGGGGTCTTAGCACAGTGAGGGTCTCAATGGGATTCGAACTCACAACCTCCCGATCATGAGCGCAGCACCCTAACCACTACACCACCGGCCCCACAATCAGTCACTAGGCTCGGGTGTAAAAAGCCCAATGGACTTTACCTTCATATTTATGCCCTTGTTCTCCGTGGTATAGTTCATGGAGTGTGTCAGTAGCGTATAAGTGATTACACTGCCACATCATACCTTATTTGGTTTGATATATTTCGCAGTGGGCTAACCATGCTAGAGAATAATAATAAACAATATTCCCACGCTCACTCACTGCATTAGAATTGATGCAGGCTGAAATGACAGTCCCATTTTTTTTTTTACATTTCTATCACACTCAGGTATCTCAGTAAGCGTATCCACCTTCAACCTGGTGGCCATCTCACTGGAGCGCTACAGCGCCATCTGCAATCCACTGACATCACGCACGTGGCAGACCAAGTCCCATGCTGCAAAGGTCATCAGTGCTACATGGCTGCTATCCTTCCTGCTCATGCTACCATATCCAATCTCCAGTACACTTGTGCCCTACCGGCGTACCAACAACAGCACGGGCAACATGTGCCGTCACATCTGGCCCAGCGACGTCATCCAGCAGTCATGGTAACATTTCCTGACACCCTCAGACATATTCATAATATCATATTCTGCCTACGGGGTTTTGTGGGCTGATTATGATGTGAAGTTTCAGAAGGTGCAGCGGGCAGCGGTTATGTGGGGATCTCGCTGCTTACGCGCTGTTTATGTTTGAGAAATAACATTAGGAACATTATACTCTAGAAAGTGAAAGCATATTGGAAAGTATTGATTCACCAAGCTCTGCAACTTTCCTTTTTCTCAGGTATGTGTTCCTGTTATTGATCCTCATCCTCGTGCCAGGAATTGTGATGATGACAGCATATGGGCTAATCTCTGTTGAGCTATACAGAGGAATTAAATTTGAAATGGCGAACAGAAAAGCAAGTCAAGGTAAACAGCTCATTCTTTGTCTTTTTATACAAACTATGATTACTCAGCCTTTTATACATTTTTTTTAATTCAGTCGAAATTCCTAACATTTTACAGATCAGATTAAAAATAAATGAAATAAGTACACATTATGTGTAATATCATCAGTCACTCATTTGCTGAACCACTTAATCCTATGAGGGTGGTGGGACGGCTGGAGTCCATCCGAAAATATACTGGGCACAAGTGGGGTACCCCCCCCACCCCCCCACCACCCCCCCACCGCCCCACCGCCCCACATACACACACACACACACACACCCACACACACACACACACCTATTCACATCTATAGGAAATTTGGAACAGCCAATTAGCCAAATGCTCATTTCATTGGATTGTGGGAGGAAACTGGAGTACCTGGAGGGAGCCCATGCAAGCACGGTGAGAACATGCAAACCCCACACAGAGACACCAGAGCCTGGTACTGGAACCCAGGACCTTTATGCTGTGAACCAAACATGCTAATAAAAGATATCAAAGGGAAATAATGAAGAAAGATACAAACAAATAAATAAATAAAGCCAAAAGGTGGAGTTATATTTGAATAGTAAAATGCTCTCCCCGTGCTTGTATGGGTTTCCTCCGGGTATGCCGGTTTCTTCCTGCAGCCCAAAGACATGCACATTAGGCTAATTGGCTGTTCCAACTTACCCTTAGGAGCGCATGTACTATGTGATGGCCCTACAAAATCCTGTGAGAATAATGTGAACACAAAGAGAATCCCTTTTCTGTTGGTCCACCCTTGAGATGAGATGAGATATGATCTATGAGATATGATGAGGAGAGATGAGAGATGAGATTAGATGAGATGAGATGAGAGATGAGAGATGAGATGATATATGAGATGAGATATGATACATGAGATGAAATGAGATAGATGAGAGGAGATGAGAGATGAGATATGATATGAGATGAGATGAGATATGATATATGAGATGAGCTGAGATGAGATGAGATATGATACATGGGATGAGATGAGGAGTGATGAGAGATGAGCTGAGATATGATATATGAGATGAGATGAGATGATATATGAGATGAGCTGAGATGAGATGAGATATGATACATGGGATGAGATGAGGAGTGATGAGAGATGATATATATGAGATGACATGATATATGAGATGAGCTGAGATGAGATGAGATATGATACATGGGATGAGATGAGGAGTGATGAGAGATGAGCTGAGATATGATATATGAGATGAGATGAGATATGATATACGAGTTGAGAGGAGGAGAGGTGAGATGAGATATGATAGATGAGACGCGATATGATATATGAGATGAGCTATATGATATGAGATGAGATGAGCGGTTGTGGGGGTCCTCGGTCCCCATTAACCATAGAAAGTGAGGGAAGCCTGTATAATGAAAGGCTCATATGTATTTACTTATTTCAATCCAAATGGCTATCCTTCTTGGTCAGGGGACATGGATGAATAAATAGGTTTTTCATCCATTTTCTGATCCACTTAATTCTAATTAGGGTCATGGGGAGTCTGGTGCCCATCTCAGCTGACTCTGGGCGAGGGCTGAGTGAACACCTCGCCAGGCCATCACAGGGTAGAAACACACTGACGGCTATGCAGCTACTCTTGACGAAAGTCAGCAATGGTTCTTTTACAGCGTCCCACCACAGACAGCGAGAGACATGGCCGGCTTTTGATAACCAAGCCAGCTGCACTGGGGGGACGGCAGTGACATTCCCGTGATAGTGGGATTCGAACCCAGGACATTGTGATCAATAATCCAGCACTTCACCACTAGGCCATCATTGCCCTAAATAGGATTATAGTATCTGCAAATGATAACAGGAATTTTGATCTCTTGTTTAAAGTCTCAGTTTACCAAGCAATTTATTTAAATTATTTTTATTTTATTTCCAAAGGTATAATTTTGCGTGTGCTATGCAACACTGGTATTTTTATAAAAAAAAAAAAAAAAAAACCCTGTATGTTTCTCAGAGAGACAGAGCAGCACAGGAAGCCTGAAGCCCAGTGAGTGTGATGGCTGCTATATTCAGCCCCTGAAAAAGAAGCGCTCAGATGCCTCCACCAATCAGCAATCCACACTTCTTGCCTCTAGCAGCAAAACGAAGCTGAACCGTGTGTGCAGCAGTAGCCCCACAGCCAACCTAATGGCTAAGAAGCGCGTTATTCGCATGCTATTGGTCATTGTGGTGCTCTTTTTTCTCTGCTGGACACCAGTATTTGCAGCAAATGCCTGGCGGGCATTTGACAAGCGCTCAGCTGATCGCCTGCTCTCCGGAGCTCCCATCTCCTTCATCCACCTGCTTTCATACACCTCAGCATGCGTCAACCCCATCATCTACTGTTTCATGAACAAGCGCTTCCGTCAAGGCATGCTAGCCACCTTCTCCTGCTGCAGAGGGCACGTGGATAGAGAGGGCCGAGGCAGTGGGCGCCTCAGTGCCGGAGGTGGAGGTGGAGGGCTAGGAGCTCTGGGATGCACTGGAGGAGGAGGAGGAGGAGGAGGAGGAGGGAAGGAGAACACGCAGGCCAGTGGAACACTCACCAGGCTAACATACACGAGCATCCGTGGGTCAGCACAAGCGTAGCAATGTGAAGAAAGGAGGTCTGTGCTCATGTGTGCAATCTAATCATTTTTAATCTGCTGGATTTCCTTTAATGATCATCTGCTCTGTGGCACGTGAGCAAAAACGATTGGTTGTCGATTTTATATCTGTTTCTGAAGAAGATGCTTCTTGCTTTGTATTACTTTTAATTCAGGCGGCTTGATGGAACTTTTCTGATATCTGGACTTTTCCTGTCACCGAAAAAAAGCAGAGCATTCGCTGGGGACTAAAGCACTCACTGGTATGAGACATTAAGTCTGCAGGCACTGTTGGATGAGAACACTGAGAGACTGATGTAAGAGTTCAGGGTTTCAATTTAAATTCATGTCACTGGTAAGTAAACAGACGCATTAAATGAAGCATAAGTGCGCATGGCTTGAGTTGCTCTAGTCTGTCAATGTTAGCGCACTGACTCGTGCATGAGCCTTTTATTAAACATGGGGGTTAATAGTTTGATCCTGACTCGTCTACGAGTGAAGACGAGAGAAGGTTGAGAAAGTAACTGAAAGACTATTTGCTCATTATTACAGTTCTATGCTCTGTCCACTTTTTTTTTTAATTTATAGATCCTAATCTCGTGAAGATAAAAAGACAGTACACGTATGTATATGAGAATAGTTTGCACCTTGCTGGAGTAACAGTCACATGAAAAACAGGTTCACCCCATAGAATTGCTAAATGAACATTTGTACCCTTTTTAGTACGATTAAAAAAAAAAAAACTGTTGGGTTTTTACACCCGAGCCATAGTGCCTCATCAGGCTGGTGCTTATCCCCGATTTCCGTAGCGTTCCGAGGGGACGCTAATCCATCGCAGGTTACCTTTCCAGTATATTTTTACTGTTACCCGTTTCTACTGCGGGGGCACTGGATCGCTGATCCTAAGGTTGGGGGCTCGAGTCCCACTCTCCGCAAGGTTGTCACTGTCCCCTCCCCACAGTGCAGCTAACTGGGTTATCAAAGGCCGGCCATGTCTCTCATTGTCTGTGGTGAGAGGCATGTAAAAGAACCGTTGCTAACTTTCATAAAAAGAGTAGCTGCAAAGCCGTCAGCGTGTTTCTGTCCCTTACTAAAAGGAACTAAAAGGGTTGTGTCAGGAAGGGCATCCGACGTAAAAACCTCTGCCAAATCAAACATGCGAATCATTCGCTGTGGCGACCCCTGATAAAGGGAAAAAGCCAAAAGGAAATCTCATCTCACCCATTTATACTGGTGGGTGAACAGCAGTTCGTGCCAATGGTGTAGTGGTTAGGGTGCTGGGCTCATGATCAGGAGGTTGTGTGTTCAAATCCCAGTGAGACCCCCACTGTGCCCAGACCCCTGGGTAGGGTCTTAACTGCAAGTTTGCCTCTGTCCACCCAGCAGTATAAATGGGTACCAGTAAAATATACTGGGAAAGTAACCTGCGATGGACTAGCGTTCCATCCAGGAGGAGTTGGACTCCTGGTCGCTTCACGGCTATGGAACCCAGGGATAAGCACCGGCCTCGTGAGCCGCTATGGCTCGGGTCTAAAAACCCCAAAGGACTTTACCTTTTTAGTACGAAGCCCAGAGATAACACTGCCTTACTTGCACATGATCATTAGAAATTAACCCTTTAAATTATTTATTCGGGGGCAGTGGTGGTCTAGTGGTATATAAGGTTGTCACTGTGCCCCCCAGTGCAGCTAACTGGGTTATCAAAGGCCGGCCATGTCTCCCACTGCCTATGGTGTGAGGTTCATGTAAAAGAACCATTGCTGACTTTCGTAAAGAGTAGGCTGCAAAGCCGTTGGCGTGTTTGCGCCCCGCGATCGCCTGGCGAGCTGTCCAGGGTGTACTCTGCCCTCGCCCGAAGTTGGCTGGGATGGGCACCAGCCTCCCCGTGACCCAAATTAGGGTTAAGCGGTTACAGAAAATGAACTGATGAAATTATTTATTCAACCAACACATTAAGAGAGGTAATATTCTTCTGAATAGAAAGGAAGTAGACTCTTGGCAATAGAAGCTGATATTGTTCACTTTATCAAAAATAACTTCTTATTGGCATTCAGCATAATTTACACCAGTCTTAAACTATCCATCCATCTTCCTTCACTTATCTGAGGTCAGATCATGCTGGCGATATGTCTAGGACGGAAACCCAGGCATCCCCAGTGACACTTTCAAGCTCCTCCTTAGGGATCCCAAGGCATTTCCACTCCCGATGGAAATTATATAATCCCATCAGTGAGTTCTGGGTCTGCCTGGGGGCCTTTTCAAAGTTGGACGTGCCTGGAACACCTCGAAAGAAAGACCACCAAGAGACATGCTATTCAGATGCCCAAACCACCTCAATGTGACCTCCCAACACACACACACACACACACACACACACACAAACAAAACATTTTAATGAGGTTTAAATCTAGGCTGTGAATACGCCATTCCATAACCCTCCATTTCCTGTTCCTGAGTCATTCCATGGTGGGGGTTTTTTCTTGAGTATTGAGGATCGTTTTCCCATTTAAAGGTCCAACTCTTATTTTTGTTTCATCTGTAAAGAGCACTTTATTTTAAAAATGTTCTTGCCGACACACTAATTGAGAAATATTTCAACTTCTCCAGCTCCAATACTCTTTTTGGACATTTCCTGTTTGAACTCCCATGCAGGTCAAATTTCCAATCTTCTGAATGTAGATGTTCATACTTTAACAGTCATTGTTGAAATTGTTACCTGCAAACTGTAGCGAAATTTTGGGCTTCTCGGAAAGGTCGGCTTTTAGGGTGAATTTGCCTGGACAGCCTTGGCGTTTAAAATCTGCACCAATCATAGATGATTGTCCTTATGAGAGAAGACTGTACTTGTTGAAAGTTAATCTAAAAAACCCTCCATCCTAAAAATCTGTCTCTGTGTAAAATCTTAGACGGATAGCTGCAATTTAAATTTAAAGATTTTATCGGTGGATATTTAAAAACTGAGTCTCGGAACACAGTAATGACATCATCAAGACATCAAGTACGGCCTCAAATATCTTTAGTTTTGCAGACGTTTGTGTTGAAATATATTAGCCGTGGTGTATACAGGGATCCCTCGCTACTTCACGCTTCAGTGCATCGCGTTTTTTTGTTTTGTTTTCCATCAAATTAAAACATAAGGAAATTAAGGAAGAATAGGGGGAAAGGTTAAGAAAAATACCACAAAACAAGGCCAATTGTTCCAAAAAAAAAAACCCCGAAACAAACATAAACAACCCAAAACCCCCCAACAAAACTACTTATATTTTTATATGAGGTGCGTCTCTACGTGTGTATTTACATCTTATTTACATCCTATACATTATTTTTGAATGTTTAATTATTATTATAAGCATTTATGGCGTTGAATATATATTATTGATATTATATACACATATACATGTACGTATACGTCATTTAGGGGGGTTGATCCCACTTCACGGAATTCGGTGATCGCGGGGGGGTGGGGATCTTGGTCCCAATTAACCACGGAAAGTGAGGGATCCCTGTCTATAGTTTCTCACTGCACAGGTAATGATGTTAACCTAAAACTTCTCACATCTGCAACACAAATCTGAATCATGAATGTATCAAAATCCTATACCTGTACATGTTAACCTGGGTCTCGATGACATCATCATTCTGAGGCTCAGTTTTCCAAAAATAGTGTTAAAGCAGAAGCGATCAGCCTCAGATTTTGCACACGGAAAGAAATTAATCTTGATATTTATATTCTGTGATATTTCAGATTTAAATAAGTTTTGTTTCACCTGCTTCTTATCAATGTCACCTAGTCGGGAACATCTGTCATTTTATGGACTTGAAGGCGTGTACAGATGTATTTACTTTGCATGAAACTTATCTGAGGTGTAATGGTTAACATGTCCGCCTCACAGCGAGAAGGTTCTGGGTTTGATTCCCAGCTCGGGCGTTTTTGTGTGGAGTTTGCATGTTCTCCCCGTGCGTGTGTGGGTTTCTTCCGGGTTCGCCAGTTTCCTCCCACAGTCCAAAAACATGCACAGTAGGTTCATTGGCTGTTCTAAATTACCCATAGGTGTGAATGTGTGTATAAATGTTTGTGTGAGTGTTGCCCCTGTGATGGCCTGGCGAGATGTCCAGAGTGTACCCCGCCCTCACCTGGAGTCGGTTGAGATGGGTGGCAGAATTCCCGCAACCACAGTTAGGATTAAGCAGTTCTGAAAATGAATGAATGAATGTAATTTATCTGTTTGTGGGGTGGTACAGTGGTGTAATGGTTAGTACATCTGCCTCACAGCAAGAAGGCCTGGGTTCGAATCCCAGCTTGGGCATTTCTGTGTGGAGTTTGAATGTTCTCCTCGTGCTTGCATGGGTTTCCTCCGGATACTCCGGTTTCCTCCTACAGTCCAAAAACATGCACTGCTTCAGTTAACTGACTGTTCCAAATCACCCCCAGGTTGTGCAAGTGTGTGTGAATGATGGCCTGGTGAGAGGTCCTGGGTGTACCCCGCTCTCGCCCAGAGTCGACTGAGATGGGTGCCAGCCTCATTAGGATTAAAGTAAAGCCCTTTGGGCTCTTTACACCTGAGCCTAGTGGCCTCATTGGGCCGGTGCTTATCCCCGGTTTCCATAGCGTGAAGCAACTAGGAGTTCAAATCCTCCTGGATAGGACGCTAGTCCAACGCAGGCTACCTTCCCAGTATATTTTTACTGGTACCCATTTATACTGCTGGGTGAACAGAGGCACACTGGCAGTTAAGACCTTGCCCAGGGGTCTGATCACAGTGGGGGTCTAACTGGGATGTGAACACACAACCTCCCGATCATAAGCGCAGCACCCTAACCACGACACCACCGGCCCCAACATTAGGATTAAGTAGTTCAGAGAATGAAAGGATGAGTGATGATCAGTTTGTTTATTTAAAAGAGGGTGAAATGTTTGTCTAATGCTAAAAGTCGTAATGCTTTAATTCCGGTAGTAAGTAATACCCCCATTTCACTGGACTACGGCATGCAAGGATCGTGTAGCGGAAAGGCGCGGAATGCAGTCTACAGAAGAGCTTCAGCATTTTTACACGGAAAATGAGTAAAAATCCTACAGAAAAGTGGAAATTCTTACACTCGCGGAACGTTCACGGCATGTGCGGAACAGGCACGCCAAAGTGACCCCACGGAACGCTTACGGAATTTTTTTCTGCGAACGTGCTTTTGAACATGTTCACGGAATATTTTGGCCTGCTGGAAGCATACGGAAGTGGAGGAAGACTTGAGGAATTAACTACGGAATCACACGGAATGACACGGAAGATAAGGGAATGATTGCGGAACGTTTGCGGATGACAACATTTTTGCTTCCGTAAGTCTGCCGCGCTCCACTGAAATGGGGGTAACTAAAATAGTGAGTTTCACAAACATTTCATTGTACCGCTGTCAGTCGATTTTAAACTGCACACTGATAAAATAATTACTGAGGATTGTATCTGGGTGTAAATAATAACAATGGCATCTTTAAAGTTTCCTCCACTAGCTGTGTTTTGTTGTTTTGTGGTGAAAAAAAAAAATAGACCGAAAGGGACCGATGTTGTCCAGATGCTTGGAACAAACACACAACTTACACTGTCAGAGATTGTACAGACGTCCGGCATAGCTCAACCATGTGCAGTCCTTCAGAACGATGCCAAACAAGTACTGTATACCCAGAAGACAGTGTGAGCTGTGTGCATAAAATACTGGCCACGTGTTAGTTAATCCTTTATTAGATTAGAAAAAAAAAAAAAACTCCACACAAATATAAGCGTGTTTGGTGCGCTGTACGTATATGTAAATAAACTGCATCCTGGCAAGTCTGCATCGCACCATTGCTCCTGTTCTGTGCCGAGTCTGTTGTTATTTACACACAAATAAGGAGAAATCCACAGATACAGTTTTGCTAAACTTCACTTTTTTTTGTAGTTCTATGTTCACGTGGTATGTCAGCAAAACACCACTTTTTTTTTTTTCCCCTTCCCCGGGTATACACTCGCCTGTTTATCAAACTACCAGCTGTTGTTTGAACCTGTACAGATTGTACCTTCTATTTGATCTGCCGCAGTTTCTTATCTTCCCGTGAGACGTTCTCACCTGTGAGTAACACATAAAGCATCGAGCCAAAGCTTGTCACTCACACCTGGGTGTTTTCCTGCTAAAGGATTGAACATTGGCTAATACTGTACTTGTATTTCTCAATTTTGTACTTTTTCCATTGTTCACTGACTGTATGAAGGCTTCTTGAAATAGGCCACATTATTTCATGCATTGAAGACAGTTTAATTGCACAATACCATAATAAAGGCTTGCTATGTAAAGTGGAAAGTCTGCCTCTAATATGTCAACCCATGAACAAC
The DNA here is from genome assembly GCA_024760905.1 of Plotosus lineatus. Taxonomy (NCBI): domain Eukaryota; kingdom Metazoa; phylum Chordata; class Actinopteri; order Siluriformes; family Plotosidae; genus Plotosus; species Plotosus lineatus. The sequence continues at coordinate 17,644,897 of CM045745.1, read as the reverse complement.
CTCTGAACTTCAGTGCGAGTCTGTGAAGTCAAAGGCGGACTCATTTTCCAACGTGTCGATCAAGGTCATTCACAGTAGGTGGAGATAACTCAGTGCAGCATTAAAAGGAATATAACTTCAACCATACATTTTATTTTGCTTGTAAAATTAAAAATGTTCATTGTTCAGTGAGACAGAATAGAGGGATCCCTCACTTTCCACAGTTAATGTGGACCGAGACACCCCCCCCCCCCCCGCAACCGCCGATTTCCATGGAGTAGGATCGACCCCCCCTTGACTGACATATATGTGCATTTATATGTGTAATTAATATCAATAAATACATATTCAACGATATAAATGCTTATAATAACAATTAAACCATTCAAAAATAATGCATGAGATGTAAATAAAATATAAATTCACACATACAGACACGCACGCACACAGATGCGCACCTCACATAAAAATCTAAGTATGTACAGTGAACCCTCACTTTTCGTGGTTAATGGGCCAGAGATCCTTCGCGAACGCCGAATTTCCGCAAAGTAGGATATACCCCCTGACTGACGTATACGTACATGTATATGTGTATATAATATCAATAAATACATATTCAACCCTATAAATGCTTATAATAACAATTAAACAGTCAAAAATAATGCACAAGATGTAAATACAATATAAATACACACAAATGCGCACCTCACATAAAAATGTAAGTAGTTTTGTTGGAGGGTTTTGGGTTGTTTTTTGTTTTGTTTTTGTTTATTTGTTTGGGTTTTTAGCATAATTGGCCTGGTTTTGCGGCATTTTCCTTAACTCCCCCCCCCCCCATTTTTTCCATAATTTCCTTATTTTTTTTTGATGAATGTTTTTCAAAAAGCCACGATACACTAAAGCATAAAGTAGCGCGGGATCACTGAACATAATTTATAAATGATATGAATATAATTATTACATACGTCAGTTATTTAATCATCTCTAAAACTAATGGAAACAGAATTTGTTCTTGCCGAACATTGAAGACGTTCAGGTTTGTGATTAAAAGAGGAATACGAGAGCAGATCTGAAGTTCGGCTTTAATTCCTGAGACTTACATCCAGATGCTTTGGAAATTTTGTTGTCCCACATGCCCAGTTAGGCCTACCGTTAAATAACTAATATCTCTGAAACTCTACGACTGGTTTGAGCCCTGGATTTTGCCATTGACGTCTGTTGCTGGAAAGGACAAACCTGAAAGCCGTCTGTGGGAGAAAAGCAAACCCTTCAGAAGCCGAGTAAAGGGGAAAATCAATCACACCCACTGCACAAGCAATGGGCATCCATCCATCCAGCCATTATCTATCCTGCTTATAAAGCAATGTTGTGAGAGAAGCTGGAGCCAATCCCAGCTGATTTCAGAAGAGAGGTGGCCCAGACCCCGAATAGGATGCAAGTCTGTTACGAGGATAACAACTCAACATTCACAGTTATTGTAAATTCTGGCTTTTCCAGGCAGATATTTTTGTTCATATCTGTTAAGATGAAATGTTGGGAAATGAAATGGCTACTTTCTGAATATAACAAATGATTAAATAAAGATTTTAACCACTCTGAACTGAATGCTCTTTTGACACACACACACACACACACACACACCACACCACACACACACACACACACACACACCACACGCACACACACACACCACACGCACACAACTAAACTAAATATTTGTTCCATTAAATGGAAGTGTCCCTGGGCGTCTGAGGAATTCCACTCAGTTCATGTGGAATAATTTTTTTCTTTTTGGTGCTGAAGAGATTGTGTGTGAGAAAACGTCGCCTTTAACGGCCTCAGTTAACATCCTCAACTCTCAGAGGTGAAGAGTGAAAGGTTTAAGACGATACTGGAACAAAGCCCAAGCATCAGTACGAGTCAGTGAACCTGGAAAGGAGATCAGCTTTTTTGTTTAGTTTTGATCATAAACTAAAAGTGATCTACACTGACATGGATTCAGTTGAAATGTGTGCCACAGGAAACATGAGGAGATGCACCATCTGCCTGAAGATGAATCCTTTTCTTCAGAACTACACTTCTCCTTTCGGCTGTTCCCTTTTTTTTTTCCTCAGGAGTCGGCACAGGGAATGATTCGCAGATTCGATTTGGTATAGGTGTTCACGTCGGCTGCCCTTCCCGACACAACCCTTCGCAAGGAGCGGAAACAAGCTCACGAGAGAGTGGGACTCGAACCCATAACCTAGGATCAGCGATCCCAGCACCTTTTACCACCAGGCCATCACTGCCCTCTTTCTTCAGAACTATACAAACCTGGCTGATTTAAATAAATAAATAAATAAAATATAAAAACTCTCATTAAACAAACAAACAAAAACCCCACATTATTATTTATCAGGTTTTTTTATTTCTTGATTTTTATGCCAATATTGCAAGTTGTTTTAGTCCTTTAATGACATGAAACTGAATAAGTGCAAAACGCACAAAAAATAAAAACAAAAACAAACAGACAAGTGAAACTAATAATCTACATACAAAACACTGCCCCCATGTCATGTTATTGCTAAAATATCACAGACGTCACAGGATCCTACTGGCAGGACTGGTACCACTACCATACCAACACCATGACTTATTACTAAAACAACACACTCCCGAGAGATGGGGTCAGAACTCCTGTCAGAAGCGGAGTATTATGCAGACTTAAGGTAGGCATTCACACACACAAACACACACACACACACACACACACACACACACACACACACACACACACACACACAGGGCACAAATCAGTCAGCAAGAAGAAGGGACAAGAGAAATGAAATTCTTTGTAGGCACAATCAATAAGTGCAATAAGTATCATAGAGCAAACCTACAAAGATGAAGAAGGAAAATGAGGTGGACGAGAGAGAGAGACACTACCAGCAAGCAAGAAAGAAAATAAAGCGAGTACGAGAAAAAGAGCAAGCTTGCATGTTGTCATTCTGAAATTACAGGGATCCCTCACTTTCCGCGGTTAATTGGGACCGAGACCCCCCCCCCCCCCCCCCCGCGACCACCGATTTCCGCGAAGTAGGATCATACCCCCAACCCCCGACTGATGTATATGTGTATATAATATCAATACATACACATTCAATGCTATGAATGCTTATAAGGACAATTAAACATTTTAAAAAATGCATACGATGTAAATAAAATATAAATACACACACACACACAGATGTGTGCACACATGCAGATGCGCACCTCACAACGTAGTAAGTAGTTTTGATAGGAGGTTTTGGGTTGTTTTTTGTTTGTTTAGGGTTTTGATTTTTGCATAATAGGCCTTGTTTTTGCAGCATTTTCCTAACTTTTCCCCCCTACTCTTCCTTAATTTCCTTATTTTTTAATTTGATGAATATTCAAAAAAGAAAAACCACGATGCACTGAAGCCGCATGAATTGAAGCGTGAAGTAGCGAGGGATCCCTGTATACCAATTGTGCCACAAAGATGAAGAATTTCCTTTTACATTTCATATTCTAATACAATGAAAGTTTTTTTTTTTTTTGCGTCCCCCCCCACCCCCCACACACACACCTCAAAGCTGCCTCTGGTGATATTTTTTTTGGGCAATGGATGAAGCTCAAAATAAAAAACAAACAACCCCCCACAAAGACATTTGGCATATCAGAGGACATCTACATCTGTACCCATCCATCCAAGCTCATAAAAAACAGCTGCATTTGGAAGAGCCAAGTCAAACCTGGAAAATGAAATGAGGTGGCACATGAGAAACGTTACAACTGGACTATAAATCTATCGGAGACACTGTAAGGATAAATTTGGTGGTTATTTGGATCCTGAAGTTTGGAAGTGTGACTGAAATTGGGAGGAAACAGGTAACATTTCACTGATGTGATGAGATGCGATATAAAACACATGTACACTTGTGTTCCTAAACCATCCGTACTACCCATGATGCACACACACAAAAAAAATTTGAATTGAATGGACACAAGAAAAAGAAGCTGGCAGATTATTCATTCTTCAACTTACTAAGCAAAGTAAAGCACAGACCAGTTCAGCGAAAGTCTTTCCTACTCACATCCTTCATTCTAAAGCTCTGCAGCAAAACATGAAGAGGAAAATAAAGTCAATGTAAACAGCAAAAACCCAGAGGATTGTCATATATGCCTGTTTGGAAAACAATAAAAAAATTATACTCACTGCTACTGCTTCTGGTGATCTACTTATGAATCGAGACACACGGCTATTTGAGGACATTCAACACAGAGGAAACTGTAAAACCTCCTCAAACCGCTGAAAACATACAGGACTGACGAGTCCTTTCTCTTCTCTGAAGTAAATTCTAATATTAGAAAGTGATCACGCTAGAGGTGCGGCAGGAGGCTCTTCTCTTGCATTGTATTTCGATCTCATGGTTCGTGAACTCATTGCGCACAAAAAAAAAAAAAAACCTTTGAAATTTCCGCAAATGGATCGACGTAGCCTCAAAATCTTCCACAGGTGTCGTGAGAAGGTCACAAAGTTTCACCCTCAAATCATTCGTTGTTTGCAACGAAATTGACGAGATGGAAGGTTTGAGACTTGATGGCATCCGCCATATATTCGGTGTATTTTGTCATCGTTGTCACTGTGTTGGCGCTTTGCTTTGGTCTGAGAACGAAAAGCAAACAAAATGTGCCTTATTTACGACCGGAGATTCGTTTTGTTTCGCCAAACATCCACAAACCAATCGCAAAAACATTGTTGTGCGATGACCTTGTATGATATGTAGTGAAGCCGCAAAACATGGCACGGATTTCAAAATTCGAAAACAAACAAACAAGCAAACAAACAAAAACACACTTCTCGTGTGATCACCTCCTTATTATCAGTGTTTCCCCCTCCGCCCCAACTCGGAGGAAATCAGGCCTTAAAGCACTTCAGTGGTGACGCCACACTAAAAAACGAAGTGCATTTCATTCATAATTTAAAGAAAATACAATATTAGATTTTAAAGCTACTTTCCACTTCAATTAAAAAAGCAAATAGAAAAGGGAAGAATTTTTTTAGTAAGTATTTTAAAGTTCTAGTTAATTCATGAAAATTTTCATAATTCTAAATACATCTTTCTATTGGTTTCAGATATGCATTATTAAGCAGGGAAGTAGTTTCATTCTTCCAAAATGAGACGGTACACGACTGTAAAGTGAAATGACGAGTGAGATGAACTCCAGATGAATGTGCTGTTGATCAGAACCACTAAACATGGATCAGGCTGGTGAAAATCAGTGGTTACTCCCACAGGCCAAGACACAGAACCTGTACAATATTGCTGTATGCATACATCTTTCAACAACTAACATACAACTAAAGGGCATTAAACTTCTATTGAATACTTGTGTCGTCTCTCATTTCCACACCAGATTGCTTGAAAAAACACACACCGGATACCACAGTTGTTAGGCTATGAGCCGCAGACGCAGGTGCAATGAAATACAAACAAGTTTTAGCAAAAAAGAAGCACAGTGATGCTCCTCATAAGTTAATCGACTGTACAAAACTACTACAGCAGGCTGATTGGTTAGTTTCTCCTAGCTGGTATTAATAATCTTTATATAGGTGAGTGTGTCAGCAAGGCCACGAGGAACAGATCAATAAGAGGCGTAATTAAAGCTCTACATTTGGTGTACGAGCGGCCGCAGCTGCCAACACACTCCAAAAATGCCAAATATTGAAACAACTACGCATCACATCATCTTTGGGAACCTTAACATGAGAACATCTAAAGTTTTTGAGGAAATGAATTAATTAAGGGTTCAATCTGCACCTTAAACAGCCTTGGTAATGACTAACAATATTTATATTATTTATTTAAAAGAAAAAAAAAAAAAAGGAAAAAAAAAAAAAGCACAACATAAGACTAAGGTCAAGAGTTTCAGTCACAGGCCACGGTCTGAAGGTGTGAGCTGCACTTGAACTAAATGTGTTGTTCCAGTAAGGCCACGTCTAATGGAAGAAAATATTACTTTTACAAATAATCCAGTCACATTTTGTAACAAAAAAATAGAAATCCAACATATTAGCAATTTTTTTTTTTTTAAAATTAGGAAGACAAAGTAATTAAAAAAAAAATAAAGATAAAAAAATAAAATAAAAACGTTTTAGGACACAGCATGATTCCAGAGCACAAATTGAAAGAAAATCTGTCCAGTCCAGACGTACGACACTGAGGGTAACAGCATCCAAACCCAGCAGTGCTGCTTCAGATCATCATGCACTCATAGTGCACTGGAAACCATCAGGACTGAATGGCTACAGTTTCGCGGAAAAGCTCGTTTCACGCCTCTGCACTACGACTCTGTTATGAACGGGAGGAAGACAGCGAGGTCGCTGCTGCTCCTGTCATTACCTAAACCCACACTAGTATAAAATCCTACGAGGAAGCATACACGCGTCATATTACAGACAAGGCAGAGGCGTTGCTTAAAGCTTTTTTGTTCTTTTCAAAGAATTTGTAAAAATCTATAACAAAAATAGACCCCCTCTGAGGTTTTCCCCCAAAGAATAAACAATATCAAAAAAAAAAAAAAAAAAAACAAAGAAAATAAGTCCCATATCAAAAAATTGATAAGTATCAAAAATGAAGTCTGATCAAATGTGAAAAGGATATACGTACGTATTCAGATGAAAAAAGCTATACACTAAAGCCAAGAGAGAGCCACAGCACCCTGCGAAGCCAACATCTCTAATATAAAAAAAAGAAAAGAACCAAAAAAAAAAAAAGTGTAAAAATCAGAGTAGGAACAAAATCTATTTGGTAACAAAGGCATACTATATGTTTTTAGCCAAAAAAAATGCGTATTGAGGAAAATGTACCTTGACTAAAGCTTATACAATAACCTTGGTCCATAAAAACTACGTTTTATTTACAAATTTATCGTGACCCTCGTCTTCATAGTCCAGACCAAGCCACAGGTGAAAAGTCATTTTACTCCTTCACACAAAGATCAGGAAAGTATGATGTGAAAAGAGAGAACTCCAATCAAGGGGCAGTCGAGACTTGCATAAACGCATCATTGCTTCAATCAGATGTTCTCATCTTCTGTATCTCAGCAGGTGCTCTCCACCGCTTCAACTGCATCCATCGACAAGCACCAAACATCTCACCGCCCCTCCATACTGCTTTACTTTCCCCTCTGTTCACATTTACTCTACATATTCCTCAACGGTTGACCGTTAGTCAAATAAATTGTTCGGTTTTGAAATCTATATGCAGCACTTTGTTGAAATGTACCTGTAGTTGTTTTTTTTTCCCTGACCCACGCAAGTTCTTGAGTGCTACCACATGTGTTACGAGACCACAGCGGCTGTGGCGTTGGAGGAGTTTGCCGTGACTGAATTTGGTGTGTCAGTGTTGGGGGTGTTATTAGCTGAGCGCAGGATGGCTCCGGCTGCACTGCAGTGGGGTCTCGGTCCCGGCTCTGGTGTGTATGTAAATGTCAGTGTGGTGGAGTAGATGATGCCATCATTCCGCACCAGTGTTACAGGAACCTGCACAGGCTGTCTCACCCACCGCCAGCCCTCACGGAACGCTGAGATGTCTGGCACAACACAAAGCATGCTTTCGCCACACCTGGAACACAAACCGTGATTAATATTACATATTGCACATAATAAAAATAAATAAATAAACACTACTATAAATAATAAGACCAGATGACATCATGAGTGTTCCCTGTATACCCCGTGCCTCGCAAGCCACGAGCTCATATCTGACCCGCTGCAGCATAATATGGATTAAGTAGGAAATTTGACATACTTATATATTCATATATTTAGAAAAAGAACTTTACACACTTTAAAGCTTTAAATGTTACACCAAGAAAAAACATTTTTTTTGCCTTTTTGTATGAATTTGAGGGAACTGTAACAACAATATTTAACTTTTATTTGAATAGAATCCTAGTTTATTAAATATAGGTTTCTAATAAATGCTTGAGATTTTTATAAAACTCTAAATACATAACAAAATTACTCACATGTTCTCCATCAAATATTTACCCAGAACTTTAAAAGGGTTGAATGAGGCACAAGGAAAATGGACAGTTACATCACTTTATATGTCAGTAATCAGGAAATGTTACTTTTGAGAAAATAGTGCAGGGATCCCTCACTTTCCGGAGTTAATTGGGACCGAGATCCCCTCCGCGACCGAAAATATAAATACACACACATACAGACGCGCACGCACTCAGATGTGTACCTCACATAAAAATGTAGTTTTGATGGGATGTTTTGGGTTGGGTTTTTTTTTTTTGCATAATTGGCCTTGTTTTTGCAGCATTTTCTTTACCTATTTCCACTATTCTTCCTTAATTTCCTTATTTTTTAATTCGAAGAATATTTATATTTAAAAAAAAAAAAAAATTCGAAGTGTGAAGTAGCGAGGGATCCCTGTAGTGTCTTCCTAGCAACAGGTAAGTCCGATTGACAGAAGTCCCATGTTTTGAGGTTTCTCACTGGTTTACAGTTATATGATTCAGGGAATCCTTCTGGCAGAAGGAGGATGGAGAATATTCTGTAACCGGCTATGAATAATGAGGAGCAAATCACAAAAGCAATTTGAAAATCGGGAAAAATAAGTGGATGCTTCTATTGTTTTATAACAACATGGAACCCTATGTTAATATGTGGGCAGTGGTGGTCTAGTGGATAGGGCGCAGGATCGTTGATCCGAAGGTTGGGGGTTCGAGTCCCCACAGGGTTGTCACGGTCCCCCCGAGTGCAGCCAACGGGGTTATCAAAGGCGGTCTATGTCTCTCACTGTCTATGGTGAGAGGCATGTAAAAGAAGCATTGCTGACTATCGTAAAGAGTAGGCTGCAAAGCTGTCAGCATGTTTCCATGACCTGGAGAGGGATGGGCGCCGCCAGGCCAAATCAGCTCAAGTCTCGCCATGAAGGCGCCCCAACAACATTCTCGGATGTTAAGGGATAAGTGAAGTGAAGGAACCCGATATGAAATAAGTATTTTTGCATGACTAGACTGTGCTAGTTGAAGATTATGATTTGACGGATGTATTTCTGGCGATGCCATTTTTTCCAGGTATACCAGATACTCAAAGCACTACCTCACAACTTATTATGTATTATACTGGAGCGGCTCACATGTACAATTAGTAATCCTATAACAGCTAGTAAATTTTATATGCATGTTTCTCACTCACATACTCACACTCACACACACACACACACACACACACACACACTCACACTTCAGCACCAACAGTGAAAATGTTACCTGTACATAGTCTCAGCCTCCACATCTCCAAACCACACGCGCAAGTTGGGAGCAAAGTTCTGACCTGTTAGCTCGAGCATCGCTACATCTCCTCCACCATTCAGCTGAATGCATACACAGACACACACAAAAAGACACGCACAGACAGATAAACAAGCAAACACACACACACACACACACACACAAACACACACACACACACACACACACACACACACACACACACAGTTCAATAATGTAAAAGAACGCATGTGCAATGATTTCATGGCTATTTGCAATTTCTTCTTGCTGCAGCCTGTTCACTTCAGTCGTGACCTCACACTTGCTTGGTTAATGTGGTTGTGGAGATGTGAAATCTGGCACACTGGAGTGTGGTAAATTAAACTAAATCTTTATTTTATGTGCACTCTTAATATCACAAACCTAACATTACCCTTTATTTCACTGCAGATTACACTCACTGCGAACGTTATAAGAAACAATAACAATACTGTAGACGCCTTACAGTCTACTAATAATATACAACATTCAGCATCTAACAATACTATACTCCCCCTACCATCTAACTCATCGACTCAACCAATCCCTCTTGGTTTGAGTGGAGGCAGAAGTCTACCTCAACCAATACTGGGCAAAGGTTGTGAACACCCTGAACAGCTTAGTGGACCATCACAGAGTCAACGCACATACACATGTGTTCTTCACCACAAAATTCTGACAAACTCGAGAGCAGCAGTCATGAACCCTGTTTCTGAAGATCCACCTTCCTGTGGGCTTTCACTCCAAGACTGATTACTGGCTTAAGAGGTTCCTGATCAGCTAAAAGATCTTATATCTTGTATGCTAGATCTTGGATAGAGAAAAAATCTGCAGCAAGATTGATCTCCAGAGACAGGGTTGATGATCACTACTCGAGACTGTTGTTGACAATCATAGAAGTTACAGGAATTCTCATACAATTTTGTCACAGCCAAATATCACTCCCGTCACCCCCCCCAATCTAGTGTGTGATGTGAACTTCACTTGAAGCTGCTGGCAGATGACCCCCATGGTTTTATAAATTGCACAGGTCGGAATACTGTAGAAATGACTTTGTTTGTACAGGTATTGCAAATAAAGGACTAAATGAATACTGTACTTATAAATAATGACCAAGCTCCATTTCTGTTGATTAGATGATATTGATGATGATATTGATGATGATGATGATGATGATGATGATGATAAAGCGGTGTGCGTGCGCGTGTGTACCTGTAAGCTTTCAACCACAGGCACAGGGGTGACAGATGAGTGGACAGGACCCATTCCCTCATAAAAGGTGTATTCTGCTTTATCTGTGCTGATGATTGTCCAAGAGGCACCGTCATTGATCATCTCTTTATTTGGTTCTTTCGGACATGGAGTGGCCTGAGAGAAAAACACACGCGCACACACAAGGTAATGCAGCAAATGGGTGTGTATATATTATTTATGAAACAATTACTGTATGAATATTAGATGGTCTTATGCCGAGAGACAAGTCAACCAGAACATCCTATTTTGAAAATAATTTATGAACTGAACAACATTACATTGGAATAATACTGACTGCATTCTAGAGATGCGTGCATACATGAGAATACACATTAATTTCCAGATTTGTTCTGTTCCTTAATGGGTGTTTCTACTGTATATAGAAGCATTGCATAGGCGTGACAACGTCTATATGCTACACACACCTGAATAATGAAGTGTATGAAGTGGAAAAAATATAACTTTCTACTGCAATACAAATGCTGAAATCACCATTAGCATCAACAGTTAAACTGTTGATTTATGATGACCCATAAATCCCTTAGGTATGAGTATAATATAAATACAATGAAGAATCCTTTAAAATAAAAGGTAAATTCTCCTCACAACTAAACATTAAGTTTCAAAAAAGTGTTGCATTATCAAATCCGATTCCAAGCTCTGCACTTTGCTACAGGATTCCGTATGTAATGCAGTGTCTCTGATATCTGATCTACCATTCCACGCTGATACAATGAACCCACGTGAACCCAGTACTTGGTATTGGATTAGTGCCATCTCGAACAAAGCAAACAAACAGTCGTGTACCTACTACAGAAAATGTTTTTTTCCCCCCTAATTACAGCTAATGTATGATTCATCACACATTTAACTCCAAAGAATTTGACACTGATTTTCCAGATTAGGTGTTAATGATTAAAACCTACTGCAGGTGGAATCTGTATAAATTAAGCCGGATGTAAGGTCTTGTGTTCTGTTTGGCATGATGACACCACACACTTCTAAGGCCTTCAAAGGGGGAGGGGTGTAAGGGTGAGAGTACCGCCTCAGAGCCTGGTAAGGAATTTAAAGTGTTCTCTAGATTATTAAATAATTCCACTGTAAAACAATCGGTTACAAGTGGAATAGATTTCAAATAGCTATTAGTTTGTACAGGCAAATACAGTCTGAGAGCAAAGCAACAAAAATACAGTCGGCCCCCAACTTACGAAGACCCCAGTGTACGAGATCCCCGGGTTACGAAAAAATTTTCTTGAGTTTCCGTCCCCGAGATACAAAACAACCCCCTCTTACGAAAAGAAATTCAAAATTCAACGCACCAATCGACACGAGTTGCTCTCTCATTGGCTGTCTCTCAACATCCCGCCCCGCTAGCCTCCCAGATAGAGACAGAAGGAAGCTTCACTCTTTAGTTTAGTTTTTTAAGTTGTTTTAATTCAGTAAATGTTTGATAAATGTGGGTGCATTTGAGCTCATCTGGAATTCCGATCCCTCAAGGAATCAAATTAAAGTTGAGTTTGTCAAGCAGGGAATGCGCTTTGAATTCACGTCTTGTGGGCATGGTGAGAGGGAGAGAGAGAGAGAAAATAACGCTTTAGTTTTTAGTTTTTTAAGTTGTTTAATTTAGTAAATGTTTAATAAATGTGGGTGCATTTGAGCTTATCTGGAATTCCGATCCTTCAAGGAATCAAATTAAAGTTGAGTTTGTCAAGCAGGGAATGCGCTTTGAATGCCACGTCTTGTGGGCGTGGCCCGCAGCACGCACGCAAGAGAGAGGGAGTGAGAGAGAGAGAGAGAGGGAGAGAGAGAGAGAGAGTTAATAAAGTATAAGTGTGTGTTAATAAAAAATGTTCAATAATGGTTTAATTAATAAATATGCGAATAAAATGGTTTATTATGTTAAAAAAATGTTTAAATGCTTTAATAAATAATTTGCTTTTACTTTTAACACATATTTCATACAAAATTGGTGTACTTTAATCATTTTTAAAGGGTTTATGGGGTTTATCCAGTCCAAAGACTGGAGCCATGGAACGAATTAGTCGTTTAACATGTAAGACGCGATCCCTACTTTCGAAATCCCCGCGTTACAAAAAGGGCTCTGGAACGGATTAATTTCGTAAGTTGGGGGCCGACTGTACCCCAAAATTTCATTACAGGGTCTGCAATAACCTCTGTAACAATGCAGACATCTATAATCAGAACACAACTTGCATAAACATTCAACCTTCGCTGCCCCAAAAAAACATTTCAACTAAAACTAGCTGATAAAGTTTTTTCACAGAAGGATGTTATATTTATTGATATTTTTGTTGAAATGAAAAGTTAATTTACGTTGTGTTTAAATGTTAATATCACCTTTATCAGTATGCAATGTATTTTAAATAGGGGGAATTGTTCCCTCCTTCTTTTCCTTTCAGCTGTTCCTTTCAGGGGTCGCCACAGCGAATCACATGCCTCCATCTCACCCTATCCTCTGCATTTTCTTCTCTTACTCCACTACCTTCATGTCTTCCTTCACCACATGCATAAATCTTCTCTTTGATCTTCCTCTAGGCCATTTGCCTGGTAGTTCCAACCTCAGCATCCTACTGCCAATATACTCATTATCCCTCCTCTGTACATGTCCAAACCATCTCAATCTTGCCTCTCTGACTTTGTTTCCAAAACCACTTCCATGTGCTGTCCCTCTGATATACTCATTCCTGATTCTATCCATGCTCGTTACTCCCAAAGAAAACCTTAACATTTTCATCTCTACTACCTCCAGCTCTACCTCCTGTCTTTTCCCCAGTGCCACTGTTTCTAAACCATACAACATCGCTGGCTTCAACACCGTCTTGTACACTTTTCTTTTCATCTTGCCGATACCTTCCTATCACACATCACACCGAATACTTTTCTCCAACCATTCCAACCAGCCTGCACATGCTTATTCACCTCTTTTCCACACTCTCCATTGCTCTGGATTGTTGAGCCTAAGTACTTAAAATCCCCCACCTTCCTTATCTGCTCCCTGTAACCTCACCGTTCCTCTTGGGTACTTGTCGTTCACACACATGTATTTTGTTTTACTGAGGCTAACCTTCATTCCTCTCCTTTCCAGGGCATACCTCCACCTCTCTAGGTTTTCCTCCACTTGTTCTCTGCTCGCACTATAGATCACAATGTCATCTGCAAACATCATAGTCCACGGAGATTCTTGTCTAACCTCGTCTGTCAGCCTGTCCGTCACCATAGCAAACAAGAAGGGGCTCAGAGCTGACCCTTGATGCAGTCCCACCTCCACCTTGAACTCTTCTGTCACACCGACAGCACACCTCACCACTGTCTTACATCTCTTATACATGTCCTGCACCACTCTATCATACTTCTCTGCCACTCCAGACTTCCTCATGCAATACCACAGTTCCTCTCTCAGCACCCTGTCACATGCTTTCTCCAGATCCACAAAGGCACAATGCAGCTCCCTCTTGCCTTCTTTGTACTTCTCTATTAACATCCTCAAAGCAAACACCGCATCTGTGGTGCTCTTTCTTGGCATGAAACCAAACTGTTGTTCACAAATGATGACCTCTGCCTTTAGTCTAGCTTCCACTATTCTTTCCCATAACCTCATCGGCTGGCTCATCAACTTTATCCCTCTGTAGTTGCCACAACTCTGCACGTCTCCCTCATTCTTAAAAATGGGCACCAGCACACTTCTCCTCCATTCCTCTGGCATCCTCTCCCTCTCGAAGACCTTGTTGAACGTTCTTGTCAGAAAATCTATTGCTACCTCTCCTAGACACTTCCATACTCCACCAATATGTCATCAGGACCAACTGACTTTCCACTCTTCATCCTCTTCAATGCCGTCCTCACTTCACCCTTACTAATCTTTGCTACTTCCTGGTCCTCAACAGTCACCTCTTGTACTATTTTTCTCTCTCTCATTTTCCTCATTTCATCAGTTCTTCAAAGCACTCTTTCCATCTTCCCAGCACACTTCTGTCACCAGTCAATACATTCCCCACTCTGCCCTTAATCATTCTAACTTGATGCACGTCTTCCCATCTCTATTTCTCTGCTGTGCCAACCTGTATAAATCATTTTGTCCCTCCTTACTGTCCAACGTATCATACAAGTCATCATACGCCCTCTGTTTGGCCTTTGACACCGCTACCTTCTCCTTAAACTGTGTCTTCCTGTACTCCTGTTTACTCTCTTTGGTCCTCTCTATGTCCCACTTTTTCTTAGCTAATCTCTTCCTTTGTACACACTCATGCACTTCCTCATTCCACCACCAAGTCTCCTTATCTACTCTCCTTCCAGAGGACACACCAAGAACTCTCCTACCTGTCTCCCTGATCACATCAGCTGTAGTTGTCCATTCATCAGGAAGCACTTCTTGACCACCCAAAGCCTGTTTTAACTCCTCCTTGAAGACAACATGACACTCTTCCTTTTTCAGCTTCCACCACTTTGTCTTCTGCTCTGCCTTAACCTTCTTGACCTTCCTCACCATCAGCATCATCCTGCAAACCATCATCCTATGCTGTTTGGCAACACTCTCACCCACTACTACTTTGCAGTCACTGACTTCCTTCAAATTACATCATCTACACAAGATGTAGTCTACCTGTGTGTGTGTGTGTGTGGGGGGGGGGGGGGGGGGTGGTGTTCCCAGCTTGTTACTTACAACCATAAAAAAAATTGAGACCTCTTATAATGGGAATATCTATTACAAGTAGTCTCCCCATTTTTTTCCACAACCACATTTCTTCACATGACTGTACACTTTAACACTGTCACTTCATATGTAGTTTTATGTGGGGGGGGGGGAATGTTTAATCAATTAATCAGAAGAATTTTTATTTACCGTATTTTCCGGACTATAAGTTTAACTTTTTTCATACTTTGGCTGAAGGTGCGACTAATACTCCAGAGCGACTTACATGTGAAATTATTACATATAATTCTGTTAATCATCATAACAAACATAATTTCAGATGTTTGTTATTTTTACACTCACAACCACAAGAGGGCATTCTTGGCTTGGGTACCAGTACCTTCTCATCCACCACTGAATGTCCCCAAAAAGAAAATCCTATTCTTCGGATTACAAGCTGCAAGTAGTGAAATATACAGCAAAAAATGGTAATCGAGCAGCAGAAAGAAAGTTTGGAGTGAACGAGAAACTTGTGAGGAACTGGAGAAAAGCGGAGATTACTGCAATGAAGAAAACAAAAAAAAGCTCGTCACGGGATAAAAGCTAGATGGCCACAGCTAGAGGAACTCGTACATGGGTGCTTGAGCAACGTGCCGCAGGGAAAGGCTTGTCGACAGTGCAGTTGCGTCTCCACGTCCAGGTAGTGAAATTATTATTATATAATTCTAACAAGAGGGCAGAAAAGCGGACATTATTGTTACTGCAATGAACAAAAAAAAAGCTATTCGCGAAACAGCTAAAAGCTAATCGCGGGCTAAAAGCTAGATAGCCACAGCTAGAAGAACGAGCTCGCACATGGGGGTTTGAGCAGCATGCTGCAGGGAGAGGCTTGTCAGCAGTGCCGTTGCACCTCCACGTCCAGGTAGTTGTGAAGGAGATGAATATAAATGACTTCGTGTGAGGACTTTCTTGGCGTTACCGCTTCATGCAACGCAACCCCTCTCTATCAGAGTGAGGACCACAACGTCACAAACTGCCAGCAGATTTCCAAAACAAGGTAGACAATTTCCATGAGTTTGTGACTTTTAGTCCAGTGTGACTTCTATATGTTTTTTTCTTCTTTATTTTTGGGCCAATGCGACTTGTGCTCCGGAGCGATGTATGGTCTGGAAAATACGGTATTTATTAATTTTTGCTCCATTTACTGCACGAGTAATCTTACTTGAAACTGGATGATCCTTTCTTGGGAAAGGCACAGATACATTCTTTCTGTATCCTTTAGGTAGAAGGCACACTTATGCAGCTGAGACACGGGGTCATCTGCATCCAACAAGGCCGTCTGTTTATCCACTTTGCGGATGATCTGTGCAAAAATATAGATTCGCAAAAAAACACACACACACGGAAAAATTATATTAGTATAACGATAGACAAGAACCGGAAACTTTTTTTTTTTTGTGAACGAACTCGTGGACAGTTCTGCATAAACATGCCCGGCACTTGACTGTGAGGCACCTGCACCATGGCAGCGCTACAACGTGCATGTGCAGACATTCATGTTCACTTTGAGCTATGTTAACTGCCCAATTTCAAAGGGAGCCTCACACTCAAATTCCTTTTGCTAAACAATTCACAGAAGCACTCAACAACCGTGTTTAAATATCCATTAATGAGAGCGTTTTAAGTACAGAAGCTTTTATGTTCTTTTATACAGCGCAGATAAACAAAATTACTGTTTGTGCTTCTCCTGATGGATTAGAGAGAAAAAAGATTAAAAACACTGGTGTATTCATTAAGTGACTTAAAGCCTCATGAGAAAGACAGACAAGCTGAAAATATGTTCTTGTGAACAGAATATCCATTACCTAGAAACGGCAGTATTGCTAATAAAAGCATCCTACAGTAGCATACAAAGCAAAAAAATAATAAATAAATTAAAAAAAAAAAAATGAAGGAGCACCACCAAACAAAAAACACCCCACACTAATGTGACCTGGATGGACTCGACAGCTAATTTCTTTTTCCAGATGTGCATTAAGTAACAGCAAGAAAATTTTTGCTATGGCTGCTCAATAAGCAAGATGAGCTACTTCTACCTTCTTGATTTTTTTTTACTGGTTCACATGACGTTTGTGAAAACAGATGGCAATATTTCACTTGGTTAAGAGCTGGTGTGAAAGGAAAGTGATGCAGAATCTAAATGTACAGGGTTTATTGTGTCCTGCATTCATTGGTGAAACTTGAATTTTTTTTATTACTGTTTTATTCTGTTCATCTCACACAGGTCACCCCCCCCCCCAAAATAAATAAATAAATAAATTCAGATCAACTATGAGTGCAGGCATTTCTGTTACGTCATCTGATAAACAAATTTTCCAGTCTTAAGATTAATTAGAGTAGACAGACAGAGCAGTGGTGGCCTAGAAGTATAGGGCGCTGGACCGCTGATCCAAAGGTTGGGGGTTCGAGTCCCACTCCCCACAAGATTGTCACTGTCCTCCCAGTGCAGCTAACTGGGTTATCAAAAGCCAGCCATGTCTCTCACTGTCTATGGTGTGAGGTTCATATAAAGGAACTATTGCTGACTTTTGACAAGAGTAGCTGCAAAGCTGTCAGTGTGTTTCAGCCCTGCGATGGCCTGGCGAGCTGCTCAGGGTGTACTCTGCCCTCGCCCGGAGTCGGCTGGGATGGGCGCGACCCTAATTAGGATTAAGCGGTTACAGAAAATGAACTGAACTGACAGACACAAAAACACAGACATTACCAGTCGTGGCAGGGCCATTCCGGTGACAGAGCAGACTAGTTTGACAGTTTGGCCGTAGTGAATGTAACCATCTCGCACAGTGAATTCCTCTCCCTCGGATTCCTCATCATCCACTGTATGTATACACACACACACACATACACACACACACACACACACACACACACACACACACACACACACACACATAGAGAGAAAGAGAGAGAGCAGGAGTTTGTGCATTCCTTAGCAGTTTCCTTATTGCTTTGACTGTGTCAGTTGAATGCTGCTGTTTATGATTGTGTGGGTTTGTGTGAGTGTGTGTGATTGCGCCTGTCTGTATGATAAAGTTCTGTTTATGTGTTGGATAAAGGCTGCATGAAGTGTTCATTTCTGTGCTTGGACTTTAATGTGTGTGTGTTTTGCTCTTGGTAATTAAGGGCATTATGTGCTACTCAGAACACCACACACATTTTGTGCAGTGTTGGGTAGAAACATTCTTCTGCCAAACGGCATTATCCTACAAGGGTCTCAGGAAGGCTGAAGCCTATCCCAGTCGGTTCTAAACAAAGGTAGGGTATACCCTGAACAGCTCAACATTTGAAAGAGAGCAAACTCCGACAAACATTTGCACTCGCTTGCAGGTGCAACCTGAAACAGAGGATTACCCAAATGTGCCTAATGTCTGGAGAACATGTAACAAAGCATGGGGAGTTATTCAGGATGTACCCCATCTTCACCTAAAGTTGGCTGGGTTGAGTTCCAGCTTTCTCCATACGCTATAATAAAGAATAAAGTTTTTTTTAAAAATACTTTTTTACTCAAATAATACTCTTTTAAAAGCCTAATTATGGAACCTTATTCAGGAACAATTTTTGGCACGAGTTCAAATAATTAAATATCAATTTAAAATAGGTATGGACATTGGAAGGCTGGTCACCAATAACATACCAAAGCTCATTTGGACTTGGACTTGACAGGTGAGCTTGACGACAGGTCTGATTGCCAGATTTCTCCATGTAAATAATAAATTATAATGAAATAGAGTTTGTGTTTAGGATACTTAACTTAAAAGACTGAACTATCTAAAGTGTCTTTAATCACTTAACATTTCTTTCTTCTTCTTGCTCACGTTATGCAAAGCAGTTTAAATAACTGATCCATCTTTGTCTCTTTTCTTTTATGAAGTATTTCATTTACATTTTATGTAATACTGTCCACTGACAGCATTTTGAAATGGTCTGTTTTGCTTGAATGCATAGAATTAAGTAATTTTCTACTTGCTTTTCTGGTACTAAAACAAGCCATGGAACATTTAGTTCTCTTTGTTTCTGTACTTTTAACACAGTAAGAATATCCAACACAGTCGAATACACTGGCCAAAAGTAGTTCAAAAATAAGCTGATCATATTACTGTGTGTGTGTGTGTGCGCGCGTGTGTGTTTGTGTGTGTGTGTGTGTGTGTGTGTGAGAGAGAGAGAGAGAGAGAGAGCGAGAGAGAGAGAGAGAGACACAGAGAGAGAGAGAGAGAGACTTACAGAGGTGAATATAGAAGGCTCCCCACTGCTGTGAGCTGGCATGAAAGTTCCCACCCTCCACGTGGAGGTAACGTGTACTGACTGTCTGAGAACGCAGTCTGTTAAACAATGCCACTTT
>CM045745.1:17432781-17620281 GCA_024760905.1 Plotosus lineatus | reverse complement strand
GATTTCATTTTTCAGCACGACCTGGCACCTGCTCACAGTGCCAAAACCACTGGTAAATGGTTCACTGACCATGAACATCACAGGGATGGCATTTTTGCATCGCAGTTGACGTTCAAGATGAACGTCGCGGGTATGTCGTTGTGGAGTCGCAATTGACATTCAAGATGAGCGCCGCGGGGTCGCAATCAACATTCAAGATGAACGTCGCAGGGACGTCATATTTGCGTCGCAATTCAAGATGAACATCACGGGGACGTTGCCGTGGGGCCACAAGAAGATGCTAAAGTCACACAGGAGAGTGCTTCATTTTCGAATTACTGTGCTCAATTGGCCTGTCAACTCTCCTGACCTGAACTCCACAGAGAATCTGTGGGATATTGTGAAGAGAAAGTTGAGAGACACCAGACCCAACACTGTGGATGTTCAAGGCCACTATCGAAGCATCCTGGGCCTCCATAACCCCTCAGCAGTGTCACAGGCTGATTTCCTCCATGCCACGCCGCATTGAAGCAGTCATTTCTGCAAAAGGATTCCCGACCAAGTATTGAGTGCATAACTGAACATAATTATTTTAAGGTTGACCTTTTTGTATCAAAAACACTTTTTTTTATTGGTCGGATGAAATATGCAAATTTTTTTGAGATAGTAATTTTGGGTTTTCATGAGCTGTATGCCAAAATCATCAGTATTAAGACAATAAAAGACCTGAAATATTTCAATTGGTGTACAATGTCTGTCTTCCTTTCGGCTTTTTCCCTTTTACTCGGGAGTCGTCACAGCTAATCATCTGATTCGCACGTTTGGTTTGGCAGAGGTTTTTATGTCGGATGCCCTTCCTGTTACAACCCTTTTTAGCAAGGGACAGAAACACGCGGACGGCTTTGCAGCCTACTCTTTACGAAAGTCTGTAATGGTTCTTTTACATGCCTCACACCATAGACAGTGAGAGACATGGCCCGCCTTTGATAACCCAGTTAGCCGCACTGGGGGGGACAGTGACAATCCTGTGGGGACTCGAACCCCCAACCTTAGGATCAGCGATCCTGCGCCCTATCCACTAGACCGCCACTGCCCCCTTTGGTGTGCAATGAATCTAAAATATATGAAAGTTTAATTTTTATCAGTACATTACAGAAAATAATGAACTTTATCACAATATGCTAATTTTTTGAGAAGGACTAGTGTGTATATATATATATATATATATATATATATATATATACTGTCAGTAATATGTACAGTATTATCAGTATGATAAGCAGCTGAATGTGAATACTGTACAGTGAAAATGCAAGTGTATGATAGTGGATGTTGTTGCTGTATGGAGGTGAACGTACAGTTTAGTGTCTACAGGTAGGAATGATTTCCTGTGTTATCAGTGGAGCATTTCAGTTGTGAACTGGGTGGGAGGTATTGTTCAGTATTGTCTTTATTTTGGACAGCATTCGCCTCTGCAACCCGACAGTCAGAGAGTCCGGTTACATCCCCGCAATGTTACCGGCCTTATGGATCAGTTTGTTCAATCTGCTGGCGTCCGCAACCCTCAGCCGGCTGCCAAAGCATGCAACAGCAGAGAGGACAGCGCTGGCCACAACAGACTCATAAAACAACACATTGTTCACTCACGCGCTCATTTCTCACCCGCTTCACTCTATTATTAAGGTACCAGGGAGGCTGGATGGGCAGTGGTGCGGTATACACTAGGTGAAGGTGGGGTACACCTTAAACAGCAGCCATTCACACTCATATCCACACTTGGGGGCAATTTGAAACACTGAATTAACCTGATGTGCATGTCTTTGAATGGTGGGTGGAAACTGGAGCACCCAAAGATCCATGCAAGCACGAGAAGAACATGAAAATGCCACACAGAATTGCGTAAAGCCGGAAATCGAACCAAGGACACTTACTGTGAGAGACATGCTAACCAGCCATCAATAAATTCAACTGAAAGAAGAGTACATGTACTCAGCACTGTATTATAAGTATTATACTACAGAAATATTCATGAAGTTCTACAAATTAGCCAATAGTGTGGCAGCAATGTATTAATTCATGCAGTCCAGTGCTTTTCTGGTGCTGCTCACATCCATCAGAACAAAAAAGAGGATTATTTTAATGATTTTAACCATCATATTATAGGTTTGTGCTCGATATTGATGGTTGGGCTATGTCTATTTATGACAGTTGATCCACTTGTTGGGGTTTTTTTTTTTTTTGGAACAGTCTCTAGTGTGAACTTCCATAATACATGTGTGTGAACAAGAAGGACCCAAGACGGAGAGTGAGGTTACAGGGAGCAGAGTTAAGGAAGGTGGAGGATTTTAAGTACTTAGGCTCAACAATCCAGAGCAATGGAGAGTGTGGAAAAGAGGTGAAGAAGCGTGTGCAGGCAATTTGGAATGCTTGGAGAAAACTGTCCGGTGTGATGTGTGATAGGAGGGTATCGGGAAGAATGAAAGGAAAAGTGTACAAGATGGTGATGAGGCCAGCGATGTTGTATGGTTTAGAAACAGTGGCACTGAAGAAAATACAGGAGGCAGAGCTGGAGGTAGCAGAGATGAAACTGTTGAGGTTCTCTTTGGGAGCAACGAGGATGGATAGGCTCAAGAATGAGTACATCAGAGGGACAGCGCATGGAAGAGGTTTTGGAAACCAAGTCAGACAGGCTAGATTGAGATGGTTTGGACATGTACAAAGGAGGGCTAGTGAATATATTGGTAGTAGGATGCTGAGGTTGGAACTGCCAGGCAAAAGACCTAGAGGAAGACCAAAGAGAAGATTTATGGATGTGGTGAAGGAGGACATGAAGGTAGTTGGTGTAAGAGAAAAGATGCAGAGTATAGGGTGAGATGGAGGCAGATGATTCGCTGTGGCGACCCCTGGAGGGAGCAGCCGAAAAGAAAAGAAGCATCTGTAGTGTGAACTTAAAATGGTGTGATAAACAAATAATATCCAGTAAAGAGCAGTTCTGTGCAATGAAACATCATGTTGAAGAGCGCGGTCTAGAAAATGGAAAAACATGTTGAACACTGTGTACAACATGTCAAAACTTGAGATAGATGGTCTCCATCAGCTGATAAGTCGATATCACGTTCCGCTCCTGTCAGCCGACAGCATAAAACTAAAGGTGAAGCGGGCACCAAAGATTAGACAGAGGAAAACTGGAAAAATGAAGCAATCCAAAATGTGGCACCTACAGCATAAATCCCTGCACTCAACCTACCTTGTGGGCTGGTGGAGGTGGTGCAGAGGTGTGAGGAATGTTTACCTGGCACACTTTGTCCAATTAATACCAATGAAGCATTGCATGAATGCCACAGCCAATTTGAGCATTGTTGCTGAATATGCACATCCCTTGCAACAGTTTACCAATCTCCTCCAACCAGCATGATGATGGACCAGGTTACAAAGAAAGGACTGATCTCATGAACATCACAGTGAGTTCAGCCAAATTCCATAAATGGAGTTCAGCGATCCGTGTTCAGTGCCCAGGAATTTGTGAGGCAATCGTGTCAACATGGACCACAATCGCAAAGGAATTTTTCCAATACCTCGTGGAATCCATGACAGGAAGAACTAAAGCCGTCTTGACATCAAATTGAAGCCCTACAAACCATTATTATACACAACACAGAGACGATAAGATTGATTTACTCATGTGAAAGCTCACTAACGGACATAACGTAGTGTGGAGAAAATTGAAATAAACATGACAGATACTCACTTAAAGCTTTTCAGATTCTGAAATCTTACAATATCAACAAAATGCCATCTCAGGAAAAAAAATAGAAAACTATAGAATATAGTCCTTGTGTCCTTTAAGGAAAAGTCATTGATTCAAATTCTGAAGAAATTTTTCAAAGAGCAAGTGGAGAAGTGCATCACTGAGCTGACTGACCACTGACATGAAGCAAGTGGCGTCATCACAGTCATGAAAAGAAAAACAAACCAAAAAACCCCACTCAAGTAAAATAAATTTAATTTATCTTATTTTCCCCATGCAGTGCACGTGCGCACATATATCATATGTATTTTTATGGTTTCACCCAAATGAGAATGGGTTTTCCTTTTGGGCCTGGTTCCACTCATGGTTTCTTCCTCGCAACTCCTGAAGGAGTTTTTCCTTGCCATCGTCGCTGCTGGCTTGCTTGTGAAGGATATGTAGGGGTAATGGGAAATGTTTAAATTCCTTTATACTTTGTAAGCCCCCACTTTCACCGTTCTACTGCGCAAAGCTACTGTGCATCAACTGTAAAAAGTGTGATACAAATAAAACTGAATTATATATTTTATAATTTAATTTTATATATATATATATATATATATATATATATATATATATATATATATATATATGGGAAGTGTTGGCCTGGTGGTAAAGGGCACTGGATCGTAGATGCGAAGGTGAGGGGTTCAAGTCCCACTCTCCACAAGGTTGTCACTGTCCCCCCCAGTGCAACTACCTGGGTTATCAAAGGCCAACCGTGTCTTTCACTGTCTATGGTGAGAGTTTCATGTAAAAGAACCATTGCGACTTTCGTAAAGAGTAGCTGCATAGCCGTCAGTGTGTTTCTGTCCCTTGCTAAAGGGTTGGGTCAGAAAGGGCATCCGATGTAAAAACCTATGCCAAATCAAATACAGTGGTACCTCGGTTCTTGAACGCTTTGGAGGTCAAACAAATTGAAATTTGAACAAAATTTGGGAATTTTGTGACTTGGAAGTCGAACAAAATTCGGAAGTTAAACATCGAAAAATGCACGAGAAAAAACAAGACTGAGAGTGAGGAAAAGTGAGCGACTTCCGGAAATCGTTCTCTTTTGACTCTACTCGACCACTGTCTGTGTGTGCATGTGTTTGCTCCTGTTCTACAAAGTACAGTATACCATGTTTTTATGTTTACTTGATTAGATTAGCTAATAAACATGTCTCCAAAGAAAGCTACTGAGAAAAGGTCAGTTGTGCGGAAAACTGTTGCGTTTAAGAAAGAGCTGATAGCTAAGCATGAATCAGTCGTGCGTGTTACTGATCTTGCTAAGGAATATGGCATGGCTAAATCAACGATATGCATGATCCTGAAGAACAAAAAGAGTGTTAAAGCCAGTGATGTGGCGAAAGGCTTGACGGTTATCAAGAAACAAGGACCACAAGTGCTGGAGGAGGTGGAAAAATGACTGATCCTATACATAAACGAGCAGCAGGTAGATAGTGGAGATAGTGTTAGCGAGAGGGAAGTGAAGAGAGGGAAATGTATTGACTGATGACAGAAGTGTGCTGGGAAGATGTAAGGAGTATTTTGAAGAGCTGATGAATGAGGAAAATGAGAGAAAAAAAAAGAGTCGAAGAGGTGACCGGAAGTAGCAAAGATTAGTATGGGTAAAGTGAGTAGGGCATTGAAGAGGCTGAAGAGTGGAAAGGCAGTTGGTCCTGATGACATACCGGTGGAGGTATGGAAGTGTCTAGGCGAAGTAGCAGTAGATTTTCTGACAAGAACATTCAACAAGGTCTTAGAGAGTGAGCAGATGCCGGATGAATGGAGGAAAAATGTGCTAGTGCCCATTTTTAAAAGCAAGGGAGACGTGCATAGTTGTGGCAACTACAGAGGGATAAAGTTGACGAGCCATACGATGAAGTTATGGGAAAGAATAGTGGAAGCTAGACTAAGGGCAGAGGTCAGCATTTGTGAACAACAGTTTGGTTTCATGCCAAGAAAGAGCACCACAGATGCAGTGTTTGCTTTGAGGATGTTAAGGCAAGAGGGAGCTGCATTGTGCCTTTGTGGATCTGGAGAAATCAAATGACAGGGTGCTTAGAGAAGAACTGTGGTATTGCATGAGGAAGTCTGGACTGGCAGAGAAGTATGCTAGAGTGGTGCAGGACATGTATGAGAGATGTAAGACAGTGGTGAGGTGTACTGTCGGTGTGATAGAAGAGTTCAAGGTGGAGGTAGGACTGCATCAAGGGTCAGCTCTGAGCCCCTTCTTGTTTGCTATGGTGATGGACAGGCTGACAGACGAGGTTAGACAAGATTCCCCATGGACCATGATGTTTGCAGATGACACTGTGATCTGTAGTGAGAGCAGAGAACAAGTGCAGGAAAATCTAGAGAGGTGGAGGTATGCCCTAGAAAGGAGAGAAGTGAAGGTTAGCCTCAGTAAAACAAAATACATGTGTGTGAACGAGATGGACCCAAGAGGAACGGTGAGGTTACAGGGAGCAGATAAGGAAGGTGGGGGATTTTAAGTACTTAGGCTCAACAATCCAGAGCAATGGAGAGTATGGAAAAGAGGTGAAGAAGCATGTGCAGGCAGGTTGGAATGGTTGGAGAAAAGTGTCCGGTGTGATGTGTGATAGGAAGGTATCGGCAAGAATGAAAAGAAAAGTGTACAAGACTGTGTTGAGGCCAGCGATGTTGTATGATTTAGAAACAGTGGCCCTGGGGAAAGGACAGGAGGCAGAGCTGGAGGTAGCAGTGATGAAAATGTTGAGGTTCTCTTTGGGAGTAACGAGGATGGATAGGATCAGGAATGAGCACGTCAGAGGGACAGCACATATAAGATGTTTTGGAGATAAAGTTAGAGAGGCTAGATTAAGATGGTTTGGACATCAGAGGAGGGATAGTGAATATATTGGTAGTAGGATGCTGAGGTTGGAACTGCCAGGCAGAAGACCCAGAGGAAAACCAAAGAGAAGATTTATGGATGTGGTGAAGGAGGACATGAAGGAAGTTGGAGTAAGAGTAGAAGGATGAGATGGAGGAAGATCATTTGCTGTGGTGACCCCTGAAGGGAACAGCTAAAAGGAAAAGAAGAGTGTTAGCGAGGATGTGATCTGCTGCAAAGCTTGTGAAATCAATGATGATTTGGTGAAAAAAGACCCTAGCTCGAATCCTGAAGGGTTCCACTTTAAAGCAAGTCGAAGCTGGTTCGAAAATAAACAGAAAACAAACAAACAAAAAAGACAAAAAATAAATTAATCTATTAAGAATTTTGTGTGTTTGTCCTGTTGTTTCACATTAAATATACTATTTGATATATAAACAAAATTATGAAATAAGATTATGTTGAAAAAAGGTCGTTTTCTAAAGTCTTGGAACGGATTAAAACTGTTTACATTATTTGTAATGGGAAAAGCAGATTTGGAATTCGAACAAATCAGAATTTGAACAGCCTTCTGGAACGGATTAAGTTCAAGAACCAAGGTACCACTGTATGCGAATCAGATCATTCGCTGTGGTGACCCCTGAAAAAGAGAAAAAAACCGAATGGAAAAGAAGAAAATATATATACTGTATCCGACATGATAAGCGCCCAGGGGTTTTAAAAATTGGAGTGGGTGGGCAAATTATTAAAATGTTACCTGCGGAGTGGAACGGTAAGTGTTTATTAACATCGAGGTGGAAAACATGAATAATAACAGAACAACAAAATAGTTTTACTGGTATTTGTGTTATTCATTTTGCGGTACTTACATGAAATCTGAAAATAAACAGAAACCTGCATTAATAAAAAAAAGACCCCTTACTTTTCTCTCCTGGTGCTGTTCCTTTAAACATTTTCTTGGAAGTAAAATCGAGCCAATCAACACAAATGTCAACTTTAGCACATGACACGGTGAACCAATCAACAAAAACATAAACAAAAGCATATGGGTCTTTAAAATTTATGAAGTTAGTGAGCAGGAGAATCAGGTGAAAAATCCTCATCATCACTTTCGGATAGGTCCATATCTGGCTCATCGCTCCATTCATACAGAGCATCCGATAGTTTTGCTGTATCAGTTTCTAATGGTTCATCAGTTGTTGGACATTTACCAAGAGAACACAGCAAAATATTTTGCTGTTTTTTTAAAGCACGGCGGAACAATCAAATGTGTTGTTACAGATGAACATTATAAACATTCCTCAGTGGCAGGGGGTCTTGAAATACTGTGTAAACTCACTTTTGAACGCCTCATTTTACGGTTCCAGAGACTGATAGAATAAAATTGGTTTGATCTACGAGTTTGCTCCCAGTACACATGGGCGTTATTAGACATAACATCAAAACCTTGTGTGGGGGAGGGGGGGTTCTTAGTACCTCGGATACGATATATATATACACACTCCCCAGTTTACGAATGAGTTCGGTTCCAGATGGCCGTTTGTTAAATGAATTTGTTTGTAAGTTGCAGGGCATTCTTTAGAGGGGAACGTACGTTTAAACCTTGTATAAGTAACCTATACGAGTTTGTACTGTATACAATCTCTCTCTTTTCTTTCTCTCTCTCTCTCTCACACACACACACACACACACACACACACACACACACACACACACACACACACACACACACGACACTACAACTGAGCAATTGAACTGATCAGCTTCCGGTTGCCCTTGGAAGAAGCACCGAAGAACTATCATCGAACTTCAACATGAAGATTATCTGATTTATTTAGTTATTCACCCGAAGTGTGGGTAATGCTTCCTAGATAATTCTGTTTGCTTGGTGGACTATTTGTGAATCATTTCCCAACATGATTCATGGCTTGTGTCTCACTCAGCCCCACATTGACCCGACTCAACTCAACCTGCTGCCCACACACCTGAAGCTTTAAAGTCTTTATGGTGTTAAATCATGACCATCACAAATCATTGTTAATGATATCATTCCTCCCGTGACATCGCAGTAAACATCATCCTGCACATCAAAACCACTCAGCATTGCCAAGGCACATCATTTAACCCACCGGTCCCCGGTCCTGGATAATTAAGTTCTCTGTGTAGGATCTGGAGGTGTGCAGCGGCCGCGCGTGTGCTTCAGGCTGCGCGTCGCTGGAACAGTGCAAGACATGCTGACCTCTGAGAGCAGCGCGCGCACATTACCGGCTCACAGGTGGAAAGTTCATACTAGTGGGGGACATGAAATTAAACACTTGGAAAACTTTTAACCACTCACTCTCTCTCTCTCTCTCTCTCTCTCTCTCTCTCTCCATAATCATCACATTATCAATATCATTATGTCCCGTGTTTAAACTTCTGGTTGCTTTCAAGTACAGCACAGAGGATCTGATCAGATTTACAGAGAGTTTCAGTCTTATCCAGTTCATTATAATACTGGAGTCAATTTGTTTATTCTTTGAAACTTTTAGCAGGAGTTCAGAAATGTATTGGTTCTGTTTCTCTTCCCGGACCTTGGTGTAAAGCACGTCTCAGAGCCTAGTATTAAGTGCACCTCAGGATAATGTTTAATCATATTTCATACTTATACAGTTGGCCCCCAACTTACGAAGAACCCTGTGTATGAAATCCCCGGTTTAGGAAAAACATTTTTCTGGGTTTCCGTCCCCAAGATACAAGACAACCCCATCTTACGAAAAGAAATTCAAATTTCAAACACGCCAATCAAAATTTCACACGGCGCGTGAGTTGCTCTCTCATTGGCTGTCTCTCAACATCCCGCTCCACTGGCCTCCCAGATAGAGACAGAAGGAAGCTTCACTCTTTAGTTTAAGTTGTTTAATTCAGTAAATGTTTAATAAATGTGGGCACATTTGAGCTCATCTGGAATTCTGATCCCTCAAGGAATCAAATTAAAGTTGAGTTTGTCAAGCAGGGAATGCGCTTTGAATTCGCGTCTTGTGGGCGTGGCCCGCAGTGCATGCGAGAGAGAGAGAGAGAGAGAGAGAAAGAGCGAGAGAGAGACAGAATAACTCTTTAGTTTTTAAAGTTGTTTAATTCAGTAAATGTTGGCGCATTTGAGCTCATCTGGAATTCCGATCCCTCAAGGAATCAAATTAAAGTTGAGTTTGTCAAGTAGGGAATGCGCTTTGAATTCACGTCTTGTGGGCGTGGCCCACAGCGCGCGAGCCCGCAAGAGAGAGCGAGAGAGAGAGAGAGAGAGAGAGAGAGGTGTGTGTGTGTGTGTGTGTGTTAATAAAAATGTTCAATAATGGTTTAATTAATAAATATGTTAATAAAATGGTTTATTATGTTAATAAAATGTTTAAATGGTTTAATAAATAATTTTCTTTTACTTTTAACACATATTCCATACAAAATTTGTGTAGTTTTATCATTTTTAAAGAGTTTATGGGGTTTTTCCAGTCCAAAGACTGGAGTCTTGGAACGAATTAGGCGTTTAGAATGTAAGATGCTACCCCTACTTACGAAACACCCGCTATGCTACAAAGGCTATGGAATGGATTAATTTCGTAAATTGGGGGCCGACAGTACTTATCTTTCTATAGATTTTATTCCATTTCTATTATGACTTGTCCTTCAATTTCACTCTCGCCCTCGGACTGGATGTGCGCATCTCCGGATACTCGTAAAATGAATGTGGGGGAGCATCTTTGTGTGTGTGTGTGTGTGTATGGATGTGTGTATATACACACACACACACACACACACACACACACACACAAGGATCCCTCACATTCCACGGTAAATGAGGACCGAGACCCCCCATAACTACCGATTTTCGTGAAGTAGGATCGACCCCCTGACTGACGTATACGTACAAGTGTATATAATATCAATAAATACATATTCAACGCTATAAATGCTTACAATAACAACTAAACATTCAAAAATAATGCATAAGATGTAAGCAAAATATAAATACACACATACAGACGAGTACTCGCATTCAGATGCGTACCTCACATAAAGTAATTTTGTTGGGTTGTTTTCTGGTTTTTGTTTGTTTGTTTAGGGGGGGTTGTTGCATAATTGGCCTTGTTTTGCGGCATTTTCCTTTACTTTTTCCCGATTTTTCGATGAATATTTTTGAAAAACCCGCAATGCAGTGAAGACACAGAAACTGAAGCACAAAGTAGGGAGGGATCACTGTATGTGTGTGTATATGTATATACTGTATAGAAGTTCTGAATAGCTGCTCTCTGCTGTCTCAAGGCCACCCAAGACTTATTAAGGGTTAAGCCTAAGATTCGTGACCTATAGAAGAACTGCCTAAAAAAAATCCAGGTTATCACGGTTACAATGAGAGCATCAGTGCTGCGAGTGAATGCAAATAGAATTCTTTAAACATATGATCTCTTTGTAATTTGTTTGATATTTAGTTATCTGCAAGCTCAGCTAAATTACAATGTTATACCCCTATATGTGTATTTACTTGACACCACCTAATATCCCAGTTGGCCTCAGTCAGCCCATGGGGTATTTATATATTTATAAGTATACCAATTTTGTAAAAGAAAATTATTTATTAAACCATTAAAATGAATAAGGCATGCAGGGAAAACGTATGTACACACGCACGTAAACACACAACTTACTTCTGCTTCAATATCGTACTGATGGTAGACGGGTTTCGGCCATATTCCTTTGCAATATCACTCAACCGCATCCCACTTTCATATTTTTTTATTATCTTCTGTTTTACTTCTATTGATAACAGAGTTAGGATCTTTTCACTCCACCGGGAATCTCTTTCTTGGGGCTCATGATGAATAACGAAGAATAAAGTTGCAATGAGCACATTCAAAAAAACTCACGAAACAATAGTTCTTTAACTCTGTTCTTTACGCGTGTTTCAACTTCCAAGACTGCAGCTCCCTTCTAGCCAATGGGAGGCCAGCGGGGTGTTGGGAGATAGCCAATGGGAGAGCAACTCTATTGCACGCATTGTTTGAATTTTTGAGATTTCGCTTTTCGTATCTAGAATTTTCTTTCGTATTCAGAGACAAAAATTTTACGTAAAGGCGTTTCGTAATTTGGATTTTTTTGTTAGTTGGGTCTTTCGTAAGGTGAAGTATGACAGTAATACTATCATTCTAAATGGGTTTTAAAGCATGTTGGATGTGTATAAAACTCACTTACCACTGTCATGATTTTAAAAAATGTAACAATTAACTTGAGATATCTTTTTGTTTACTTTTATAACTATGTTCCCATGTAGAATATACTAAAACAACCATTCATGGTGGAGGACACTGAATAGTCCCCGTGACTGAACGTCAAGGGGACTATTCAACAAAATCTACATTGGCTTCGGTGTGAAAAAAAAAATTCATTAGCACAATTTTCCTATTGAAAGACTCTGTGACTAAAAATCCTTGTAAGTATACACAACTAAGATACCTAACAGAAACCCTAAACAAGGTAAAGTGGTATTCTGTGATTAAAACTCAGAGTGTGTACAATTGCACATCCTGTCACATGACTAGAAGCCAATTGTGTACATACACATGCAATTTTGCACTCAGCACAGAGTTACAAAAAATGATTTTCGCATTACTGGTCAAAAAGAAAGGGAGGGCACTGCTGCGTCTATGCACAAATCGAAATAATCCCCCACACATCTTTAGTCAATACAAAACTGCCTTTATACAAAAAATGAAAGACGAGACAAACAAAATCATCAATGAGTCATAACTATGTCTGGGTGAAGACATGAGATTATTCATATCGATTGTGATGGGTTTTTTTTTGTCAAAAAAGAATTTGCTAATCTACCACTGCTGTGGATGTTCCTCCTAAAATATACTAGTGTCTGCTTTCACATCCTACTCATGCCTAACATGCCTTACGAAGCTGATTGTATTGTATTCAAAACCTGAGTGCAAAAGTTTCATATGTTGTGAAGACAAACGGCATTTAAAGGGAGAAACATGGAAAATAATGTGATAAGCCACAAGTAAACTTGAACTTGTCTGATCTATTTCCAAGATTCCTATGTACACGAACCAATCCAGTCACATGAGGGGTTCAAAAGTTTAAATGGAGGCTGCTTCTTCTTCTTTTCCTTTTGGCTGTTCCCTTCAGGGGTCACAACAGCGAATCATCTGCCTCCATCTCACCCTATCCTCTGCATCTTCTTCTCTTACACCAACTGCCTTCATGTCCTCCTTCACCACGTCCACGAATCGTCTCTTTGGTCTTCCTCTAGGCATTCTGCCTGGTAGTTCCAACGTCAGCATCTTACTACCAATATACTCACTATCCCTCCTCTGTACATGTCCAAACCATCTCAATCTAGCCTCTCTGACTTTGTCTCCAAAACGTCTTACATGTGCTATCCCTCTGATGTACTCATTCCTGAATCTATCCTTCCTCGTTACTCCCAAAGAGAACCTCAACATTTTCATCTCTGCTACCTCCAGCTCTGCCTCCTGTCTTTTCCCCAGGGCCACTGTTTCTAAACCATACAACATTGCTGGCCTCAACACAGTCTTGTACCCTTGTACCTTCCTATCACACCGGACACTTTTCTCCAACCATTCCAACCTGCCTGCACATGCTTCTTCACCTCTTTTCCATACTCTCCATTGCTCTGGATTGTTGAGCCTAAGTATTTAAAATCCTCCACCTTCTTTATCTCTGCTCCCTGTAACCTCACCGTTCCTCTTGGGTCCTTCTCATTCATACACATGTATTCTGTCTTACTGAGGCTAACCTTCATTCCCCTCCTTTCCAGGGCATACCTCCACCTCTCTAGATTTTCCTGCACTTGTTCTCGGCTCTCACTATAGATCACAATTTCATCTGCAAACATTATAGTCCATGGGGAATCTTGTCTAACCTCGTCTGTCAGCCTGTCCATCACCATAGCAAACAAGAAGGGGCTCAGAGCTGACCCTTGATGCAGTCCAACCTCCACCTTGAACTCTTCTGTCACACCGACAGCACACCTCACCACTGTCTTACATCTCTCATACATGTCCTGCACCAGACTTCTGTCCTTCATGTCCTGCTCCTGACTTCCTCATGCAATACCACAGTTTCTCTTTTGGCACCCTGTCATATGCTTTCTCCAGATCCACAAAGGCACAATGCCTCTCCTTCTGACCTTCTCTAGTAACATCATCAAGGCAAGCACTGCATCTGTGGTGCTCTTTCTTGGCATGAAACCAAACTGTTGTTCACAAATGGTGACCTCTGCCATTAGTCTAACTTCCATTATTCTTTCCCATAACTTCATCGTATGGCTCATCAACTTTATCCCTATGTAGTTGCCACAACTCTGCACGTCGCCCTTGTTCTTAAGAATGGTCACCACCACACTTCTCCTCCATTCCTCTGGCATCCTCTCTCTCTCTAAGACCTTGTTGAATGTTCTTGTCAGAAAATCTACTGCTACCTCGCCTAGACACTTCCATACCTCCATCGGTATGTCATCAAGACCAACTGCCTTTCCATTCTTCGTCCTCTTCAAAGCCCTCCTCACTTCACCCTTACTAATCTTTGCTACTTCCTGGTCCTCAACAGTCACCTCTTCCACTCTTTTTCTCTCTCATTTTGCTTATTCATCAGCTCTTCAAAGTACTTTTCCCAGCACACTTCTGTCATCAGTCAATACATTTCCCGCTCTGTCCTTAATCACTCTAACTTGCTGTACGTCCTTCCTATCTCTATTTCTCTGCTGTGCCAACCTGTATAAATAATTTTCTCCCTCTTAACTTTCCAACTGAGCATACAAGTCATCATACGCCCTCTGTTTGGCCTTTGACACTGCTACCTTCACCTTACGCTGTGTCTCCCTGTACTCTTGTTTACTCTCTTCAGTCCTCTCTCTGTCCTACTTCTTCTTAGCTAACCTCTTCCTTTGTACACACCCCTACACATTCTCATTCCACCACCAAGTCTCCTTGTCTACTCTCCTTCCAGAGGACTCACCAAGAACTCACCAGTCATCTGGAACCACTTCCTGACCACCTAAAGCCTGTTTCAACTCCTCCTTGAAGACAACACAACACTCTTCCTTTTTCAGTTTCCACCACTTTGTCTTCTGCTCTGCCTTTGCCTTCTTCACCTTCCTCACCATCAGCGTCATCCTGCACACCACCATCCTATGCTGTTTGGCAACACTCTCACCCGCTACTACTTTGCAGTCACTGACTTCCTTCAAATTACATCGCCTACACAAGATGAGGCTGAAGCTCAATAATAAAAATTGTATTAAAATCCATACACACTTTCACTAAGCATTCTGTGAGATCCCCTGTCATGGTCAATGCCTTGGCATAGAACTGAGTTAATGGATAACATTTCACAGCAGATTTAAGAGTTAGCTCTGTCTCCTCTCAGCTGTTTTCGGTCTGGCAGCAAATTCTGGATTAACAGTCGGGCACTTCTGGTGCGATCGTGAGGGAAGAACTTTCCCAATCCAAGAAGAGGGCCAAGATCTAACCATGACAGGTGCTCCCCAGACACAGACTCTTCTTTGCTAAGACCAGTCTGTCCACACCTTTCTGCTCCTCTCCTCAATACCAGCTTTACTTTTTCTCTGAGTCACTGAAGACAAAAGGAAAATCTCTGTTTTTTCCAATGCTTTCTATGGAATATATATATATATATATATATATATATATATATATATATATATATATATATGAGAGAGAGAGAGAGAGAGAGAGAGAGAGAGAGAAAGAGAGAGAGAATCTGGGCTGGAATTCTGTCACACCTCTCATTGGCTGAAGCAATCACAGGTGTGTATTACCTTTTTTCATTGCCATAGGATTTCTGTGCAACTTTAGCATGGAGGATCAGAACAGTCTGGTCTCCTCGCTCCTTCAGGTAGTTTCTCATCGCTTCTCTGGAAGGACAGGGAGAGAAAAACAGTAGGTATAACTGAATATAAGAACAAAAGACAGATAACAGTGGTGTTGTCCAAAGCTGTTGTGCCCTTAATGCTTGCTAGCTCATAAAATCCAAATTATTTGTTTGTAGTCCTGGTATAGCATCAATCAAATTTTTTGGGCAACAAACACTGTGTCCGTTCATCTGTGTACAAATGAGAACCCTGTGGCCCAGTTATTTTTTTGGTGCTCAGCTTTTGGGCAGTGACTTAACTCTTTATATGATGCATTATCAGCGGAAATTCCAGCTGGTGTTACATTCTAAGGTATTTTGAGACATTTCAGCATATTGTGTTTCAACAAGTTACATCTAGTGTGTGCTGCTAAAACACATCCATGACAAATGGTGTAATTATTTCATTATACAATAAAGAAACATGAGGTTGCTTTCAAATAAACCATAGCAATCAAATTATTGCTTAAAAAAACCCTTTTGGTTCAATTACCGGCATTCATGTGCACGGCCTCATATAAGACGTGTCGTGTTCCTTCTGTTGTTCTGGGCCGATGTGTATATACTGTATTTAAAGAGAAAGCCTACAGAAAGGTCGCATGTGCTTTATAGCACAAACCTCAAGAGCTTGACTGGAAACACAAGCCCAACTTTGATTAGCCAATTCTCTGGTGAGCACAAATATGTGTTGCTTGCTGAGAGCAACCGAGCAGCATGGCCAAAAACCTCAACCTCCACAGCTGGGGGGGTCTTTATGAAATAGGGGAAAATATGTGTGTGCGTGTTTTTTTGTTTTTTTGAGAGGGGGTAATGAAGAGGGCAAAAGGACAAACGAAAGTTCCTCTGCTAGTGTGTGCACGCATAGAGCAGGGCTATAAACACAAAGAAGGAATGACTGGAAAGAAAAGAAGAACATCAAATCTCATAACTGAGGAATTCTGATTTCAAACTAGTTTAGCAAACTAAAAAACAGTCCTGTACAGGCGCACTTCTCATCACTCAATGTGGAGCCTCTGGAACTATGCACAACACATTATGCAATAACATACATATCTCTGTTTCAAATGGAAACAAAAGAATATTTGAACACAAAGGAAATGATTCATGTTCTTTTCATGATGCGCATCATGTAAAATATACTAAACTATGCACGCCCAAAAAAGTGCCGTTTGCACAGATGTCAGTGACACCTGACACGCTGGAGTGCCCAAAGACACACAGGCAGAGTGATGGTGGAAAAAAGTGGGGGCAGGTCACACGCACGCACGCACGCACACACACACACACACACACACACACACACACACACACACACACACACACACACAGAGGCACGCACGCACATATACACGTACACACACACACACCGTTAACCCTGGGCATACAAACGTCCTCCACACACTCAAATTCGACACTTCTTTGTTATGGAAAGCATGGGGGCCCCTGAGACATGAAAGAGAGAGAGAGGGGGGAGGAAGGGAAGAAGCGGTGAGATGGAGGATCACATCACATCACAACAGTAACCCTTACTGGACCAGCCTGAGGAAACAACCAACCAAGCACAAAAAATAAAAAGAAAACCCTACCCTAACTGGCTTACCCACTTCATTTCAACACACTGCAGACTGATGAGCTCATCTCCAACCCATCACCTGTCTTACCAACGCTCTCAGACAAAATAATCTCCCATTTCAAACAGTCTTGAAGTTCGACGTAGCAGAACGCCACACAGCTCCGAAATATAAACTGCGCTATCTATGGAACACTATTCTCATTACCTTAAATGAGACGTAACTTGAATTCTAACGGAGCAAATCTTGAGCCCTGAGGAGCACCACCCTTTGCCTGGTGGGAGGAACGGATCTTGAAGGTTTGTGAAGTTAAACGATGTCATCATCCTCCTGTAGCCGGTGTCATGTGATATCTCTGATACATTGTATGACCTGTCCTGGGTGCATGACTGGTGCGTGGGTGAGAGAGGATGAAAAAGAGGCTGCTGAAATCTTTCGTATCGAAAAACAGTCACTTTAATGTGCTGAATGGTCCATTGTGTATTTTCTGGCAGCCTGGGCAACAGAGTAAAATAAACTAAGCAAAATGCATATAAAACCTGCAGTTTTCACATGTACACCTGCATGTTAGTACAGATCACTCAGAGTCCGCAGAGGTCAAACGGTGAGGAATGTGCCATGTAGAGGAGACAGTGCTGAAGGTCCAGTACACTAAAGTCTTGATATTTGACTTGCTTGTATTTTGAGGAGCAGCAGATCACACGAAGACGCATGTACACTCTGCTGAACGGGCTCGAGACAATGTAGTACGAGTGCATTGTGGGTAAATGCAAACAATCACATTTCTGCAGTATGTTAGATATACATTCGGTAGAGCAGTGGTGGCCTGGTGGTAAAGGGCGCTGGATCGCTGATCCTAAGATTGGGGGTTCGAGTCCCACTCTCCACAAGATTGTCACTGTCCCCACCAGTGCGGCTAACTGGGTTATCAAAGGCCAGCCATGTCTCTCACTGTCTATGGTCAGAGGTTCATGTAAAAGAACCATTGCTGACTTTCGTAAAGAATAGGCTGCATAATCGTCAGTGTGTTTCTGTCCCTTGCTAAAGGGTTGTTTCAAGAAGGGCAGCCGACGTAAAAACCTATGCCAAATCAAACGTGCGAATCAGATGATTCGCTGTGGCGACTCCTGAAAAAAAGGGGGTGGGGTGGGCCAAAAGGAAAAGAAGAAGACATTACATATACATTCAGTATTTGCAAAATTAAACTGCAGGTAACTGATACCTCAATAAACAAATTATATATTTATAAAACAAAGTATATATTTATTTTGAGATTGAACGCAGGAACCTAGCGACAATAAACACGCAAGAACATCACTTGGAGAATGAGGTCATGGGTGCTACAATTAAAATGAAACGAACAACAACGACGACACATCTGGCAGACACAGACCCGAAAAGCTGATGATGAGCGACTCTGATCCCTACACTGCACAATGATCAACAAAATCTTGTATATATTCTATAATTACATAACAAACTTGATCCAACGATGGACCTACGACAAATGATAGCTGTGCTTACATCATCAAATCAGCACACTCATGTAAAACAGGAGCAAATGTTACACCAGTCGAGAAAACCCTTTCTAAACACCGTTATTGCTTTTTGTCCTCTTTTTCTCAGCCATAGACGGCTCCAAATTATTCTTCGTCAATGTTTGAAGTGAACTTAAAGGTAATAAGAATGTTATTTTTGTCCGATAGCATGTCTTGTTCATTAGCTTTCAACTGAATGACACTCAGACTTTAACATAAGTAGAGTAGCAATCATACAAAGACTTAAATGTTTTTAATTGCTAATTATGATGTATTTAATAAAAGCACTTACACAGAAGTATGTGGAGACCTGACAATATATGTTCTGTCTGTGAAACAGCAAGCCCCGCTTTAAAATAACAGCACATAAACTCATCCTAACTCAGGAGAGGTGATTTATGTGTCTTTTTTATTCAGTTTAACAAAAAGAAGACCAATCACACACCTAATCAATCCTTCCAATAACAAAGAACTTACACTCAAATTACGCGCTATTACGGGTATTTACAGTGACATGCACCCCTGCACTTCTATAATAAACTGTATGGACAAATGAATCGATCAGCCGGTAGAGTAACTCTTGGGTTCCCGATGGTGTACACAGAGGTTTTTATTCTCACAGAGTGTATTTGACGTATAAAAATCACCCACAAGAGAAATGTGAACTTTTCTTCTGTTTCTAGTAATACCAGTCACACAAACCAAAGCTTGGATTAATTCATAATCATATCAGTGGCTTAGGTTGCTCTTTATAGTGCACTGATTTTGCCCAGCTTCATAATTGTTACTCCATATGGTCACAAATCATGCCAAACCATGCTGCATGCAAGACTCCGAATCACTGGGCAGTTATGGTGGTGTGCAAATGGATGCCTAGAGCACCAAAAGACTCCACGCTTATGTGGTCATTATGAATCCTGTATCCTCTCATTAATCTCCCCATTAATTAAAGCTTTTGCACAATGCCACGTGGACTACTGCGAGCGGTGTATCACTCCTTTGGGTTTAGTTCTGTGGCTCTGCCCCGTGCATATGCACACACTACTTGCACGCAAAGGGAAAGCCGCGGCAGCACGTGACTTTTTGTACTGTAGACAAAAACCACATGCACTGGGCTTAACTAAGTTCACCCGAAATGGAATAGGGACACAAGCCAGCCTGCACCCACATACAAGGAACCTTCTGTTTCTGGAAGCAACGTTTTCCATTTCTCCCTGTTCAAGAATAATCATTTAGAAGAATGTAAAGTAAATAAATAAATAAATAAATGCAACAAAAACACAGAAATGCAGATGCACATTTGAATAAAGTGGTAACAGGGTCCTCAGTGAGTCATAAATTTCCAGAGATGATGTGACAGACACGGGCACTTGAACAGGAAGAGTCTGACACAGAAACCCCAAACACACAAAAACACTTGTACTTATTTTAGTAGGGGAAAAACATTCAATATTATCATCGCCCAAAATGGAGAATTAAAACAAAAGACACATCATGACTGATTCATAACCAAAATACCAGCTTGCCTGCAAAAACTCAGAACTCATACAGAGTCAAAACACACCTTTCTATAAATCACAATAGACAACATATCTGTAGAAAGTGTAAACTGCTTTGTATATTATTATTACTTGCTTGCTTGCTGAGAGCCTTTGTTTATGAGCCATCACATCATATTTCGCATTACAGTGCACAGGACAGTATTGAACTAGGAGAAAGAAAAAAGTTGGAACCCAATAAAAGAAGCAGTTGTTAGAAATAAGCCTGCAAAAAAATAAAAAATAAATTGACTCTGTTTGCTTACAAGCAGCCACATTTCACCCTGTTCGCTTTGAACTGGTACCACCACCTTTCTAAATTCTGACCACGCCCATTCTTAATCTGTTCCAGTTATCTGGATAAACCAATAGTAATGTAATTACTATACCCAATCGAATTAATTGGTCGGTTTTATATGAATTTCATTGTAGGTTTTTTTTTCAGAAGTGTAGATTTTTCGCATCTGCAAAAATGTGTTTATTTTTTGTACATCAACATTTTCGTGGTTTTTGGGACTAGAAATCTGCATAAACAGAAAAAGTCACTGTGTGAATCCTTCTGTGAATACATTTAATATATAAACAGTATTTAATATTTAATATAGTGTTATATTTAATATATAGTGGTTGCTAGGGACTTTAGAAGTTCTTTCATTCATAATTTCCATCTTCATCCATTTTGAAATGCCCTCAATTTCCTGCACAATATTTGCTGCATCCCAGCAATCAGACACACCCTGAATAATTATGGAACAAAATTGGAGCTGACGGAGTTGATAATTTGGAGATATGTGTAACTGGGGAGTTATGTGCAGTTTTGAAAAAAAAAATTGACAGTTTTAAAAATTGTCCTTTCACAAGTGTAAAAAAAACTATAATCTGTAAATTCTAAATTCCCATGCTTGAGAACCTGTGCCCCCCCCCCCCTCCCCGAAGCGGTTTGTCACAAGTATGCTAATTACTATGTGTGATGTATCCCAAATACATATATTCATAACAAATGCTCATTTAAATATTCAAACCGAATTGGTCAATCACAACATTCAGCAATCTAAGCTAAATACACCTAACGTCACCAATTCAGGTCATGGGAGACGAAATTTATTTCATGATATGACCAGCTCCCTTATATACTACCTTCTTCTTCTTTTACTTTCGACTTTTTTCCCTTTCTCAGGAGTTGCCACAGCAAATCATCTGATTCGCACATTTGATTTGGCATAGGTTTTTACGTCGGATGCCTTTCCTGTCACAACCCTTTAACAAGGGACAGAAAAACGTATGCCTCTCACCATAGACAGTGAGAGACATGGCCCGCCTTTGATAACCCAGTTAGCTGCACTGGGGCCCTTATATACTACCTATTTTGTAATAATGACTCGAGCAAAAGTAAAAGAAAGTGTGATTCAATCCTCAAGAGTTTATGAGTTTGAGCACAAGTTGACACACACAACAGTCCATAACTGGAAGCCCCTGAGAGTTAATTGGCAAAGTTCTCAGAAATGTAGTGACGACATATGCTGGCTTGCCTGTCACTTAATAAGATATCAACTACACAATTAAAATAATTACACAGATTTTCTTTATGCGAAGTGTTAATTAACAACAAGTTAATTAACAACGGGCCATGGAATAAAAGCAGCTGGCGTTACGGTGCTAGTCTCATTTCAATGATAAAAACTCTGATCTATTACATTGAGTAATCAGTGAGCTGCGATACAAGAGAAAGATAATACAGAGGAGATATGCTTTAGTGGAACTCACCGACAGCAATGGGTTTAAACACACAACCTCCCTACCCTATGACTACTGTCTATTTAAAGGAAGACGTGGCACTAATTCATTACTAATTCATCTTTCCCATCTGCTTCAAGCATAATATTTGTGAACACTGATTGAAATGAAGCATAAAAAATTAGCTGGGTTGAAATTCAAGGGAAATAGTAGCAATGTGAGATTCCAGGGGGAAAAAAAACGAGAAAAAAATAAAATAAACTGCATGCCTCTGTGCTGGTTATTCAATGTAAATTCTTTAGCCCCCATGGTTTCAGCGCAGGTAATGACATAACAGTTCACGTTTAATTTTATATAATGCGTCTGTCACACAACTTATCCAGAGTGACTTATTAATCGCAGTTATACAATTGAGCACTTAACGTTAAGGGCCTTGTTCAAGGGCCACACTGTTTCAGCTTCGTGATACTGAGGTTTGAACTCTCCAACTAGTCATCTATTAGTGAACAGCCACGTCTACAGTCTTCGGTGTTAGTCATGTGGCGTCCAGTGTCTGCTTCCAGTTTTCCCCTTCAGTTCCATGGTGCACGATGGGCTCAGTTACTGTAAATGACAAATCCAATGGACGGTTTCATCTGTTTAGCAAAATCCAGCAAACCATGTGTTTGGTGTGCAAACGTAACAGCTATTTCCACGCCAAGAAAAAAAAAAAAAAAAAAAAAAGTACACAGATATGCAAAATTGAGACAGCATTTATCTCCAATTAAACCTTGAATCACACAGAATCCCTATAGGAAAGCAATCAGGACAAAGTGTGCACTCTGCGTCAGATGCCCTTCAGCCAAAGGGAACTTACTGGGAAGTAATTATGTAGGAGAAGCAGTGTGCACTCTGCCTTTTCAGGCATGTATTTTAATGTTAGTCACACTTTAAGTCAGCTGGCTGAGTGTTCAGCGTGCTCTCGTTTCCTCTTTGCTTCTTTTTTTATACCATCGTTTCCATCTCAGGGTGGCACAGTGGTGCAGTGAATAAAGCTGCCAGATTACCACTCCCAGATTTCCGGTTTAATCATAAACCCAAGTTACTAGCTGTGTGCCATGATCCGTGTCCCTGTACTTTTACTCCAGGTTCTCTTGTTTCCTCCCCCCTCCCATAACTACTGCAGTAGGTTGACTGCCCCAAGTATGAAGGAGGTGCGAGTCTTTGTGAACTGTGTTCTGATCGAGAGAGTATTCCAAATTCATGCCCTGCGTTTCCATGACAGGCTTCTGCGCCAACGTAACGCAGGACGAATGAATGAATTTTCCATAGAACTCACTTCATTCCAGTCCAGACTCCAAATGAGAAGTTGAACTCTAGACTGAATTCATAATGATGAGCCTC
Source organism: Plotosus lineatus (assembly GCA_024760905.1). NCBI lineage: Eukaryota > Metazoa > Chordata > Actinopteri > Siluriformes > Plotosidae > Plotosus > Plotosus lineatus. Next base: position 17,596,981 of record CM045745.1, on the reverse strand, counting down.
TGAAAACGGTGCTTGCGTAACCCCTCATTTCCTTTCTGTAGAAGAAAGGAAAAAAAGACACAAGGGAGAAAAAGAAAACGCTACCCTGGCTAAATATGGGCCTTTAACCAAAAGTACTTTTATTTTCAGACTCGCCATAAACTTGAATGACATGACCACATCTAGCCACTGATCCACAAATTAGGCTTAAGGAAATCCACATCACAAGAATAAGTCACTTGCACTCCTTGAGACACCTCCAGGCATCATGTCGCATGCAGGCCTGGAACGTTTTAAGAGTCCTTTCTGAGTACAAGTGAACTTACGGTTTAAGCTTCAAAACCAAAATGTGCACACGAGACAGTGTTTACTCTGTCGTTGTGTGTTAACGGGTGGTGTTGGTTTGCTTACCTTGTCAGGCGCTGTGGTTGAGGGCGCTCCCCAAACTTCCTGTAACGAGAGGACGAGAGACAGAAAACATGTGATTTACCTAAAACTGATACCAAAACCACAAAATAAACACAAACAATGTGCACTTGTGTGCAAAACACCTGAGAAACCACTTGAGTCCTGGAGGACATTTGCACACAGTGCAAATAAATGTTTTTTTTCTTACAGTCATTATAGTGACTAACAGACTCATACTTAAACAATCTTCATTGTGACTGGCAAACACACACACACACACACACACAGCTGTTTTAGTGACCTTGGGACCGATTGGTCATGTGACTGCGTACAAACACTAACAGGTGGCTCTGTCTGTTCAATCCTCTCATTACTCTTCCACAGACAGCAGCACTGCCAACAATCATCCACTCACCACAACCTTCGAATCAACCACAACCTGCCAAAAGCCATATCTCACCATGTCGAACACTGCTCTACGTTTCTTCTCACATCAGCAGTGTGATCACAGAACATGATGCTGGATTCTGACCTACAGCAAGATTTGTGACTTGAACATTAAGCTGCACATATGATATCAGAAGGACATATAGGGATCTCTCGATACTTCGTGCTTCAATTCATGCGGCTTCAGTGCATCGCGTTTTTTTTTATAAACAAATATGGTTGGCCAGAAGCGTAAGCCTACTAGTGATAGTGGAAATCAGAAAAAGCGGCAAGCCATCTCGTAAGAAACGAAAACGGCTATTATCAAGAAAATTGATGCTGGTGAAAACCATGTGAATGTTGCACGTTTCTTCCAAATGGCTCCGTCGACCATCGGAACCATTTACAAGCAGAAAGATCGCATCACAGAGCATGTTAAAGGTTATATTTTATACTGTATTTGAGATTTGATGAGTGAATTTGATTAAAATTTATGTATTTGAAATTATTTTGCTTGAATTTAATTTATTTGAAATTAATGTTGATATGATTTGATATATTTGATATTTTACAATGTTATGTTTATAATAATTGATTTTGGGGTGTTTTATGAGATACGGTAATGGTATTTATGGATGTATAGTACAGTATGAACGTTATATGTCACTGGAACATACAGTAACAACTTACGTTTTTTTTCAGCTTATGTTTGACCATCCGGAACCGAACTAAAACTTAAGTCGGGGAGTGTCTGTATTCATCGAAATAAAAAAATAAGGAACTTAAGGAAGAAAAGGGGGAAAGCTTAAGGAAAATGCCACAAAAACAAAGCCAATTATGCAAAAAAAAAAAACTCTAAACAAACACAAAACAAAAAACAACCCAAAATAGCCCATCAAAACTACATTTTTGTGAGGTGCGCATCTGCGTGCATGCATCTGTATGTGTGTATTTATATTTTATTTACATCTTATGCATTATTTTTTAATATTTAATTGTTATTGTAAGCATTTATAGCATTGAATATGTATTTATTGATATATATATTGATACACATATACATGTACGTATACGTCAGTTGGGGGGGAGGGGGGTTGATCCTACTTCGCGGATTTCAGTTATCGCGGGGATCTCGGTCCCAATTAACAGCCGAAAGTAAGGGATCCCTGTATTTTCTTCTGCATAAATAGCAAAAGGCGAATGAACTCTAATTTTTTTTCTCAGTTGGATTAAAGCTTTTTCTTTTGTTATTATTATTCCAGTCAGATTTTATAATTTCTGTCATCTAAATAAATCTAATTTGTTCACTAGTGCTGGCAATGTGATAATAATAATACTGGAACTGTTCCATAATCCACTGGATACTTTAATTCCACCTGTACTTCTGCGCAGTCACATCATTGTTTAAAAAAATTGACCAATCATGGGGCAGCACCACAGTACATAAAATCATCCAAATACAGCTCAAGTTCAGGTGATATCCACACCATACCACAGAATGAGGGGAAATATCTCTACGACTCCGAGCGCTTCTGTGGATTTCATGCAGAATCTGAAGGATTTACACAGAACGATGCAAAAAAATAAATAAATAAATCAAACTCATCCAAGTGAGTGGCTATATTATGAGCCAAAAAGCTTTGTTGATGGAAGAAGTCAGAGGAAGGAGCCTTGTCGAAGCCGACAGGAAGGTTACAGTTCATATAACAAACCACCTTTTACAACCAGAGTGAGCAGAAAAGCATTTCTGAATACAAGGAACCTTAAAGCAGAAGGACTACAACATCAAAACATCACATCAAGAATGTCAAGGTCAGATCCTGTCAAGCTACATTGGCCACCAAAACTCAATTGAAACTGAACAGCCGATGAGCACTAACAAAACCGGACATGAACATAAGAAAAACCTTGAAAAATATTTTGGGTATGATCTACACCAGCACCACCAATTGAATAAATGATAAATTGTTGATTTGCAGAACCATACTTTAGAATCATGCTGATTGACATCACTATGGCGATCGTATTCCGGGATCTATAAAGAGTAGCCACGGAAAACCCCAGACATTGGAACCCCTTTACCTTTGCATGATCATAATATTTCGTAATGGCAAACTTTGGCCTACATATCCTTTGGGTTTCTCTCTTTTAACCATATGACTAAATCTTAAAACCACAAACTATCAAAGTAAAGTAGTTTATAGGAAAGTCTTTCATAATCTCAATCATAATGCAACCACCCCAATCACGATACCATCTCTTTGAAGAGGAGGTTTGTGATGGTCTCTAAGCTGGATTTCACTCCTGAATGAAATCTTTGAGCCACGTTAGGCTGTCATGTTTACTATAAATATTTCAAAGTGCAACCATTTCAACACAATAAATGTTATGTAGTTGCATTAGAGATATTCCAGTAAATTAAAAAAAAAATAGAAATCAAAATTTGCCACCAACCTACATCATGAATAGTCAAATTTAACTATGACAACATTAGAGTTTTGCTATTTGCCACTAGTGCATTTGTCATTCTATATTATATACATATAAGTGACTGATCATTTTATATATTTAAAAAAAAAATGTTTAAGAACGGTGAGACTAATATTGTACAGGTGCTACTTTTTAACTACAGTAAAGCTCAAGAACTTACAAGTAATGCGGACATAAAACTAAGAAAGGTATTGTAACGCAGTTACCAATACAGTAAATAAGTATTACAGGGATCGCTAAATGAAATTGTTCAGAATCTCTGCAGCTGTTTTTGTGAAGCTACTGCTTATTGTTGTTATTTAATTCGGGGAAATTATATTGTTCTACACTTCTTCCTCGATTTGTACAATGTCTCACTGCATTCTGCATATAAACAAAAACAACTGACAATAATGCACCAGAGGCAAGGGAAATGTTGCCGAATATTCACTGAGACAAAATGTAAACTCATTTCAGCCTCATCCACCGAGCTTGAAGTACAGAATTGTTTTAGAATTCATTACACATGGGATTTTTATGGTTTTTCTCTTATATTCTTATGACAAATACAGGTGAGGTTCAAGCATATGTGCGAATTGCTGTCTCATTAAACTCTCTTTAATAGTTTAAATATATACTACAAAAAAACATTAAAAGGTCAACTAAAATGAGATTTATAAAAGTATATATTTACATAAACATACATATTTAACACAGATGCCGGTCGGGTGAGCGATGCTTCAAGCAGAGTTATGTGCTATGCAGCTAACAGTGTCGGTATAGCCGACTCATTTCAAAACGAAGTACCATAAACAAAAGTAAGTGTGTTTCATTACATGCATAAAAATTTGTGTGGCGTCTGCATGTTCTCCCAATACTAGCTTGGGTTTCCTCCGTGTTCTGTGTTTTTTTTCCATTGTCCAAAAAAGCTGCACAGTAGGCTAATTGGACGTTCCAATTAACCACTTGGTGCGTGTGTTGCCCTGTGATGGCCTGGTGAAATGTCCAGGGTGTATCCCGCACTCACCTAGAGTCGACCAAGATGGGCACCAGCCTCTCCCATGATAATCCCTCATTAGAATTAAGTGGCTTAGAAAATGGATGAACGAATAATGAAGATACTGCCGTCACTAAGAGACCATTACAAGTGTCCGTCCTTTTGACTCAAGTGTTATCCCAAGTGGTTAGTGCCTTTCTGACATTTCATATGCTATAAATATACTGAATATCAGCTACAGTCTTGAGTGTGAAAACATAATGATGATTACATCATCCAACATAGTCAGGTCTGAAGGTAACACAGAATGTTGGTCCTTTGATGAAAACTGTCAACAACCTTGACTCCTGACTGAAAGGTGGTGGCTGGAAGGGAGAAGGAGATTCTGGAGGATTTGAAATAGAAGAAAGTGGAAAGAAATCAATGGCTGAGGCTTCCTGGGCTGCAGGGACTCAGACAGACAGTCTGAGGGTCATGATGAGAGGCTGTAAAAGAGAGGGACAAAAGTGCCGAAGTACGCAGGAGGATTGGGCATGCGTAGGGGAGAATAAGAGGGAGATAAGAGAGGAAGAAAGAGGCAATTAAAGGGGAAAACTGAGGGGAGATTGAGGCTAGATTGAGAGCAAAGAGCTACACAGAAGAAGACTGAGAAAGAAGGAGTGAGAGCAGACAGTGTAAAAAAACAGAAGCAGGACATTGTGTGTAAATGTGTGATGGTGTGTAAGTAGAATAATTATCGAGGTAGCGATCAATACGGTTCCCACAGTGAAACACTGATGTTTGAGTGGATAATGGATTCCAGCCTGTTCCAGACAAATGCTTCTGCCCACAATCAGCTTTCCAAATTGAAAGACATACAAAACAAAAGCAATAAGAAGCCATGGTGACACATGAAATACATGCATTCGCCCAAAATCCAACAGTAACATGCAGGTGTGTAAACATCATGTATAGGAGATGAAAAAGTATACAAGAAAACACAAGGTACGATGTTCCCAAAATATTTACTCTCCGTTTCACCAAGATAAATTTCATACTCAAAGGTCATTCTACAATATATGGATTCCTCGCTACTTCACGATTCAATTCATGCAGCTTCAGTGCATTGCATTTTCTTTTGTTTTTTTAAATATTCATCGAATTAAAAAATAAGGAAATTAAGGAATATAGGGGGAAAGGATAAGGAAAATGCCGTAAACAAGGCCAATTATGCAAAAAAAAACAAAAAACCCCGACCCATCAAAACTACTTACATTTTTATGTGAGGTGTGCATCAGAGTGTGTGCACGCGCATTTGTATGTGTGTGTATTTATATTTTATTTATATCTTATGCATCATTTTTGAATGTTTAATTGTTATTATAAGCATTTATAGCGTTGAACATGTATTTATTGATATTATATACACATATACATGTACGTAAAAAAAAAAAATTGTTTTGCAACATTTGAGGTGTTGCATTTTGGTACGCGTGAATGATGAACTCATCACAAAAAATTTCAACCTGTTTTACAAATGTCACAAAATGAGGCTCTGATGCTCTTCTCAAACAGTCCACACGTTGTGAAAGGGTCTCAAACTTGTCGTTTTGCTCTCAAATTATTTGTTTTTTGTTTGCAAAGTAAATCAAAAACTTTAAATACTTTTACATGGAAAGTTTGAGGTCACATTAACCTGAAGTAGTGTGTGTAGTTTTATAAGTAAATGAGTTGGTAAATTTTTACAGTGCATCACGTAGAACCAGACAGTACTTCTAGAGACTTTGCTACACTTTCTTCTTAGTTTGACAGCAAATCTCACAGGCTTCTTTATGTTTTGTATTTTGTCTTGGAAGGTGTTTTTTTTTTTTTACATAACCTAACTCTGTTGAAGTCATATAATAAACAATTAAACACATTTTATACTAAAACAGGGTGGCTAAGACTACCAATGTTTTTTTCCCCCCCCCAAAAAATGCTTTCAATAGTGATCAATATCTTGTGTTAAAAAGTAAAATATTTTGTCCAAATTATGGCTAGTTTATGAGATATGGCACCATTTAGGGAGATGAGGTCCATTTGAACTAAAATATCTGAACTCTGGAGAGAGTTTGATAGTCCATGATTTGGATTTGCAAATCTGAAAAACCCATATGGGCATTAGAAGTTGGCCAGAATAGATTTTTCTTTCTTTGCGCCCTAACTTAGGAGTCTAAGGTCTAAAATACTAAATGAAGACAAAGTTTTTAATTCTTATTTTACAGCCTTCTAATTTTATCCAACTTAAACTTTAAGTTTTTTTTAAGCAGCTTTGCGATTGTACTATAGATGTGAAATTTTCAGTTACTTAAATTTAATAATTTGCAACTTTAGACACTTTCACATACAGCAGTACCTCACCTTATGAAATTAATCCATTCCAGAGCCTTTTTCGGAACCCGGATTTTTCGTAAATTGAACCGCATTTTACATGTTAAAATGCGTGATTCATTTCAAGGCTCCCAATACTACCCCATAAACCCTTTAAAAATTATAAAAGTACACCAATTTTGGATGAAATATGTATGAAATACGTGTTAAAAGTAAAAGAAAATTATTTATTAAGCCATTTTAACATTTTATTAACATATTAAACCATTTATTAACATATTTATTAATTAAACCATCATTGAACATGTTTTATTAGCCATTTTTTATGAACCAAACAATATTAACCTTTATTAACCATTTTTAAACATTTATGAAACATTTATTGAATTAAACATTTATTAAACAACTTAATTCCACTGAAATAAATTTAACTTAAAATTTTGAAATCAAAAGAACTTAACATTAAATTACAATTTTTATCAAATTTTTTTTTACATTTTTCTGTTTTATGATTTTTTTTTTCGCATTTAATTTTTCACTTGTTTTAATTATCATCACTGCTTTTTGCCTATTTGTGTTCACTTTCACCTTCGGCAGTGCTTGTTGACGGCTGTTTGGTGAAATATCGATCCAACGACAATTGCCTTTGACGGCTTTTCATAATGTTCCTGAAATGCAAAAGGCATACATCGTCAAAGTTGGCGATAGCACAATTTTGAGCACTTTTTCGGGATGATGTTTTTCCACGAATTCGGAAAGTTTGTGAAATTGCCAGGATGTCTTTTATTCGTGCTGATGGAAGGATGGCTGCCTCCTCCTCGCCGAATTCCTCGTGCATTGCATCACCTCCAGCTCCTTCAGCTCCTCTGTTGAGAGTTCTTCCTGGTGCTCCACGACCAACTTGTCAATGTCCTCCTCATTGACCTCCAGCCCCATGGCCTTTCCCAGCGACACAATTTCTTCATCCTCAGGCTGAGGTTCAGGTTGAGGCTCGCCCTCCACCTCGAAGTCTCTCTGAGCAACGGCATGCGGTAACAGCTTCCTCCAAGCAGAATTAAGGGTACGTCTGATCACCTTCTGCCAAGCCATGTCAATCAATTTCAAGCACATAACGATGTCGAAGTAGTGCTTCCAAAATTCACAAAGGGTAAGCTGGGTGTTTTCCATGACGTCAAAACACCTCTTAAAAAGAAAGTGAGTGTAACATTTTTTTAAATTTGCAATGACTTGCTGGTCCATGGGCGACAGGAGAGGGGTGGTGTTTGGAGGAAGGTACAGAATCCTGATGAAAGAGAACTCCAGGATATCATCTTCAAAGCCGGGTGGGTGGACAGGAGAATTATCAAGAATCAACAGACACTTGAGGGGGAGGTTGTTCTCTTCGAGGAACTTCTTAACGGAAGGGCCAAATATCAAGTTCACCCACTCAAAAAAGAATTGTCGGGTGACCCAGGCCTTGGCGTTGGCCCTCCCCATGACGTTTGAAGGCTTGGGGATTTTCCGAGTGGGAGACTAGGAGGGGCTTAATCTTGCAATCTCCATTGGCATTACAACACAGTCCAAGAGTAAGGCGGTCCTTCATGGGCTTGTGGGCTGGCATTTTATTTTCCTCAGCTGTGATGAAGGCGCAGCGAAGCATCTTCTTAGTTAGCGTCGCTTTAAAGTCTGGGGATTGCTGGTCCGAAAAACCCTTACCCCCACACTTCTTCACGAGGTCCTTAAATTTGGCACTTGCTTTTTCAGAAATAATCGCCTCCGTCACTGTATTTCCGGAAATTTCTTTCTCCTTTATCCAAAGGAGTAACAGTCTCTTCATCTCGTCATTCAGTGATGACCTCTTTTTCGATATCACAGTGAGGCCTTTCGAAGGGATCGTTGCTTTTAAGGCCTCCTTCTGCTTCAATATCGTCCCGATTGTAGAGGGGTTTTGGCCATACTCCTTTGCAATTTCACTCAACTGCATCCCACTTTCATATTTTATCATCATCTCCTGTTTTACTTCTATTGATAACGGAGCCCGTTTCTTCTTTTCAGTCTCACCGGGAATCACTTTCTTGGGGCTCATGATTAATAACGAAAAATAACACTAACAAAACTCATGAACCAACAGTATAACTCTCCTTCCAGTGTGTGTCGAACAATGGGTCGAAGGCACACAAAAAGCATTATGGATACAGTACTGTATTATGGAGATTCAGCTCCCTCCTAGGCAATGGAAGGCCAGCGAGGCGGGGTGTTGGGAGACAACCAATGGGAAAGCAAATCGCGCATTGTTTGAATGGCACGTTTGAATTTTTGAGATGGCGTTTTCATAACGCGAACTTTTTTCGTATCCAGAGACAAAAATTTTAGGAAAATGCGTTTCGTAACCTGAATGTTTCGTTTGGTGAGACTTTCGTAAAGTGAGGTACCACTGAAAATAAATATACAGTCTATTTATGGGAGTTAAAGACCTCTTGATCAGGAGACTCTGCCAAACCTTCCCAGCAGACCCTATTTGCACGCTTGGGTCTGCGAGGTCTGGAAGGTGGCCTCCCCCTGCCATCAAAGCCAGCTCACCACCAGGTGGTGATCAAGACAGCTCAGATCCCCTCTTCACCTGAGTGTCCAGAACATGTGGCCGCAAGTGCGGTGACACGACTACAAAGTCGTTCATCAAACTGCAACCTAGGGTGTCCTGGTGCCAAGTGCACTTATAGACAAACTTGTGCTCGAACATGGACATTTAGAACTGAGCACGTTCATCTCCTATCTTGAGCTAATATGCTATCGCAGCTCATTCCTAGCCACACCCCGGATAACAATAAATTTAGGCGGAGATGCGGCAGGTGGGGATGGGCTGAACAACAACTCCGGCGCTTGGTTCGCAGTGGAAGGTTAGCACTCCCAGTCATACTGCTTGAAAATGTTCAGTCTCTGCGAGACAAGATGGACCAGCTTCATGCTCGGATTGCAGCGCAGAGGGATCTACAGGACTTCTCCATGCTGTGTTTCTGTGAAGCATGGCTTGAGGAGAGTACACCCGACGAGGCGACTACACCAGCTGGCTACACAGCCTTCAGGGAGGACTGGAGCGCAGCGGCTAGCAACAAGGCCCGCGGCAGAAGAACGGCGGATTCTCATTAAATAAACCTGGTGGCGGAGGGAAGCTGCCCTTTCATCGGCCAGGGAGAACCCCAACGTTTGGGCACCAAGACAGGGGCCAGCAAGGATGCCCACACCGGCTCACCGCCTCTCCCTGGAGACCCGCATCCAGGCAAGGGAAACTGTGTCCTTATTTTGTTTTTATTTAGCATATAGGTCTTCTGAACCTTCACCCAGGACCCGTTTGCGTTAAGTGACCCTACCAGGGGCATTAAGCTCCCGACAACATAACTGCTAGGATTATTAGGTCACGCAAACCCCACAACCACAATAAGGTGGCGATTTAAGGAGGGATGAAAATCAGCACCTCCAAGTCCAAAGCCATGGTTCTCAGTCGGACAAGGGTGAAATACACCCTCAGGGTCAGGAATGAGCTCCTGCCCCAAGTGGATGAGTTTAAGTATCTTGGGGTCTTGTTCACGAGTGAGGGAAGGAAAGAGTGGGAGATTCGACAGGTGGTGCTTGTACCAGTCCGTCATGGTGAAAAGGAAGCTGAGCCACAAGGCAAAGCTCTCAATTTACCAGTCGATCTACGTTCCAACCCTCACCTATGGTCATGAGCTTTGGGTAGTGACCAAAAGAACACGGTCGTGGATACAAGCGGCTGAAATGAGCTTCCTTTGCCACGTGGTAGGGCTCTCCCTTAGAGATAAGGTGAGAAACTCTACCATCTGGGGAGGACTCAGAGTAGAATGCTTGTCCTTTGCATTGAGAGGGGCCAGTTGAGGTGGCTCAAGTATCTGGTCAGAATGCCTCCCGAACGCCACCCTGGTGTGGTGTTTCGGGCATGTCCAACTGGGAAGAGACCCCAGGGTCGACCTAGAATACACTGGAGGAACTATGTCTTTCAGCTTCTCTGGGAATGCCTCGGTGTACCCCCGAAAGAGCTGGAGGAAGTGGCTGGGGAGAGGGACGTCTAGAAATCATTGCTTATGTTGCTACCCCCGTGAACCGACCCCGAAAGAAATTGATGATGATGATGATGATATGTATACATCTGTATGCCAATATGGTCTAGAAATATGGTCTAGAGCCTTATTATTTGCTTTAAACATGCACTAGGATAATTATCTAGACAGGCCTAGTAGCCTTATCATTGAAAAGCATTCATGGTCACTGGCGGTATTTTTCCACTATTTTCAGTCCTTTGCGGTCAGATACACTGTTGTAACAAAACCTGGTTGTTGCTCATTTTATCATTGACAACAACAACTTAGTCAGCTTCTCCTTCAAACTCAAGGATGGTAGAATTCACCAGATAATTGCTCAACATCATTCATGTTAAAAAGCCACCAACAGTGAATGTAACTCATACAGTAATAGGATCATTTTTTTCCGAATAAGGATTGAGAAGGGAAAAAAATGGAAAAGATTGCCTTTTAGTCAGTGCTTCTCAATTATTTTCTGTGGCACCCCACCATGAAGAAACCCCCCCACCCCACCCCTGTGCGAGTGACTATAAATAGTATAGTAAAGAGTATTATTTGTCTATAAAATTGTTATTAGTACACCGTTGCATAACATTGTATCTTTATTAACATTAAAAACAAAAAGAAACATAGTTCAACTTACAATAAAGAAAAACTTCATTATCATTACTTTTTAATTTGCAATTGAAAAGATTTAAAGTGCACTGGTGTGCCTGAAGTTAAAGAAAATACATTATATAAACTCATTCTACTTACTTGTGTCTTAATATCTCCGTCTCTCTCCACATTTCTCTTCGTTACTGTTTGAAATTTTTCCGTGTTGTTTCTTGAGGGTTTTTTTACTGTACTTCATATCGTTTTCTCGTGCGAAAAACCCCTACACCATAGCGCGACAATGAGAGCACCACTGCCAACTAGTGGAGCGGAGGTGCAATTAACTTAATTATCGTGCACAATTCCAGAAAAGCATGTTCCCCAGGGTCATACACACTCCACCAGGCATTACGCCCCACGATTTGAGAAGCACTGCTTTAAGTTCATATAAGAAAAAAAATTATTAAGCAGTCCATACTTTGGAACTACGGGCTGCTTGACAGCCGATCAGATTGCACATACTGTGGTTGCCATATAATGAATGCAAGTCATCGCCTCTTATGAAACTTGTTTTTGAAGCCTTGCTGCTTTGACTAAAACATCACACACCGACACAAAGTAAAAAACATGGAATAGGCTCTTCCTAGGGATTTTCGTTGTTGGAAAAAAATGGCCATTGGACACCGGATATGGAGACACACCAAAAATCTCCTTTCTTAAATGCTCAGAATATGGTGCCTCAAGTCTATAGTCACTCTGACAAGCAAGACTTCCTTATCAAGACAACTTTGTTGAAAATCCCTCTGCAGTCATTCATTTACTTACCACTGCATGATAAGGTTACAGCATCTAATCAAACATGAGGAAAGAGTGTATGCTTATATTAACTGACTGAAAGAGCATAACAACAGGAAAATTATGTGGAGGGGAGAACTTCTTCTCTGTCTACTTGTGTTTATGGAGAAACATTTTTACAGGTATTGAAGCCATTTGGAGATATAATGTTTTTTGGTTTATTTGAGCTCACAGGGACAAACAGTTACTTTCCTCTGACTCTCTCATATATGCACACACGCACATATACACACACACACACACACACACATAAGAAAGTGTCAAAAAAAGTGTGCAAAGATGGCAGACAAAGCCATTTCCTGTTAGTTCAGTGAGCTCATATGTTGGAGTGGTCCTGACTGTCTCCTCTCACATCTGTCCCAAAAAAAAAAAAAAAAAAAACTCAACACTGTCCTGCAGGAAACTTTAACTTCAAGCTAAACACACATCAGGGAGAAAGCAGCCAGCACATGGTGTTTCTGAAGATCTCATGTCTCAGGAGAAAACACCAGAGAGAATTCAGTCACACTCTCTCGACACAAAGGCCACAGCAGTATTGAATGTAGCTGCACAGAAAGTTGAGAAAGAAAGGGGAGAAAAGGAAAAGCAAACCATAAGGCTAAATGAATGGCAGCTGGCAACATTTCCCCTGGTGAACACTTAGGAGAGGAGCTCAATAGAGGAAAAGGAAGTTCTGTCGGAATTGTGTTATAATCTGTTTTTCTGCACATTATCCATTTTTGTTTCCTTCCCTCCGGTCCTACTTTATCCCACAACGCAAAGAAGTAAAAGTCCTGGTCACATAGTCATCTACGAGGTTTCAGAAAATTGATTCAACATTTAGTGTGCTTTTTTTTTGTTTATTTGTTTTTTGGTGGGGCGACATCATTATTTCATTTGAAAAAAAATAAAAAACAAAAACCATGAACAGATATTTCTTACAAACTGGATTGACTGGCCATTTGAACTGAAGGAGTTTAATCCAAACTTCAGTAGGCAAACATGAAAACATCATTACGTTTCCACGAAGTGATGTCAAGCCCGAGGAGAGATTTGTCACCTCATAATAATTTTGCTCTGTTTTCTAAAAGGTAACATACCTTCAGCATTCCTGCGTTCTTGCTTTGTCATGACAATTAACATTTAAGTTTATTAAAGTTATAAAGTTCACAGCGTCCAAAGGCAGAGGAAGCAGGTTAGAAGAAACTCGTCTATTAACTCAAATAATTAATAATAAATTCGAAATCAAATTATAACAAGAGCACTCGGAGCGCAAAGCTTCACCAAGCTTATCAATCAAAAATCCTCTCTCAAGGAACAAAACAAAACAAATTGTTTGAAAAATTCCTGAATCCAGAATTTGATACAGATCATCTAAAGGCGTCTTATTGTTTGAAGCCCAGGAAATGATAGAGATTTCGTCAAAATCTGAACATAAACTACAGAATCTTGCTAATAACTACATGCAAACTGAGGATAAAACATGATCCCGTTTACCAAAGTACAGTCAAACCTCGGCTGACGAACGCTTAAGCTCACGAACTTTTCGCCTCAAGAACTTTAAATTCGCGAAAATATAGTCTCGGCTGACGAACTAGTTTTCGGCGGACGAACCAAACCACGCGGTCGAACAGCGCCATGGTGGCGGCCACGAGAAGCTGACGCACGCTCACGGCGTCACAGTTCGTCACCCCCTTTCTTTGAATGCGGAAGTGGTTTGTGTTTGATAGACATTTTGGACCATATTGAGTGTACCTTTGCTATAATGGGACCGAAAAAGACCCACCACAGGCGGAGATCATTGAAAAACACGAACGAGATGTGCGTTTGTGTGACTCAGCGTCCCAGTACCAGTACGCTAAGTCTACCATTGCTCCCATCCTTAAGAACAAGGAAGCTATTAAGGGTGCGTGTGTGGCGAAGGGTGTTTCCAAACAGTAGGCGTTTCCAAACACTCCCTCCAAACAGTAAGTCCCTCCCTCCCTCCTCCTCCCACTCCATTCCATCAAGCCATCAACTACCATCACAAAGGTAAATAAAACGACTTTATTATACAGTACAGTTTATTTCTTTAATTACAATACAATAGACATTTATTATACATAAAATAAGGTATATTTTTGTGTAGTTTTAAGGCTTATTTAGCAGAAAATTATGTTTTATGGGGACCTGGGAACGGATTATTCTCATTTTAATGGTTTCTTATGGGAAATAAATGTTCGGAAGACGAACTTTTCGCCTCACACACACTTTCTGGGAACCAATTATGTTCGTAAGCTGAGGTATCACTGTAGTTATTAATGACTGTTCCATCAGTATAAGGGGCCGGTGGCGTAGTGCTTAAGGTGCTGGGCTCATGATTGGAAGGTTGTGAGTTCAAATCCCAGTTAGACCCCCACTGTGCTAAGACCCCTGGGCAAGGTCTTAACCACAAGTGTGCCTCTGTTCACCCAGCAGTATAAACGGGTACCAGTAAAAATATACTGGGAAGGTAACCTGCAATGGACTAGCGTCCCATCCAAGAGGAGTTGTACTCCTAGTCGCTTCACGCTATGGAAATCGGGGACAAGCACCAGCCTGATGAGCCACTGGGCTCGGGTGTCACAAGCCCAAAGGACTTTACCTTACCATAAGAATAAAATAATATATAGTCAAACTATTACTCTAAATTTTAAATGAGTGCAAAACAGTTAAAATAAAGTGTGCCAATCATTAGCATTGCCTTCTGCAGCCACTCCCCTTGGCGATAAGAGGACATGACCTGAAGTCATTACACAAGCGTGAGCCTGAAAGTGATTATGGGTGTTGATGAGATAAGTGTCTATATTGAGTGATAATAGTGACTTCATTCTCTCGTTTCCAAAAGGAAGTGATACTGATGTCATGCCATCACAAGCCAAAACTCTGGCAGGATGAGCTTTTCCTACATCAGCACTGAGATCCTGTCATGTGATAAATCAATTCTCACTACTGTAACATAACTCAAACTTTAAAGAGGTGAATAAATACTAGTCCTTCCCAAAAAATTAGCATATTGTGATGAAGTTCATTATTTTCAGAAATGGACTGAGAAAAATTAAACTTTCATATATTTTAGATTCATTGCACCCCAACTGAAATATTTCAGGTCTTTTATTGTTTTAAAACTGATGATTTCGGCATACAGCTCATGAAAACCCAAAACTCCTATCTAAAAAAATTAGCATATTTCATCCGACCAATAAAAAAGTGCTTTTAATACAAAAAAGTCAACCTTCAAATAATTATGTTCAGTTCTGCACTCAATACTTGGTCGGGAATCTTTTTGCAGAAATGACTGCTTCAATGCGGCGTGGCATGGAGGCAATCAGCCTGTGGCACTGCTGAGGTGTTACGGAGGCCCAGGATGCTTCGATAGCGGCCTTAAGCTCATCCACAGTGTTGGGTCTGGTGTCTCTCAACTTTCTCTTCACAATATCCCACAGATTCTCTATGGGCTTCAGGTCAGGAGAGTTGGCAGGCCAATTGAGCACAGTAATACCATGGTCAGTAAACCATTTAGCAGTGGTTTTGGCACTGTGAGCAGGTGCCAGGTCGTGCTGAAAAATGAAATCTTCATCTCCATAAAGCTTTTCAGCAGATGGAAGCATGAAGTGCTCCAAAATCTCCTGATAGCTATCTGCATTGAACCTGCACTTGATAGAACACAGTGGACCAACACCAGCAGCTGACATGGCACCCCAGACCATCACTGACTGTGGGTACTTGACACTGGACTTCAAGCATTTTACCATTTCCTTCTCCCCAGTCTTCCTCCAGACTCTGGCACCTTGATTTCTGAATGACATGCAAAATTTGCTTTCATCCGAAAAAAAGTACTTTGGACCACTGAGCAACAGTCCAGTGCTGCTTCTCTGTAGCCCAGGTCAGGCGCTTCTGCCGCTGTTTCTGGCTCAAAAGTGGCTTGACCTGGGGAACGCGGCACCTGTAGCCCATTTCCTGCACACGCCTGTGCACGGTGGCTCTGGGCGTTTCTACTCCAGACTCAGTCCACTGCTTCCACAGGTCCCCCAAGGTCTGGAATCGGCCCTTCTTTCACTTTTTCCTTCCCACAGACGTCCCACTGAGGTGGCTTGATAGAGCACTCTGGGAACAGCCTATTCACTCAGAGATTTCTTTCTGTGTCTTACCCTCTTGCTTGAGGGTGTCAATGATGGCCTTCTGGAGAGCAGTCAGGTCGGCAGTCTTACCCATGATTGCGGTTTTGAGTAATGAACCAGGCTGGGAGTTTTTAAAAGCCTCAGGAATCTTTTGCAGGTGTTTAGAGTTAATTGGTTGATTCAGATGATTAGGTTAATAGCTTGTTTAGACTACCTGAACATGATATGCTAATTTTTTGAGATAGGAATTTTGGGTTTTCATGAGCTGTATGCCAAAATCATCAGTATTAAAACAATAAAAGACCTGAAATATTTCAGTTGGTGTGCAATGAATCTAAAATATATGAAAGTTTAATTTTTATCAGTACATTACAGAAAATAATGAACTTTATCACAATACAGTCATCCCTTGCCGCTTTGCGATTTGAGCATCGCGGTCTTGGTACATCGCGGCATTTTAATAAAAAATAAAATAAAATATTCATAAAAATTTCAAAATTCGTGCTGAAACTCGCATTTAAGCAAACGGAAAGCAGGGACCCAAGGCAGGCTGCGTCCATTGTTTCCAAACGACAGACTGAAGTGCCCCTCCTCCCCAGTTCAGGCAGGGATCGCCCACTCAACTCAATCTCGCAAGCTGATTGGCTTAGACGCGTGATGCTGTTGGCTCCCGCCAACTCAACTCAATCTCGCAAGGTGACTGGCTTAGACGCGTGACGCTGTTGCCTCGCACATTCCCACGGGATTTTTTTTTGATTTTGTGATCTTACTGTATCGTGTTTGTGGACGTCCTGCACCGCGGAGAAGAGCTACAGTATTGTCAGAGGTGAGTACAGTACTTAAAGTATTTATATATAAAGTCTATTTAAATATTAATACATTACAGTATTTACATATGCATATAACTGTGTAACGTTTAATATACACTTCTTGATATTGTATAGACGCGAAAACGTATAAAAATGAGACAACATGGTAGAAATGGGAGGGGGGGGGCATTCCTACTTTGCGGTTTTTCGAATATCGCGGCCAGGTCTAGTCTACATTATCCGCGATATTCAAGGGATGACTGTATGCTAATTTTTTGAGAAGGACTAATTATAGCAGCTGCCCTCAAAATGCTTTAATGTATTTCTTTTGACTTTCGATATCACCCGATCAAACCTCAGAACACTTCACTGCTCTTTTGGATAAATTTTAGACAACTACAACTCTGTCTTGGCTAATTTGATATTGCTCTGTGCGCGCGCACACCCACACAGACACACACACACACACACACACACACACACACACACACAATAATAAATAACATTATTCCACAGAACCGAGTTGTACATGATCTGACAGACTGGTGAGGTGCTTTTATTATATCCGAAAACACTGATTTGTGAAAAATAAAAGTTTTTATTTAACTTTTAAAAACTACACAAATAACATCCATATAACTCAAGTTTCATGATCTAACTGTAGAATGATTGTAAGAGCCAGCTGGCTCGGTTTTGCTTCTAGACAAACACAGACTGCATCCTCACAGACTGCTCATGATTGCCGTTCCCCATCTCTCCTTGCAGCAGACCAAGGTCATGAAATTTCTCCAGCAGGTCATCTTTAAGATTGATTTTGATGACAGGCAACAACACACTTTGGCATGTTTTTCCCCCTGCAGGCTAGTCATGGAACTTATAGCTTGGTTGAAGATTAGCCAATCACCAAGCATTACTGTATAGCTCAAACTCAGTTAATGCGAATATAGATTCATATTTATATGGGTTCCATTACATTGTTTAAAAATTAAGATTTATAGATAAAGAGATATAGCTAGATACACCTGGCCATTTCCTTAATTCTGGTCACATGTGTACCCATCTATCCACACACACACACACACACACACACACACACACACAAACACACACAAACCAAGGCAGCACCATACACAGCGAACTGTAATACACTGTGTTCTGACACCAGTCTTTCATACCCAACATTAGCAAATTTCAGCAAATGCGTGATAGTATCTCTTCTGTTGGATCAGGGAAAAAAAAACATACTAATGTGCACCAGTGAGCCGTTTAGTTCTCCGGTTGTCCTTCCTTGGACCACCTTTGGTAGACATTTACCACTATATACCAGAAACACCCCACAAGACATGCCGTTTTGGAGATGAATAGATCCAGTCGTTTAGGCATCACAGTGCAGCCCTTGTCAAAGTCACTCAGATCCTTATGCTTGCTCATTTTTTCTCCTCCAACACATTAACTTTGAGAACTGACTACATTCTGCCTAAAACATTGCAGTCGTCTTCAGGTACCAGTGTAACAATACAGGTCCTTCTCAAAAAACTAGCATATGGTGATAAAGTTCATTATTTTCTGAAATGTACTGATAAAAATTTAACTTTCATATATTTTAGATTCATTGCACATCAACTGAAATATTTCAGGTCTTTTATTGTTTTAATACTGATGATTTTGGCATATAGCTCACGAAAACCCAAAATTCCTATCTCAAAAAATTAGCATATCATGTTCAGGTAGTCTAAATGAACTATTAAGCTAATCATCTGAATCAACAAATTAACTCTAAACACCTGCAAAAGATTCCCGAGGCTTTTAAAAACTCCCAGCCTGGTTCATTACTCAAAACCGAAATCATGGGTAAGACTGTCGACCTGACTGCTGTCCAGAAGGCCATCATTGACACCCTCAAGCAAGAGGGTAAGACACAGAAAGAAATCTCTGAGTGAATAGGCTGTTCCCAGAGTGCTGTATCAAGGCACCTCAGTGGGACGTCTGTGGGAGGGAAAAAGTGTGGCAGAAAACGCTGCACAACCAGAAGAGGTGACCAGACCCTGAGGAAGATTGTGGAGAAGGGCCGATTCCAGACCTTGGGGAACCTGTGGAAGCAGTGGACTGAGTCTGGATAGAAACATCCAGAGCCACCATGCACAGGAAATGGGCTACAGGTGCCGCATTCCCCAGGTCAAGCTACTTTTGGACTAGAAACAGCGGCAGAAACATCTGACCTGCATTGAAGTATTGAGTGCATAACTGAACATAATTATTTGAAGGTTGACTTTTTTTTTGTATTAAAAACACTTTTTTTATTGGTCAGATGAAATATGCTATTTTTTTGTGATAGGGATTTTTGGTTTTAATTTACTTTTTTGCCAAAATTATCAATATTAAAACAATAAAACTACTTCAGTTGTGTGTAATGAATCTAAAATAAGTGAAAGTTTAATTTTTATCAGTACATTACAGAAAATAATGAACTTTATCATAATATGCAAATTTTTTTGAGAAGTACCTGTATATTCAATGTTATTGACTTTACCTGTCAGGCATCATAATGCTTTTCACGTTATGGCTGATCTTTGTGGATAAGCTATGAGACAAGTGAGTTGCTATTATCACTTATAGTAAATTAAAATTTAACCCCACCCCCCACCCATATGCAGTTCAAACTGTCACTTTTCATTCTGAAAAAGGTTCAGATTTTCCCCACAGCATTTGCAGCATCGCATTTTTGTCTGAACTTGGCACAAAAAATTTGAAACATTAGAAATTTCCACGATTGTCAAAAAACAAGGCTTTGATGCAGATTATTCTCTACCGGTCTACTCATATCGTGAGAGGGTTGCAAAGTTGTCGTTTTCTCACAAATTCTTTTTTTTTTTTTGTGAAAGATCGGCGACATCCACACGGAAAGTTTGAGAAAAGTTGAGACTTGCTGGCATCCACCATATTCCATGTATTTTGTCATATTTGTTTTTTATTCATGCTTATAATGCACAAAAAAAGTGAACTGTTTGAAAACAAAAAATAAAAATGCAACTGATCTATGACAGGAGATTCACTTTTTTGTCTCATATCCGCAAATCAATTGGCGTGTAACCTATACGTATTTAGGCCACAAAATATTTACTTTCCTATGGAGTAACAAAACATTTTAGCTTAAAATTTTAAAAAATAAATAAATAAATATTTTAATCAATTTGTGTCAGTTGCTTTTCTCTCGCATATCTAGTATGATCACCCCATCTGTTAAATATCTTCTTACAAGTGACACAATGTCAACAATAAGGATCTATCTTAGTTATATACATATTTTATTTTATTTGTTTCATTGGAAAACTTTATTAATCAAAATAAAAATTACATTCATATCCTTTAAAAAATATTCAAATGTTTTGATCTTATTTTGGAGAAGATACAATGCTGTGCAAAAGTTTTTCTGACATTGTTTGCACGTTTGTCACGGTCATCCATTTCAGATCAAGCAAAGTTAAATATTATACAAAGATAAAACACAAGTAAATGCCAGGTTTTCACTGCCAATTGCATTTATTAAGGGGGAAAAAACATCTGCACCTACAAGGGCCCATGTGAATAAGTAACTGCCCCTAAACCTAATACTGTAGCTGGTTGAACCACCTTGGGCAGCAATAACTGCAGTCAAGCGTTTGTGATAAGAGGCGATGAGTCTTTCCCATCACTGCGATGGGATTTTGGCCCACTCTTCTCTGCAGAATTGTTCAAGAGCAACCAGATTGGATGGGTTTTGAGCATGAATAGCTTTTTTAAGGTCGTGCCACAGCATCTCAATAGGGTTCAGTAGGGTTCAGGTCGGGACTTTGACTAGGCCACTCCAAAACCCTCATTTTGTTATTTTTTAGCCATTCAGAAGTGGACTTGCCGGTGTACTTCAGATCATTGTCTTTTAGCAAAACCCAGGGGTGCTTTAGCTTGAGGTCTCGAACTGATGGTCAAACATTCTTTGCCATAATTTCTTGGTCGCGAGCAGAATTCATGGTTCCATCAATCATGACAAGTCGCCCAGGTCCTGAAGCAACAAAACAGGCCCAGATCATCACACTTCCACCAGCATGTTTCACTATCAGCACAATGTTCTTTTTATCAAATTCAGTGTTCCTTTTGTACCAGAAGTAACGGGATGCATTTCTCCCATAAAGTTCAACTTTAGTTTCATCAGTCCAGAGGACATTTTCCCAAAAGCTTTGGGGATGCTCAAAATGATTCTTGGCAAAAGTGAGTTGTGCCTTGATATTCCTTTTTGTCAACAGTAGCTTTCAGCTTGAAACGCTTCCATGGATGACATTTTTGCCTCGTGTCTTTCTGATGGTGGAGTCATAAACACTTTAACTGATATTAACTGAAGCAAGTGAGGCTTGTAGTTGTTTAGAAGTCGTTTTTGGATCCTTTGTGACTTCTCCGGTTAGTCTGCGCTGTGCTCTTGGAGTAATTTTGGTAGGTCGACCACTCCTGGGAAGGGTCACCACTGTGCCATGTCTTCTCCATTTATGGATAATGGCTCTGACAGTGGTCTGCTGGAGTCTCAAAGATTTACCAATGACTTTGTATCCTTTCCCAGACTGAGACATCTCTATAAATCTTCTTTCTTGTTTGCTCTTGAAGCTCACTGGATCGCGGTATGATGATGATGTGTGTTCAGTATGGCCAACCTAACCTTGTCAGACAGGTATTATGTTAGGGATCTCATGATTGGAAATACCTGGGAACAATCAGTCCTGGGAGTGGCCATGAAATTGAACGAAGTTTTCCACAATAATCAAATTAATCACAATTACCTTACCTTGTAAAAAAAAAAGGGGGGGGGGGGATTACTTTTTCACAGAGCTTCATGTAGGTTTTGATAGAATTTTTCTCTTAACAAGTAAAATCAAAACAGGAAAACTGCATTTTTTTAATACTTGGGTTACCTTTGTGTTGTGTTTAAATTTGTTTGATGATCTGAAAAAGTTAAGTGTTGACAAAGGTGCAAAAAACTAAAAAAAATAAAAATAAATAAAATAAAATAAAAAATCAGTAAGGGGTAAAAACATATGCACAGCACTGTATATTATGCAACAGCAGAACTTGCAAAATTATCAATACTCTAATTTTTGAAAAAATCTTATCCAGTGTATTATTCTTACTGCACTGGCAGAAAATTTCATTTGATTATTGTCTGTATTTACTTTCTGTATTTAGACAGTTAATATCGGCAGTGTTTTGATCTTCGATTATGTTAAGTGTCCATAACTCCAGGTGAATTAACGATTAAAATCAGATTCAAGAACTCAACAGGGCTGTAATACAAAAAGGGAAACTGCAAACAAATTAACAAGCTAATTATAAAACACAGCTGGCTGGGTTTATTTGGTATACAGTTAGAAACTAACTAAAACAGGCAGTGTTAAACAGTATGTAAACACACTACACGTAAATAATTTCACTACTAACCCGATTATGAAGTAATTTACAAACTGTAAAAAAAAGAGAGAACATTGTATATATTATACCTCATGTTGGTACTTATTTGACACTAATGCCTTACACATGCCTGCCACAACCACAGTTTACACTATAAAAGTCCATTCACTCATTTTCTGAACCACTTAATCCTAATTTAGGTCGCTTGGAGGCTGACGCCCATCTCAGCTGACCCTGGGCGAGGGCAGAGTATTCGCTAGGCCATCGTAGGGCATAAATACACTGACAGCTGTGCAGGTACTCTTGACGAAAATAAGCAATGGTTCTTTTACATGCCTCACACCATAGACAGTGACGGACATGGCCTGGAGGAGGAGAGGGGGCAGTGACAACCCATTGAGGGTGGGGTTTGAACCCCAAAACCTTGAGATCAATGGTCCAGCACCTTACCACCAGGCCACCACTGCCACACATTATAAAAGTGAGAGTGAACTCAAGTCAACCATCTTACAGGATATGAGAATAAGCTAGTTGAGACATCAATTCATTCATCCATTTTCTGAACCGCTTAATCCTAATTAGGGTTACGAGGAGGCTGGTGCCCATCTCAGCCAACTCAGGGCGAGGGCAAAGTACACTGTGGACAGCTCGCCAGGCTATCGACGGCGACGGCTACCATACTCTTGACGAAAGTCAGCAATGGTTCTTTTGCATGACCCTCTGACCATAGACAGTGATAACCCAGTTAGCTACAGTAAGGGTGGGGGGGCAACCTGTTGAGAGTGGGGCCTGAACCCCTAACCTTGGAATCAGTGACCCAGCACGTAACCACCAGGCCACCACTGACCCTCCAGTTGAGACATTAATGTTTTATTTTAATGTATTTTCTTCAGTTAGCATGTCATTTCTCAGAGGAGAAAGGGGCAGGGGGCTCAGTATGTGAGGGTTTTTGTTTGTTTGTTTTTTTATAAGTACAAGCCGTTCTAGAGAGATAACAATGATAAGGTGACATATATATACTGATTTTAATATACTGTAGCTGTATCAAATCTATACTGAATTCACACATCACTGCTAATCTTTTGACAGCTATGACTGACCTTGTATGATTTAAGTAATTATATTCAGAGTACTGGTGTAAAGCCAGATGCAGTCAGCTTCTCATAAGTGCACAGGAACAGATACAATCAAAAGTAAGTGCAACATTTCACTCTGTATTAAAAAAAATATTCACTCCTGTCACACTAAAAACTCACAAAAAGGGAACTGAAAATCTTTGACCAACTGAAACCTGCAAACCAGAGACATGTTTATAACTCAGTGGTACATACACAATACAACAGAGCCTATCATACTTCGGGCTCATGTTTTCACACTAGTACTCCGACCCCACTGTGGCACAGCTCAGAGAAATTTTAAAGCAGAAGGTATCAAGTAAAGAATGTTGACATTGTTATCTATATCTAACCTGCCATTGTATAGATTATCTACCATTCTCTCGTCGCGTTTGCTCCATTACTCCCCACAATAGCCTATGGACAAATACGATTACATTTCAGATACACACTGCCCAGCCGGAAAAAAAAAACAAAAAAAAAGAAGAAGAAGCTGTGCACTTGGATATATTTTCAATCTTAATTACAGCAGGAATCCCCGTGGCATTATTTCAACCAACTTAAGCAACATCACAACATTGCTTTACCAGCATCTTGAAGTGATGAGACAATTGCATCACTCCATAAAGTCTTCTCAAGCACATCCTAAAAACCTTCAATAGACTTTAAGATCATGTGTGAAAATGATTCTTTAATCTCCCTGAATCACTCAAACTATTTAAGTCCCAATTTTATACCCGTGTTATCAGGGAAGAAAACGTTCATTGATGGGATAACGTGCTTATTCAGTACATTCAGGTCATCATATGCTTTCATCGGCTGACAATGTTGCTGAGTCTCGACCCAACCAACTGAAGCAATGATGTTACGGTAATTGTAATCGAGGTGAAAGGTGCCCCAGCAAAATATTAGTATTTGTCACTTTTTTCTGCAATGCCTCCTTTAACAACAAAACATCTAAAACTAATTTTCAGGCAAAATCCCTCGGAACATTTCTTGTTGATGTCTTCACAGAGAACACAATATTCACAGTTCCAGAAGAGAATATTTTGGTATGTATACTGCTTAAATTTCTTCGACCACCTGTCACAAACTGAGAAATACAAATTGTTTTTGGCTGTAGATTCATACATTAGAAAGACAACAATCCCCAACACTCAACAAAAGAAAAAAAACTGTATAAAATTATTTTAAAATGAAACAGCCATCTGGAACATTGGAAACGATCAAGTGGCCAAGAAAGAGTTCAGATCTGAAGCCATTTCAACAAACATGGGACGCAACTGATTTACATACGAAACACACAAAGGTTTCATCCAAAGACACACTTTGGGAACAGACTGCTTTTCTGTAGGCTCCGTGTTCCAAATTGTTTCTGTGGAAAAATATGCAAAAACAATGCCAGTAAGAATGCTTTTTGTTATAAAAGTCAAAAGGGGTCATACTGCATCCTGAGTTTTCTGTTTAATACGCCAAATAATTTGTTACATTTTCATTCTTTGGCCAAAAAATATAACAATTATGAAGTGCGAATTGTCAAACTTTTCAGAATTATTTATTTCTGTGACAGGTGATCTAATACATTTGTTAAGCTCTGTAACTCAAGTGCAGTCTAACGTCAGATTTAAAAAATACATAAATAACTAAAATCAATAAAACCTTGCCTTTTACTAGATTGTGGTTCTCTTCTCACATGCTCCTTTCAACCATGAAGGCAAAAGGCAGCCTGGTCCTCTTCAATAAAGCCACGATGGATATGAAGGAAAACATCTGCACTCTCTTGTGTACAATTACCCATCAGTCATCACTGCTATTGCACACAGTCTGTGCAGCCTGTCCTGGGATTTAAATCAACAGCATTCTCGAATGCAGACAGAGTGGATTTAAAGTAGTGATAGCGTTTCAGGTCCCTGCGGGAATCAGCTTCACTACTTCCACTGCTGTCATGACCACAACTGCAGGGAAGGAGTATGTAGTGTACAGTTTAATGGGAAAAGCCAACATGGGCAAAGTAAATGTAGCTGAATATATATGTGTGTGTGTGTGTGTGTGTCTTTGGTGTAAAAAGTGTGAATTACCCTGTGGTGGGCAGTAAACTAGAAGCATGTCCTTCCTACTTGTCAGGTGCCTGCAGGCAGAGAGATACATTTCTAAGAGCTAACCGCTGTGACTTCTTTTGCAGTGGTGGTTCATTGAGAAATACCATCTTCCTGATGTCACTCAGCAAATGAGCTGATCCTGCCACCAGAAGCAGTTTGGCATGATAGCATCATGCAGGCGGCAGTACCTAGAGCTTGACTCGCACTACAATGCCAAATTTAAATTGTATTTCATGTTCAAGAAGTGGCTGATGAAATGCCAGGAAATATTTAGTATGATCGGCTCTGTGGGGTTTAGCATGTGCTTTAAAGATTAGTGTCTGACAAAATATCTGTCTATGATATAATAACAAATTGTAATGTGTGCCATAATATGTATTATATATGCAATAATATTCATACCGTATTTTTCGTACCATAAGGCGCACTTAAAATCCTTTAATTTTCTCAAATATTGAGGATACACCTTATATGTATTGACCAAACCGTACCGCTTGATGGATTGTTGGAGCATTATGGCTACCGTAGTCAGGTGACTCGCTGAGTAATACGTGAGTGGCTGAGAGAAGTTTACATCATGAGACCGAAAGGCTTTTTCCACAAATCTCCGTCCCTATTGATCTGCGATCCATGCACGCCCAGCTCACGGATACCATCAAAATCCATGTGAAGCATACTAATTCAGAGTTTGCCCATCATTCCGGGTGGATTAACCAAAGAACTCCAACTTGAATGAGTTGAATCAAGTTTGACTTATCTGACTTTTGTTTCGCTTGATGCGCCTTATAGTCTGGAAGCTCGTAAAATGCGATGCATTTAATTGCCTCTGAAATTACTGCCCCATTCAGAAAAATTACAATACAATACAAATATATTTATAATCGTATTCAAATCAAAGGATAAACCCTTGCCCTTATTCTGACAAGAAGACATTCTCATGTAAAAACACTTTTTAGATCATACTACTCCCTTGTAAAATACATCTGCCAAAAGTTACCTCATTAAACTTGTCCATACGCCACAGGAGCTCTAGAGTTTCCAGGGATATGAATATAAGGTCACACACACACACACACACACACACACACACACACACACACACACACACACACACACATCATTTAGTCATCTCATTTCATCTATTACTGTGAGAAACCGGAAAACAACCTTCACTACAAAGGAGATAATTGCTGACTTGCACAAAACAAGTAATGTATTTAAAAACAAAATCAAGGAAAATGAGGAGCCTAGTTTCCCTCAGATCTGCAATTCCAGTGAAGGTCATCTTGCAGATCCAACTGCTAAATGCCACCATAATAACTGTACATGGGTTAGAGACAGTACAAAACAAAACAAAAAAAAAAGCATGTCCAAATTGCAGAACTACTAACTGTCATTAAAATCACCATTGTGTGCTTTGTGTATACATAAAAAAGTCTTCACATAGGGGGGGGAGAAAAAAAAAAAAAAAAAAAAAAAAGCACCTCACGGCTACTGAAAAATACAGATTACAGAAGCTGGGGGTGTTTTACAACTGATGGTTCAGTAGTTCTTCGAAGAACAGCATCCTGATTTCTGCTAAGTAAATGAGAGTTCATCTGAAAACCCACTAGCCTCTGATAGCAGGTTCAGACTTAGCAGTAGTCAGAGCTCGCAGCAAGCAAGATTCTATAACCAGAAACACTGACACAGTGACAGGCTCAGTCTTCTCAGAATCAAACCCAAGAATATAAATGAGGTTTCAATGCTCTGCGTGGAAAAGTGGAACGAGATTCCTCTACAGGCATGTATGACAGAGTGAATGTGAGACCCAGCTCTTATTTTCTCTAATAGAATATTCATTGTACAGATGCACACAATTTCTATGTTAATGATTATTTAGAGGTATAACTGGATTTATTAAAAAAAAAAACTAAGTATAAGTAAAATCACTCCAGTAGTCACTGAACTACAATGTCACTAATCTTCTATCCACCCTATGTTAACCTGGATTTACACTGGGGCACGATGTCCACGATCTTCAAGAGTGTTTAGGGTTGCGGGATGGAAAGTTGATGATCCTGAGATCACTTGGTAGATTTATGATTATCACCGCTACTGCGATGAATTACAATTTCACACCAATCATAATAGAAATTAGGAAACACAGTAGAGCTTAACAGGCCTTAAAAAGGCATAAACCTTGATACACCATCATAAAGGATCTGATGAACTCAGCAACAATTCCTAGGATGCAAGTTGCCACTTTTTATTCCTCAGTTCTGCTCCAATCGTGGTCATAAATCGTATAGCCTATGAATTTTTGAATCACGGTGATCGCGAACATCGTACCACATTACAAACCCAGGTTTCAGCAGCTATTGTGGTTACAACAAAACTGTGGATTAAACTTCCTTAATTATTCAATAATTACAAAGGACAATGTCACAACTCTGGGTGACTCATGCAGAGAAAGCTCGCAGGAAAGAGTCTTTCTGGTGTGTGCCAGTATTGTGCCACTGTGCCAGCATGGTCAAGGAGCCAACCGTCTTAGGATGACTCATGCCATACATGCATGTCACCAATCAAGTTCCACAAGACAAATCTATTATACAAAAGGGACTAACATGGTCAAAAGATATTAAGTGGAGACATAATTATTGTTTAACATGCAGGGTGACTGAGCCAGAATGCTGCATGTGCATTTCTTATCAAATGATCATGTATTACGAGCTATTACAAAGAGATCTGGCTTTTTATATATATATTTTTTAATTAAGTCCCTTGGTGCCATTTAATGTATGGCCAGACAGCACAGTTTCATAGTGGTTAGCATATAAATCTACCAGATAGAAGGTCCCAGAGTCAATTCCCATGCTTGGGGATTTCTGTGGGGAGTTTCCTATAGGTACTCTGATTTCCTCCCACAGTACAAAGACTTGCACGTCAAAGCAAACTGGTTGCATCAAATTGACCCTAGGTGTAAGTGCGTATGATCGATTGTGTGTGTGTGTGTGTGTGTGTGTGTGTGTGTGTGTGCGTGCGTGTGTGTGTGTGGAGTATTTGACTTTTGATTGTCTGGCAAGTTGTTCAGTGCGTACCCTTCATCCCGTGCCAGCTCAGACCCTAGTAGTCTCCATGACTCTAATAGCATTCAGAGGTTCAGCAAATGAGTAAGTGAGACGAGTGAATGATGCATGGCCTTCCAACAACTATAATTAAACTTGATGTTTTATATCTTTTCATAGCTTTCACCCAGTGTTAAACGGTGGCTAATAAGCGGATATATTCTCATTTCAATGTCATAGTTCATCATAATTTGAAAAACTCTGATAAACACATCGTACTAGATCAATCCCGTTTGATTCATATAGCGCTTTTGTAATTGACAATGTCGCAAAAGCAGCTTTACACAATAAAAGTATGAATTTAAAAAATATAAAGGAAACGTTTTTCTATAACCCCTACACACCTCCAATGAGCAACCCTGTGGAAACGGAGACAAGGAAAAACTCCCTCAGTTAACATGAGAAAGAAACCTTGAGAGGAACCAGGCCAAAAAGGGAAACCCATCCTCATTTGGGTGGAACCATAAAAATACAAGCCATATGAGAGATATTCATTACAGTCCAAAATGTAGTCCGGTTGGTTACACCACAACTGGAAGTCCTAAATAATTGTGGGACAAGAGTTTATATCACCAGCAGTGAAAAGTGATATTCACACTTTGTTATTGCACATCCAAGTCCATATGGATCTTCATTGGTAGAAGGGAGGGGCTTCCAAGATGAGAACTCTGGCCAGCATCAGCACACCAGGACTCAGAAAGCAGAAGGATCATTACTCCAATGTTTATCCAGTTAGGCTATTGCCCCGCCCCTCATAATAGGTCTTGCCCTACAATCACAGCTCATACTCAATGTATAGATTGATTTATCTTCGAAATTTTAGGCTTTGGGGTGTGATACATCTCAAATTGTTGTTGCTTGAATTAGCCAAATCACTTCAATATGTGATGAGTTTGACTTCGTGGGTTTTTTGTTTTTTCTGGTTGTTTGTTTTATTTTTTTTTATGGGGGGGGTATACTTTATTAATCCTGATAGGAAATTATTTCCTTTGTAGTTAACCCTTCCAAAGTGAGCACACACTTTGAGCAGTGGGCTACAACACACACTGTGGGTGCCCAGAGAGCAGCTGGGGGTTAGGAGCCTTGCTCAAGGGCACATCAGCCAATATTGTGGAATGAGACAAGGTGCAGCTGCTCACTCCCTGACAGCCACACATTTTTCCTGCTGGTTCAGGAATCGAAACAGCGACCTTTCGGTCCAAAAGTCCCTTCTCTAACCCTTAGGTTACAGCTGCTAGGATGTTTCTAAAATAAATATGTTTGAATGGAATCAAGTCCTGGCTCTCGAGTCATTTCATTCAAACATGAGGAAACCAAAGTGATTTTTAGGACAAGTCCTTTATTTGACTTCAGTTCAAACCACACCACACCCAGAAGGAAGCAGGAGACATAAAATGTCCTATTTTGAGAAGCAAAGGGATTAACTGAGCTGAGACACTAATTTCTGCCTTTAAATTCCCTGACTAATGAAACAAGGGTGGAGCACATTGGAAAAGCAGGGCTCGGCATGGTTGATTCTGTTTTGACTTGGTCCTACTGGATCGCCTCAGGCTAGGCACATATGGTTGAGTCCAGGACACCAGTCAAAGGGACATTTTAATAACAGGGCAGAGTCAAATAAAACCTTCTTCTTCACACATACCACTTCCAAAATTAAGCATAAGCCATAGATGTTCCATATGGGTCTTCCTGGAGAGCCGTTTTTCTGTTGGCAGCTTGCCTAAAACAATCACGCATGCATACACATGTACACAAACACACACACACACACACACGTGCGTGCACGTTCAGGATATTATGAAAAAGGAAACATTCCTTTGGATGTCTGGTTGTCTATGAACCATTACAATTACAAGATAACAAGGTAGACTTTTATGTTATTTTTTTTAAACACATCACACATTTATGGAAGTTTGCTACAATATACATTCTATGGCATCACCCAAACAAGGATGGGTTTCCCTTTTGGGTCTGCTGCCCGTCAAGTTTTCCGACTCATGTTGTCTTTGGGAGATGTTCCTTGCCCCGTTGCCACGTTTTTTTTTTTGTTGTCGTTTTGTTTTTTTTTGTGATGTATTGGCCTTAAAGCGAAATGTACAATTCAAAACCAAATCTGTATGCTCTGTAAATCTGCTTTGCAAAAATGTCACCGGTTAAAAATGCGACACAACTAAAACTCAAGTGAGTTGAAGTAATTTTTGTAATTCGTGCTCCAATATAAGAATATACACTGTTATGACGCTTGATTTGAAGTACATATGTACATGTACAGCTAAAGTCTAATCCTTAGGATGCAGTAGGCGCACAGTGAGCATCATGCAATTTTTTTTTTTCCTCAGTGTGTGTATGCGCCAAACCAAGCAAGCAGGAATATGCTGATCCAGTAGCGGCAGAGCCCATGTACGAAACCTTGTCCATGCAACTATAATTCGGCTCTAAGCCCTGGATTCAGCTGGACTGGCCAATGTGTGCAGTGTTTATATCATCAAATTTATACTTTAATTATTGTTTCAAATCACTGGGCACGATTTAAAAGACACTGCCTGTGAAAAAAAACACCCAAATGTTATAGTGTCTGTCTGTTATTAGATTTTAACATCATATTGATTAAATTTATATACATCATGGTTCCCACGCATTGCGTCAAATGTCATTCAAGCACTTTTCAAGGAAAATTTGTCATTTTCAAGTTCTGTTTATGTAATAGTTGACATTTAAAGAAAGTTTGTATTCTTCATATATTAATTTGCAGTATATTAAAATATGTAAGAATACAAACTTTCTTTAAATGTCAACTACTACATTTTTCAATGTAATAACCAAATAAAAGTAATTTAAATCATTTTGCAGAAAAATATGCAATCATTTTAATAAACTGTAACAACACGACCACATACTTTCTTAAATGTATATGTAAATATAAATGCATATGTAAACACTTTCTTTACCTTTGGCTTCGGGTCGACACCTGCACTGGTTGCGGATCCACCAGGCGTAGTCATGGTAACGCTAATGTTAGCACTTATAGAAGCTGTTTCAACTGCATTTCCTTTGCAATAATCCGTTATCAGACTATCCTCATGTTACTTGGTTCTTAAAGGTCTTTGCATGTTTTTTGAATGGGTAAGATTTGATTTTATGTGCAACTTTAATGCTTCTCCCCCAGAGCACCAACCGCAATTTTTTTTCACATGTCTTGCAAAAAGCGTGATGTCGGCTTTTGCCAATGATGATCCAATCATTATACTCTTCCTTCTCCCGCCATTCCGCTTTAAATACACACCGGCCGGCTGACATTGTGGCTGTTGGGATAATACAACCCTCTTAAGGTGTTTTTGTCAATATTTATTCACTTGAAAAAAGCGCAAACATGTCAAAGGTCACCATTACCAAACTGCCAAAAATGGGATCCATATGTTGTAAAACTAACTGCCACATACTTGTATAGGTTGTTTGTGAACACAGAAGACAACAACAGCAGAACTTTCGGGGACATGTGTCTGCAGACAATGCTTGGGGGAAAAAAGGCGATGTAACCTGATAACGATATTTTTTGTTACAGTAAAGGCTTTGACCCTAACCTTGATTAATTCACACAAAAAGTGAAGAAATAGATTTTTCTTTCTTGTTACTTACATTACAGAAAAAATTATAAAAGACATTGATATTTTTATTTTAGTTCTTCAATGACGTTTTATTGATTTTAGCAGTTGGCCTGGTAGCCAGTGATGGTTGCAGAGGATCAGAGCTTTGTAGCCTGTAATACTACTTAGAAATTGGTTTTATAAGAACAAGTATGTAAAAATGTTTTAATAATGTCAAGTAATAATCAAATAATCAAACAATAAACAAAGAATTCATAACCTATAATATAAATAATTACTGTTCTTGTCCTACAAGAGATATCCACTTGAAATAAGTTGTTTTGGTTTCCTCAAGATGTTAACTTTATGGTAAACTAAAATCACCTCTAAATAAAGTTTGAAATTTTATCCCCTATGTTCTAACTAATATGGATGTGCCCAAATGGGAGGGGAATCGTTGTGAATTAAGCCGTCCTCAAATTTCAATTATGCGCAAGAGTAAACACAAAAAATAATAATCTGCAAATCAGTAAATATATTGATAAAAAATTATACACAATTCACTGAATTACATACAAATTTGGGTTTGGCTTCCACATTTCCAGGTCGCCCTTATATGCAATTGATGCAGCAACCATTTTTGTTTCAGTTATTAAAGCAGGCGGATTGTGTGGTCTCAGCCTTTCCCAGTGAATATCTGAAATCACTGAAGGGAAGCAAAAAGTAACGCTTCAGTCACCATTTCTAGTTCTCAGAAAGATTTCTCTCTTCATGTAATGTTTTGTATTAATTTGCAAAAAAAAATAGAAAAAAGAAAGAAAGAATACTTCACCATTTTATGGTCATGAGTCTCAGCTTTTTATTTCTTTCCCCAAACCCTTTTTTCAGAAGCCAACATTTCTGAGCTATTTTATACTTTAATTGGTTTCATTTTATTATTCTAGCTTTTATTACTGTGTATTTTATGATATACTGCTTTCATTTTTTTTCCTCAGCATATTTATCCCACTTCTATTTACTTTGCCTAACTGGAATAACAGACAGCTCTTTCACTGGAGAAAGATTTTAAAACATGTTGCAAACCCTAACTTGGATCTTTTGTCTAACCCACAGAGTGGAGGTGAATGGCTGAGTTGCACCAGAATGCCGCTGCTGAATTACTAACTCTGAGTGAAAGACCTCAAGAGATTCTTACAGAGAGCACCGCAGTAAACACAATCCGTGATGTGTAAAACATTTGTACTCGCAGTGACCCATCATCACTTATATTTCATTGGTTAAAAAAATAAATAAATAAAAAAAAATAGATGACTCATACCCACTAGAGGAGAAGACAGAGGGGGGGGGGGGATCAAAGGGGACGGTGGGAGTCCTGCAGTCAGTTCCCCTGCTCAGATTTTCAGCAGCATCGCCGTGCTTTCTGCCTCAGTACTCATCCCATAACCTGGACTTAACATTTCACAGCCTCGATATAAAACGACAACAAAAATGTATATTTATTTAAAAAAAAAAAAAAAGTCAGGCTTCTGAAGAGAAAAAATAGAAAAAGAAAGCTGTTGTCCATTTCAATAAGTCCCTGCTGACCGTTAGCCCACTGGTGGTACTTTAGTGGAGGAAGAGAAGAGAAAATGTCAGAGGCAGAAGGTGTTAGTGATACACTGTCTGTGTTGCATTCTCACTTGCCATCTGCTTAGTCTGCGCTGCTGCAAGTGAGGCAACCACAAAGGGGGAAAAAAAATCTTTCACTGCAGTTCCTTGATCCCCATCATACATACCGGCTTTACTCTCAATTCTGAGTTACGAGATGAGGAG
Source organism: Plotosus lineatus (assembly GCA_024760905.1). Lineage (NCBI taxonomy): Eukaryota > Metazoa > Chordata > Actinopteri > Siluriformes > Plotosidae > Plotosus > Plotosus lineatus. The sequence continues at coordinate 17,562,757 of CM045745.1, read as the reverse complement.
AGATGCCGTGAGGGGACAGTCCCATCTTTTTTTTTTCGCTTTGATGCTTCTTAAAGAAACCCTCTCTGCTTCCTCCATGGCCACCTCAGCCTCAATACATGATGTAACACAACCCAGAGATGTTTCCAGCTTTGCAGACCCACATACGTAGCAATATTCAAAGCCTTAATAAAGCTTATACAGTAAATCTTTATCTGAAGTTGAAAACTCAATATCTTGTTAGGTACCAATCAGATTCTAGAACCAACAACAATGGAAAAAAAAAAATTTGTGTACAGGGACCCCTCGCTACTTCACGCTTCAATGAAATCGATGAAAATTCAATGAAATTCAATGAAATTCAATGATCGCATTTGAAAAAATATTCTAAAGTATTCTAAAAAATATTCATCGACTTAAAAAATAAGGAAATTAAGGAAGAATAGGGGGAAATGTTAAGGGAAATGCCACAAAAACAAGGCCAATTCTGCAACAACAAAAAAATAAACAAAACAAAACAAAAAACAACCCAAAAATCCCCCATCAAAACTACTTACATTTTTGTCAAGTGCGCATCTGAGTGCGTGCACACGCATCTGCATGCGAGTGTGCACGCACGCGTGTCTGTGTGGGTGTAATTATATTTTTTTATACATCTTACTCTCTTTTTTTTAATTGTCATTATAAGCATTTATAGCATTGAATATGTATTTCCTGACATCATATACACATATACATGTACGTATACGTCAGTCTGGGTGTTGGGGGGGAGGGGGGATCCTACTTCGCAGATATCGTTGGTCGCGGGTGGAGGATCTCTGTCCCAATTAACTGCGGAAAGTGAGGGATCCTTGTACATAAATGTAGAATTGGCAGCACAGTGGCATGGTTACTATGTCTGCGTCATGGAAAGAGGGTCCTGAGTTCGGGTGTTTCTGGGTGGAGGTTGCATGTTCTCTCCATGCTTGCATGGGACGCCTTTCACAGTCTAAAAGTCATGCATATTAAGCTAACTGGTTATTTTTAAATGCCTTGTGGAACAAACACATGTTCACATGGCACCAACTGGCATATATGTCAGATCTGTGTTGTTATATAATACGACCTAATGTTAGGTTTGTTATGTTACCTGAATGACATGTTTACACTAAAACTACTAATATTACTAATGTCATGACATTAGTTACTAATGCAATAACAAAATATGTAATAACAGCAACTGTCTGTCTTCCTTTCGGCTTTTTCCCTTTTACTCAGGAGTCGCCACAGTGAATCATCTGATTCGTACGTTTGATTTGGCAGAGGTTTTTACGTCGGATGCCCTTCCTGTCACAACCCTTTTTAGCAAGGGAGAGAAACACGCTGACGACTTTGCAGCTACTCTTTACGAAAGTCAGCAATGGTTCTTTTACATGCCTCTCACCATAGACAGTGAGAGACATGGCCCGCCTTTGATAACCCAGTTAGCCGCACTGGGGGGGACAGTGGCCCTATACCACTAGACCACCACTGCCCCTAACAGCAACATGAACAATAATATTATTGACACAAAACGTACCAACTAGGACTGAGTGAGCGTTCATTGACCGAGGACCAATAAACACACACAATTTCCTGCGGTACAAAAATCGATGCATCAGTCGCTTCTGCATTGCTCTCATGAAAGATAAGTACCCCTAGGTTAGTGCTTCTCAATAATTTTCTGTGGCGCCCCCTTTGGGAAAAAAAATAAATAATTTACCCCCCACCCGAGTGACTATAAATGGTATTATTTGTCTATAAAATTATTAGTACACCTGTGCATAACATTGTATTTTTATTAACATTAAAAACAAAAAAGAAACGGAATATAGTTCAACTTACAATAAAGAAAAACTTCATTAACATTGTTTGATCTGTAATAGAAAAGATTTAAAGTGCACCAATGTGCCTGAAATTTAAAAATACACCCTTATTTAAGCTCATTCAACTTATTTATGTCTTAATATCTTCGTTTCCGTTAGAAAATTTTTCCATGTAGTTTCTTGAGGGGCTGTTTACTGCACTTCATATCATTTGCTTGTGCGAAAAACCGCTACACCGCAGCGCAACAATGGGAGCGCCACTGCCAACTAGTGGAGTGGAGGTGCAAGTATACTTAACTCTCGTACACGATTCCGAAAAGCATGTTCCCAGGGTGACACGTGTTCCCCTCCGGCATCACACCGGGGCGCGGCCCACTATTTCAGAAGCACTGCCCTAGGTGCAAGAGTGAATGATTGTATGCGTGTTGACCCTGCAGCGGACTCTCGAACTGTTCAGGGTGTACCCCACCTTCCCCTCGCATGTGGGCTGTGATGGACTCCTCTCTGCAATCCTAATAAGATTAATCAGTATGGCAAATGAGTGAATGTAAATGGATTCCAAACTACATGTCTGGACCAACTGTTTGGGGGAAATATTTAAAAATAAGTGAACTATAGGAACTCACAGGGCCTTAAAAAAGCATAACCAGATATTTCCCAGATAATATATTTTTTTAAGGATTGGCGGAAATCACCTGCCGTTATGAAAGTCATGACGTGCATTAAGGTTTTATAGTTTAAATTCAGACCTGAACCAACAAGTGTTTCATCCAAAACAACATATATATATATATATATAAAAAACATGAATGTAAATCCAATATAAAATGTGTTCTGTGAAAGAAGTGCCTTACATACACAGTCAGCATATTCTCACACTGCACAGAGTTTAAATAATGTTTGGAATATCCAAATATTCTGATTGTGTTCTTTATTATCTCAAAATCTGGACAGCATATTCTCAAATGTTTTATAGTTAAACATGTCCTCGGCTACAAAACAATTGAGAACCTGTTTTCGTGAATGATGTAACCAAAAAAAAGGTCAAAAGTTGTGTTGAAAAAAAAAACCAAAAAAAAAAACCAGAAGTGTTCTGACCTTTAAAGAGAATGAAACGATGAACTTAATAATTACTGATAAAATAAGCTGAAGTGAGATTATCATCAGGGTTTGAAAACACCCAGAAAGAGAGAGAAGGATGTGCATTTTTATCACATGACCCCTGAACCATGACCCCAGATGTTCTGAATGAAAGAAAGCAGGTCACCCAGACGTTAGCTCGGCAACACCTCTGAGGAGAGGATCAACCACTTTAAACTCCTGAAGACACAGAACCATTGGATATTTATTCCTCAATTACCTCGGGATAGTACTGCACAATCTCGAATAAGATGTCTCTTTACAGAAACAACAGCTTGCTCTGCCTGATCATGTTTATCAAGAAAGAAATGCAGAACAGGGAAAAAATTTACACAACTTTAAAATTAAAAAGCAGTTATACAGTATAAAGTAAATAAAATAAACATGCCTTTACATATATGGCATAGTTACGTGCTTCAATGACCGTTCATCTAAAAATCGTAATAAAGCAGTGCAGAAATGTGAACAAGCGCTGGGGCACTTGGCATTTCTTTGGTTTGGAGTTATAAAGACGTCCTACGTGACGTGCCACTATAGCTTAGCATTGCCCTGCCTCGACACATAACGGCGAGTCAGACTGTCACAGCACTAAAAGCAAATGCCACCGTTACGTTACTCGGCAAACTCGTATAAACAGCTATGCAAAAGAAAGTCCCTCCACATCCTCCATCCTCCCGACAGTATTCGCCGTCACTCAGTCACGCTGCAGCGCCGAGGCCTTCGTCTTCAGCCAACACAAACAGCTCATCAGCGAGAGTCGTTTGCTGTCCCGCACAATCACACAATGAGCGTGTCTCCGCTCAGCTTTCTCTTCCAGCCAGACTCGCTCCACTTGTGAGGCCCTTGCATATATTCACACTTAGCGAATGGGGAAATAAACCCGAATCCAAAACAACCGTACCTGATAAGGGGTCATTTGATTCGGATGTTATTTAATGAAGGTATTTAATATAAAAAGCTCTGCGTGTCGCTCATTATTCTGAAATCATTCAACGGAAAAACTAGCAATGAAAATAAATCCCACACAGCTGAATGTGAAGTCGAATAAGCGGCGAGCTTGAGGGGAACCACTTCATGCTTTCTGAATGAAACATCCTGCATGTTAAAAATCTCAAAAGTGCTGACGCTGAAAAAAGGAAAGTTCTTTCGCGAGGCTGTAAACAGAACCAACGTGTGGAGCAGGAATCAGGAAACTCTGAAAGTAAATTGCACTGTAAACAGCACTCTTCTCTGCAGCCTGTTTTTTTTCCCCTGTCCTTATCCATGAGGCGAGCCAAAGCAAACACAATGGAGGAACTGGGATTTCTGTCCGCTCTCCCCGGTGTTTCATAATACTGCACTTCCATCAGCTTAACTCTGGTCTCAATAAATACATTCTGATCTCTGATAAAGCTGGTAGTGCTCAAGTACTGACCAACAGTTATTTAAATATCAATACATTGAGAGGACAATCCATCAATCGAGAATAAACGCCTATGTGCGAACATCAAAACTGCGAGCATTAGCGTTCCTACTCAAATATGCAAACTAACTTTAGGAAGGAAGAGCACAATGCTCATGTGGCAAGGAACCAAAAACAATTACACTACTTCATAACAAAAAAACACCTTGTGTGGCTTGCACCAAAAACATAGCCAGATTTCAAATCATCCAGGACTTAATTAAGGCGTCACTGGACTTGTCAATTAAATCTGTTTATTAGCACTCCATTAAAGTCTTGAATCTCTTCAATAGCACTGCACGCATGCACCGCTGCTTCCTTTAAGCTGAAACTAGACACGCTGATGCAACTCGCAGCTTTCGTGCGTGGTTTCCTTTTTCCATTTCGAGCAACTTTGTCACTGCTGATAAATTAAGTGGCGAAACAAAGAGGCGTGTCAAACAAAGTGAGAAATTAATGTGTCTAATTCTGGAAAGTGGTCACCTTTGCTCAGATAACCAAGTAAGCTTGGTGGTGATGGTGGTGGTGGGGGGGGGGTTGTACCTTCTCATACACACACAACCAGGGCCACTACCACCACCACCAACAACAACAACAATAAAACCTCCATCTCTACCACATCTATATCACTATCTTTCTCCATCATACTCTCTCTCTCTCTCTCTCTCTCTCTCTCACAATCACAGACACAGACACACAGACACACACCCCTTAATGGGCATTAGGCAAGGGGAGAGGCCCTGTGGGAGCATTTCTCTTTTAAGCAGCTCACCTCTCTTTTGCAAGGCCAGACCCCAGCAACACACACACACACGCACACACACACACACACACACACATACAGACACACATACAGACACACACAACTACAGGAGATAAACTTCCACTGAACAGTACATTCTGAAAATGAAAATAACAACAGAGACAAGCCTGTTAAATCAAATCATTAAGGCGATTCCTCTTCCCTCGGGACACGTCGCGCTGGAACAGGTGATTAACACTTTCATGATTTCACATGATGCCGAGATTACCATCCAAACCAGATCATCTTTCACTGCTGCGTATATCAAATAACACTATAGGTGTCTGAACAGAACAATGGTGAGAACCTTTTCTTCTACCACAGAAAGGAACACTTGTACAAGTAGAGTTCAGAAATAAGAGTGTTCGGTTACTTTTCACTATTACAATTACCAGTTTGTTGACGGTAACTCCTAGATTGGTTTATATATTAACTATCTTTGTGAAACTAATGATGTTCTGCTTTTTATTATTGTAATAGCAAACGGATGTATTTCACCAGGACATAAAGGAAAAGAAATTCAAGGGAAATCTCATACCGAAATTATACACGAGGGTAATTTTAAAAAGCCTGACTAAAACACAGTGATCACGTACACAAAACAACTGGGGCCATTTAGTCTTTCATGGATTTCCCATAAGGTAGTAATGTAACTACACAAGTCCATTTATATCAAGGGAGAATTCTTTGGTTCTTTTACATCATTTTACTTTCTTGATCAGAAATCATTTGTGAGCGTTCAAGAAAAGAGCACGAATCGCTCATTAAATTATCAAATAATTCTTCATCAGTGAATAATAAATATTACACAAGCCCTCACTGTAACTCACCCGGCTTCGCTCTAATGCCCCCAACCCCCACCATAAAAAGAAGAGTCACTATTGTGGCACACTTCTTCTCCCAGGAGCTTTTTCAACTAGGAGAACAGGTGGAAGAACTGCTCCTTCCTTCTTGGTAAAAAAAAAAAAAAAAATGCAATGGGGAAGCCAAACTCTTGCATCTCCAGCCGTTTACACATCAATATCCTGCCTCATGCTAATAAAGCCTCCTTATGGCCCTTTAATTACATTTATGCTTTCACCCACCCCCAAAAATCGTACTGAGCCGGGCCTCAGTGGATAAAATCAGACAGACAGGTGGCCGTTCAGCCAGTTGCTGGCTTCCCTGTGCAAACAGAGGCAGTTCAGGTCTGCTGGAAAGCCCCCATACAGTCATCCCGTTCTATGCTGCCTTTACAGACACACGACACACACACACACACACACACACACACACACACACACACACACACACACAGTCAGTCACCTACTGAGCTGCCTAAAGGATTATAAAGCAAAACAAAGAGCTTGTTTCAAAGAACACTGTGCATTAAAGAAAAATAAGACTTTATGTTGGCTGCATTAAATGCGATATGATACCATATTATTCCTTCCACAGACAATTTAAACCTACATAGTCTTATAGGATCTAATAAAACAACTAAAATAATGCTCAAGAATAATCTACACTGCATTGATTTGCATGCCTCAAAAATGTGTCACGTTTTAAATCAGTGCTCAAAGGGGGCGACGATCCAAAACAGATGATATGACGTAAATATACAGAACATATACGTACACTTATTACTCTGCGTTACAATATTCTATTCAATCAAAACAATGAATATCTGATCAATTGGAGGTTGCATTTCAGCTATTTCTACACATACACACACCAATCAGCCATAACATTAACACCACCAGAATGGTCCGCAGTTAATCAGCAAGGTGCAATGCGTTCTGACACCTTTTTTTCCCCCCCAGATTGTACAGTACTACAGTAGCTCATCTGTGGGCTCACACCAAATGTACTAACCTACTGCAGGGCACGAAATTAACACCGGTCCACCGGCATTTGCCAGCATTTTTGTGGTAAGTCCAGAAAAATCCAACCCAATACCGGCCCCCGTGTCAGGCAGAAGGGACAAGCTCTCAGCCATTAGCTAAATTTGAATCGCGTGCCAGTAACTTCCGGGTTTGCCACTAATCCACGAGTATAATAATAATGTAGTAAAATGTGGTAATGATTAATTAAAAACTTTAATTTTGTCCTGTGATAATATTTATTAATAAATAAAGCGCGTAGGCTCCTTACCAGAAGTTAGAGATGATGCAGGTCATTTGAGTGGCATCATAGGGCTTAAATAATCATTAAAAACACACGAAAAAATATTTACTTCACAATTCAGGCAATCACGTGGATAACTTGCGTGCGAAGGAGAAAAAAAGGTGCACACATCATCTGCAACCAATCAGCAGGAAGGAGAAACAAAAGCTCTCAGCCATTGGCTAAATTTGAATCAAGTGCCAGTTACTTCCAGGTTTGTCGCAAATTCCGCAAGTATGCGGATTTAAACACAAAGAATATATAAATATTTTAAATTTATAAATAAAGAGTTGTATATGATAGAGAATTGGGTTACATGTATGTTTCTTATTCAGTCACAAAGCTATTGTACACCAAACATATAGACAGGTGAACAAGTGAATGAAACAAAATAACAACAGATTATCACATAATTAATCATTCCAGAAAAAGTGGGGTCCAGTAAAATTCTTACGGGTCCTGCAAATTTTTTCTTCTGCCTGCCACCCTGTCCGGTGGAAAGTTTTCTTAATTTAGTGCCCTGTACTGGCCTTTACTCTATACACGCCTCAGTAAGCCTTGGGCATTCATGACACTTGGCAGCTTGCCTACAGGGATGGTGGTGTTAAGGTTATGGCTGATCAGTAGTTTACATACTAAATATATTAAAATGGCATATATTATATTAAGAGCAAGAAGGTCCTGGGTTCCAACCTCGGGTTCAACGAGGGCATATCTGTGTGCGGTTTACACATTCTCCCTGTGCTTGCATGGAGTTCCTGCAGGTAGCCTGATTTCCTCCCACAGGCCAACTACATATATCTCAGGCTATTTTGCAGTTTTAAATTGCTTCTAGGTGCGAGTGTGACTGGTTGTGTACACGTTGCCCTGTAATGGTATGGCAACATGCTCAAGGTCTACACCACCTTCACCCAGTGTACGTTGAGATAGGCTCAATCCTCCCCGAGACCCTAATATAAAGGTATCAAGCAAATCTTGCAGGCCAAATCTGTAACAACAATTCATTTTATGTGACCTGCAAGAGCATTCAAAGAACAGGATTACTGTCGATTCTTTGAATGAACCATTACCACGAATCCTAATTCATCAACAATCCACTAGGTGGCAGCAGCGTATTTAAAGTAAACAGATCCATGAAGCTAACATTATCAAAGGCCTGCCATGTCTCGCACTGTTTATGGTGACCGGGTCATGTAAAAGAACCATTGCAGACTTGCATCAAGAGTAGCTGCAAAGCTGTCAGCGTGTTTCTGTCCCTTGCTAAGGGTTGTGTCAGGAAGGGCATCTGACGTTAATACCTATACCAAATCCAAAGTGCAAATCAGATGATTCGCTGTGGCGACCCCTGAAAAAGGGAAAAACCCGAAAGGAAACAAAGAAAGAAAGAAAGATCCATGAAGCATGGTCAAGAAAGATTGCGTGCTAGCTTGTCACTGATTAGCATACACAGATAATGCAAAGAAATAAAGGAAAAGGAGGAAATGCCTAAATAAATCATTTTGCTATGCAGATTTCATGGATGCCCTTTTTCGAACAGATATTCAGTGATTATCTGGCCCACTTTAAATTTAGTGATTTTGATAGACTGTATTAATCCCACAAAGGATCCAGCACACACATGTAATCAGTAGCCATACACACACACACACACACACACAAAGACAGAGAGAGAGAGAGAGAGAGAGAGAAGTCATTGTGGCCGAAGAAGCACAGCAGACATGGGTTAGGTGTCTTGCTCAAGGGCACTTCAGACATAAAGGTTGAGGAATGGAAAGTGCAGCTCACTCCCCAATAGCAGCACATTTTCCTTGTGGGTTCCAAACCCACTTCTCTAACCATCAGATGTTAGCCCACATGATAGAAATATATAGGAGGAAGAAAGAAACTGTGTAAATGATGTCCATATAACCACATGGCTGTGAATGACAGGGTGTGTGTGTGTGTGTGGTGGAGTATCCAAAAAAAAAAAAAGAGTGGCATCCCTAAACATAATCACTACACTCCCCTTTTTCTCTCCACTCTGCATCTACGTTTAAAAACAAATACATCAGTAATTTTTCTTCGAGAGAGTAAAGCTTTCAGAGTGGAGCTGGTGGTTACTGTCCTCACTTGCACTTGACTGTGTGGTGCGACCTCGAGTCACAGGGACAACACCAGCACCAGCAGCAGCAGCAGCAGCAGTGATGTTTGGTAAACAACGCTCAAGCAAGCGCGCGGGTGCGCGCACACACGCACACACCAGGTTTCCCCTCACACCTATTATCAGCTGAAGAACTGGCCATCAAACACTGAGAATCTAATAAGAAGCAGCTGATGACTGGAAACGAGGCTCCCCTAAACAAAGCCTCTACCCCTCTGAGCTGTACATCCAGCACATCTCTTTACAACATCCCGTGTGTGCTCGGAGTTTCCCTTTCCAAAATACACCGCTATTCCCACTGACCACGTCCGCTAACCATATTTTTAACTAAACAGTAATTTCATGTGTATAAACCCACCCGTAATGGTGTTTTAACGGCTAACGGTTAGCTGGTTAGCCTTGAACTCGCGTGCAGCCTCAGCCTACAGTGCTGGTCCAATACAAACACACACACAGCCCATAATAATACGTACAGCACAGGGTAGCAACAGTCACTACACACGGGACAGCAAACACTCTGAATAAAGTCAACAATAGAGTAAAAATGTTTGTGAAGAACAAGTGCGGGATATCCGCCAGCTGAGGTGTCACCGTGTTTCCTACCACAGTGAAAATACTTCAGGAACAGTTTGGTTCTCCTCTCAGTACCAAGCACTGAATCTCGGACTTACCCTGTCACAACAGGCGCCATCTTCCACAAACTCTCACCAAAACTCCAACACTCGCGAGATCCGCTCTCCCACACCGACCAGCCGCCGAGACAACCCAAGCGGACTGGAGATGAAAGAACGATGGAGACACAGAGAAAGGGGGCGGGCGGGCGCGCTGTGGGGAAGAAGGAGGAGGAGGTGAAAGAGGAGGAGGAGGAGGAGGAGAGGAGGAGGGATGAGGGGGAGGGGTGGGAGAAAAGGGCAGACGCCACAACAACAGGCGTGGGAAACTTCTCACATCTCGCGAGAATGGGAAAACTCTCACAATAGAGTAGCGTGATGCTGAGATCATGTTATCGCGAGAGCGGTCCCGGCTCACCTCGCCTGCCTGGATGACTGGCTGGGTGGCTGGCTTGGCTGGCTGGGTTACGCCAGGTTGGAGAAGTGAATCGAGCTCATTTCTCACGATGAGGCACAACACGTTTTTGTGTTGCTTGCTATCATTTTAATTCCAACACCTAAAATATTTCTTTTGCTAAAATTTTCAAGAATTAACCAGGTTTTATAAATCCTGAGGAACTGCCACATACTCACATTAATGTTTTTCTACACAATATCCACACTAGACACTATCATTAATAGTATAATTGTGCAATCACCTGCGTTTAAAGAGTACCAGTATTACTCATCACCACAGTGTAATATGTTAGTGCGCCTAAGTGGGTTATCTAAGGCGGGCCATGTCTCTCACTGTCTATGGTGAGAGGTTCATGTAAAAGAACCATTGCTGACTTTCGTAAAGAGTAGCTGCAAAGCCGTAAAAACTCGTAAAGAGTAGCTGCAAAGCCGTCAGCGTGTTTCTGTCCCTCGCTAAAGGGTTGTGTCAGGAAGGCCATCCGAGGTAAAAACCTATGCCAAATGAAACGTGCAAATCAGATGATTCACTGTGGCGACCCCTGAGAAAAAAAGGGAATAAGCCAAAAGGTAAAGAAGAAGAAGCATAATATGCTTAAGCGATATGGACTCTTTATTTTAGCATTACTGACCATAAAAGAAAGGGTGGCATGTTGGCACAGTGGTTAGCACATCCGCCTCACAGAAAGAAGACTTCAGTATGCCCTTTGTATACCCTCCCAATACTTGCATGGGTTCCCAGAGTTGGCTGACATGGCTGACAGCTTCCCCACGACCCTAATTGGGATTAAGCAAGTTAGAAAATTAATGAATGAATGACGATAAAAAGCACAAAACTTGATAATTGTATGCGGTGGATTTTAGCAAAGGCTCATGGCTGAACCAGTGGTTAGCAGTCTTTTTTCCCGGAAGTGATGTGAATTCGTTGTGCGGTTTTCTCCAGAGCAAGTAAACAATCAGATCTATTCAATGTCTTCGAAAATGGATAGCAATTTCAAGGAAATATGACAGAATGGTTATTTATTTGATTCAAAGAGGGAGGAATCTTGTGGAGACTGAGGGAGGTCACATTCTAGTGACTCTGAAGATGAGAATGAATGCTGCCTGAAATGTGTATGATGGAAGTAAATCCAAAATGGTTTAAACAGCTAATGTTTTGCCAACTCGGCTCTCCTGTCATCAGTTGGTTTAGGAGCATAAAATAAATGTTTTTTATGATTTCTGTGCTTATTGTTTGTGCGGGTCAGCTCTGACCAATAATGCGTTATTATGCGTGGGGTCAATGACCACAGCCCAGTCAATCCAACACATTTGTGTCACGACTAGATTGGAACAGCCAATGAGGGGCAGCTGTAGCGTAATGGTTAGAGAAGTGGCTTTGGGGTGGAAAGGTTACTGGTTCGATTCCTGAACCAGCAGGGAAAATGTGTGGCAGTGGTGAGGAGTAGAACCTTCCCTTCCTCCAAATAAATGGCTGAAGGGGCCTTGCTCAAGACCATGCTATTAATCCCATAATAGAAATATATATATAAAACAAAAAACATGTCTCTGAGCATACACAATGTCACAACTCTCACATATACTTTGACAAAGGGCAAGGGATGACATTGCCAGAAGGAACCACTAATGATAAACGTACAGTAATTGTTTTAAAGAGGTAGTAATACTAATTCACCACAGGTACCCTTTAAAAGAAGTATCATGGTTACATTAAAAATGAAAAAAAAAGAAGAAAATTGGTACATGCATTTGAATTTCAAAACCACTTGTCTCTAATGACTTTTTCATGTCTATCATGCTCTCCTCTGGATTGTTCTATATGTAATTTTTTTTTATTTTCTTGTCTTGTAGAAGTCATTGTCCTGTTCTCATTAATTTGTCACAATTTCACAGATTTTGTGAACTTCTCATAACTACTAGCCAGTTGAACAAAATACATCAAATAATGAAAATAATTAACTTCCCTAATTAGTTCCTGCTTAGTGAATTTGCAACTTATTCCAGAAACATGGTCCTTGGGATGGAATTGAGTATATTCTGTCGAATTAACTGCATGTGTTTGTAGCGGTTAAGTACATCTACCTGACAACAAAAAGGTCCTGCATGTGTTCAAATCCTGGGCTCGGCGAGGGCGCTTCTGTCCAAAGTTTGCACATTTTACTCATGCTTGTGTAGGTTTCCATCCATACTCCAAACGGTATGCAAATTAGTCTGTTCCAAATTGTCCATAGGTGTGAGTCAGAGCGTGCGCACATTAAACTGTTCCAAATTGCCCCTAGATGTGTGTGTGTGTGTGTGTGTGTGTGTGTGTACGCGTGCGCATGCGCGTGTCTGTGCATTGGCCCAATGAGGGACCGGTAGGCTGTTCAGGGTGTACCATGTTTTCACTCAGAGTTGGGTCAGATATACCCCAGCTTACCCATGGCCTTCGTGGAAAAAAAGCGGTTCAGCAAATTACTGAATGATTGAACTATAAATATTACATTGCAAGCCACAAGGATTCAAATCTGCTGTCATCCAATAATTCATAAAGTCCCATGTACAATGGTTTAATCTTCTTCAAGCATGCTTGATGATGTAGCTGTCATTGCAACTAAACTCTGCTGTGTTTGTTTGGTGCTATGATCTAGTTTTGGAAAATTTACTGGCAGGCTGCCTACTGATTTCAAAATGCTGTTCCTGATATCCACAGGACTCCAATACAGATGGGACACGACCAGGCGCATCAGACATAAATCCTCATGTCTCTGATCTGGAGCGCAATTATTCATTTTTTATTGCTGCGGTATAAGTCTGCCAGAGCTAGACATGGAGGGAGAGGGGAGGAGAAGTTGACAGAGAAATAGGTTGAAGTCACATAGAGTGAAAGTGAATAGGAGAGAGAGAGAGAGAGAGAGAGAGGTGGAACTGGATGGAGATTCTGGAACTCAAACGTCTGGAAGAGAAGAACCTCAACCCCTTGAAACTATTTTTCCACTCTTTTCTTTCCTCTGTTTTATTACAATCTGAGGAAGACCTCCAGTCTCTTGCAGTTTTATAGGAAACATAAAATTTCCACAGATGAAGCTAGTAAAAGACCATTCAAGTGCATTTACTACACAGATCCCAAAAGGAATCTCAAATACTCCAGTGTTTGCATGTGTTTAGTTCAGAATTAATCTTGAAAAAAAAAAAAAATGAAATAATTAGGAATATTCACTTACACAATTCAAAGTTTCCTTCACAGGACATCTGGGATTCAGGCATGAGATACATAAGCTATTGATGTGGAATAAGTGTTGCTTTTGTCAAATAACCATTGAAAAATCTACAGTTATTCAAAATGCCATAATATATATATTTACTATTTACATGTGTAACTCAACCCCCAGTGCAGAAAACTGGGTTATCAAAGGCCGGCCATGTCTCTCACTGTCTGTGGTGAGAAGTTCATGTAAAAGAACCAATGCTGACTTTCATAAAGAAAAGGCTACATAGCCGTCAGCAAGTTTCTGCCCTGCGATGGCCTGGCGAGCTGACCAGGAGTGCACTATGCCCTCACCCAGAGTCGGCTGGGATAGGCGCCAACCTCCCCAGCTCCCTAATTGGATTAAGCGGTTACAGAAAATGAATGAATATATTTCCCGAGTGCAGCTAACCGAGTTATCAAAGGCCAGCCATGTCTCTCTCATGGTCTGTGGTGAGAGGCTGTAAAAGAACCATTGCTGACTTTCGTCAAGAGCAGCTGCATAGCTGTCAGCTTGTTTCTGCCCTGTGATGGCCTGGCAAGTTGTCCAGGGAGTACTCTGCCCTCGCCCAGAGTCAGCTGAGATAGGGTCAGCCTCCCCGAGACCCTAATTAGGATTAAGCGGTTCAGAAAATGAATGAATGAATGTTTTAGTCAAAATGACTCTCTTATTATATCATTGTTTCTTTCTCCAGTATAAAACTATTTTTAATGGAAGTGTCCCATCTGAGGAGCTTCATAAACGTGTCATGCACCGCCAACTCAAGCAATCACGACAAACCTTTGAGTGTGCAGCCCGTAAGTCCAGTGCCGTCTATTCCTTATGTGTCTCTGCCAAAGAAAAGAATGGGTTTGATTCGCCATTAATGAAACGACCAACAACCAAATGTGACCCACCTTAATATGAGCACTGAGCTATGGCTCGACTCTGAAGATATGCTTACCTGCCTGTCATAACTTTTAACAAAGCTGTTCGTTTCATTTATTACATATTTAAAAATCATATGAATATGCATCTAGATTGTGAGAATATGGGGAAATGGAGAAGTGAGAACAAAATCTTTTCCATACAGAATAATATTGATATTTTTAAGAAAGTTTTGAAACTAGAGTATCATACTTGGAGCTGTGTTCTGGAAATCTTCCAGTGGTCCTAATTTTTTATCTGAAGACATTATTTAAGATAAGTCCAAAGAATATTCTTGGAAAATATAATTGTGTCTTGTACAAAGTGTGTGGTTTGCGTCAGTGGTTTTAAAAGTGAAGCCGGGGCTTGGTGAGGGTGTTTCCGTGTGAAGTTGTCCATGCACATTAAGCTAACTGGCAGTGTGCGTGTGTGTGTGTGTGTGTGTGTGTGTGTGTGTGTGTGTGTGTGTGTGTGTGTGTGTGTTTTGCCCATGCAATGGACTGGTGAGTTGTTCCGGGTATACCCTGCCTTTGTCCAGTCACCTGAGATAGGCTTCAGCCTCCCCGTGACCATAATATGATTAAACAGTTTGGCAAATTAATAAATAAACAAATGGAAATCACATCACAAAATGATAAACCAATAAATAAATTTTTTAGTTGTATAGTTATTGGCCCATGTGCATGTCTGTTGAAGTGAACAACTTAATTTCTTTCTTCCTTTCGGCTTTTTCCCTTTATTTCTCAAGAGTCACCACAGCGAATCATCTGATTCGTACATTTGATTTGGCAGAGGTTTTTACGTCGGATGCCCTTCCTGTCACAACCCTTTTTTTAGCAAGGGACAGAAATACGCTGACGGCATTGCAGTTACTCTTTACGAAAGTCAGGAATGGTTCTTTTACATGCCTCTCACCATAGAAAGTGAGAGACATGGCCCGCCTTTGATCACCCAGTTAGCCACACTGGGGGTACAGTGACAACCTTGTGGGGACTCGAACCCCCAACCTTAGGATCAGCGATCCTGCACCCTATCCACTAGACCACCACTGCCCCTGAAGTGAACAACTTTAATATAAACTCTAATAAATCAAATCCAGTAGGCCTGTAAATAATGTCACTTGGATTTAATGTGTTCTCTTGATGGAAAATTCAGGACTAAATACAGTAGCTCCAAATGAACAGATAACAAACGTAAGAGTTTACGTAGGAATCGATATTTGCTAAGTGGGTTGTGTGGAATTTAAAGCTCAGCAGGTCCAACAAATTGCTATCTTTTTATTCTACATATATAAACAATGAGCAGGGGGCAGTGGTGGTCTAGTGGTATAGGGTGCTGGATCACTAATACAAAGGTTGGGGGTTCGAGTCCCACTCTCCACAAGGTTGTCACCGTCTCCCCCAGTGCAGCTAACTGGGTTATCAAAGGCGGGCCATGTCTGTCACTGTCTATGGTGAGAGGCATGTAAAAGAACCATTGCTGACTTTCGTAAAGAGAAGCTGCAAAGTCGTCAGCGTGTTTCTGTCCCTTGCTAAAAAAGGGTTGTGACAGGAAGGGCATCCGACGTAAAAACCTCTGCCAAATCAAAAGGTGCGAATCAGATGATTCGCTGTGGCGACTCCTGAGTAAAAGGGAAAAAACCGAAAGGAAGACAGACAATATAAATAATGAGCAGAAGTCGAATATTTATATTGTTGGATGATGGTTATAAAATTAACCGGTACGGATGGAGTCTGTGGAATTTTGTGGAAGTATCTCTAACTGCAAAAACTATGAAGACTGTAGCTCATGAGAGCATTATTTGAATGAAGTTTTGAAATACAGTATAATACATCAAACCAGATTTTTAATAGAATTACTGTGTTGCACACATGAACCCTAAGATCAGATCACAGCTTTATCTGACAATCAATGCCTCCTGGCAACATCATGAACCACTGACATTCTGTCAGTACAAAGTTAGAGGAATTCTCTTTCTCACTGTGTGTGTGTGTGTGTGTGTGTGTGTGTGTGTGTGTGTGTGTGTGTGTGTGTGTGTGTGTGTGTCAGGGTTTCTTGGATATGTTTTTCCTTTAAGGGAAACTCCAGGGGAATTGGGATCTGATATAGTTTGTCTTCTGTAAAATAAGTTTAGTCTGGATGTGAACGCTGACTGATATTATACTTAAATACTGTACTGTCATTGTTTTTTTTTTGTTTTGTTTTTTTTAAATAATGTGTTCATAGACTCCAAAATCTATCTCTCCACCATCTGAAAATCTTCAGTAGATGTATGTAAAAATGTAACCATGTCAACTTCTGGGTTCGGTTCTGTCCCATCCATGAGATCCCGTTTTCATCATTAACACAGCACATAAAAATAGGATTTGTTAAAAATATGCCTGAAGTACTTCAAAATGTAATATAAACATGTACTGTACATATAACCCAGTGAGTCAATCACTGGAAAGATCTTTTCTCATTTCAGTCCAAAGTAGTGGGTTTCTCATCCCTCTCTTGCTCAGAATGGATGAAACCAAATTCATGCACAGAGGTTTTAATCATAGTTACTTTTGGAGACAGTGGTCTGCAGCTTTCTATGAGGAAAACAGTTGAATAAAAATATGAGTGTGGTCTTGGCTTCTCGCTCTCTCACTCTCTCTCTCTCACTCTCTCTCTCTCTCTCACTCTCTCTCTCTCTATTCTGTGGAGCATTGGATAATTCAACTCCAGTCCTGGGCAGCTCATGTTGATACAATAAACAGCGTTTCAACAAGAAATATGCAAAAATAACACAGCAAAGGACAGATTCTGTCCTTTTTTTATGATGAGAATGTAAGAAAGAAGAAACATTTTGTATAAAAGGGAATTCGTCATTCATTTTCCAAACTGCTTAATCCTAATTCGGGTTGCAGGGAGGCTGGCGCCCATCTCAGTCAACTCCAGGCAAGGGCGGGGTACACCCTGGACAGATCGCCAGGCCATCGCAGAGCCACCACTCACACAACCATTCATAATCACACCTACGGGAAATTTGGAACAGCCAATTAACCTCCTGTGCATGTTTTTGGACTGTGGGAGGAAACCAGAGTACCCGGCAGAAACCCACGCCAGCACCGGGAGAACATACAAACTCCACACAGAAACTGCCAGGCTGGGAATCGCACCCAGGCCTTCTTGCTGTGAGGCGGACGTGCTAACCACTATGCCACCATATAAAAGTGAATTCAATTACTAATTCAACACGGTGGTAAAGAATGAGCAAATATGATGTCAGAAAATTTCAGAATCTTATCCAAAAGCAATGGTCCAATGTGGATTAGGTAGTGGCCAAAGTCAGTGGCCTTGGCAGTCCAATCTCACATTGTCAAATTTGGCTTTAGGGTCATGGAGCATTACTTCTCAGCTGTCGTAGGAGCCTGAGTTTGTGTAGGAGGTTCAGAGACACCAGGTTGCAGCTGACTGTGAAACTGCTGGTAAAAGAATTAGTATCTCCAATATTGAAGTCATGGTTCTTAGTCCGAATAGGATGGATTGTCTGCTCCAGGTCTGAGATGAGTCATTGTCTCACGCACAGTAGTTCAAGTATTATAAGTGTTTTTTTTATGGGGGGAAAACAAAGTGGGAGACTGACAGGTAATCAGTGCAGCATCTGCAGTTGTGTGGACACTGTTCTGCTGAGGTGAGGAGGGAGTTCAGTCAGCTGAAGAAGTTAGTAATTTACTGCTCAATATAAGTGCAGATCTGTAATCACCTGTCTGTCTGTCTGTCTGTCTGTCTGTCTGTCTTCCTTTCGGCTTTTTCCCTTTTACTCGGGAGTCGCCACAGTGAATCATCTGATTCGCACGTTTGATTTGGCAGAGGTTTTTACGTCGGATGCCCTTCCTGTCACAACTCTTTTAGCAAGGGACAGAAACACGCTGACGACTTTGCAGTTACTCTTTACGAAAGTCAGCAATAGTTCTTTTACATGCCTCTCACCATAGACAGTGAGAGACATGGCCCACCTTTGATAACCCAGTTAGCTGCAGATCTGTAATCACCTATGGCTATGAAATGTGGATAGAGACTAAAAGAACTAGACTGAGGATACAGCATGCCGAAAATAGGTCATTCAGAGTAGAGCCTCTGCTCCTTCAAATCAAAAGGAGCAAGATAAGATGATTTGAGTACACGGATCTAATGCTTCCTGGACACCTACGAAGAAAGGTCTTTTGGGTTTGTCTGATCAGAAGAAGGAGTTAGACAGACATAGGATTTAAGGGAAATATTATATCTTGTTTCTGACTTAGAGAAAACCTTGAATTCCACTGAAAGAACTGGAGAAAATGGCTGGAGAGAGGAAGGCTTGGGCAGCTCCACTAAATCTGTTCCCTATGGGTGTATAGAATGATAATTAGTTCAGCTCATTTTCTATAACCGCTTAATCCTAATTAGGGTCGCGGGGGAGCCTGACGCCCATCCCAGCCGACTCCAGGGAAGGGCAGAGTACAACCTGGACAGCTCGACAGGCCATCGCAGGGACAGAAACATGCTGACGGTCTTGTAGCTACTCTTGGCGAAAGTCAGCAATGGTTCTTTTACATGAACCTCACACCATAGACAGTGAGAGACATGGCCGGCCTTTGATAACCCAGTTAGCTGCACTGGGAGGACAGTGACAACCTTGAGGAGAACGGGACTCGAACCTGCAACCTTAGGATCAGTGATCCAGCGCCCTATATCACTAGACCATCATTGGACATCATTTCTAATATATAATCATGACACTAACATGGTTAACGAGTTCATTCATCCATCTATTAGCTATACCACTAATCCATCAGGATAGGGAAGCTGGAGCCGATCTCAGTTGGCACTGGGTGAGAGGTGGGGTACACCCTGAACAGGTCACCAGTCTATTGCATGGATAACACAAATACAAACAACCGTTCACAATCACACCTATGAGTTATGTGGTAAGTAGTAAGACGATCTAATGTGCATGCTTTTAAACTGTGGAACGAAACCAGCAAACCAGAGGGCAGACTAAAAATAGGCTGGTAAATAAAGAAAACTGTTTATGGCTGTTTATAGCAACTCTCGGGGTTTGCATACTAAAGATTCGGAGCTAGGCGAATGGTTTGCTCTGTTTATTCACTTTCACTTGCACTTTTCAGTCACCTTTTATTTCTCATGATGTGTTTTTTTAATACATAATCCACACACTATACACACACGAACACAATCATGACTGCTTACAGCTCTCTCTCTCTCTCTCTCTCTCTCTCTCTCTCTCACCCTCTCTCACACACACACACACACACACACACACACACACACACACACACACACACACACACACACAGTAAAGTGCCTCCCTCTGTGAGCACACAAAAGAACACACATAGGTGCTGTTGATTACACAAAGGTGAAACTCATCAACATACCCGCTGGTTCCTTCAGACCCCTGTCTGTCTGCAGAGAGTGTTTGATCATGCCCTCACTAGCATACTGTTATAAAGTAAGTACTATAAGAGCAATACAATTAAACATACAGTGATACCTCTACTCACGAACATAATTGGTTCCCAGAAAGTGTGTGAAGCGAAAAGTTCGTCTTCCGAACATTTATTTCCCATAAGAAACCATTAAAATGAGAATAATCCGTTCCCAGGTCCCCATAAAACATAATTTTCTACTAAATAAGCCTTAAAACTACACAAAAATATACCTTATTTTATGTATAATAAATGTGCTATTGTATTGTAATTAAAGAAATGAACTGTACTGTATAATAAAGTGGTTTTATTTACCTTTGTGATGGTAGTTGATGGCTTGATGGAATGGAGTGGGAGGAGGAGGGAGGGAGGGACTTACTGTTTGGAAGGAGTGTTTGGAAACACCTACTGTTTGGAAACACCCTTAGCCACACACGCACCCTTAATAGCTTCCTTGTTCTTAAGGATGGGAGCAATGGTAGACTTAGTGTACTGGTACTGGGACGCTAAGTCACACAAACGCACACCTCGTTCGTGTTTTTCAATGATCTCCGCCTGTGGTGGGTCTTTTTCGGTCCCATAATAGCAAAAGTACACTCAATATGGTCCAAAATGTCTAGCAAACACAAACCACTTCCGCATTCAAAGAAAGGGGGTGACGAACTGTGACGCCATGAGCGTGCGTCAGCTTCTCGTGGCCGCCACCGTGGCGCTGTTCGACCGCGTGGTTTGATTCGTCCGCCGAAAACTAGTTCGTCAGCAGAGACTATATGCTCGCAATTTTAATGTTCTTGATGCGAAAAGTTCGTGAGCTTAAGCGTTCGTCAGCGGAGGTTTTACTGTACTATGTATAGAGTTAAATAGTATGATGTGTTGTTCATTAATAAATGAAAACGTGTACAGATTGATAATTACTGTCGTACTAGAGAAAGAATACATTTCACAATGTGTAGTTCTTGGAAAATAAGCAAATATCAGGGCGGTAAAAAGATTACACCACTATCTCAGAGCTGGACTGGTTTCTCCTTCTTCCTGTTTGAAAATCCCCCCAGAAAACAAACGAACACAGAGCAGAGAGACTATTGCAGTGGTCTTCAGGACCAGATAGAACCAGGCGGTATGGGATTTACTATCTCTTTTCTAGCGACAGGTTTCTAACAGTTGAGTTTCAAATCGCCTTCGATTCAGTTGTAGTTTTACATTACAGGACATTCAGCTGTGCCAGAACAGATATTGATAGCACCCTGTTTCTGGCTCTTGTTACAGAATTTTACATGAGCAGCTCTAAAGTGATTGATTTTCTTTCTAGATAAAAAAGTGTGTTATAGTAGCCTTAGGTACACCAAGAAGAATGACTCAACATCCTACCTAGCATTTCAACATGTTAAGGTTCAAGTAATATTATGATTTTTTTTTTTTTTCAAACTAATAACTCTACTGTGTTATTTAAACGAGATATCAGACTGACTAATATATTTGTCTTATTTCACACCGGATCTGTGTCCTGTACAATTCTCTACACACTGGATAGCTTTTCAATAAGAAGTCCTAGAGTAAGATTTGTTCTCACCCTTGAGAATATCATAGTCTGTTAAAGAGAAGTTAATTCAATTAGTTGGTAAAGAAAATAAAAGAGTACATGTCACGTCATCAAGTTACACAGTAAGTCTTCCGGTTTACCACGTAGGGTGGTATCAGGGAATCTGTCATGTGGCATTGTGTGTATAATGCCAACACAGTCATGATGGGTAAATAAATACAGCGACTTAGACACTGCCTATACAGTAAGTGAAGCTCCCCAGAAGATAGGTGCTTCTTGTTTTTTTTTTTTTTTAAAACATAATTAACTGCTGTGGTTTTGTTAAAAAAAAAAAATGAGGAAAAAATAAATCAGCAAAAACACTGGAAAATTTCCAAAAAACAAAACAAAAAACACTGTGTGCATTGATAACTTTGGGTGGCGTTTTCTTTTTCTTCATCTATCAGGTCCAGTCATGGCAGAATCACTAAGACAACCTTATTCTCACATGGCTAGTCAATTTGTCAACAGGTCAACTGTCATTAATGTTAGCAAGCTCGGTCCCAGAGGTAAGAATTTTTGCTCAAAGAGTAAAAGTGGCACATTCAAAGGGAGAAAAAAACGGGAGTTTAATATTGAACACATACACTCCACAAGGACAGCACAATACCACTGTGTTTCACTGGAAATGAGGTGGCGTCCAATGGCAACATACTTCTATACTTGGTGTGACTTTACTAGATTGGCTTGTCGTTCTCTGGAGCTTCAACTCAGTGGAAATTTGGTAAGTACAGTATGCCTCTAGGACCTATATTTGAGTCACCATGCCCTGTGCTACTGGTACAAGGATTCTGTGATTATCATTTTTATTTCTGTAAGAGTATTCATGCATGTGTTCCTTATTTCTGGCCAAAAAAAATCTCAAAGTCATTATTCTGAGTAGAAATAAGAAAATAATATACAGTGGTACCTCACCTTACGATAGTCCCAGCAAATGAAAAATCCAGGTTACGAAAAACATTTTCCAAAATTTTTTGTCACTCTATACGAAACAAGTTCTCCTTACGAAACGAGCCAAACGCGCCATTCAAACATTCAAACGTGCCATTGAAACATTCAAACGATGCACGAGCTGCTTTCCCATTGACTATCTTCCAACATCCCGCCCTGCTGGCCTCCCATTGGCTAGGAGGGATGACGCAGCTCCCTCCCATTGGCTATCTCCAACATCCCACCCCACTGGCCTCCCATTGGCTAGGAGGGATGTCGCAGCTCCCTCCCATTGGCTATTATGGAGCTGCATCTCACATAATACTTTTCATGTAAAGGACAGAGTTACTGTTTTTTGACTCAGGCTTTTAACCTTCCATAAACATTTGTAAGATTATAACTCTGCTAAGAAGACATGGTCAACACACACGCACACATACACACACGTGCACACACGCGCGTGTGATTTCCAGTGCGAGTGAAAAGAAGAAGAGGGCTCGAGTGATATCGCAAAGGAATATGGCCAAACCCGTCAACAATCGGTACGATACTGAAGCAGAAGGCCTTAAAAGGTATACTTTTATAATTTATAAAGGGTTTATGGGGTAGTATTTGGGGGCCTTTGAACGAATCACGCATTTTACATGTAAAATACAGTTCAATTTATGAAGAATCCAGGTTAGGAAAAAGGCTCTAGAACGGATTAATTTCATAAGGTCAGGTACCACTGTATAAGAATGCATTCGCGGAGCTCACGCAACCGGTGAGTTGCTTTTGGAATGCTCGGAAGATTCTGTAGTGTCTGTTCTCTGGCGTTCATGTACACATGGAAAACCTGTAGTGATATTTCTCATACTGGTACTGTATATAACCCTTGTAACAGGAATGAATGAGTGGTGGTAACTTCTTCTATCTTCCCCTGCAAACTGTTACTTCTTTCAAGCCAAAAAAAAAAAGATGTACTTTTTAAATAAAATACTGTAAAATACTGCATTGTACAATAATGCATTACCTATTTGAATAGAAAGGCTTTTAATCCAATCACATTGAGGAAGTGTATGAGGGCAGCGGTGGCTTAGTGGTTAATGCAATGGGTTACTAATCCGTAGGTTAGTGGTTCAATAACCACTGTTGGGTCCTTAAGCAAGGCCATTGCTTAAGTTGTATATATATAAAAAAAAAAAAAAATCATAATTGTAAGTCGCTCTGGATAAAAGCATCAGCTAAATGCTGTAAATGTAAATGTATGATGTTTCTGGCATGCATAATGTTGTTAGGGAAGTGAACCTATCCAGCAAAATGGCATAGTTTATGCTAAAGAATTCTTATCTCAATAGCACAACACTTTCAGACAATATCAAAACTTGGTGGGGGTGGCAGTCATAACATAACGGATACATGACATTATGTCAACGATGTCATCAAAACGAATTCACACTAAAACCTTGTATCAGGAGAAGTCACTTTTTTTTTCGAGCTTCGCTTTAAGATAATGCCTAAAAATAAGGTGGTGCTCTGAGGCAGTTTTTTTTTACAAATAGCATTTTTCTGGTTCACGGGTATTGATCTTGTAGTGGTAAACATGCAAATACAGTGATCCCTCGCTACTTCGGGCTTTACTTTCTGTGAGGTTTTACAAAAATATTCATCGAAAAATAAAAAAATAAGGAAATTAAGGAAAGAGCAAAAATAAAAAATAAAAATAAACCCAAAAAAAACAAAAACAAAAACCAACACATTTTTATGTGAGGTGTGCATCTGAGTGTGCACACACGCGCATTTGTATGTGTGCGTATTTATATTTTATTTACATCTCATGCATTATTTTTGAATGTTCAATTGTTATTATAAGCATTTAAAGTGATAAATATATATTTATTGATATTATATACACATGTACATGTGGGCAGTGGTGGCCTGGTGGTACAGGGCGCTGGATTATTGATCCTAAAGTTAGGGGTTCGAGTCCCATTCACCACAAGGTTGTCACTGTTCCCCCCCCCCCCCCCCCAGTGCAGCTAACTGGGTTATCAAAGGCAAGCCATGTCTCTCACGTCTATGGTGAGAGGGTCATGTAAAAGAACCATTGCTAACTTTCGTAAAGAGGAGCTGCAAAGTCGTCAGCGTGTTTCTGTCCCTTGCGAAAGGGTTGTGTCAGGAAGGGCATCCAACGTAAAAACGCTGTGGCGACCCCTGATAAAGGGGAAAAAGCCAAAAGGAAAAGAAGAAAAAGATGTCTCTCATCATCATAATTAATAATAATAATAATAATAATAATAATAATAATAATAATAATTATACAGTAATTTATATAAATAAATTATATTTACAATATAAACAATGACATCTCCACCCCCCCGCCCCACACACCCCCACACCCCCACCCCTCGGGCCGCGGTAAAATTGTCACGCGTTGACCGGTCCGCGGTGATAAAAAGGTTGGGGACCCCTGCTCTGAAGTAGGAAGCTTTACTTTGGGCGTGAAAATCAGCTATTAATATATTTAATACATAGCTGTGTATGTCATAAGTTTTTTCTTTTAGACTTGAAGAAACTAAGAACAAACTGCTGAGTAAAACTATTTAAAAAAATGCACACGCAGCCTATATCCTGTTTTAAAGAACACTATGTCAAGTGTCATTTATTGCTTCATAAATCTAAAAGTACAAGCAGAAACTTATTCTTCTTAAAAGTCTCTCCTCACACGATTCAGCATGTTCACTCACTCTTGGCGCACATCATAGTCATTTTAATTGTCTTCAGAGAAAAAAAATACAGTTGTTGCAGAGACTTTTGTGGCTCAACATAGGGATCTGTATTACAAATCAAAGGCAATCTACTGTTTATTTCTGTCTAACGAGACATTTTATAATTTCTTTCTTTTCAAATTTTTAAAGCCTCTTGTGTACTATAACAGAGTTCCAAAGTACATCTGAAAGTGGTCAGTGGTCAGTTCAACACATACACATTAATGGCAAATGGAATCATTATACACGCACACACACACACACACACACACACACACACACACACTAACCACAGCATTCTTTGGTCAGTGCATTTTTGTTCTCTTCAGTTCTAATGTTTCTAGCAAACATGCAGATTCTTGGCCTACAACCATGCAGAGCTATTGAGGCAAATCACATGTGACAGTTGTACGACCAGACTCATCTTTTGTAACATCATCTTCCTGATACATGTGCATTTACAGATCTCAGTATATCCCAATGCTTCCAATCACAGGGGTTTATTTCTTGAAACGAAACCTAATTTTGTTTGTCATTGGGATGCGGTTGGAACATCAGCATTCGGATTTCAAGACCTCAAGCAGCACTGTGGTCAGTGTGGCTCACATTCATGGCTTTGTATGGACATGTTTGAGGAAAGCTGCTACTTGAAAAATACAAAGGGAACAGCTAAGCAGTCAGCTACCAAACAGTTTCCCAGAAAAATGCAACTCTTCATAGAGCAATGAGATATTTATTTTTGTTCTACCACAGCACTGTTGAATCTCACTCTGATCGGTCAGAATGTGTTGATTAGCTTTCTATAATAACATGGCTCAGACAATACTGCTGACTATAATTCATATCCCAGGCTTTTTAGAAAACACTCAAGTCTAATGGCTTAGTGTTTCTGTGGCAGACATTCTGTATCAAATATATCAAATAATAAATAATAAACTCATACTGTTTATTCCACAAAGAAAACATAATCATTTATCTGTAAGGAGATGTTTATTTTTCTGGGTAAAAAGTAAGAATAAGTCATTGGAAAGTGTATAACAATCCATTTTAATATACCTTATTGAACAATTTGGGCAGGCTGGAGCATGGATAATGCATTGTGTTCAGTGTACAGTGGTACCTCACTTTACGAAAGTCTCACCAAACAAAAAATTCAGGTTACGAAATGCATTTTCCTAAAATTTTTGTCTCTGGATACGAAACAAGTTCACGTTACGAAAGCGCCATCTTAAAAATTCAAACGCGACTTTCAAACATTCAAACAATGCACGAGTTGCTCTCCCATCAATGACGTTCAAACATCCCACCCCGCTGGCCTAGGCTAGGAGGGATGACGTAGCTACCTCCCATTGCCAACAGCCCACACCGCTGGCCCCCCTTTGGCTAAGAGGGATGACGCAGCTCCCTCTTATTGGCTATCTCCCAACATCCCACCCCACTGGCCTCCCATTGGCTAGGAGGGATGACACAGCTCCCTCCCATTGGCTATTATGGAGCTGAACCTCCCATAATGCTTTTCGTGTAAAAGACAGAGTTACTGTTGTTTAATGCTTTATTTCTTGACTCAGGCTTTTAACCTTCCATAAACATTTGTAAGATTATAGCGCGCACACACACACACACACACACACACACACACACACACACACACACACACACACACACACACACACACACACATGCGCGCATGTGATTTCCGGTGCGAGTGAGAGGAAGAAACGGGCTTGAGTGATATCGCAAAGGAATATGGCCAAACCTGTCTACCATCGGTACGCTATTGAAGCAGAAGGAGGCCTTAAAAGATATGCTTTTAAAATTTTTAAAGGGTTTAGGGGGTAGTATTGGGGGCCTTGGAACAAATCACACGTTTTACATGTAAAATGCGGTTCAATTTACGAAAACTCCAGGTCACGAAAAAGGCTCTGGCACGGATTAATTTCATAAGCTGAGGTACCACTGTATGTCTTTAGCGGCTGGTACGCCAGACTTACAACAGTTGTAATGGGCATTGAAAATCCAAACAGGTTTAATATCATGGATAGTGTCCTCCGTATCGTCACTGAACTCTGGGGGGCAGTGAGCAATAAACATTAAATATTAAGTTATGTATAATATGATCATAGCAAATATACTTTAAAAAACAGAATGATGTTCTTCCGAGCATTCCAAAACTGTGTTCAGAGCTCAAGGTATGCCGTAAGCTGGGCCGTAGGCTTCTTAATAGAAATTATACAAAAAGTCAGAGATTAAGTGAATCAATGGGTACCGGCGACGCTAATATTAGTGTTGACTGCCAGATGATATGCATCGGAAATATACAATTTACACACACACACATCATACACTGTAGGGGAAGTACGAACATGCATTCCTGACATGAAACTCGGAAAAAATAGGAAAGTGTCTGCATGCGTATGCGGACACCTTCAAATCTATACTTCAAAAACAGACAGGTCGACACACGTTGGATTTTATATATACAGGGATCCCTCACTACTTCGCACTTCAATTCATGCGGCTTCAGTGCATCGCGATTTTTTAAAATATTCATCGAATTAAAAAATAAGGAAATTAATGAAGAATAGGGAGAAACGTTAAGGACAATGCCACAAAAGGCCAATTATGCAAAAAACAAACAAACAAACAAACACAAAAAACACAAAAAAAAAAACCCAATCCCCCCCCCATCAAAACTACTTACATTTTTATGTGAGGTGCACATCTGTGTGCACGCGTGCATCGGTATGTGTGTGTATTTATATTTTATTTACATCTTAGGCATTATTTTTGAATGTTTAATTGTTATTACAGACGCTCCCCGACTTACGTTCATCGCTTTTACGTTTTTTTTTCCAAAAAAAAGTCAAATTTGCCTTTAGATTTACCTACGTAGTACGCTGACATAATGACATAATGACGCTGCGTCCATTGTTTACAAACGTGCCCCTCCTTCCCAGTTCAGTTATATACATATATCGTTTTGTATATATATATATATATATATATATATATATATACACACACACACACACACACACACACACACACAGAGATGAATTAACTATCTGCTCAGATAAGCACAATCTACCATGCATACTCAGTTAAGCGAAGAGAGTTGTAAAATGAATGAAAATCCAAGAAAGAGAACTCTCTGCTCTGCTGATTCACATCAGTGCAGGCTGAGTACTAAACGAGTTCAACGGCGCCATTGCGCACTTAAAAGACCGGAAGTCCGCATAACCCGCGCTTTGTTTCAAACAGGTAAACTACTTTCAGCAAGTGCACTACTTTTGGTATTGAGCACCTCACATATTGTAAGCGTTGATTGGCTTGTTTTAATCGTCATGCAAAGTGAGTCGGCTCAGCTTCATGTCATGTGATCATCCGTCGACCATCGGAAACATTTACAAGCAGAAAAATCGCATCATAGAGAATGTTAAAGGTTATATTTGATACTGTGTTTGATATTTGATGAGTGAATTTGATTAAAATTTATCAATTTGAAATAATTTTGCTTGAATTTATTTTATTTGAAATTAATGTTGATATTATTTGATATATTTGATATTATTTTACAATGTTATGTTTATAATAATTGATTTAGGGGTGTTTGATGAGATACGGTAATGGTATTTATGGATGTATAGTACAGTACGAACGTCATACGTCATATGTCACTGTAACAACTTACGTTCACTCACAACTTACGTTCAGCCGTCCGGAACCAATTAAAAACATAAGTCGGGGAGGGTCTGTATAAGCATTTATAGCATTGAAAATGTATTTATTGATATTATACACACATATGCTTGTATGTATACGTCAGTCAGGGGGATTGATCCTACTTCGCGGAATTCAGTGGTCATGGGGGATTCTCGGTCCCAATTAACCTCGGAAAGTGAGGGATGCCTGTATTATCATACTGAGTAACCTAACCCTGTGTTCCAGATACAAGAAGCTGACAGTATATTGATTGTTTTTGCTTTCTGAAATATTTTAAATGCCATATGGGTGCAAATGGGAGGCTCAGTGAAAGAAGAGTTCACAATCCTGATCTGTCTAGTACTGTGTGTGTGTGTGTGTGTGTGTGTGTGTGTGTGTGTGTGTGTCAGTATTTACTCCTTTCACCTCACCTGTCTGCACAAATTTCAGAAGGATGTTTCTGAGAATTGCACCACACTCCACTCCCTGCCATTTAGTTTGCTTTTGAGTGTGTGGGGAATTTGATGTGAGGCCCATTTAAGTGTCGCATCACACTGTGCAGCACACGGCTGGCTTTAACGGCACCCTGACAGCATAATCACAGAGTCTGCAAAAGGGATGGGATTGAAGTTTTATGAGCCATCATTAAAAATATGCATCATCCGATTTTTTTTAATTCTCTGTCATAAAGCCAACTGACTTCCCCATCAATGGAAAGGGATGCTTTGTAAAGGCATCCGCAAAGCACTGAAATTTAATCTCGAAATAAAAAAAAAATGCTTTACATTAAAAACAATCCACCAAACTGCAATTTGCAATCAACGCCTTGGTACCATTTTCTTTGACGTGGGGCCGGTGGTGGACAATGTGCCCTCTAAGCTGCGCGCTTGCGCAATCATGCACTGCTTGCACATTCTCAGCACGCAAGAAAATCTATGCAGCGCTTAAAATAAAATTCAACAGAAACGTATTAATTAATACCTAATATTAGACCTAATCTAATCGAATTAATGAGACCAATAATATTGTTTTCTATACCAATTTCCAATGTCACTCAATGAGTGACAGGTTTCCAGCCAATGATACGGTTCACTTATGCTACGCAGCCAATCATAGCATTGACAGTGCTTACATATATACCCCACCCATACGCGTCATGCGGCGTCCTCAGTGTGCTCACAAAGCTTGTGTGTATGCCCAGACACATGAAAAATTAGAGGGACCATTGGTGGTGGAGTGGCTGTGGTGGTGGACTCAGTCAGTGGGCTCCAATCCTTATTAGTCCCCTACTGTGCTAAGACCCCAGACGAGGGTTTTAACCACAAGTCTGCCTCTGTCCAACCAGCAGTATGAATCTGTACCAGTATAAATACTTGAAAAGTAACCTTGGATTTACTAGCGTCCCATCCAGGAGGAACTGCTTCATGCGTTAGAAAGTGGGGATGATCTCCAGCCTGATGAGCCGGGAGGCAGGAGTGCAAAAAGCCCAACAAACTTTTACTGCCTGGTTTCTCAAAAATGGCTTATGATACACAGGTATGTCGGGCAGTGGTGGTTTAGTGGTATAAGGTGCCGGATCGCTGATCCAAAGGTTGGGGGTTCGAGTCCCACTCTCCACAAGGTTGTCACTGTCCCCCCCAGTGCAGCTAACTGGGTTATCAAAGGCCGGCCATGTCTCTCACTGTCTATGGTGAGAGGCATGTAAAAGAACCATTGCTGACTTTCGACAAGAGTAGGCTGCAAAGCCGTCAGCGTGTTTCCGCCCTGCGATGGCCTGGCGAGCTGTCCAGGGTGTACTCTGCCCTCACCATGAGTTGGCTGTGATGGGCACCAGCCTCCCCGCGACCCTAATTAGGATAAAGCGGTTACAGAAAATGAACTGAACACAGGTATTCATACGTTTTACGTTTTATGCCAACATGGCAGTAATTTCTGGTTGAAAATTCCAGAAAGTCTGGGAGAATTGCAGAATGGGAAATTTTGGGCTTGTCAAAACCTTGATCTTGATTATTCTCCTAAACATCTGATTTGTTCATTACACTGCATGGACACGTCTGTCTTGTCATTCTCTGATACAGTCATGTTCACACACAGACTATTCTGACAATGCTGACATTGTGACCTTACTTTAGGACAGGAAGAGAGCTGGAGATTATGAGAAGGCCTCAGGCTTTGACCTACTCTTGCAGTTTTTGGCAGCAACTTGACTGATCCTATGGAGGCCCCGGAAATGTCTTCTAACCACTCGACACATCACACCCTAAGCGGTGGTTGAGGGGGGAGAGGGCAAGAATGTGAAATGTCTGAAATATGTGTGTAAATCTGCGTCCTACATTTCTGTTCAGAAGATGCTCTTTCTGAATGTTGCAATGTTCTGAAAAAAACAAAACTACACAGTGGATATGCGGAGATCACAAACCACCTCTAATCCTTATCAGACAAAACCGAGACCAAGACTGCAAAGACAGACAGAGAAAGAATATTCAGTATTAAGGGGGGCAAGAAAGATAGAGAGGGAGAGAGAGAGACAGAGAGAGACAGAGAGAGAGAGAGAGAGCGAGAGAGTGTGGGGGTGTTGGAGAAGGAGGGTAGTACCCCCACTTCTTTTTCTATTTGTCAGGCCTGTCTCAGACAATGTGACATGGCACACGTTATTAATTCTGGCTGAGTGGAGAGCCTGCACTGCCATCTGCTTAGGTCACCACTGTTCACCGAGGTCGGCGTTGTTCCCGTGTACCATACCCCCCCCCCCTTCCATCACTCCTTTCTCAATCCTCACCCTCCTCCCATTCTCCAACAGACACCCGGCCTGCCCTCAGACAATGCAGCCAACCTGCTACAAGGAAGCAGGGACAGGAGGGGGGAAAAGAGGGAAGGGTGGTTGGCGGGGCTTGGAGAACAATATCAGGTGATTGCGTGGCACAAGTTGATATACATTACAAAAGACTCTCCAGCCTCTTTGTGCACTGTGTGCGCACATACACACGCGTGCGTGCATGCGCACACACACACACACACACACACACACACACACACACACACACACACACACACACACACTTAACTGCCTTTGCGTTTTAGCTTGGCGTTATGGACTTGCAGTGCACCACCCCTTGACACACACAAAAAGCTTTTCGTGTGGCAAGGCGTGTGTGCGGGTGGGAAGGGTGCTGTGAGGTGAAGAGAGGATGTGTGTGTGTGTGTGTGTGTGTGTGTGTGTGTGTGTGTGTGTGTGTATGCGTGTGTGTGTGTGTGTGTGCGCGCGCTTCCATTTAAAATCACTATTGATTGATGATAGTGTTTGGGTGTCTATGTTTGCAAATTTTAAGGTTAATAAGAATACTTTTTTCCCGAGGACAAAGTGAATCACACACACACACACACACACACACACACACACACACACACACACGTTCAGTAAAGGTCACAAGTCCTTATGAGTACTTAAGACTTGAAAGATGATTTAAAGGCAAATTCAAGATGTATTTATTCTCTTTGTGACTCGGAGGTTTGTGCAGCATTTTATTAAGACTTGTTGATACTGTACTTGGTTTGGCTCATTACCACAAATCATCCCATGCCTTTTCTTCTTTAAAGGAGGGATACAATATTCTATACAATATTCTATATCCTTTTTGCATTAACAAGAGATAATGATATAGATATATTACCTATTGAAACTCTATGAGTAGATTTTTGCAGAATTGTTTTGATCTATATTATATATCTACTGTATTGATTTATTTTATATGTGTACAATGGTCTTTGTGAAAATCAGAATACATGTGTATGAATGAGAAGGACCCAAGAGGAACGGTGAGGTTACAGGGAGCAGAGATAAGGAAGGTGGAGGATTTTAAGTACTTAGGCTCAACAATCCAGAGCAATGGAGAGTGTGGAAAAGAGGTGAAGAAGCGCGTGCAGGCAGGTTGGAATGGTTGGAGAAAAGTGTCCGGTGTGATGTGTGATAGGAGAGTATCGGCAAGAATGAAAGGAAAAGTGTACAAGACGGTGATGAGGCCAGTGATGTTGTATGGTTTAGAAACAGTGGCGCTGAGGAAAAGACAGGAGGCAGAGTTGGAGGTAGCGGAGATGAAAATGTTGAGGTTCTCTTTGGGAGTAACGAGGATGGATAGAATCAGGAATGAGTACATCAGAGGGACAGCACATGTTAGATGTTTTGGAGACAAAGTCAGAGAGGCTAGATTGAGATGGTTTGGACATGTACAGAGGAGGGATAGTGAGTATATTGGTAGTAGGATGCTGAGGTTCGAACTACCAGGTAGAAGGCCCAGAGGAAGAACAAAGAGAAGATTTATGGATGTGGTGAAGGAGGACATGAAGGTCGTTGGTGTAAGAGAAGAAGATGCAGAGGACAGGGTGAGATGGAGGCAGATGATTCGCTGTGGAGACCCCTGAAGGGAAACGCCGAAAGGAAAAGTGGAAGAAGGTCTTTGTGAAAATCAGCTAAAACTACATTCTAAACTTTTTACACCTCAAATAATAGTCATTTACATAATAACAGATTTTAGACCTGTACGGACACAATCTAGCAACTGTCTGTCTTCCTTTCGGCTTTTTCCCTTTTACTCGGGAGTCGCCACAGTGAATCATCTGATTCGCACGTTTGATTTGGCAGAGGTTTTTACGTCGGATGCCCTTCCTGTCACAACCCTTTTTAGTAAGGGACAGAAACACGCTGACGACTTTGCAGCTACTCTTTACGAAAGTCAGCGATGGTTCTTTTACATGCCTCTCACCATAGACAGTGAGAGACATGGCCCGCCTTTGATAACCCAATTAGCCCCTCAACTTTCCACTCTGAGAAAAGCTTATTCTTATAACAGCCTTTAAATGTCCTGCTATCATTGCTGCACATGTGCTTGAAGTCATGAACCTGGAGCCCTCAATGAGAATTTTTTTCTATTTGGCTTTACTTTAATTTCATATAATTTAAAGGTATTATTATTATTATTATTATTATTATTATTATTATTATTATTATTATAGTTCATTTTGGATGAATACAACTTGTTTCCTGTGTAAACCACTGCAACTCATGGGCTTAGTATCTCTTCTTCATCTGTTGCATCTTGTTTTTGGTTCTGTATCTGTTTACAATAACAATTAAAAATGCCATGTGACCTGAGGCACAATCTGGTGCACACGTTAAAACTTTTTATCGCAACACCAATTCACAGAAAGTGAAAAACTCTGAGATCAAATGTTTAAAAAAATGGAAGAATGAACATGAGTTCAAGTGAAAAAAAAAAAAAAAAAAAAAAAAAAAAAAAAAGATATCAATGTTTACTAGTATCATTGATTGACACTTGTTTACAGGAGTAAACAAATGGTTTCAGAAGGACACTGTAGCCAATTCGGTTTAATTTCATTTTTTATTTAATACTCTGGGTATGTGACTGGGTCTCATTAAAAAAAGTAATGTTTATTGAAAAAGACCCACATGAAGGAGAATAACATAATTAAAATAAACTGTAGAAACAGTCTTGGATTTTAGTGTGTGAGGAAGCAGTTGGACATGTGTTGCAAGATAAAAGGATTTGGCTTTGGCTGCGTCATCTCATTTCTTGTGTGTGTGTGTGTGTGTGTGTGTGTGTCACTGAGCAGATAGTGAGGTGAAAGTTGAAAGGTCGAGAGGCCAAAGACAGCTGGTGTCACAAACAACAGACGGGTGAATCAGCTCAGCAACCAGGAAAGAAACAGAGAGAAAGAAATTGTTGTACAACATAAATACAGTGTCTGTATTGTAGCGAGCAGGTGGGCTGTTGGCTTGAAACAATAGATCTCCTTGTAGCAAAACCCCCGGCGTATCAGAAGAACGCACGCTGGAGGAGACTCTTCGCTCTTGGTTCTTTTATACTAACACACCACTATTCCTTTGTAAGACCAGCAGAGTTTCGAAGCAGGATTTCCTCTCTTCAGACTTTCTTGTGTTTTCCCTCTGCTCGACGTTCTTTTCGCCTCTTTCCTTTTGGCTCTCCTTTGGCATTAGAAAGCTTGGCTGACATTTGACTCACGGTGGCTGTGTTGTGGCAACGATCTTCCTTTCCTGAACGGTGATCTCATGCATCAAAACCAAAGGCAGATGGCATCCAGTCACCCCAGAACATTCTGAACATTTTGGTTTGTGGTCTTAAAAAGACAGGAAATCATTCACTACATTCTCCAGTTCTCTAGTATTTTCCTTTTATTTATTTATTTTTTTATCTCATCACCTCCCTGTGGGATATTTTCCCCTCTGTAATACAAGGGAGGGAAGGTTGGAGAGAGAGACAGAGAGAGAGAGAGAGAGAGAGAGAGAGGAGCAAGACTGCTAGGAAAAGAGATAGAGACTGAGGCCCGGACGTGGTTCCTTGGCCATGAAACCATAACATGGAAAGAGTGAGATTGACCCAGGCGATGCTGCCAAAGCTCTGATAGACCCTCTGCGTTTTCCATTGTTTTCATTTGCCTGCTCTCTCTCTCTGTCTGTCTCTCTCTCTCTCTCTCTCTCTCTCGCTCTCTGTTTCCATTTAATGAATTTTAACACCAGATTCCTGCTTTGTCCTGCACGTAATCGGACTGAGATATTTTCTTAAAAGGAAGCTTTTGATGTAATCATCATGATGCTTCATGTTTCTGGTTAAACAGTCCAGGAAAAGTACATTTCAGTGGTAAGTTTGTAAAGTGTACTGCATAAAGAACTGCACACAGATATACAGAATACACCATTCATACAAAATACACACTTTTTCCTTCCTGTCATTACTTCAAAAGTGTAGAAGGTAGGAGTCAAGCGTGTAAAAGAGGTGTGAATGTTTTTGGATCACAAAACGGGGATCATTCATTCATTCATTCATTCATTTCTTCACCAAACAAGTTGTGTCACAGGGCAGTTGAAACCTATCTTGTGCCCTTTTCTCACCAACGCAACTTGACCCGTGGACGTTCATGGAAATGCTTTCGCGGAACAAAGTGTGATTGTCGCTGTATGTAGCACAAGTTGCCACAGAGAACTATCAGCACCTCAGCCTTCTGCAGCAACTCGCTCTAAATTTGATCATGTTTGATTTTTCTGCCCCATTTCTGCAGAAAGACCAAAATTTTGTAATTTCCGTATGACAACATGACACCACCTCCAGCATCGTATGACTACCGTGAGCAACATTGAACAATGACAATCACCACTGGTACCATATGATGCTCACGGTGATCATACATTTCTTCCATGATATAAAAGTACAGTGGCACCTCACCTTACGAAGTCTCACCAAACGAAAAATTCAGGTTACGAAAAGCATTTTCCTAAAATTTTTGTTTCAGGATACGAAACAAGTTCACGTTAGGAAAGCGCCATCTTAAAAATTCAAACGCAACATTCAAACAATGCACGAGCTGCTCTCCCATCAATGACGTTCAAACATCTCGCCCCGCTGGCCTCCCATTGGCTAACAACTGAGCTGTTGTTCATGTCGCCTTCACTCAAGCGCCATCTTAGACAGGTCCACCTGACGCCATCTTGGACAGGGACGCCATCTTGACCTGACGCCATCTTGGACGCCATCTTGGACATCATTGCCCAGGAGGAATGACACATCTACCTCCCATTGCCTATTATAGAGCTGAATCCACCATGATGCTTTTCGTGTATAGGACAGAGTTACTGTTGTTCAGTTCATCAGTTCATTTTCTGTAACCGCTTCATCCTAATTAGGGTCACGGGGAGGCTGGTGCCCATCCCAGCCAACTCAGGGCGAGGGCAGAGTACACCCTGGACAGCTCGCCAGGCCATCACAGGGCGGAAACACGCTGACGGCTTTGCAGCCTACTCTTGTCGAAAGTCAGCAATGGTTCTTTTACATGCCTCGCACCATAGACAGTGGGAGACATGGCTGGCCTTTGATAACCCAGTTAGCTGCACTGGGGGGGACAGTGACAACCTTGTGGAGAGTGGGACTCGAACCCCCAACCTTTGGATCAGCGATCCGGCGCCTTATACCACTAGACCACCACTGCCCTAGTTACTGTTGTTTTATGCTTTATTTCTTGAGTCAGGCTTTTAACCTTCCATAAACATTTGTAAGATTATAACTCTGCTAAGAAGACATGGTCAACACACACACACACACACACACACACACACACACACACACACACACACACACACACACAAACACACGCGCGCGCGCATGTGAGTGAGAAGAAGAAACGGGCTCAAGTGATATCACAAAGGAATATGGCCAAACCCATCTACCATCGGTACGATACTGAAGCAGAAGGAGGTCTTAAAAGGAATGCTTTTATAATTTTTAAAGGGTTTAGGGGGTAGTATTGGGAGCCTTGGAACGAATCATGCGTTTTACATGTAAAATGCGGTTCAACTTATGAAAAATGCAGGTTATGTAAAAACCTCTGGAACGGATTAATTTCGTAAGGTGAGGTACCACTGTATGTGAATCTTTGCTGCGGGATGTTCCTCCTTGAGTTATTGTATAAAAGTTACATCGTTGAGAAAGTGGTATCAGCAATCTCCAGGTGAAGGCAGGGTACACCCTGAACAGTTCGCCAGTTCATCGCAGAGATAGCAAACACAACCACTCACACATAGGGTCACTTTGGCACGGCCAATTAGCCTAATCTCCATGCCTTTGTACTGCAGGGGAAAACAGGGCTACCTGGAGGAAACCCACACAAGCATAAGGAGAAGATAGAAACTCCACAGTGAAATGCCCTCGCAGGACCCCGAACCTGGCACCTTCTTGAGTTGAGATGAACATGCTGAGCACTGTACCACCAGGCCGCCGCTCCTGCAGGCAGACTTCATCACAAGTAAATCTGTAATCAGTTAAGATGGCAGAAAACTGGATCATAACCTAAAGCAAAACAAAACAATGGGAATTAATGTTTAAAATGGACCCTAGGACCAAACGATACACGAACAACTGAATCACAAAAACACACTGTACATCCACACAACAAAACAAGTGACAGGACACATAACGGACCAGAACTTAACCTTAAAGCATGGCAGCGTAAACAAAGCACATGACATGAAAGTGGTGCTCATCATGCTGGGAACTGCGGAGCATGCTGAGAGGTGGAATTTGTGACAAATTTCTTGTAATTGCTTACACTCACTCACATGGTTGGATGAAGGTCAGTGTTGGCAGAGAGCCATACGGAACAAGGAATAACAAATAGGGTGCTTCAGGAAATGTCTGGACACCACTACACACACTGATTTGAGCCCTGCGAAACAGAGAAGGACTAAAACAACCCCATGCAACACAATCAGGAGAAAGAAGCCCGGAGGGAAATGTAGAACGAAGGAGTTGGTGGGTGGATAACTGAGACCAAGTCAAGAAGTCTTTGACCAGAAGGTTCCTGAACCCCTTTTGAGGTCACGATTTCCTCATCT
Organism: Plotosus lineatus; assembly: GCA_024760905.1. Taxonomy (NCBI): domain Eukaryota; kingdom Metazoa; phylum Chordata; class Actinopteri; order Siluriformes; family Plotosidae; genus Plotosus; species Plotosus lineatus. The sequence continues at coordinate 17,524,234 of CM045745.1, read as the reverse complement.
GTGCGCATTGCAAAAGGTTTAAAGTCCCATTCTTCTGTTCTTCCACCCACTCGTTCGTTCCTTCTTTTTAAACACAAGGACACAAAATACATTGATAAGAACAAGCACAACAGAGATGGAAGAATAACAAGCAAGATATGAAAAGTTAAAGAAAAATAACAGACATAATAGAGAAAAGAAGTCGTACAATCACAAGGAAGGACCAGGACCCGAAGAAAACGTCTATCAGATGGAATATATCGTATCCTGTGGGATGTTTACTGACGTGCCTCGCTTTACCGGGTCTATTGTTCATTTCCTCAGTCTGTCACTGGCCATTGGGATTCTTCAACAAATCAGATCTGTACATTACAGCCGATGAAAAGATTGGAAAACAGTGCCGTGAACCAACCCCCCACACACACACACACACACACACACACACACACACACACACCCCCACGCATTAATTCCCCAACCACAGCTCACGTTACATTCCCGGGCCTTTTTTCCGCCAACTGTCCCCCCTTAACTCCTAGCTCCACGTTTACATGGGCAGATTGCAGCCCCTTCCACCTCCTCCTCCTCCCCCCCTGAACAAGATGTGAAGAGATTATCCAAGTGCACTTAATCTTTGTTGTTTTAACAGTGTTCCGAATCGAGGCCTGATTCGTCTAAATATTGTTGAAAGAAAGGATAACAAATAAAGTGGGATTGCTGTATAAATTCTCTGGGTGCCCACATTTTTTAACAATGCCTCATAAAACACTGAAAGCAACAGGCTGTTAAAAAAAAAAAAAAAAAAAAAATTTCGTGCCTTTTTCCGGACTTTTATTCTGGCTCGGCCTCAGAAGGGGCGTGGAATGAGATTTTGACACTTCCTTCAGCTGCCTTTCAGAAAAACTGCTCTTGAATACCTTTCTGGATGAACTCTGAGTCTGTCGTCATGACTGTCAGGTACCATCATTCCATATGTGCAGCGCCTGATGATATGATTGCCTGCTTGATCATTGACATCGATTCCTTCACATAGGTCATAACTTTTAACCTTTAAGAAGTGTTATATATCTGAAGCGTCTTATTCTCCACTGCTCCTTTGTACCACACTCGGCAGAGTCAGCCAGCACCGGTGCTATGATCATGAGCAGTCCTGTTCCAAACCAGAGATGACATCACCCCCCATCCCCCCTCCACCACCACCACTACCACCACCACCTCTCTCCATTTTCTCAAACAAAGCTCAGGCCAAACCCAGGCCTGTAATTACAGGTCCAATCTGTGTGCTGCCAGGGGCAGAATAAAGCTCTGGTCTGGGTCTTCGCCAGCCTCGCAAAACATGTGCTCTGAGTTTAGGCCACAGACGTGGAGTTAGCACAGGAATGGTCAGTCTCTATGGACGATTGCTGGTGGGAGGAATGACAAGAACCCTCTGAAGCCTCATTCATGCAGAAGCCGTACATCATTCACAGCTGATCCTTTAATCTCCTGTCCTCAGGTAAGCAGCCATGTTAGGCAGCCTGCCCACGTTTTTTAAACGCCAGGTAAGGCCACTCAAATTCATGTCTCAACATGAACTTTTAAAACAGTGAACTCATAAACCATAGCTGCTGAAAGTCAGTCCTGCTATTTTCTCATATGTTATAGTAATAAACTCGTAATCATGAGGGTTGTTATACTTCGGTTCATGCGTCTGGTGTGGATCCGTGCTGCTGATCGTGTAGGTTTTTTCCTCTACAGGATTTAAAACTGATAAAAATATAAAACATATTCAAGCCTTGAATGCTGGGTCTTTACTCATGCTAGCCATTCATAGCTGTGGAATAAAGCGAACAGAGTATGGTGGGGTGATTTCTTGACACAGTATGCAAACATTTTCAGCACAAATCAGCCACATGAGATAACAGGCTCACTGACAAAATATTAGGCTTTGAAAGCTGATGACTGCAAGTCAGTACAAGGGCTGCATGTTTCCTTAAAGAACCCTGAATGTGTCTGTTCAAACCATTAAAATAGTGCATGCCGAATGCTACTTTATTATTATTATTATTATTATTATTATTATTATTATTACCCACACTACAAATTCACTCACTCATTTACTGTTCAGCAGTTCAGTTCATTTTCTGTACCCGCTTAATCCTAATTTGGGTCACGGGGAGGCTGGTGCCCATCCCAGCCAACTTCGGGCGAGGGCAGAGTACACCCTGGACAGCTCGCCAGGCCATCGCAGGGTGGAAACACGCTGACGGCTTTGCAGCCTACTCTTGTCGAAAGTCAGCAATGGTTCTTTTACATGCCTCACACCATAGACAGTGAGAGACATGGCCGGCCTTTGATAACCCAGTTAGCTCCACTGGGGGGGACAGTGACAACCCTGTGCAGAGTGGGACTCAAACCCCCAACCTTTGGATCAGCGATCCAGCGCCCTATACCACTAGACCACCACTGCCCCCACATTTACTGAAGCACTTCATCCTAATAGGGTTGACGGAGAATTCAAGCCTATCTCAGCCTACACCGGGTGAAGGCAGCATACATTCTGAATAGTTCACCAGTCCATTGCAGGGCCAACCCAAACACACACACACACACACACACACACACACACACACACACACACACACACACATCTATGGGCAAGTTGGACCAGCTAATTAGCCTAATGTGCATGTCTTTGGACCCTGGTGGAAACCTGAGTACCCAGAGAAAACCCTGGGGGACCAAAGGTAGAACTTACAAACAACAGATCTCCACCCTTGATAAGCCTGGGACTTGAACCCAGGACCTTCTTGCTGTGAGGCAGATTAAACATTACGTCACCACGCTGCCCTCAACACAACCTACACAAATTAATACAGTACTATTCTGATATGTAATATAAGATTTATTTTACTTACGGTATTCACACTATTTACTTTACCTAGCATGACTTATTATTTATTTAAAATATTAAGAGAGCCACCAGAAAATTCTTGATCTTCTCTGAGACAATTTATCCATCACTGACAGGCATTGGATTACTTGAATGATTATTGTGTGATTAGCAAACCTCAATGTTCCTGCCCATAGGTATTATATAAAATAAATCCACTATGTCTCACAGCAGGTGGTGCCACCTGTCTACTGTCTTGGTTATTTCGCTGTACAATTGAATCAGTGAGTTCAAAAAGGGCCCAACTCCTCAAATTTACAAAATTTAGATTTGACATGTTTTATGATCTTCAGGTAAAAATGCATTCCATTGTGGGCAAGAAGGTCCCAACGCCCGTCCCTAAATACTGTATGGCTTTTATTAGTCTTCTTTCATGAAGTGAGATCAAGATGGGAGCTTTTGTCCTACAAATTTCATATGGATCATGTACGCTGCGTGAAGCTCTGGAGGGAGAAATGCGCTCCTTCAACGTAGACCAAGAGCTTGGGAGTGTCGGTGTAATTTCCTGGAATCATCAAGAGTTTGAGGTGATGTACAAGTACCTTTTGAATTAAATCAAAATTGGGGATTATTATCTGCCCCTATTGCATCAACTTTAACATATAGGTGGCCATAGTGCTTAGGGTGCTGGGCTCATGATCAGGAGGTTGTGGGTTCGAATCCCAAGTAGACCCCCACTGTGCTAAGACCCCTGGGCAAGGTCTCAACCACATGTGTGCCTCTGTTCACCCAGCAGTATAAATGGGTACCAGTAAAATATACTGGGAAGGTAACCTATGATGGACTAGCGTCCCATCCAGGAGGAGTTGAACTCCTGGTCACTTCACGGTACGAAAACTGGGGATAAGCACCGGCCTGATGAGCCACTAGGCTCGGGTGTAAAAAGCCCAACAGACTTAGTGGTGTTAAAGCCTAATGTCGGGGTCATTACTTATCAACAATAAGTGCTCTACACCAGTGGTCCCCAACCTTTCAATCACTGCGGACCGGTCAACGCTTGACAATTTTACCACGGCCTCGGGTGGGCGGTTACTTGTTTATATCGTAAATATAATACCCCGCCCTTGCCCAGAGTCGGCTGAGATGTGCGCCAGCTTCCCTAATCAGGATTAAGCATTATATTTTTAATCGAGCTCCAACTCTTCTTAAAAAAAAAGAAAAAAACCCACAGGTGATGGTGCACCAGCTGGGAGAATGAAGGCTCAGGCTCAGTCTCACCAGAAATCCCCACTATTGCTTGAAACATGTCCAACTCGCCTCTGTTCATGTGCCATACCCTTGTGGGTTACGTTTTAGCGCTCAAATGACCGACATGTAACCGAGAGAATCCAGTCATTTTCAAAATAAAAGTTTTTTCAAAAATAAAAGGTCGTTTAGACTCAGATAATAAATAAAACAGAAATAAAAATTATTTTTTGTGCGGCCCGGTACCAATTAATCCACGGACCGGTACCGGTCCACGGCCCGGGGGTTGGGAACCGCTGCTCTACACTAAACAGTTGGGGTCAAGGCTGCAAAAATTCAGAACGTACAGAAACTTGCCAGATACCTTTCAGAAGAAGCACCACCTTTCCTAGATAAGCTGGTGGCTATTGATAACAGAAGTGTACACAACGGGTCAGATTTTGAAGATGAATAGGCCTTGTAATGTGATAACTTTGATATCCTGAAGGGGATTGATTATTGATAGGCTCCATGTACATATGTGTGCATCGAATAATTTTATGTAAAGTCTGAAAGTGTTTTTCTTGACAACGGAAACTGATTGCGAACATCCCCTAACCCCCAATATAATGGGTTGGGATTTAAAACCTCAGCATGTATGCAGCTGGAAAGTTCAGCCAAAATTAGTTATATGTATGTTTCTTCTTCTTCTTTTCCTTTCGGCTTCCCTTTTTCAGGGGTCGCCACAGCGAATCATCACATGTTTGATTTGGCATAGGTTTCTAAGTCAGATGCCCTTCCTGACACAACCCTTTTAGCGAGGGGCAGAAACGCACTGACGGCTATGCAGCTACACTTTACGAAAGTCAGCAATGGTTCTTTTACATGAACCTCTCACCATAGACAGTGAGAGACATGGCCGGCCTTTGATAACCCAGTTAGCTGCACTGGGGAGACAGTGACAACCCATGGAGAGTGGGGCTTGAACCCCCAACCTTAGGGTCAGTGATCCAGCACCTTTACCACCAGGCCACCACTGCCCGCTTTACATACTTTACATTGCTTATTTTGTATTTAGGTTTTTTACGCTACTTTACAAACACAAATAAATTCATAAATATTACAACAAGGACCAAAATGGAACTTGAGGAAAATTAATTTCTGCTTCTTCTTCTTGTAGCTGCTTCTGTTCGGGGCCACCACAGCAGATTATCCAACTTTGTGGAGAGTGGGACTCGAACCCCCAACCTTAGGATCGGTGATCCAGCACCCTTTCCCACCAGGCCACCACTGCCCCATGGTTATGTGTATGTTTATTTGGTATTAAGTTCTGAAATAAACATCATCGTGAATAAATAAAAAATTATTTCCAGACACTCCCCACTTTACATTCATTTGTTTTACGTATTTTTCGATTTTATGCTTTGTTTTGTTTTTTTTTTAAATTTTGAGTTTAGCATGCTCTCTGTAGTACGAGACGTACCTACGTAGTACGCTGATGTAATACGCTACTTCCGCATAATGCTGCGTCCATTGTTTACAAACAACAGACTGAACGTTCCCTCCTTCCCAGTTCAGCACGTGTTACCCTTGTGTCAAGACGTCGTCAAGCCAGCTCGTCAGAAATGAAGATGACTATTATCAAGAAAATTGATGCTGATGAAAAACATGTGACTGTTGCATGTTTCTTCCAAATGGCTCCGTCGACCATCGGAACCATTTACAAGCAGAAAAATCGCATCATAGAGAATGTTAAAGGTTATATTTGATACTGTATTTGATATTTGATGAGTGAATTTGATTAAAATTTATGTATTTGAAATTATTTTGCTTGAATTTAATTTATTAGAAATTAATGTTGATATTATTTGATATATTTGATATTATTTTACAATGTTATGTTTATAATAATTGATTTAGGGGTGTTTTATGAGATACGGTAATGGTATTTATGGATGTATAGTACAGTATGAACGTCATACGTCACTGGAACATACAGTAACAACTTACGTTTTTTTTCACCTTCCGTTCGGCCGTCCGGAACCGAACTAAAACTTAAGTCGGGGAGTGTCTGTATAAATTTTCAATGGTTAATTCAAAAAGAGCCCCACTCCACTGTCTTCAATTTGCTACCCACCGGAAACATACAAGTCTGCTATGAAGAGTCACTTTCAGATGGATGAGGTCATCGCAATGGGTGTTCTCTTCCTGATAAGGAGAAATGGCACTTCCCTGGCAGGGAATGAACCTGAATTCATGCACAAGAAGAAAAGTCATGAATTAGATATAGTTGGCAATAAATTAAACAAATTAGCAAAGTTTAAAATCAGGGGTGGTCTGTTTCCTATTTTGGAGTTCCCACAGGAGTGGGAATTTTCAGCAGTCCATAGCTGAGGGCCCCACAGTTGGAGTCTTTCCTGGTGAATGAAATGGTTGCTTTCAAGAGGTTTTAAGGCTCAGGGAGGAAAACTCAGACTGGGCTGCTGGCTTAAAATCCACAGTAGGGAAAGGGTTTGGCAATCTGGGAGCGTTCTGAAGTAGAGCTGCTGCTTGTCTTAATCAAAGGGAGTCAGTTGATGTGGTTTGGGTACTTTACAGAGATGCCATCTTATTGGCTCCCATTTCGGCTATATCATTCTTGCCTTATTAGATGGTGACCAATGGCAAGACCTTGGATGTGTCTCAGAGTTTGCTTCAGAACATCTGGGGATCTTTCAAGTGTAACTGGTATCTGTGCCTGACATTAGCTAAATCTAAGCTGATCTTCTCAAGTTGTTCTTCCCTCAACCATAAACTATAAGGGGAAAAAATTGACATAACCAGCTAAAGCCTCTGTCACATAGGGTACACACAGGTGCAAGACGGAAAATTGGGCAATATTTGAGGACAGTGATGGGTGTGTCATATAAAATGTACCTATTATGTAATGGGGAATGCCACTGTAAGCTCTTGTGGCATTTTAAACACTTTAAAAAGTTCGGTCTCGTAGTCTTGAAGTCAGGTTATTTTCATATTGCGATTGTACAATGATCTACAATACAGGTGTCATAGTCAAGGTCAAATCCCGCCCGCCAACTCATTTTATGTGACCGGCAAGATCATTCAAAGAATACGATTATCGTACATTCTTTTCATCGACCATTACCATGAAACCTAATCATCCATATTCAACTATGCCTATTTCAAATACAGTAAACAGCTAGTCAGGTATTTGTGATTCAAGAAAGATTGAAATTAGCTTGACACTGTTTTGCAGTCAGATAGAAAAAAAAAGTCAAGGAAAAGGGGACAAATGCCTAAATGATTCATTTTGCCAAGAATTGCCTTAGAATTTAATGATGCGACGCTCAGTGAAAATGAGTACCCTCCACAGCACCTGGTATTTCCAGGTGACCAACCGTCTAGGTACTAATCAGGCCTGACCCTTCTAAGCTTCTGAGACTCTGCAGAATGAATGGAGGGCCCTCCTCTTTATACACCATGTATATTATATAACATTTCCAGGACAGTGCTGCATACATCATGCACCGCACATAGGTTAACAAATTATGTACTCTGCACTTGTATGGAGTCGGCTGGGATGGGCACCAGCCTCCCTGTGACCCTAATTAGGATTATGCGGTTACAGAAGATGAGTTTTATTGCCTTTCAACAACCGTTTCACTTTCATATGATCAATAACCAACAGACCTGACCTATTTTTCCCACAACAAACATTCAATTATTTATTTGCTGAACCACTTCATCCTTCTAGGGTCTTGAGGATAACTCAGCCGACTGTGGAAGAATGTGGGGTACACACTAAACAGCTCGTTAATCCATCTCAGGGCCAACACACAAACAACCATTCACATTTACACATAGGGGCCATTTGGAACAGCCAATTAACCCATTAGCCTATTATCTCTGGACTGTAACCCATAAACGTATGGGGAGAACATTCAAACTCCACCTGGGTCTTGAACATAGGACTTTCTCACTGTGAAGTGGACACGCTAACAGCTATGTTGCAGTATGTATCGTAACCCTAAATATTACAAAATATTATTCTTTTTAACAATGTATTCACAATAAAAACCTAAAGCTAACAAGGTTTATGACTACACTATAGTTTACTGTGCCTCTTCAGCAGTCTGAGTGTGTACATGAACTTTTTAACTCCCTAGCCTGACCGTCCCAGTCACGTTGCAGGACAAGCGGAATCAAACCAGAAGTGGACAGCAGCACCATGTTCCATTCATAGATCCAATATTCCACGACTTTCCTCAGCTTCTGCCAGATCATATAATTTACTGTTTTCCATTGTGCTTTAATGAAGAACTGACTGAGACTGAAGTGTTCATGCTTTTGTTTATAGCTCTGTGTACACAAGAGAGAAGATAGTGAAAAGAAAGCAGATCCACTGGAAGGGAATGCAAGCATGCGTAAACCACAGTGTCGTACTGTAGTAAGCACGGTGCATGATTCAAAAACTGTTTACTTTTAAATATTGTTTGCGGACGATCAGAGCCCTATTGAAAACAGATATTTTGTCCTGTGCTTGAAAAAATGTCTAATGAAAACAACTTGATGTCCAAAACCCCTCCATTCTTTCACTGGACACAATCATGGGAACCCACACAACGTTTCATAGCACTGAAAGTTTTTTTTTGTCTACCATTCACTGTTTTATTTCATAAATCCTTGATTAACTTCAAGATCGTGCCCTCCCTCCCCCCCTTTTTTTTCATACAAAAATATTTGGCTCTCACTGCGATTGTACGCCACCTCCTCATCCACAAACTTCTCACTTAATCGCCTAGAGGCCTCCCCGTTTATTGTTATTTTCTTCTTGAGGTCAAAGTTACAAGCTTTTGCCAGGAAATATGAATAAAAGTCAGTGGAACTCATAAAACAACAAGGTTAAAGAGGTTTCCGTGGAATTTACTGTGGGTGATTGCTGTGATATGAAGTGGAACTATTTTCATGGCTGACATTGTCAGCTTTTAATAGCAGATATCTTCCTCGGTGAGGATGGATGGCCATGCTGTGGTTAGTGCCAGCTATCTGACAAAAAAAAAACTATAACTCAGTACAGACTAAAAAAGTTCATAGAAAATAAACATATTCTTTACCGCAGAAGGATCATTATTTTTTTATTACTTACCATGTTGAATATTTTACTATCTACTCTTAGTGGGGGGAATCTATCAAGTGTGAAAATTTCATTGAATTACTAAGAGTAACAATTCCCAAAGGGACAAACAAATAATCTTACATTTAAATTTGTATTATTTTTTTTAAAATAAGAGTGTAGGGAAGGTATCACTTTTCAATCATTATTACTTAAAAACATTCATTCATTCATTTTCTGAACCGCTTAATCCTAATCCGGGTCACGGTGACGCTGGCACCCTTCTCAGCTGATTCTGGGCAAGGGTTATACCCCCATTTCACTGGAGCGCGGCAGACTTACGGAAGCAAAAAATGTCATCTGCAAACGTTCCGCAAGCATTCCCTCATCTTCCGTGTCATTCCGTGTGATTCCGTAGTTATTCCTCAAGTCTTCCTCCACTTCCGTATGCTTCCGGCAGGCCTCGCCTTCTTTTCCTTTCGGCTTTTCCCTTCAGGGGTCGCCACAGCGAATCATCTGCCTCCATCTCACCCTATCCTTTGCATCTTCTTCTCTTACACCGACCTTCATGTCCTCCTTCACCACATCCAAAATATGGAAAAAAATTCCGTGAGTGTTCCGTGGGGTCACTTTGGCATACTTTGCCGTACCTGTTCCGCACATGCTGTGAACGTTCCGAGTGTGTAAGAATGTCCACTTTTCCGTAGGATTTTCACCAATTTTCCATGTAAAAATACCAAAGCTCTTCTGTAGACTTCATTCCCCGCCTTTCAGCTACACGATGCTTGCATGCTGTAGTCCAGTGAAATGAAATTTCCAGTTTTCCGTAGGATTTTCACCCATTTTCCGTGTAAAATTGCCGAAGCTCTTCTGTAGACTGCGTTCCGCGCCTTTCTGCTACGATACTTGCATGCCGTAGTCCAGTGAAATGGGGTAAAAGGTACACCCTAGACAGCTCACCAAGCCATACACTCCTATGGGTGATTTGGAACAGCCAATTAACCTATTGTGCAAGTTTTTGGACAGTGGGAGGAAACTGGCGTACACGGAGAAACCCACACAAGTACAGGGAGAACATGCAAACTCCACACAACAACACCTGAACTGGGAATCGCACCCAGGGCCTTCTTACTTTGAGGCGGACATGCTAACCCCTACACCACCATGCTGCCTCAATTAAAAACATACTTATAAAAATTATTTTATATTTACTATAAACTCTTCAGTATTGTATATTCTGTCATGCTACTGGTCGATTTCTTTTCAGATTATTTGAAAATGCCAGCATAAAAAAAAAAGAAAGAAATCAATGTGTTTCTAAAACCTCGTCTTGCAGCAATCAATCACTTTCAAATAAGAAGTCTATAAAGAAACTGACCACTTTTCTTCAAAAAATAATCAAGGCAGTCTACAGTCTGCAGTGGTATAAGCAAGTCAGAGTCAAAGTCACTCAGTCTTCTGCTTACATTTGTAATCCTACTTGGGTTGTGGAGAGGCTGCATCATCGGAGAGCCACTGGGAAAAGGCAGGGTACATCCAGAACAACTCGCTAGACCATCAAAGGGCCAACACACACACACACTACCATTTATACTCACACTTAGGGGCAATTAGGAACAGCCAGTTAGCTTAATGTGTATCTTTTTGGGCTGTGGGAGTAAACAAGAGTACCCGGAGGAAACCCACAGAAGCGCAGCAAGAACCCACACAACCCAGAACTCAACTTTCCTTCTTTAAAGCGCACACTGTGTGGTGCGATCCACTTCACCACTGTACGACCCAGGGCGAAACTCCACAGTGGAAAGCTGACATTCCTGAAAGAAGTTAGCAGCCCTGTACCTACAAAAATGGGATAGGATTCTCAGAGGAGGGATAGAAGAAGGTTGAGGATGGAGCTGCCTCATAAGAGGAAGGTCAAAGAGGAGATTTATGGAAGGGGTGAGGGAGAAGGGCGGTAGGAAGGTGATTGGTGCAACAGAGAGAAATTCAGAGATCAGAGCAAGATGGAGATGGATAATCTGCTGTGGTGACCCCGAACAGAAGCAGCTACAAGAAGAAGCAGAAATTAATTTTCCTCAAATTCCATTTTGATCCTTGTTGTAATGTTTATGAATTTATTTGTGTTTGTAAAGTAGCGTAAATAAATCTAAATACAAAATAAGCAATGTAAAGTATGTAAAGCAGGCAGTGGTGGCCTGGTGGTAAAGGTGCTGGATCACTGACCCTAAGGTTGGGGGTTCAAGCCCCACTCTCCATAGGTTGTCACTGTCCCCCCAGTGCAGCCAACTGGGTTATCAAAGGCCGGTCATGTTGCTCACTGTCTATGGTGAGCGATTCATGTAAAACAGGTGTCGGGAACCTCCGGCACGTGAGCCAGATGTGGCTCTTTTGATGATTGCATCTGGTTCTCAGATAAATCAGGTGGCCTGTATTAACAGAATAACGAATACATAATTTCGCTGACCTTTAAATAAAAATACAGAAAAAAAGCCATCAAATTAAACAAAAACAGATAAATAAATCTCACGCATTTTAATCTATAAATCTATTTTCAACACCACTTGTCACTGTGGCGCGCAGCGGCAAGCCAATCCTTTCTGTACTCCAGTGTGTGGGCGGGTCCGATACCTTGAAACTCTAATTTTATTGGATTATATGCAACAGTTTGCGCAGGTTGTTTTTGGGTTAAGAGGTAAATTTCCCTCATTTGGATGAAGCCAAGCAGAGCTGGCAAGCAAAACACAAATGGACAGACATGAAAAAACTTCAACCCACAGACCAGCTGATTGCCAAAACTTGGAACGGGCTTCCTGTCAAATACCAAACAGTGCTGCATGTGAGTCGTGCCGTAGTGACCATGTTTGGCTCCATATGCGCACGTGAGCGGTCCTTCTCACACGTGAAAAGCATCAAGATCAACCTGCTGTCCCGTTTAACAGAGGGAAGCCTAAACGCCTGCATGAAGCTGAACCTCACCACATATCAACCAGACTACAAAGCCATCAGCAACATCACGCAGCACCAGAAGTTGCATTAATAGTAAGAAGTACTTTTCATATTAATAAATAACTTCGTTATAACAATGTTGTTTAAAATAAATTCAGAGTCTTATTATACTCTAAAATTTTTGGTCCATTTAGTTGTATTCAGTATTAAAATATATACATGGCTCTCAGAGGATTAGATTTTAAAATATGTGTTTATTTTTGGCTCTCTTAGTCAAAATGATTCCTGACCCCTCATGAAAAAGAACCATTGCTGACTTTCGACAAGTGGAGCTACATAGCCGTTCGCATGCTTCCACCCAGTGATGGCCTGGCAAGCTGTCCAGAGTGTAAACTGCCCTCTCTTGGAGTCAGCTGGGATGGGCGCAAGCCTTCCCACAACCCTAATTAGGATTAAGCGGTTAGAGAAATGAATGAATGAAAGTATGTAAAGTTTATTTAACAATGACAGAGGTGGATCAGGTGAGCTCAGTGCTATGAGCCAAGCTAAACACTGTGTATCCAAGGGCATATTTTATACTCATGCAATGTTCTGTCTAAAAAAACACAAAAGAAAAGCAACAATGAATAAGAAAACAGCGAGTCTGGTAAGGTGAGCTCGGTATGTTCCGAGCTAATTGAGCGTCCTTTGAGTTTAGTTCACTAAAAGAAAACATAAGTAACGTGCACAATGTGCACAAGGATGGCGATTTTAAGGTATATTTTTCCATTTTTAAAAACCGGACAATGAGGACACTGCCTGCTCCAAGTGAGGTCAGAGGTCAAGTCTGTTGGGCTTTTTACACTTGAGCCTATTAGCTCTTCAGGCTGGAGCTTCTTCCAAGTTTCTATAGTGTGAAGCAGCTCGGAGCTCAACTCCTCGTCAACCATATGTATGTTAGTCCATCATAGGATCCCTTCCCAGTATTTTTACTGGTACCCATTTATATTGCTGGGTGAATGAGGCACCCTGGAAGACCTTGCCTAGGGGTCTCCGCACAATGGGGGGGGGGGGTGTCTAACAGGGATTCAAATCACAACCTCTTGATCGTGAGCCCAGCATCTGAACCACTACACCACCAACACCAGCTATTGTGGGGCTGGTGAAATAGTGGTTAGTGTGCTGGGCTCATGATCGGAAGGTTGTGTGTTCGAATCCCAGTTGGACCCCCACTGTGCTAAGACCCCTGGGCAAGGTCTTAACCACAAGTGTGCCTCTGTTCACCCAGCAGTATAAATGGGTACCAGTAAAAATATACTGGGAAGGTAACTTGCAATGGACTAGCGTCCCATCCAGGAGGAGTTGAACTCCTGGTCGCTTCACGCTACAGAAACCGGGAATAAGCACCGGCCTGATGAGCCACTAGGTTTGGGTGTAAAAAGCCCAAAGGACTTTACCTTGACCTACCAACACCAGCTACATATCATTACATAATTCAGCCTACAGAACCTCTGAGACATCAAGTCAATACCTTTCTGTGTAGTGTACTTATTATCAATACGCCTCAACTTTTCCACCACAGCCAGAATGCAGATGTTTGCTGATATTTACACTGTTTATCCTCAGAATTTCCACACATGCTTTTTTGCTGTGCAGATGTGCACAGATGTGCTGTTGTCCCACATGCCTTGTGTTTTCCTACATGAATCCCTTTCACACTCTTTTTTTCGGCTACACTTAGCTCTTTTATGTTTTACTTCAGTTTGTGTCAATAATCTGTTATCCCAATGTACTTTGCAACTGATGTTGTTTATTTATTAATATACAGCACTTGGATACCAGATTTTTGACTGTGCTTTACAGTTCTGTAGTTTTATTTGTCAGATCATCAGTTGTCACCGTGTAATCGTGGACTCTCCTGTGATCGCTGCTTCACTAGGTTTGGCCTTTGCTGCCTGTTATAATCATGATTCGTGAAAAGGCCAGAAAAGGAACTCAGTGGCTGCATCCCTCTCTCTCTCTCTCTCTCACTCTCTCTCTCACTCTCTCTCTCTCTCTCTCTCTCTCTCACACACACACACACACACACACACACACACACACACACACACACACACACACACACACACACACCCCGAGAGGGAGAGATCCACTTTCTTACCATGCTATATTGATTAGTTATCTAAGAAAGACACAATTAAAGACACAAAAAATGGGATACGGTTGGAAGCAGAGACAAAACCCATTTGTAACCGCAGCTTTGGTTTGTGGTTCATAAGAATTTTTTGCATTTAGACACACACTGCAAAAACAGTTATGGGTTCAAAACAGTTACGCTGTTTGTGCATGAGTCTCTCTCTCTCTCTCTCTCCCTCTGTCTCTCTCTCTCTCTCTCTCTCTGTCTGTCTCTTGCTTTCTCTGTCTGGCTGACTCTCTCTCTCTCTCTCTCTCTGTCTCGCTCTCTCTCTCTCTATCTCTCGCTTTCTCTCTCTCTCTCTGTCTCTCTCCCTCTCTGTCCGTCTGACTCTCTCTCTCTGTCTGTCTCTCTCTCTCTCTCTCTCTCTTTCTCTATCTGTCTCTCTTTCTCCCTCTCTCTTTTTCTCCCTCTCTGTCTGTCTCTCTCTCTCTCTCTCTTTCTCTCTCTCTTTCTCTCCCTCCCTGTCTGTTTCTCTTGTTCTGTCTCTCTCTTTGTGTGTGTCTCTCTCTCTGTCTCTCTTTCTCCCTCTCTCTCTCCCTCTGTGTCTGTCTCTCTCACGCTGTGTCTCTCTCTCTCTCGCTCTCTCTCCCCCTCTCTGTCTGTCTCTCTTGTTCTCTCTCTCTCTCTCGCTCTCTCTCTGTCTCTCTGTCTCTCTTTCTCCCTCTCTCCCTCTCTGTCTGTCTCTCTCACTCTGTCTCTCTGTCTGTCTCTCTCACTCTGTCTCTCTCTCTCTCCCTCTCTGTCTGTCTCTCTTGTTCTGTCTGTCTCTCTCTCTCTCTCTCTCTCCCTCTGTCTGTCTCTCTCGCTCTGTCTCTCTGTCTGTCTCTCTCACTCTGTCTCTCTCTCTCTCTCTCGCTCTCTCTCCCTCTGTCTGTCTCTCTTGTTCTTTCTCTCTCTCTCTCTCTCCCTCTGTCTGTCTCTCTCACTCTGTCTCTCTGTCTGTCTCTCTCACTCTGTCTCTCTCTCTCTCTCCCTCTCTGTCTGTCTCTCTTGTTCTGTCTGTCTCTCTCTCTCTCTCTCTCTCTCTCCCTCTGTCTGTCTCTCTCGCTCTGTCTCTCTGTCTGTCTCTCTCACTCTGTCTCTCTCTCTCTCTCTCTCTCGCTCTCTCTCCCTCTCTGTCTGTCTCTCTTGTTCTTTCTCTCTCTCTCTCTCTCCCTCTGTCTGTCTCTCTCACTCTGTCTCTCTGTCTGTCTCTCTCGCTCTGTCTCTCTGCCTGTCTCTCTTGTTCTGTCTCTCTCTCTCTCTCTCTCTCTCTCTCTCTCTCTCTCTCTCTCTCTCTCTCTCTCTCTCTCTGTGTCTGTCGCTCTCTCTGTGTCTCTCTCTCTGTGTGTGTGTCTCTCTCCCTCTCTCTCTCTCTCTCTCTCTCTCTCTCTCTCTCTCATATGTCAGTAGGGACAAAAAGGCAAAAAAGGTCTGCTTCCCAGAGCTGATTTTCCACACGTTGCTGAATACTTGTTCTATCTTCCCTCTCAGGCTGGTAACCCTAGAATGTACCTTTACTGCGTTTACATTGTTCTGGGTGTTAGAAATATTCTCTGTTGAAAAGAAGAACGTTCATGCTACAAGAGCCTTTTTCGATGTTTATAAGTACATAAATCGAAGTTAAAAAAAAACCCCACTGTGATAAACAGAGTCTCATCTGAACAGCTTTTATACTGCACAAAAGCACTTGAACAGAAAGCCTCCACCAAGCTACTCTCTCGGCTGTTAATTAAAGAGGTTATCTCTGAAAGCTTGCTTTTCTCAGTGCTCCTGTTATTGTTCTCACCAACATCCCAAAGCACATATCAACCGCTTTCGCTCTTCCTGTTCTCTCCTAATCTGACAATGCCGGTCGTGTCTGGAGGCTTGAGGAGGGGGTGCGGGTGCGGGTGTGGGGATGGGGGGGGGGCATTTATTTCTTCTTTTTCCCCAATGGAAATCTTTTCCCATTGTTGCTTTCACATTGGCTTGTTTACAATTCCCTGCTCTCCTAGCTTACACAACCTCTGAAATTTTCAAGGAAGAAAAAAAAAATAAACATCTGTGTGTGTGTGTGTGTGTGTGTGTGTGTGTGTGTGTGTGTGTGTGTGTGTGTGTGTGTGTGTGTGTGTGCGCGTGGCAGATGTAAAAACATGTTCATATGAGACTGATGTCACCGCTAACATGGTCTAAACAACTCCGACTGCTGGCTTTGATTTTTTTTTTTATAATTTATATAATAACAGAGCAAGAGTGTGAAATTTGACAGCCTCTGTAAGGTTCTAATTATCGAGCAAACTTGGACTTGTCTCGCTTTTGCGCCGCGTGTCCCTATGATGAATTGTTCCATGTAGAACCGCAGCCATCATCACATCAGGAATCTGGAAAACACCATGATCGGAATGAAAGGAATTCTGCTCTCTTCTTGGTTGCCCTTTTCCCCGCTCATTGCTTCAAAAGTCCTTCACATGGCCACAGTTTTTACTTTTATTTTTTGAACAACAACCAATGAAAACAGCATCCTATAAACAATGAGGTTTGTTGATCAGCAAGGGAGCAGGGAGAGAGACAGAGAGAGAGAGAGAGAGAGAGAGAGAGAGAGAGAGAGAGAGAGAGAGAGAGTATACGATGAGGAGGAGTAGAAGGAGAAGAGGGGGGAGAGTGTTATTGCATTTGGCAGCTGCTGCCCTGGCAGCTTCTCCACTGAGGGTTAGTGATGTGCTCTTTGTGGCGGTGAGGAGATATTATGTCAGTTCTTGGCTATGTGGCGGCCCTCACGGGAGACGGGACCCTGCTTCCCATCATAAGCCCTCTCACTTTTCCTTTCTCTGTCATTCAGATCCTTTTAGCAGACACAATACCATTCATCCGCCCTAAATGCTTCAAATGGAACGCCGGAAAAATACCCAAAAATACTGACGCTGACTTTAGGGCACAAGCTATTTCAGAATACAGAGCTGAAGGAGAACGTAAAGTATAACAGACATGGAACGACTCAGAAACTATAAAAAAAAAAAAATCCACTTTTATAGCAGCTGTGTTTAAGAAATACTATTAAATCATAATCTATTTGGCGATTCTGTGTTTATATTTACATTTAGATGCATTGCAGCTACATTCAGAAATAGAAAAAAAATAACTGGAATATCAGTTTATGTTCTGTATATCAAATACCAGGACATCCCAAATTCAGGCTAGAAATGAATCCTAATACACACGACCATCATCAGCCAATCAAGCGAGAGTAAGAGATGAAAGCACATTAGTATATATTACACAGGAGCAGCACAATCTGATTGATTCGCCATTTAGGGGTCAATAGATGTTATCCCGAGTGGGATATGCCAGACACTCATGGATTATTACAGTCACTTGAAGCAGACAGTGTCTCCATTGTCATGCTTTAAAATGAAAAAAAAAAAATAATAATAGAAACAAACAGGAGAAACTATACACTTCGGCCTGCCAGTTCTGGACAGCGGCCTCCCCCGCCATCAGAGCCAGGTCACCACCAGGTGGTGATGAGTTGACAGCTCAGCTCCCCTCTTCACCCGACTGCCCAGAACATGCGGTCGCAAGTCCAGTGACACGACTACAAAGTCAATCATTGAACTGCAACCTAGCATGTCCTGGTGCCAAGTGTACCTATGGACAAACCTTATATTTAAACTGTGATGAGCACAGAACTCCAGCAATGAAACATCATTCGGGTTCAGACTGGAGAGGCTGCACCTACCAATCACACCTTTCCAGGTCACACTGTCTTTGCCTACATGGGCATTGAAGTCTCCCAGAACAGCGAGTGAGTTTCCCGGGGAGCATTCACCAACATACCCGCTAAAGACTCCAAGAAGGGTGGGCACTCTGAACTGTCATTTGGAGTCAGCACCTGTCCCCCACCCGAAGGTGGAGGGAAGCTACCCTTTTGTCGACTGAGGAGAACCCCAACATGTGGGCACCAAGATGGGAACACCAAGGATGCCCACATCGGCTCACCGCCTCTTCCCATGAGCAACTCCAGAATGGAATAAAGTTCAGCCCCTCTCGAGATGGGTTCTTCCAGAGCCCAAGCTATGCATTAAAGCAATCTTCTCCACCAGAGAGATGACATTCCATGGCCCAAGAGTCAGAGTCAGTAGCTGAGGATTGGTCCAAAAGAACCCATACCTTTGGCTGCCATCCAACTCACACTGCACCTGACCCCTATAGCCCCTCCCACAGTTGTTGGGCCCATGAGAGGGTGGACCCATGTCTCCTTTTCGGCTGGGCCCGGCCGGGCTCCATGGGCAGAAGCCCGACCACCAGGTGCTTGCCTTCGAGCCCGGCTCCCTGGCCTTGCTCCGGGGCGAACCCTGGTGACCCGTGTCCAGGCAAGGGAAACTGTGTCCTTGTATTTTGTTTCTTCATAGAGGTCTTTTGAGCCGCACTTTGTTTGGACCTTCACCTGGGACTTGTTTGGCTTGGGAGACCCCCGGGGGCATAATGCTCCAGATTACATAGCTTCTAGGATTATTAGGACACACAAACCCCGCCAACATGAAAAGGTGACAATTCAAGAAGGGATTTCTACACATTCCTGGTGTTATTTTCATCAAAGTGCTCCTGGATTAGTTGTACATACTTTTCATAGAGCCTGGCGTGCCTCTTTGTAAGCCTGTAGGTCTCCTGTCGTGAAGGCATCATCCTGTACTCTAAGCAGGGTGTGCACCTCACCGCTCACTGGTTTGGGAACACTAACAGACCTTGGTCACATTCTCTGTGCAGTAGTTTAGGAATGAGAATATTAAGTCACTTTGAACCGAAAATCCTCTTCTTCTTTTCCTTTCGGCTTTTCCCTTCAGGGGTCGCCACAGCGAATCATCTGCCTCCATCTCACCCTATTCTCTGCATCTTCTTCTCTTACACCAACTACTTTCATGTCCTCCTTCACCACATCCATGAATCTTCTCCTTGGTCTTCCTCTAGCCTGGTAGTTCCAACCTCAGCATCCTACTACCAATTTATTCACTATCCCTCCTCTGTACATGTCCAAACCATCTCAATCTAGCCTCTCTGACTTTGTCTCCAAAACATCTTACATGTGCTGTCCCTCTGATCTACTCATTCCTGATCCTATCCATCCTCGTTACTCTCAAAGAGAACCTCAACATTTTCACGTTCTGATGACGTCCCTGCGACGTTCGTTTTGAGCGTCAATTTGCAGAGTTCTGACGACGCCCCGTGACGTTCATCTTGAACGTCACCTGCGACGCAAAAATGACGTTCCCGCGATGTTCATCTTGAACGTCAATTTTCGACGTTCCGACGACACCCCCGCAACGTTCATTTTGACCCCTGGCGGACTCAGGTGTCACTGCCACACGTTTAATGACAACAGATATGGCATGATGGATTTGCCAGGAGAGTTGGGATGAGAAAAACAGACAGGGACGAGTGGTGACTGAGCAAGCAGACAAGAAAAAGTGAGAAAGATGTAAGTGTGACTTTACATTTGTTTGTGTGTGTGTGTGTGTGTGTGTGCCAGGGAATGGGGATTGCTTCATGCCAAATGGACGAACCAGTGAAGGAGGTGCTAGTGTGTGTCTTTAAGCTGAGTTATGGACTATGGGGTCACACAACAGATTGAGGAGAGTTTCAGGTCAGCAAGAGGACATGAACAAATGCAGCATGACAGAGTGTGTATGCAAGTGACGCAGTCAAATATAGATCATTAATCTGGAGAACAGGTAGATCTCCATGGGCTGTATGCCTCTTACTTGATCACATGTGCTTTTTCATTTTTTTAACGCTCTTTTTCCTTTATGTTAAATGCTATCAATACATTAGCTGGCCTGCACAGCATTGTGGCAAAATTTGATAGTCAGTTTACCACTTGAAGGGCAGCATGTGTGATCGCTGAAGGGATTTAAAGAATTGAATAATCATATCGATTATTTGTAGAATGATCTATGAAGCACTTTGTTTTAAAAAGGTTAAAAAACAGCATCAGTTTCTGTGGCACCAAAATGTACTTTTTGTTTATATCCAAGTTGGATAAAATGATATGATGATTTGTCACTTTTTTCAAATAGATAGTCATGCTGGAGAGAGGGTGTGGCATCAGAGATAAATTCTAAAGTAATCTTTTCAAAATATTTGGATAATGTATTGCACATCGTGCAAATTCATCCATTATTTGGTACAATATTTTGTTTGCATCTTGCATTGGCATATTTTGTCGGTGTCTGGGAGAAACATGACACCAGGTGATCCTGGCAGACAAGATCCAATGTCACTGTGTAAATGAAAAGATCCTGGCTGACAGCACTGCTCTCCTCTTTTTGAATATATAAATACAATTCCCCTTTTAGAGTATTGGCACCCCTTGCACATGTGTAAAATTAGTGAGGATATAATTCCATCTTTTGGGAAAGTAGCTTCATTTCACACTGAAATACTGGGGTGATAGTGTGCACCACCCTGACGTTTGGCTCGGAAGCTATAGGAATGGGTTCCATCCGTCCATCACACTTTAATTTCTGTACATTTACTTGCCGCTTACTTTCTAAGGCTGCTATGAGCTCTCGGCTGAGTTTCTGTGTGAATGACCTTGGGTTACTTTTCAAGGCCACAGAGGCAAAACAGGATATTAGATTTCTGGATATTTACTTGCTACACACTGAAGTTGGGGCTTTCAAACCTGCTGTGCTTGTCCCATTTTGGCAAATTATAAAATGGTCCTTTCAGTGGGCATGTCTGGGCCCATATGGTCTTTATTTCTTGGAAATCTCTACAATTTTAAAAGCACATTTTATTTATTCAAAGTAAGTAATGATACTCGCTGCATGGGATGGGAATATCCATGGACCATCCGATATGATATTATCCTGATACCGATTCGATTCATACTGTTCAGTTCATTTTCTGTAACCACTAAATCCTAATTAGGGTTGCGGGGAGGCTAGCACCCATCCCAGCCGACTCCGGGCGAGGGCAGAATACACCCTGGACAGCTCGCCAGGCCATCGCAGGGTGGAAAAACATGCTGACGGCTTTGCAGCTACTCTTGTTGAAAATCAGCAATGTTTCTTTTACATGAACCTCACACTATAGACAGTGAGAGACATGGCCAGCCTTTGATAACCCAGTTAGCTGCTCTGGGGGGGGGCGGCAGTGGCACCCTTGTGGAGAGTGGGACTTGAACCCCCAACCTTATGATCAGCAATCCAGCACCATATACCACTAGACCACCACTGCCCTCAATTTATACTGTGATTCGGTACACATCCCAATTCTATAGATATCCTGATATATTCCACTTTTTTATTGATTTTAAAAAGGCAGTGATATCCTTGGAAACAATTCTATTTCTCTGCTTTAACATGTGCAACAGCTCCCTGAATCCAGCTGATCTATTTGTGTGGAGTATAATGTACCTGCAATATTATTGCTTCTTTGAATTAAGAACGTATCTGCCATGTCAGACCCAAATTTCTCATTTCACTAAGTCATTATTCAACCACATAATCCTACTTTTAGGGTCATGAGCAGGCTGGAGCCTATCTCAGCCGACCCTGGTCGAGGGCGGGGTACCCGTAAACTGCTTAACAAACTATTGCAGTGCTGACACAGACAACCATTCACACTCACATCTAAGGGCTACTTGGAACAAGTCCAATTTGGGGAGACTGGAGCCTGTCTCAACCAACATTGGTAAAAGATGGGGTATGCCTTGAACAGCTTGCCAGATTGTTGCAGGGCCAACACACACAACCAATCACATGCACATTCACATCTAGAAAGAATTTGGAACAGTCAGGGAGCCTATAACGTTGGGCTATGGGAGGGAACCAATGTCCCTGAGGAAACCCATGAAAGAACAGAGAGAACATGCAAATTCTACACTAAAACACCCGAGCCCAGAACCTTCTTAATATAAGGTGGATGTGACCCAGATTCTTTGGAAGAAACTGACTATGATTATTTTTCACTGTATGATGACCATGCCTCCCAGACAATGTTTCTACGGTTTTATTCACTCATTCGTTTTCTGAACCACTTAATTAGGGTCACAGGGAAGCTGGCACCCATCTCAGCCGACTCTGGGCGAGGGCAGGGTACACCCTGGACAGCTTGCCAGACAATCGCAGAGCAGAAACATGCTGACAGCTTTGCAGCTATTCTTGATGAAAGTCAGAAATGGTTCTTTTACAGCCTCTCACCATGGACAGCGAGAGACATGGCCGGCCTTTGATAACCCATTTTTCTGCACTGGGGGGACAGCAGTGACAAAAAGCTGATAGCGGAGCTTGAACCCCAGACCAGTAATCCAGCATCAGGCCACCACTGCCCTCTACTGTTTTGTTTTGTTTTATTAATTGGTTACAGTAACAGCTCTTGTCTTTATTTTAATGTGAAAGCATATGCATTTGGGTTGTGGTGGAGGATCTCTGAAGATGAAAGTGTGCACTCTCCGAGAACAAAAAATTGATTCATGTCATGTAGTCTGAAAGGGTCAGCGATTTTGAAATGTTCAATGTGACCTGGTGTGCATTCAGCATTATTTCTGATGAAGGTTTTGGCAAGCGGTCCATCACTGTCTAGTTACACCAAGACCAAAATACACAGACGAGATCTCGAGCCAGCTGTGTCCGACAGGTTCAGAGGTTTGCACAGCTGCAGTTAAAGACCCTACATTATTTGTCTTTCAGCTTATCAGTTGATTACCCTTTTAAGTAGATCGCACAGCTATACTGTTAAACGTCAGTGATGTGTCTGTACTGCTGCTTAATCATGCAGCACAGTAACAGTTAAGGCATCGGTGTCACACTAATTTTTACTGAGGAGCACATCATTCAATTTCAGGGTCATAAAGGGCCAGATAATCTAGTCAAACAGACCAATCATAAACTGTGCATGAAAAAAATTACAATTAATTATTACAATTAATTGTTTCATGGTAATGGTTGATGCAAAGAATGCATGATAATCATATACTTTGAAAGAACTCCCAGGCTATGTAAAATGGGTCGATGGTCCAGATTTGAGTTAAAGGGGACCTGTGGTGAATCTATATTACTAACTCTTCAAAGTGAACATGAATGACATCAACGGTTCGGGCTGGCAACAGTCCTTGCTTCTTGTCAAGTACGCATGAGTGCTGGAACACTACTATTATTTCTTGGTTGTTCTTCAATGATTGATCTTGGTACTTGGTCGTGACGTGAATTCGTTTTGTCTGATTGGCTGGGCAGACACCAATCAAAGAAAGCACATTCTCGGCCTGTGCTGAGCGGTGTCGCCAGGAAAATGGAGGAGTGTAAAGCTGCACAAACAAGTGCCGAAATCATGGAAAGCACAAAATATCGTAAGCACAGGTCGTATAATGAAAACGTATATAACTGAGTAGTCTGTGAAGACCTCATCAACCCGACCTGCTATTGGCATGACCTCCAGGTAAAACTCCCCAGTACAATTCACAAGCATCTAAAACTGGATGCTGTTCCTACAGAATTCCTTCAGAAAAAGTCACCAGATGATAACGGATGAAAGCAGCACCTCGCCAAAAGGAACAATGAAAGGTAACTTAATACGCAGGGAGTTTTATTGCTTCAAATGTCACTCGCTGCATGTTTACTTGTGCTTTACAACCTGGACCAATGGGTTTATGTTACTTCTGGGGGAAAATGGTTGTTCGGCCTCCACTAGTAAATCCACAGGTTAAAATTTTCCAATGTCATTTTTTTATAGTCATTATGTTAAAATAAGCTTTGTATCACTTAAACGTAATACATTACAGGCATTGTCTGTAGTCTAATGTTTAGAGAATCAGCTTTATGACCGAAAGGTCGTGAACCAGCAGGAAAAATGTGTGATGAGGGAGTGAGCATCACCTTCCTTTCGTCCACATAAATGGCTGAAGTGCCCTTGAGCAAGGGACCTGCTCCCTAGCTGCTCTCCAGGTGCCCACATTATGTGTGGCAGCCCACTGCCCTGTGTGTGTGTGTGTGTGTGTGTGTTCACTTTGGATGTGTTGAATGCAGAAAGGCAATAATTTCCCTTGTGCTATTAATACAGTACAGCAAAATAGAATAAAAACTATGTACTATTTATGCTGAAAGGATGACTGATACCCGTACTCTTAAAGGCTTGCTGACTCAGACACAACAAGTTATGAATTCAGTGTTCTTCTCGTAACACTTGTGTTATAATAGAATAGTCATCAGTCAACAATACTCAAGTTGCAACTCAAAATGGATATTATTATGAGTAGAAGTAATCACCGTATTAACATGTTTGTCAGTACATCATTTGTTTTAATTGCTAGTCATGATATTTAATATGGGAGTTTTTTGTGTTTTTTGATGGAGCTTTTTATTCTAAACCCATGTGTTCACAGCGGACAGATATATATCTATGTTGTGTGATTAAGTGTAGCCACCCATATTGCAAAATATTTCATTCAAATCGAAGTAGCTCACAACAGCAGGAAAGCACAAAACTGTGAAGTGAAACTGAGATAACTGCTGCAGCTAAGTTCATTTCACAAGTCTAGTTTAACCATTCAGAGATTTCTGAGAGTTTGTGGATGAAGACATATAGGGCAGTGGTGGCCTGGTGGTAAAGGGCGCTGGATCGCTGATCCTAAGGTTGGGGGTTCGTGTCCTCCCCAGTGCAGCTGACTGGGTTATCAAAGGCCGGCCATGTCTCTCACTGTATATGGTGAGAGGTTCAAGTAAAAGAACCATTCCTGATTTTCGTAAAGAGTACAGTGGGCCCCCTTCTTACGCAAACCTCTAAATATGAAAAATCCAGTATACGAAAAACATTTTCCTAAAGTTTTGTCCTCTGTATACAAGAAAACTTCGTCTTACGAAAAGCACCAAACGAGCCATTCAAACATTCAAACAATGCACAAGTTGCTCTCTCATTGGCTGTCTCCCAACATCCTGCCCCGCTGTCCTCCCATTGGCCTCCCATTGGCCAAGAGGGAGCTGAATCTCCACAGTTCTGTACCTATAATGCTTGTTTGTCACATGCGTAAAGGAGAGCTGTACTATTGGTTCATGAGTTTTTTTAAAGTGCTCATTGCAGCTTATTGTTCATTTTTTAAGTTGTTTAATTCAGTAAATGTTTAATAAATGTGGCACGCTCCACCGAATGTGGGAAAACGCAGCTCATCCGGACCTCTGATCCCTCAAGCAAACAGGTGAATGTTGAGTACTAAACAAGTATTCAAAGCGTACTTACCTGCTTGACAGATCGGAGGTCCGGATGAGCCGCGCCCCGTCTCAAAAGCTCCGGCATCGGTTGCAACACTGCCTGCACTTGGCGGAGCGCGTCACAAATGTTTAATCATGTTTAATATTGTTAATTAAAAAATATTAAATAATGGTTTAATTAATAAATATGTTCGTAAAATGGTTTAATATGTTAATAAAATATTTAAATGGTTTAATAAATAATTTTCTTTTACTTTTACCACATATTTCATATAAAATTGGTGTACTTTTATCATTTTTAAAGGGTTTATGTGGTAGTCTTGGGAGCCTTGGAAAGAATCTCGCAAAACTCCAGGTTCCGAAAACGGCTCTGGAATGGATTAATTTCATAAGAAGGGGGCCGACTGTAGCTGCAAAGCCGTCAACATGTTTCCGCCCCTTGCTAAAGGGTTGTGCCAGGAAGGCCATCCAATGTAATAACCTATGCCAAATCTAACATGCGAATCAGATGATTTGCTGTGGCGACCCTGAAAAAGGGAAAAAGCCGAAAGGAAAAGAAGATTGGGTGAAGACGTATACTGCTATGTTTATACCTGTGTGCTCCAGTGGGGTCTTGGGCTGTACCATGACACAGGTATGGGTACAGCCTTGTTACCAGGACAACAGGACCTGCCTCGAGCAGTTTAGGCCCTGCTGTGATTCTCTCAGATTACAGATTTCATTTTGCAAACGTTCGTTTCCAGCCAAAGTGTGAACGAGATACTAACAATCGAAGTAGTGTGAAATAAAAGGGGAAAGAAATAAGGCTGAAACGATGACAAACTCAGCAAGGATGTCGTATACTGTTGCAAACACCTGAAACTGCTTAGAAACTGCATTTAATCAAGTTAGGTCTGTTGCGATTTAAATTCTCATTTTTTGACTGTAACATAATGCACGTGGCAGATCAGTTAATCCCAAACAAAACCTGTTTCCAATGAGCTTGAGAGGATCGACTTACCCAATGAACAGCAACAAACTCACGACTAACACGGCAGCAACCCTTTCCAGTTTGAACTTCCCTTTATTTTAGTCCTTCAAGTTAAAGCCATAATCAGTAAATTTTTTTTTTTTTTTTTTTTTTTTAAAAGGCTTAAAAAATTAAAGGCATGTTTCATTGAGAAAATGTGGCACCTGGTCAACTAAGGACAATCAAAAGAATATGAATACCTGCAGGATGATTGATATTTTGGAGGAAAAAGATGGAAGATTTCATGAAAGACATGCACACATAAATATCATGATCAAATACTGTACAAATAAAATCTTGGATTGCGCTGTATAACTGCGCCCTCTGGAGTGTGTTTTAGATCATAACAACCGAAGTGGCAACCGAAGGCATGGGTTCTGTTGGACCATTCCTCGGCGACTGACTCTGACTCTTGGGACATGGAATATCTCCTCTCTAGCGGGGAAGGAACCTGACCTGGTATGTGAGGTGGAGAAAAATGGCTTGGGGTCAGGATCCGCCCATCTTGAGAGGGTAGCTTCCCTCCACCTTCAGGTGGGGAGACGGGTCCTGACTGTTTTTTGTGCTTATGCACCAAATGACAGTTCAGAGTACCCACCCATTAGGGATTGTGTTAACCAGTCTTTAGGGAGTGTGGTAGAGAACGCTCACCCCGGGGACTCCGTCGTTGTCCTGGGAGACTTCCACGCCCATTTCCACGCCCATGTGCACGATAGTGTGTCCTGGAAGGTACGGCCTGTCCAGTCTGAACCGAACAGTGTTATGTTGTTGGACTTCTGTGCTCGTCACTACTGTATTTGTCCATCACAAACACCATGTTCGAATATAAGGGTGTCCATAAGTGCACTTGGCATCAGGACACAATAGGCCACAGTTAGATGATCGACTTTGTAGTCATGTTCTGGACACTTGAGTGAGGAAAGGAGCTCAGCTGTCAACCGATCATCCTCTGGTGGTGAGCTGGCTCCGATGGTGGGGGAGGCCGCCCTCTAGACCAGGCAGACCCAAGCGAGTAGAGTCTCCTGGGAACATCTGATGGAGTCTCCTGTCAGAGGGGCGCTGAATTCACAACTCCGGCAAAGGTACAACCATATCTCGAAGGAGGCGTGTGACATGGAATCAGAATGGGACGGGGGCCATCCAGCTGAAAAAGGAGGCCTATTGGGTCTTATTGGCCTGTGGGCACACAGGCACCGGCAGGCAAAACGTGCTGCAGCCCGAGCTGTCACCAATGCAAAATCTCAGGCGTGGGAGGAATTCAGTGAGGGCCTGGAAAGTGACAATCGGTTGGCCTCAAAAAAGGTTCTGGACCACTATCCGACACCTCAGGAAAGAGAAGCAGTTCTCCACAAATACTGTTTACAGTGGAAGTGGGGAGCTGCTCACCTAGACTAGGGATATTGTCATGAGGTGAAAGGAGTACTTCCTGAATAATAAATATACAGTATATTATATAAAATAACTCCTGAATCCCACCAACACGCCCTCTGTGGAGGAGGAAGACCCTGGGGGTTTGGGTGGGGGGGTCCACCCATCACTGGAGCTGAGGTCACTGAGGTATTGAAAAAAGCTCCTCGGAGACCGGGCTCCAGGAGTGAATGAGGTCCACCCTGAATATCTCAGGGCTCTAAATGTTGTGGGACTGTCTTGGTTAACACATCCCTGCAACATCACGTGGTCATCGCGGGCCGTACTTCTGGATTGGCAAACCAGGGTGGTAGTCCCCTTTTTAAAAAAAAAAAAAAAAAGGGGGGGGGGGGGTGTTCCAATTATCGTGGAATTACACTCCTCAGCCTACCCGGAAAGTCTATGCATAGGTACTGGAAAGGACAATCTGACCGATAGATGAACCTCAGATCCAGGAGGAACAGTGTGGTTTTCGTCCTCACCACGGCACTCTCGACCAACTCTACATGCTCTGCAGGTTGCAGTAGGAAGTTTTCCCAAACTGTCCACATGTGTTTTGTGGATTTAGAGAAGGCTTTCAACCGTGTCCCTCAGACTATCTTGAGGGGGGCGTGCTCTGGGAGAAGTATGGCGTATAGGACCTGTTGCTACAGGCAATTCAGTCTCTGTATCACCACAGCCAGAGCTTGGTGCGCATTGGTAATAACAGGTCGAATTTGTTTCTGGTTAGGGTTGGAGTCCGCCAAGGCTGTCCTTTGTCACCGATTCTGTTTATAATTTTTATGGACCAAATTTGTAGGCGCAGCTGAGGCATTGAGGGATTCTGATATAGTGGTCATTGGATCTTGTCTCTACTTTTTTTCGGATCACATTGTCCTTTTGGCTTCATCAATTCAAGACCTCCAGCTCTCATTAAAGCGATTCGCAGCCGAGTGCGAATCAGCACCTCCAATTCTGAGGCCATGGTTCTCAGCCAAAATAGGGTGGAATGCACCTTCTGGGTCTGTAATGAGGTCCTGCCCCAAATGGAGGCGTTTAAATATCTCAAGCTGTTGCTCACGACTGAAGGAAGGATGGAGTGGGAGATTGACAGGTGGATCACTGCAGCCTCTGCTGTAAAGCGGAGCTTGTGCTGGTACGTTATGGTGAAGAGGAATCGGAGCAACAAAGCAAAGCTCTCAACGTCTGGACCTCATTGCTTAGGCTGCTGCCCCCGCAACCCGACCCCGGATTACGTGAAAGATGATGATGATGATAAATTAAAAAAAAAAAAAGTAAAATAATTTTCCAACGGATTTACACTCATTCATTACAAGCACTGGTTTGCACTCAATGTCAATGACAATTTCTGGAGTATACTTTAAATTTTTAGATTATATTGTACATTTTTGCACATATTTCTTAGAGTTTATTTCTTCTCTTAATATTTAAGCCGAAGTCACATTTTTCGAATAAAGCCGATTATAAATGCTTGCAAGTTGTACGTTAATGCAGTGGTCCCCAACCCCATGGTTGGGGACCACTGCGTTAATGCACTTTGTAGATAAACGCGGACCTACGCAAAACCAGTACGTGATTAATCAAGAAGCTGTAGCGACAAACTTTAAAGCACATAATTGTATAGGATGACTTTGTGTTGTAGTCATACAATTTCCCTTCACTCAAACTAAGTTCAAACATGCAGCATGACAACACCTCCATGCAGTATGGCACGTCAAAGAAGACATTTTATAAGTCATGTGAACTGCACAGAGTCTTGCCCTTCACCCCAGTCAACACTTTTCACTTATAACTGGAACACTGACTTCACTACTGCTCATGACTGAATGAGCACAAATTCCCAAAGCTACACTTGCAAATCTCATGGAAATGCGTCAAAGAGTGGAAGTTATTATTATAATGGTGAAGAAAGACTAAATTAAGAATAGGATGCTTCACAAATACGCACAGTACAGAATGTGATGGTACTGTGTCCAAAAACTTTTGAAAAAATTATTTGTATCAATTGCATCCGTTGTAAAGTAGGCTGTGTGACATCCACAGAGCCATTTGCACAGCCCTGTACATTTGTATGAATCACACATTTTTTTTTCTTTATTCAAAACATATTTAAATTTGTATTCATTTTTTACCACTTTGGAACAATTTTCTTATGAAACTTTATTAATAGGATAAAGAATTAAAGTATCAACAATCTGTGCAATCATTTTCACCTGTTTAACACACACACACACACACACACAGGAGAAGACTGTTTGGTTGGACCAGTCTGTGAGTCCTGATAAAGGCTGAAAACCACAAACACACTGATCTGTTCTCTTTTCTTGTCTGCTTTCAACATCACTCACATCATGATTTAGGTTTAAATGGATCTGACCAGATCTTCACACCTACAACAAATCAAATAAAATAGAATAATAAAGACAAATTATCACCACAATTAAATAATCAAACAATTGTGATTTTTACCACTGTGGTCTGATCAGGTTTTAATACATATTTTCATTTAGTAATGAAACACACGCGCACACACACAATAGACAGACAGACTCACCCACAGGTTGAACATCTGCTTGATTGATTGCAGCTCGGTTCATTTTCTGCATTTGCTCTGTAGAAGTTTACATGAAGAGTAATGATAGTTACACGGTGATGATGATTGTCAATGAAGACAAACAAGGAAAACAGACAGCTTTTCTTTTAATTGATAATTTTATAACTTAATAGTTTTATGATTACTATTATTTATAATAATAATAATAATAATAATAATAATCGTATCACAGCTCAGGTTTGTATGAAGAGGTAATATTGAAATGTTCTGAAGGACTGTTCAATATAAATTTTAATAGACTTACTGTAATCATCTGTGTGAGTAAGAGGATGAAAGAATATCGGATAAAAAACCGCTGCAATCGCAGTTACGAAGCCTCCGAATAAAAACACTGTTAATTTTTTGTTCGCCATGTTTGTTGTCACTTGTCATAGACGACAGTGCTAGGAAGGAAGCTCAGTTCTTCCGGGGTAAAGGTCATCAAATAAAAACTCAAAGACTCAAACTCAAAGTATATTAATACTGGAATAAAACTGTAAATTTGGTCAAATAATTGAAACGGGTAGCTATTCTAATAACTTTGTTTTTAATTTATTAATCTTTTATGTTTTGTCTTTTTCTTGTTAACAAAACAAAAATATTTAGTACGGTGATGTTTACTTCCGGGTTAAACTTACTCAAGTGAAAAACAAAATAAACAAAAGTATGTTAAAAATAAACTAATTGCAATTATTATTCAACATATTTATTTTTTTCGAACTCAAAACACCATGCTTTATAAAGAACCTCAGTAACCTCAGAATATACAAATTGGGTCGTTTATCAAAGGATGTTTTCTGAAAAATGTTGTTTATCCCGGCCTATATTTTGAAAACCGTGCCTATTGGCGAATTTCTTGAGAGTTCGAGCTTGTAGCCAATCATAAGACAGAAGACAAAAGCCATGCGACCATTCCCAGCCTCATACCCGGCTTTGTCGGAAAAACGCTTGTTGTTGCTGTGTCACTTCCGGGTTGTGCTTGCTTACTATTAACACGTTCATTTAGCACGCCTGTCAACGCCTGCTTCTGTGGTGAAGCGCTACAATGGCTTCCCGAAATACATATCGGCTGAGCTGTTCGATTCCTGCACATGAGATGGACGTGAGAGGAGTCGCTATGGCGGCTTTTCCGGAAGGGGCTTTTGTTTCTGTGTCCAGAGACAGAACAGCCAAAGTCTGGGTGCCAGATTCAAGGTAGCCGGTTCGCTAGTTATCTATCCGGTTTTTGTAAAGTACAGAGAAGAAGAAGAGTGGCTATGTGTCTCAGATGTAAATAACTACTGTTATTATTGTAAATAACTGCTGTTATTAATACTCACCTGTAGACAGAGTTGCTCATGCGTCATAATGTGCTGATAGTTATCAGGTTATCAAGATCAAGATGGTTATCTGATACAGAGCTAACCAGCAGATAATTAGAGTGAGAGCAATGCTATAGTTCTTGTAATATTTATTCTTTATTATAAAACTTGTGTATTTTTTTTGAGAATCTGTTCCAGCATATTTTGTGCTAGAAAAACCATTTAGTCGTCAAAGCGTTTAAGGCATTTCTGCTTACATTTTTAAAAATAATTAATACTTTTTAAAATATTCAGATTTTCCTGATTTTTTTTTTCTCATTTAAATGAATGGACTGAATGTTCAAATCTTTGAAAGCTTCATCCTGTTGAACTTTTAACACGAACAGGTGATTGTGGTTGTTATTAACTGATCTCTAATGTCTGTGGTTGGGGTGTGTGTGTGTGTCAGGGAACTGATTTAAATTTTTTTTTAATCCCATTAGTACATTTGGTTTTATGCTTATAAACATATGCTCTACATGGACAAAAGTCTATGGACACTTTCCCATAACATGTGTTTCTTGATCGTTGGACTCCAGGTTTCCTTCCTTATTGCTGTTATAATGAATTTCTGTGCTCTGTAAGACTGTTCACTAGATTTTGGAGTGTGGCTGCTGTGATAATTCATCCACAAGAGCAATATTAGGGTCAGATACTGGTGTCATGTGGGGACATCTCTGGCAGTTGGCATTTTATTCCATCCCAAAGGTGTTGAGTGGGGTTGAGGTCAGGGTTCTGTACAAGTGACTCATGGTTTCCCTCCAACCTTAGCAAGGCACATCATGGAGCTCAGTGTGTGTGCAGGGGGATGGATCATTGTGGAACAGGTTTGGGCCTAGCAGTTCTAGTGCAGGGAAATTGTAACCCAATACCAGACAAAGACATTCTGCACAATTGTGTCTCTAACATGGTGGCACTAACTTTGGGAGGAAGCTGCATATGGGTCTGATGGTCACATGTCCAGAAACTTTACACACAAATATATAATCATGATTACTGTGAAATTTTAGCTTCATATATCGAATAAATTAATAGATTTTTTTTATCTGTTTATTTTACGGAGGCCCATCAAACAACTTTATCATTGAATTTTGTTTGTTTTGCAAATTAAAATAACATTTTGTTTGTCTGGTTTGGTATTATTGTGAGATGTAATTTTTCTTAGTGTGTATAAATAAGAGATTTTAGAGACACACAAACATTTTTCGAAATACAGTCAGCACTCTACTTTCAAAATGAATCCGTTCCAGAGCCGTTTTCGTAAGTAGAGGTGCATTTTACATGTAAAACACGTGATTCGTTCCAAGGCTCCCAAGACTACCTCATAAACCCTTTAAAATTTTTAAAAGTACTCCAATTTTGAATGAAATGTGTTAAAAGTAAATTAATTATTAAACCATTTAAACATTTTAATAACATATTAAACTATTTTATTAACATTTATTAAACATTTTTTTTATTAACGCGTGCGCACACACACACACACTGTCTCTCTCTCTCTCACACCCACCCACACGTGCACACAAACAAAAACACTGTCTCTCCCTCTCTCTCGCACACAAACAACACACATTTGTGGCGTGCTCCGCCAAATGCGGGCCCTGCCCACACGCAGTGTGCAGTCGACGCTGGAGCTTTTGAGACGGGGTATTCAAAGCGCACTCCCCTGCTTGACAGATCGGCGGTCCAGACTCAACATTAACTTGTTTCCTTGAGGGATCGGAGGTCCGGATGAGCCGCATTTTGCTCGCATTCGGCGGAGTGCGCCACATTTACTAAACAACTTAATAAAACGAAAAATAAGCTGCAATGTGCACTCTCAAAAGAGAGTTAAAGAATACCTGCCTCCTTTCATCTCTGACTGACTCTGAACGCAGCCCTGTGTCTGTCAGGGCAAGTGCGCCACATCTCTGCTCAAATCAGTCATAAAAACTGTCTTCATTCCTTATTGTTTCACTTGGTTGTCTAGTCATGTAAACCCATAATCATTACCAATGAGCCGTGTTTATCAGATTATAAGATGAGCCCTCTCAAATAAACTCACGAAAGTCACGAACCAACAGTACAACTCCTTTACGCGTGTGACAAACAGGCATGGGTACACTACTATGGAGATACAAAACATTTTTTTATGAACCAATTTTTTTTATTAACCAAATCAAACATTATTAAACATTTGTGACGTGCCCCGCCTTGTGCATGAGGCATCGCGGCGACACCGGAGATTTTGGGGCAGAACACAACTTGTCCGGACTTCCGATCTGTCAAGCAGGTCAGTGCGCTTTGAACACTTGTTTAGTTCTCAACATTCACCTGTTTGCTGGAGGGATCGGAGGTCTGAATGAGCCACGTTTTGCCTACATTCGGTGGAGCGCGCCACATTTATTAAACATTTAATTAAACAACTTACAAAATGAAAAATAAGCTGCAGTGAGCACTCTTGAAACTCAAGAACCAACAGTTCAGCTCTCCTTTACGCGTGTGACAAACAAGCTTTATGGGTACAGTACTATGGAGATTCAGCTCCCTCCTGGCCAATGGGAGGCCAGCGGGGCGGGATGTTGGGAGACAGCCAATGAGAGAGCAACTCGCGCATTGTTTGAAGTTCACGTTTGAATTTTTCAATGGCGCGTTTGGCACTTTTTGCAAGAAGTTGTTTCGTATACAGAGGACGAAAATATAGAAAAATGCTTTTCGTAACCTGGATTTTTCGTATTCATAGGTTTTCGTAAGTAGAGGGCCGACTGTAGTTTTAATGTATTTGTCCCAAATAGCAAATCCAGATTAAATTTTAGGCTTTTATTGTCAAAAGCTTTCAGCTAACAAGTTAATTTTCTGCATAAATCTGTTTGCAACTTACAGAAATCCTGACAGCTGGTATGGTCATGTGGTTTTACTCACTGTGTGACACATGCATGATCTGTGTTTATCAAAATAGCATTTATACTACACAGAATGGCTGAGACACAACAAATCCCATCAAATATCATTTGTATTTTTAGGCTCGTATCTGCTCTAATGTGGATGATCATCTAAACTGTAAGAAAAAATGCGAAATACTGTAAATTAAAAAAAAAAAATACAGGGATCCCTCACTTTCCGTGCTGAATTGGGACCGAGATCCCCCTGCAACTGCTGAATTCTGCGAAGTAGGATCAACCCCCCCGTCTGACGTATACGTACATGTATATGTGTATATAATATTAATAAATACATATTCAATACTATAAATGCTTATAATAACAATTAAACATTCAAAAATAATGCAGAAGATGTAAATAAAATATAAATACACACACATACAGATGCGCACCTCACATAAAAATGTAAGTAGTTTTCATGGGAGGTTTTGGGTTGTTTTTTGTTTTGTTTGTGTTTTTTTTTTTTTGGGGGGGGGGTTGTTTTTTTGGGTTTTGTTTGTTTGTTTGTTTTTGCATAATTGGCCTTGTTTTGTGGCATTTTCCTTAACCTTTTCCACTGTCTGTCTTCCTTTCGGCTTTTTCCCTTTTACTCGGGAGTCGCCACAGCGAATCATCTGATTCGCACGTTTGATTTGGCAGAGGTTTTTACGTCGGATGCCCTTCCTGTCACAACCCTTTTTAGCAAGGGACAGAAACACGCTGACGACTTTGCAGCTACTCTTTACGAAAGTCAGCAATGGTTCTTTTACATGCGTCTCACCATAGACAGTGAGAGACATGGCCCGCCTTGGATAACCCAGTTAGCTGCACTGGGGGGACAGTGACAACCTTGTGGAGAGTGGGACTCGAACCCCCAACCTTTGGACCAGCGATCCAGCGCCTTATACCACTAGAGCACCACTGCCCCTCCTTAACCTTTTCCACTATGCTTCCTTAATGTCCTTATTTTTTTATTCGATGAATATTTCCACATGATGCCACATGAATTGAAGCGCAAAGTAGCGAGGGATCGGTGTAATTAAGTAAGGCCAAGAACAGTAGTGTGAAACTGAAAAAGTGTTAAACTGAATTCAGATGAACCATGTTGTGTCCTTTTCTGTAATTTGTGACTCTGTAGGGAAAACAGGGGCTTCACAGAGATGCACTGCATGAACGGCCACACCAACTTCGTGTCCTGTGTCTGCATCATCGCCCCCAATGAGACCTACCCCCGTGGCCTCATCGCCACCGGCAGCAACGACTACAACATCTGCGTCTTCTCTTTGGATAGGCCAGATCCACTCTTCACTCTAAAGGGCCACAAAAACACAGGTGGTGTTAAGTGAATCTGCCTGAAGTGCAAAGTGGGCAGTTTCCATAATCACGTTTTTTGATTTCTGTGATTTTCATGAATGTGGAACAATCGCAACACGCTTCAGGCATTTTCTCTGTTATGCTATGCTACTAATAATGAATTAGAAATGTGGGCAAATATGATGCAATAGCAAAGTTACTAGATGTTAATTCCTTTCTTTTTTATATGAAACGGTGCAATGTGCACAAACATGTGCTTACCTTGAGTTAAATATACTGAGTACACATGAAAACGCACCACTTGAAAAAAGTCAATATTTAAGTTCAAATGAACTTCAATATAATTTTTATTCAACAACACTACAGTGATGTCACCCGACATGCCAGGTGCAAGAAATGCGAGAATTGCATGTTAACTGTAACGCTAGGCAATTTTTCGCAAAAAAACGCAACATTTTGCACGCACGCCACAGGAAAAATGAATTTCACTCTGAATTTGTGCACACGTTGCCTTTAAAAGCGTGTGAATCCGAATAAAACTTCACTTGTTCACTGACACTTGTGAAAAGCCGACATGATACCGCGACTTACATCCCCTGAACGTGAACGTGCCATAGGCAGGCTTCAAAATGGTGCCAGCACCAGTGAAATTGCCAGACGACTACACTGCGCACACACACACAACGATCACATGACTCCATCAAAGGTTTCTACAAACGGGGAGCACTCGGGACCGTCCTCGACCGGGTCGACAACGTGTGACAACGACACGTCAGAACTGTCAGATCGTACGGGATCATGTCTGAGACCGAACACTACCAGCGACAAGAACGGCTGCTCAAGTTCAAGGACGATGTGGATTCATTCACCCCAACACCGTACAGAACCGTCTGCGAGCTGCAGGCCTGCATGCACGACGTCCTTATTTTGGCCCCATATTGACGCGTTAACATTATCGTGAATGAAATTGAATGATCTTTACATGCCTTCTTAAATCATTCATTATCTCAAATGCATCATAAGTATATACTTCACATATCAACCCGTGGAGCTATTCCAGATTTCGTGAGTGGTGCGTCTTGATATGGACTGAGTATACATTGAGGGACAATTGGAAGTTGAAATTTTAGTTGTATGTTACGGAAACTCATCCAACATGATCTTAAAACATCAGCTCACAGACAAGCCGATCTGTTTGGATATGTAGAGACGTTAGAACCTGATCCCTAAACTGACTAATCGTGAAAACATTTCAAACAACTGACCGTAACACTACTTGTGCTGTCCACAGTGTGTACGCTCTCAGCTGGAAAGTTTGGGACGTTGCTGAGTGGATCGTGGGACACAACCGCCAAAGTCTGGCTTAGTGACAAGTGTATGATGACTTTACAGGTAAGCCGACATTCAGAGCTCGACTTCAATTGTGAAAACATGGATGGCGTCAGTCAATGTACTTCTGTTCTAAGAGAGTGAAGCCAGAATTTCTCCGTGGGATGGGTTCCTCAAGGGGGTGGGCGGTGCTAAAAATTGTACTGCGAGCCAGCCATCTTGTGGAGGCTCAGCTTTTTTAACAAAGTTCATCATCATCATCTTCCACTTCTTCCGGTGTTGGGTCGTGGGGGCAGCAACCTAAAGCAATGAGATCCAGATGTCCCTCCCCGCAACCACTTCCTCCAGCTCTTCTGGGGGGACACAGGGGTTCAAAGTTAAAAAACAATTTTTATAACACTCCATATTTTCCAGTCGGTGGTGTAATCAGTTTAAACAATTGGAAAGGTCGTTAACTCCCGAGTCTTTGTGATACTTTATGCTATCAACTCTTGTTTGCCTCTCTCCCTTTTTAAATTTTTTTTACTTTTTTTTTAAATCATGTATCGTTGGCAGGGACACACAGCAGCAGTGTGGGCTGTTGTCATTTTGCCGGAGCAGGGTCTGATGCTCAGTGGATCCGCTGATAAAACTATTAAACTCTGGAAAGCAGGCCGTTGTGAGCACACATACTCAGGTCAGTTTTTCTATTTATTTATTTTTTTTGCCTATTGAAGTACAGGGATCCCTCACTTTCCGCAGTTAATGGGGACCGAAGGACCCCC
Organism: Plotosus lineatus; assembly: GCA_024760905.1. Taxonomy (NCBI): domain Eukaryota; kingdom Metazoa; phylum Chordata; class Actinopteri; order Siluriformes; family Plotosidae; genus Plotosus; species Plotosus lineatus. The sequence goes on along the minus strand of CM045745.1, from coordinate 17,486,106 downwards.
CAACTGCCAAATTCCACAAAGTAGGCTCGACGACCCCCCCCCGGCTGCCGTATATGTGTATATAATATAACTAAATACATATTCAATGCTATAAATACTTATAATAATAATTAAACATTCAAAAATAATGCAGATGTAAATAAAATATAAATACACACACATACAGATGCGCACCTCACATAAAAATGTAAGTAGTTTTGTTGGGGGGTTTTGGGTTATTTTTTTGTTTGTTTGTTTGTTTGTTTGTTTTGGGATTTTTTTTTTTTGTATAATCGGCCTTGTTTTGCACCTTTCCCCTATTTTTTCTTAGTTTTATTGAATATTAGTGAGGGATCACTGTATTTGTGTTCTAAATTTAATAGGTTTCCCAACTGAAATTTAAGGAATTATACAAGACTGAGCATGAGGTTGGAGTCAAATAATCAACAGTGGGATGGTGTGATATCATCTGATGTGTGTGTCACTCTTTTAACCAACCAGATGTTTTGAAATGTGGCTGATTTACATCTGTATTTTTGCCCACAAAGCCGCAGGTATTATATCATAGGTGTGAAACAGTGATCAATCGTAGCTTGACTACGCACAAGGAATTATATTACTTAGGTTTGGTTGAACAAGTCAGCCGAGAGGAAAGTATTTGCAGAAATATAAATTAATTAAAAATAAATCATGTCTTAAATTATTGACACTTGAACACTTATCTTCAACTTTATTATATTTAATGTAATGGGTGATGGTGTTGGGCTGACGTCCTTCTCCAGAGCAATTTGTGTTTATCATTTATACAACTGAGCAAAGAAGGGTTAAGACCCTTTCTCAAGCACCCAACAGTGGGAGCTTTTTGGAACTGGGCTTTGAACCCCTGACCTTCTGATCAATAACCCGTAGCCTTACCCACTGAGCCACTGCTCGTGGAACGCTTGTACTGCTGACCCTTCATACATTTATCTAATCAGCCTGGGGCAGCAGTGCAGTATTTGGTCTCAGAACAGGAAACATGTCATCTCTGTGGTTTTGACTGTGGCGTGGTTGTTGGTGATGGGCTAGTTTGAGTCTCTTTAACCGCTGATCTAGAATTTATACACAGCACTCTAGACTTAACTCCAAATAGCACCATGCGATGGATTCATAACAAGAGCAGAGGACTAAGTGCAGTTGTATTTCTGTAAGCCAACAACAGAATATTTAGTTTGCACTGAGCACAGGCTCACTGAAGTCGACAAATAAAGACTGGAAAAACATGTTCTGCACATTTTTTAACAAAGTTTTGGGTGGTGGGGGTGGTGTAATGATGTGGGGAATATTTCCTGAGCACACTTTGGTCTCCCTAATACCAATCACTCCTCATTTTAATACCAATGTCTGTTTGAATATTACTGCTGGCCATGTACATGTACACATTTCAGAATGACTATTTATACACCTTGTTAGTCCTAATCCTGTTCCTGGGAGATGATGGCTGTGTCAGTGCACATTTTAAAGTTTTTCATGTTCCTGTCATTCCTGATCGCACTCATTTGCTCACATTCGTGAATTGAAGTGGGTGGGACAGAGCAGGAGAACAATTATATTGTGCAGGTCATGGGGTTCTCCACGACAAAGATCAGGAACCTCCATTTTCATGCCTTCATCATGCATGGTGTACCATGTCACCAAACAGAAGTAATAAACTGATTTTATGAACATGACAGTGACTTCAGTGTTTATCAGTGGGCTTCCCATTCAACCTACTTTAATCATTGTGTCACCTTTGTGATTGAGTGGGAGATTCGCAGCATGAAAAATCTGTAGGAATGTCTACATCAGGGGTCGGGAACCTATGGCTCGCGAGCCAGATGTGGCTCTTTTGATGACTGTATCTGGCTCTCATATAAATCAGGTGGCCTTTCTTAACAGATAACGAATACATAATTTCTGTCATTTAAATAAAAATACAAAGAAAGCCATCAAATAAAACAAAAACAGATGAGTAAATCTTGCGCATTTAAATCTATACATCTACTGTATTTTCAATGCCACGTCACTGTGGCGCGCAGCGGAGAGCCAATCCTTTCTGTACGCCAGCATGCGGGTGGGTCCGATACCATGAAACTGTAATATTATTGGATTATAACAACAGCCACAGACTGAACGTGTTGTTTTTCAGTAAAGAGGTAAATTTCCGTCGTTTTTGATCAGCTCATTTGCACGAAGCCAAGCACAGCTGGCAAGCAAACACAAATGGACAGACATGGAAAAACTTCAACCCGCAGACCAGCTGATTGCCAAAACTTGGGATGCGCTTCCTGTCACATAAACACTGCAGTGTGAGTCCTGTTGTATTGACCATGTTTGGCTCCCTGCGGTCACGTTTAACAGATGGAAGCCTAAACGCCTGCATGAAGCTGAACCTCAGCACGTATCTATCAGCCAAACTATAAAGCCAGCAGCAAAACCATGCAGCACCAGAAGTCGCATTAATAGTAATAAGTACTTTTCTTATTAATAAATAACTTCGTTATAACAATGTTGTTTAAAATAAATTCAGTCTTATTATACTCTCAAATTGTTGGTCTTCTTTTTCAATTTAGTTGTATTCAGTATTAATAAATATATACACACATATGGCTCTCAGAGGATTAGATTTTAAAATATGTCTTTTTTTGGCTCTCTTAGTCCAAAAGGTTCCCGACCCCTGGTCTACATGAACCAGGATGTCAGAGGAATATCTCTTGTGGAATTCATGCTGTAAAGTACTGAGGATGTTATGAGTGGATAAGTCACTGCCCAGAAGTAAGATAGCATGATAACGTATTTGAGGAGAGTATATGGAATATACTGGGTACAGGTTTAATATACTTGATTGAAAACACAAAATATTGTGATCTTGGCTCATTTACATCTCACATAAGTAGGGCTTTAAAATGTGTACTGTATATTGTGAGACTTTGACACGAGGGGTCAGTTATGCCAAGTCTGGGTTTTGTGTTGCAGGCCATGAGGACTGTGTCAGAGGATTAGCCGTGCTGAACAGTGAGGAGTTTTTCTCCTGTAGTAATGATGCCAGTGTCAGACGATGGATGGTGACCGGGGAATGTGTTCAAGTCTACAACGGTCACACCAACTACATCTACAGTTTGGCTGTTTTCCCTGATGGACAAGGTGCAGATGCAGGGTATTTTGAACAGGGAAGGGTTTATAACAGAGAGGAATGAATGAGAAGGGGAGGAAGTTGTCTGATCTTTATAGATGTATACACGCTCATGAGAACTCTGAGATCTCATGACCCCTTCAAGCCATGCTGATGAGAAAAGAAATGTATGCATGCATACAGGCATAGGGAGGAGTGTGTGTGTGTGTGTCTGTCTGTCTGTATACATTTATAATTTTTTTGTGCGCGTTATATTTACTGAAACATTGATTTGATGTCGTACATGACTCGCATGTTATTTTCCTTCTGTTAAGATTTTGTAAGCACAGGAGAGGACAGGACGGTCCGCATTTGGAAAAATGGTGAATGTGCTCAGACCATTCGTCTGCCTGCTCAGTCGGTGTGGTGCTGCTGTTTGTTGCCCAATCGAGACATTGTTATAGGAGCAAGGTAACCTCCACACTCCTTGGGATAATTTAGATTGCTTTTTTATTTTAAGTACTTAAATTGTGCTTTTACCCATGGAGCTGATCTCGGTGTTTACACTGTACTGTACTAACAATAAGGCTGTTTAGTTTTGCATATTACCGAAAGTGTAAGATAACATTAGTATATTATAAAGGAATAACATAATCCGGTTGGCCCATTATCTGGGATTAAAACATATCTAGAGTGATTTACACTTGAATTAAAACTTTGATATTTATGGTTTGTTGGTCACTTAGAGCAGAGCTGGTGTCGCCATTATCACATTTTTAAAATGGAAAAAGAACCAGAAAGATTTTGGATTCGGAGTGGTCTATTTCAATTTCCATGTAGTACATACTAAGATGCTGTGAACACTGCAGTACTTTTGCTCTTTTCAGTGCACACAGAGTTCATTCTGTCACGTTAAAATATTCATTCATTAATTTTCTGAACTGCTGAATCCTAATTAGGGTCGGCGAGAGGCTGGCGCCCGTCTCAGCCTACTCTGGGCAAGGGCATAGTACACCCTGGACAGCTTACCATCGCAGGGCAGAAACACGCTGACGGCTATGCAGCCACTCTTGTCGAAAGTCAGCAATGGTCCACAGATGGTGAGAGACATGCCCGGCCTTTGATAACCCAGTTAGCTGCACTGGGGAGGACAGCAGTGTCAACCCTTTGATAGTGGGCCTTGGAGTCAGTAATCCAGCACCTTACCACCAGCCACCACTGCCCCTGGTTAAAATATGTAACCGATAAACTGCAAAATGTTAGATTTAGAGAGCTTTTTATATTCCTGTATAGTAGATCCTCAAAAAGTTATGTGCCTCAATTCAAAAGTGTCATTCTCGACCTCCACCTTGCCTTCGGTACATAATTCTTGATTGTTTATTTTCCGTAGCGATGGCATTATCCGGGTGTTTACTGAGAGCGAGGACCGTGTAGCAAGTGCTGAAGATCTGCAAGCATTCGAGGATGAGCTCTCCAAAGCCACCATTGACCCCAAAACTGGAGACCTGGGAGACATAAAGATAGAAGACTTACCAGGAAAAGAACATTTAAATGACCCAGGTGAGCAGAGATTGTGTCTGAGCTCAGACTAGAACCTGTTTTAGTGGTAATTACTTTGAGGATTTATCAGTTTTAATAATAAATATTAGTGATGTGCCATGCACCCCAGCAGCAGGCACCTGTTGCAAAGTTGAAATGAAGGTGGAATTAAAGAAGCATTGTGTGTGTGCTTAGGGAATCGAGATGGACAGACACGGCTCATAAAGAATGGTAGTAATGTTGAGGCGTACCAATGGAGCGTGAGTGACAGCCGCTGGGTGAAGATCGGCGATGTGGTGGGCGGCTCCTCCAAGCAGAACTCCAAGAGTGTAATATATGAAGGCAAGGTAGGAAACTGGACATTAACATTGTTGAACAGCCAAGCTGATCAGGATAGTGTGTTTTGGTTTTTGAAAGATTTTTTTGTTCATTCATTTACTTTCGTAGCCATTTAATCCTAATTGGTTGCAGGCGCACGTGGTGGGCGGGGTTTGGGTTTGGCTGGCACTCATGTCAGCCGACTCTGGGCGAAAATGGAGTACACTCTAAACGGCTCGCCAGGCCATTGCAGGGCCTACACACGCTCACAGCTGGGGCAATTGGGAACAGCCATTTAGCCTACTCCATGTTTTTGGACTACAGGAAGACATTGGAGTACCCGGCGGAGCATGCATCCCACAAGCATGGGGAGAACATAAAAACTCCACACAAACACCAAAACCCAGGAATCAAACCAGAACCTTCCTGATGTGAGGCAGACAGACAGCAGACAAGCAGACAGCACTGAACCACCAAGCCACCGTTCCAAAACTTTCTCAAACACACATTATTTGGCTGATGAATTCCATAGTGGAATTTTCCTGAGGTTACCCTTTAGCCCTGAAGATGACATTTCTGAATGACCCACCTGAAAGAAGGTTGGGTTTTCAAAAATATTCATCATCAGTCTCTGATTTGTTCAGTATGCTTTATATTCGGTCCAAATACAGTACTGGGTGTTACACTTAGTCTACAATACAGTACTGCTTTGCCTAGTTATATGATATGCAGTATTATTTAATAATATGCCAAATAGTGAACCAAAATAGCAAGCTCATCAGTAACTTTCCCACTGCTACTCTCACTCATTCCTCAGGAGTACGACTTTGTTTTTACCATTGATATAAACGAGGGCGGGCCCTCAATGAAGCTGCCCTATAACTTGACCGATGACCCCTGGCTGGTAGCGCATAACTTTCTGCAGAAGAATGACTTGAACCCCATGTTCCTGGACCAAGTGGCTAACTTTATCATCGAAAACACTAAGGGACACACACTAGGCCCGGCACCGGCCGGCACCGTTGATCCATTTACAGGTAAGCTTCTCCCTGCCCTTGCTTCTCTCATACACTGGTACTGCTTCCACATACCACAGTTTCTCTAATCATCAATATCTCACATTAATTCAGTTTAACGGTGGAGTTGTACCACATCGGTTTATTCTGTGGCTCTTTTTAGGGGCAGGACGTTACATTCCAGGTTCAGCAGACCCAAGGCAAGGGTTTGGAACAGACCCCTTCACAGGTAGTTCTGTCAACAGTTGGACTGCACTGATACTGACTGTATTGCACTGTTGCTAATGCCCATTTTAAGGAGTGAAAAAAAGTCGGACTGATACCGTTTTATGAAAAGTATCGTGAGGTGGTGATGTTATGGTTAGCACTGGTGCCTCACAGCGAGAAGGATCTGGGTTCATACCTCATGGTCATCTGTGGCCTTTCTATGTGAAGTTTGCACGTTTGCTCCATGCCTCTGTGGATTTCCTCTGCATCTCCGTGCGTCTCTCCCAATGTCAGCTGGGATTGGCTCCAGCATCTCCTGTGACTTTGATAGATGGGTTTTATATTCAGAAAGTAGGCGGGCTTCATAATTACCTTTCTTGTGAGCAATCCAGAAAGTACTGTACTCCACAGAAAATTATAAATATTTGTCTGCGGTCTGAGTATGCGCTCAGTCCTATTAAGTTATTACCTTTTGGTGTGAGCCACTATATAATGATGTTGTTAGATGTTTGAGAGCGTATGGAAATTGTACTGAAGTAAAGTAATACTGTATTACAGTAGTTATTACATTTACGTAGACAGAAGCTTTCCAGTAGGTCTAACCCCCGGCATCTAATTAGATAAGTACAAGTTGAACTTCATCTTCAGGTTAGACAGAGCACACGTGTGTCTTCAAAGGTACATTTTTTTTTTTTAATAAATTTGAATTTCTGCACTAATGACTGTAACTAACGTCATGATTATAGTAATGGCGAGTATTAACAGTATTAGCATAAACACATCATTAAGTACTTAGGCTGAACAATCCAGAGCAATGGAGAGTGTGGACAAGAGGTGAAGAAGCGTGTGCAGGCAGGTTGGAATGGTTGGAGAAAAGTGTCCGGTGTGATGTGTGATAGGAAGGTATCGGCAAGAATGAAAGGAAAAGTGTACAAGAGGCCAGCGATGTTGTATGGTTTAGAAATAGTGGCACTGGGGAAAAGACAGGAGGCAGAGCTGGAGGTAGCGGAGATGAAAATGTTGAGGTTCTCTTTGGGAGTAACGAGGATGGATAGGATCAGGAATGACAGGACATGTAAGACGTTTTGGAGACAAAGTCAGAGAGGCTAGATTGAGATGGTTTGGACATGTACAGAAGAGGGATAGTGAGCATATCGGTAGTAGCATGCTGAGGTTGGAACTGCCAGGAAGAAGGCCTAGAGGAAGACCAAAGAGGAGATTTATGGATGTGGTGAAGGAGGACATGAACGTAGTTGGAGTAAGAGTAGAAGATGCAGAGGATAGGGTGAGATGGAGGCAGATGATTCGCTGTGGCGACCCCTGAAAGGGAAAAGCCGAAAAGAAAAGAAGAGCATAAACACATCATTCAGGTAACGTAATGTTAGGCCCCATTTCCAACATGGACTTTATGCCAGTTGGTGCCAGGCGAAAGGTCAGTGTGACATGATGTGAATTTAAGCTGATGCTTGTTGCTGCCTGAAAGCTCAATATTTTTCAGTAACGCTCCTTAATTTTCACTAATCCTGTTCCTTTAACCCGGATGTCCCTTTTTCAGATCAGATCATTTTGTAGATGTTAATACGTCTCTAGTTTTAGCAGTCATCCTTTGTTCAGCATAAATCTACAACTGTGTATGTGCTTTTGTAGGTGCTGGGCGATACATACCTGGATCAGGACCTACCCCTACAGCGTCTACAGGCATGGCAGATCCCTTCACAGGTAGGACAACATCTAACACTGTGTGTACACCTTTTTTTCTTACTAAAAAAAAAAAAAAAAATCATCTTCATGTGTCCTCGTGCGTCCTCAGGTGGCAGTGCCTACGCTTCTGGTGTTCTGCAGAAATCTGTCACAAACATTTATTTCCCCAAAACAGATGGTGTTATGTTTGAGCAGGCTAATGTTACACAGATCCTTGGTAAGACGGCTGCTAAAAGCTAAATGCTCCTTGGATAGAGATTTAGTACTGATTAGGAACAAAAGATACTCACATGTATGTATGTGTTAGCTAAGCTGCGGGAGTTGAACAGCACTGCTCCGGAGGACCATAGGCTGGGTGATGAGGTGTTGGGCAGTCTGGAGAAACTGCTGCTCACAGTCTCAGGCTCTACGAGCCAAGAACAGCCTACAGCAGGACAAATCAGCATTCTCTGGAGGACCAGCCACTGGCCTGAAGGTAATACACTTGTCACAAGGAATTATTTTTTTCCTTTGTACCTGTGATGGTTATGTAGAACACGATTGTGTGGAAATGTGGAATAAAAGAATTAAATATTAATAATATTTTTTTCAATCTGCAATGTGCTTGAATATTAGCAGTCAGCTTGTTTAATCTGTTTATAGCAAGAATAATGTGTCAGAAGATAACAAGTGGCTTACACAGGTATGAGATGATTACCTGCTTGCCTACTTTACATCATCATGCCTGAATTACCGCTTCATATAAAATAAGTTCGGGTTGAAAGTTAATGTCGCAGGCCTTGATGATATCCCTGATGATGTCATCAGTGCCGGAGAGCATGCAAAGGCATTATGTGGAACATTCATTCCATTTTCTAAGCCATTTAATCCTAATTAGGGCAGCAGGGAGGCTGGCACCTCTCTCAGCTGACTCTGGGCAAAGGCTGGGTACACCCTGGACATCTCACCAGGCCACACACTCTCACAACCATTTATACCAGGGGTGTCAAACTCGTGCCACAAAGGGCCATGTGGCTGCAGGTTTTTGTTTCAACTGAGCAGCTACACACCTGACTTGGTTCATTTAATCAACTGAGCAGAGTGTTCAGGCAGTTGATTGGTCAGTCTCTGTACAGAGCACACAGATTGACCAATCAGCTGCCTGAAGACTCAGATGAGTTGATTAAATGAGCCAAGTCAGGTGTGTAGCTGCTTGGTTGAAACAAAACCCTGCAGCCACATGGCCCTTTGTGGCACGAGTTTGACACCCCTGACTTACACTCAATCTTGGGAGTGACTTGGAACAGCCAATCTCCAGAGGAAACCCATACAAGCCGGAGAGAATATATAAACGCCTTAGCTGGGAATCAAACCCAGGCCTTTTTTTTTTTTTTTTTTTTTGCTGCGAGGCGAATGTGCTCACTACTACACCACAGTGCTGAATTATGGAGAAGTTGTTTGTGCCATGTGATCCCAAGTGTAAAAAACAATCCGTCTGTAAAAAAACGCACTTCTTCCATACTGAATCTTTTTATAGTTCATATAAAATAATCATACTCTACCAAACAATGTAATGTTGATTGTTTCTGCATGTCTCCGCAGATATCGTCTTCCCTGTACTGGATATTCTGCGTCTGGCTGTACGCCACCCCGAGATCAATGCTCAGATGTGTGGAGGAACAGAAGGGGCCAGTCTCTGTAACCACCTGCTGGGCCTCATGTCTCCAGAGGGCCGGGCTGCTAATCAAATGCTGGCTTTGCGTATTTTGTGTAACTGTTTCTCTGGATCCCGTGGCCGTGCTCTGCTCCTGGGTCAGAGGGAAGCAGTTCTTTCTCGGGCCATCGAGCTCCGCTCTGTCTGTAATAAAAACATTCACGTGGCTCTGGCCACTCTGGTGCTGAACTACGCAGGTGTGCTGCATGGCCAAAATATTGAGATTGAGGCTAAAGCGCAGTGCTTATCAGTGGCTAGCAGTGCTCTGGAAGCTGTGCAGGACAAAGAAGCTGTGTTTAGGCTTCTCATAGCACTTGGAACTACAGTATCCGGAGATGGCACTGCCAAAGATCTGGCACGCTCGCTAGGAGTTGCATCACAGATAACAAAGTATGCCAGCGTATCTGACCCAGCTAAACTGGGCGAGTGCTGTCGACTGCTACTGGATGAACTGCAGTGATGTCACACTGCCTGTCTGACTGCAGTGGTTTTAAGTGATCGTCTGACATTGCAGCTGCTCAGCACTTAGTTTCCTTTGTTTTTGTTTCCTGGTGATGAATGACCTGAATGAATGCATGATGAGAATAAAATAATGTGTTTGGTAATCCCTCCTAATACACTGTCATGTGACCATATTATCCCCTCTATCAGGATTATATGGAAGAGACAGAATTTAGTGCGGTATCTACAAAGGTCAGCTGGCTAGCGTCTAAACCTAATTCTGAGTGTAACAAATTTATTTTCATTCATTCTCCTATATGTATGATAGCCTGGGAAATCGAAATCTTTCACATGGTGATATTCTGTACTATATACAGCGAGTAATTATTATAATATATACAGTAAGTATAGAACATGATTAAAGACTGAGATTCACTGCTAGAAAGGCACAAGAGTGGTGCAGGGCTTAGCACTGTCATTTTACAACAAAAAGGTTCTGCTGGTTGAACCTTGAGGCCAACCGGGGCCAATGTTCTTCCTGTGTCTGCGTAGTTTTTCCTCCAGGTCCTCTGGTTTCCTTCTGCAACACAAACACTTGAATCATACCAACTGAGTACTGTGAATTGTCCACGGATGTGAATGGTTGTGTTTGTGTTAACCTTGCAGTAGACTGGTGACCTCTTCAGGGTGTGGCCCGCCTCCTGCATGAAGTCAGCTGCGATTGACTCCAATTTCTGGGCCCTTACCATGACCCTGATGGATAAGTGATAGAAAAGACTTATAAGGATTTTAGACATTTAAGACGCCGATACGTGAAAATAAGTCAATCCCGTGGAAATAGTTGTTGATTTTGACCATGTAAGCATTTCACTTTCTTGAATACAGTGCATACAGATAAGTGATACACTAAATCAAAGGATATGAATATTTTTTTTTCATTATATTCAATATTTGAGTGATTTTCAGAATTTTATATGCATAAATAAATAAGAAATACAGTCAGATGGAGAATTGTGACTCATCACTGTAAGGTGGGTGTTAAGTTGGACATTACTAATACTGGACCTTTTCTTCAGAGTTGAAAGACTGAAATCCCTGGCAGGTCTGGGTTAGTTATTCAAAATCTAGACAAATCTGTTTGGAAAACCTGCTCTCATTTTAAAGCTTTGGGTATCGGCTACAAAATGGTACCAATAACTCAAACTCAATAATTTCTAACTTTACCCACTTTTCTGTGATGGGTCACAAAATGAGAGAATAACAAAATGGCAGTCAATCATTTTGTCATAGATTCGGTGCCATTAATTCAAAACTCCCATCATGCGGAACCCTGAAATGTTCCCCTTTAACCCTGAAATGTAGTGTCGTCTTTTTGCTTCTGATGTCTGGTCTCACTATCAACATCTAAAGAGCTCATGGATGCTCACAAGGGTTGTGGGTTCCTGTGAGCTGTGGTGGACAGTACAGTTAGTTAGGTACAGTGCTTATTAAAGTACATAGGTATTGAAACTTAACCTGAGGAATAACTTTTTACTTTTAACCTATATATAGGTTTTTCATTATAATTATTTTGTACCATTTGTATTACAAGTCTGGTGGGGGTGGGGACAGCAAATACACAAAAAAGGAAATGGTAGTAAACCAGACACCAACAAATGAATTATTTTGGCTACATGAGCGATCGGAGCTGTACGATTAAGGCGCAGAGGGCCGGAGCACAGCATGCTGCATAAGTGAGAGATTGAAATTTAATGGGTTGTCAGGGGCTTTGCATCGAAACAGCCAAGAAAATGTTCTGCACAGAGGTGCTTTTTACTTTTATATTCTGTGTAGATTTCAGAGATTATACTCAACTTCAGTAAAAAGAATAAAACAGTATTTTAAGTCTTTTTTAACAACTGTACTACTTTTGAGTATGAATGTGTGAAGAATATGGGACTTTAAACATAACTGCCTATGAGCAAGAGATAGATTATTTTAAATAATTATTTCAGTTCAGTTCGTTTTCTGTAACCGCTTCATCCTAATTAGGGTCGCAGGGAGGCTGGCGTCTATCCCAGCCAACTCCTGGCAAGGGCAGAATACACCCTGGACAGCTCGCCAGGCCATCGCAGAGCAGAAACAAGCTGACAGTTTTGCAGCTACTCTTGTCGAAAGTCAGCAGTGGTTCTTTTACATGAACCTCTCACCATAGATAGTGAGAGACATGGCTGGCCTTTGATAACCCAGTTAGCTGCACTGGGAGGGACAGTGACAACCTTGTGGAGAATCGGACTCGAACCCCCAACCTTAGGACCAGCGATCCAGCACCCTTTACTCCTCGGCCACCACTGCCCAAATTTGTTTCACTACAAGGAAAATCAACCACAATTGATGTAGATTTTAATAATTGACCGTCTGGTGTGAAAAATTTCCAAAAAGCCTAGAATTTCACATCAGATCTGAAGGTAACCAACACAACTGTTAGTGTGAAAGCGCCTGAATTTTAAATTTGACCTGCATGTGTTAAACAATACAGTACATTACTTCTGCTGGAGGGGCAATGCAGTGTATTTACGTCCTCCGCAGAAAAGTATTGCATTTATTGATATGTTTTTGTTGAATAAATAATTGAAAGCGTTCTCATATTTCTTGTAATTTTGTTCAAGTATGTCAACTTATCTGCATGCACTGGATAAAGACAGTAAAATATTTGTTTGTTATATAATTTTGAGAATGTGCTTTTTTCATATATTCTTTTTTTTTTATTTATTATTACTTGCAACAGGAATTTCTGTCAGCTTATCCGAAATGATACAAATACAGAAAATGGTGTTACAGGCCGACTTAATGGTGATGTCACTGGTCAGCTGATCCAGCAACCCAGATTCTTCAAAAGGGGAAACAACAATTGCATGATTGTGTTCAGATCACAAACTGATTATGAACCTATATTGTTCATTATACTAATGTGAAAAACAACATGCTGGTTATGTTTTACTCCAAAATACACAAAGCGTTTAGTTCAAGGTTCAGGCATTCCTTATTTAAAGCTTTCTGAAAGACTTCAAACAGCCAGTTCTGAATAAAACTTGAAAACATTTCTCCGAAAGCACAAGTTTCAAGCGAGTGGTGAAATTTACCAGCTACAGGGTCCATAATAAAACTTGGAGAACTTTACTAGATTAAAGCTGACTTGTGGTTCATACATCCAATATGCCGACTGTGCTCTTTTTATTTGTATTTTCCAATTTGAATGCATAAGTATTGAGGGCACCTGGAACATTTTTAACCATTACATATTGAAACTAGCTCTCCGCTCCTCAGTTGAGCACCAAGTGCATATACAGTATATATCCTAGTTCTGTGTCTGGTGAGGTTGGTTTAGTGTACAAATAGTCCGATGAGATAACCAACTGGAGTGGAGATAATTATACCCATCCACAGTTTTTTGAGGTTTTTTGGTTTTCATATATGGCGGATGTAAATATTTGGAACGTTACCGTTTAGTTGTTTAGCTAACTTTCCCTTCTCTGATCAGGAAGCTTTTCTACACTTTATCATATTCATTGACACGAGTTAATCCAGGCTTATTTATTTGCTTAGAGTTCATTGTCAGGTTTTTCATGACACACTTCTTTTCCTTTCGGCTGTTCCCTTTATTTCTCAAGGGTCGCCACAGCGAATCATTGCATGTTTGATTTGGCCTAGGTTTTTATGCCCTTCCTGACACAACCTTTTAGCAAGGGACAGAAACACGCTGACAGCTTTGCATCCTACTCTTTACGAAAGTCAGCAATGGTTCTTTTACATGAACCTCTCACCATAGACGGTGAGAGACCTGACCAGCCTTTGATAACCCAGTTAGCTGCACTGGGGGGTGGGGGGTGGGGGTGGAGCAGTGACAACCTTATGGAGAGTGGGACTCGAATCGCCAACCTTAGGATCAGTTATCCAGTGTGTTTTAGCACCAGGTCACCACTGCCTCCATTTCATGAAACTCTTCCACTGCCAGGTGGGAAACAGAAAAGCAAAGACATTGGAATACAGTGGTTTCCTGAGTCTCTACCACTGTATTCCAATGTCTTTACTTTTCTGTTTCCCACCCGGCAGTTGTGTATGCAAAGAAAAATGTCAATCAAAACAACGGTAAACGGTAAACTACTAGTATATCTTTGGACTGACAAACAAAATATAATTGTTTCATCACAAAGAAAACATCACATCTGTAAATTTCTCTCCACGAACTTTATTTATCAAACTATTTGCATGTGCAGTTAACCCCAGGTTATACAGCTCATACTCGTTAAATTTGTTAAATATGAATATTCATTAAGGATCCACAATCAATGTTTCAGCTAAATAAAACTCAGCCATTAAGCCACACTAATGCAATGGATGTAGCCTGTGGTTGTCCAATAAACCACAACTGTCACATTTTTCAAGATTTCAACATTCCAAGATTCCACGCAATCTTCCTAAATAAAAAGAAAGGACGTGCTAAGTAAAAATAGCAGAGATGCTAAGCTTCAGGTAAACATGTGGAGCTTCGTCACATTTGAGGAAGAAATGGAATGATTCACTCGCTGTGTAAAGTTTTGGTAGACTCCATTGAGCTTGTTCAATATGGTAAACATTCATTACTTGGTAAACATTTATTGCAACCACTTTTCTTCAGTTTAACAATAATTATGTGTGACTTTAGTAAACCATGCACAATGTTCTGGTTTCTGAGGGCAGAGTTCAAAGTATAAAAGCTGGCTGACTGGTGTTAACCCCCGTGGGAAAATTATATATTATGCAAATCAAATAATCTACCAATCTTACCTACTCGCTCCCAAAAACATGCAGGTAGGTTGCCTGGCAATTCCAATCCTATTCCATCAAGGGTGATGTGATGTCTCCCAGTGTTCCCAGGATCCACAGAGGCCCTGACCAGAATAACTGAACTGATTACTCAAGATGAATGAATAACATTTCATTGTATCCTCAATACAAGTTTGATATCCCCTCCTAATATTGTTTGTTCGCTGGATTTTCCCCACAGATCACTTATTTGATTAAGCTTCAGTGGATCTTTACAATAATTAAAGCCTAAAGAGCAGCCGTCAGATATCACGACCTTACTGGACACAAATAATGTAGGATTTTGTCGGTTTTGTTCAAGTTTTTAGTTTACCAATTCAACAAGATACAGTAAGAGTGAACTGTTTTTATCTATCAATTTATTATTAATTGATGCATGATGTCATCAGCAGAACAAATTTTCCTTCACAGCATGCAAAGTACGTATTACTCTGAGTATCCTGTTATTCATATAGATTTGAACCAAATGTGCTAGAATATAGAACCACAAATAAACAAAGATCTAACCAGTATCCAGCTTTTGGGGAAACGTGCCCCCAGCAGGCTCAATATACGCAAGCCTTAGATTATAAAATATTGATTGGCAAGTTTATAGACTTATAGTTTTATGTTAAATTAAGAGATTTTAATGTAAACACTCACTTAATTTGCCAATACCAGACACTAAGAAATTCATGTATGTTGTTCATACAGTTTATGAACAAATATATGAAAAAAATACATGGGGTAAGTAATTTGTTCAGTGCCTGGCAAAATACTTATAACTTCCGTGTACTATATCAACAGAACTCTTCTCTAGCTGATTATGATCTTTACTAACTTTATTTAAAATTTAAGTAAAAAAATTATATAAATGTAATTTATAATCAAATCCTGCTGAACGTTTTAATTTCTCAACTGCTTTTCTGACATGGCTGGTGCATGGTGGGTGTTTGTCAGGCTTGTTCATGTTTAAGAAACTGATCATCTCCAGAAAATCATACACTACACAATACAGATGTGCTCAAAGGTGGCCCATCATTTCAAGTTCTTTTCACTTGTGTTGTCTATTTATCACACAGATGAGAGTTTCTAGGAAAATCGAAAAGCTAAATCCATCCATGTAAATATTTGAGCAGAACCTAGCAATATTACTGCCACAAAAAACAAATCTTGTTGAAGCTTCTTGAAAAAAGTTCTTGCCCTAATGTCACTTCTGATTCTCACACCAATAACATTTAAAATAGCAAAAAAGGTCAAAATAAATTACATGAAAATGCACATCACATTGCAACAGTTTTTCTCTGCTTAAATCTGCCTATTTTTATTTTTTTTACGTGACGACTGCTCTTTAAAGGCAAGGCTTACACAATGAAGTATATATCATTCACCTTGAAGCTACAACTGACAAGATAAAATAATCTTTTAGTTTAGAAAACTTTCAAACGTAAGCATATCTAAACTTTCCGGTGTAAGCAGTGTTTTCCGATACAACCCATGAATGTATACTCACAAGACCACATACAGTTAACCCAAACTGTTCCACTGCTTTAATCAGAACTAATCAGAACTAATCACTAAATTCAGCCATAAGGTCATGGACCCAGATGTCACTGTCCTCCTGAGACGTGTCCACCAGGTAGACAGCGAGTTTGCGATCCCATGGCTGTTCTGCTTCTTGCATCGATTCCACCTGTGCCACCATTGGCTTTTTCTCCACATGGTTCCTGAATACGATGGAAGCTTCTTCAGACCACTGCCTGGACTTCACTCCTATAAAGATTATTGAAAGTATTAGGGGCTTGTTTTTTTTTCAGAAAATGCATTAAACTTGCTGCAAAATATAGCCATCGACAAATTAATCAGACCGGAATAGGAATGCAACAGGAAGCATATTTTGTTTCACTTCTTGCTAATGTTACAGTACATAATACAAGTACACAATTATTCATTCGTTTTCTAGCCTGCTTAATCCTTATTAGGGTCATGGGGAGGCTGGCATCCAGCTCAGCCAACTCCAACGAGGGCGGGGTACACCCTGGTCAGCTGATAGGCCATTGCAGGGCTGACACTCACACGCACTGGGGAAACAGCAGTGACAACCCATTGATAGTGGGGTTTGAACCCCTGACCTTGGGATCAGTAATCTATGCCACCACTGCCACACAAAATTATATACGTATAAGAAAAACAACATGATTTCCTTCTATTCATTCATTTACAGAAACACATAATCCTACTAGGGTTGTGGTAAGGCTGTAGTGGGGAGGCTGGAGTCAATCTCAGCCAACTCCGATTGAAGGTGGGGTACACCTAGAGGCAATGTGGAACAAGCAAATTAGCATACTGTACATGTTATTGGACTGTGGGAGGATACCCACATAAGCATGAAGAAAACAGACCAAAAAACCCCAAAACCATAGAAATACCCTCGACAAGCTCTGGAGTCAAACACAGGACCTTCTTGCTGTGAGGCAGGTGTGCTAACCGCTACACCACCATGTTGCACAGATTTCCTTCTAACAGTTCTGAATGTGAGTGACATTTGCACTCCACACACCTTCCCACATTCCATAACATCTACATGATGCCTTCTTCTCACAAAATTGCTTGTTCCTTTCTCTCTCTCACAGTAACACAGAATAAATGTGCAGCCAAACACTGAACATTTCAAATTAGCAATAACATAAAAAACCCTTGACCAATGAAGTGAATAACAAGATAATTAATATCTGCTGGTTGTTTTTGGTTTCAGCGAGTCTAAATAATATGCGGTCTCTTTGAAAACAATCGTATATAGATTATAATTGGGGATCTGTGACCCTGCAATGATTGTGCGTCATGCATTGTACTGAATCTGCTCTTAAAATACAAATAAAATAAACTTAAGTGACTTTTTACACTTTTTTTCTCCGTATATTTTATACACAATGTCCATTTGATTGTCTTGAGTCCAGTGGGTATAGTTGAATTAATAATTCCAGCATAAGATGCTCACCTTGGTTTTATGGGGCTTTTTACACCTGAGCCATGGTGGCTCATCAGGCTGGTGTTTATCCCCGGTTTCCATAGCGTGAAGCAACCAGGATTTCAATTCCTCCTGGATGGGACGCTAGTCCATCACAGGTTACCTTCCCAGTATATTTTTACAGGTACCCATTTATACTGCTGGGTGAACAGAGGCACACTTGTGGTTAAGACCTTGCCCAGGGGTCTTAGCACAGTGGGGGTCTAACTGGGATTTTAACACACAACCTCCTGATCATGAGTGCAGCACCTGAACCACGACACCACTGGCCCCACTTTGTTTTACGGGGCAGCTAATATTTCAGTCTGCATTGTTGGTTTGAAGCTAAAACACAGACATGTGTGTGAGATAGTGGAGCATGGAGTTACATATAAAAACCTGCACCTTCCTCTGCGATGTGTTCATTCCATATCAAATCAGAGCACAATTACCTGTTAGAAGACTTTAAAATTTTAACCTGGGGACGTATTATCAATTTTGGATATGCCTAACAGATTAGATCAGCTTTCTGACTCATGCTGATAAGGGAAAATCCCATTTTATGATTATGAGATTATGTCTCCTCTTGAGCCTCTATGTTGCTTTTGAGTCGTTTGAAAATGAGCAATAAGGACGGAACTGCTTCTGAAGCTGTTCGCAAGTATTCAAGCCACTCTGAAATTGCAACAAATTTTGAGCATGTCAAAAACTTTTTTTCCTCGACCATGGATACGGACCATTTACCTCAAATTCCACCAACTACTTCTGAAAATATGCGAGTTCGATATATTCAATTATCTTCTGAATAAAATTTGCTTGTACATTCGGACGTGACTGCTTACATGTGAGTCACGTCTATGTCTGATGGCTGGAGAACCAGACCATAACATCACCAAAACAGCAGGTCTTGTAGGCTGACTGCTGCAGAGTGCCTATTCTGACTCCTATACCGTGGACCGGGAAACATATTGGTGCCAGATAATAATAATACAGCTCATATTCAGAGGTCTTATGAACTCCATGCCTCAGTTGGTGACATAAAGGGGAAATACTTTTACTGTACGGTTTAGTTTAAAATACAAAAAGTTTATTGTATCTGGTGTAGATCCATAATATGAATATTGCTATTATTTTCACCTAAATATGTGTCTCGTGTTTCAAATAAACCCTCGTCACTGTTCAAATAGCTTTTATGTAAACCAATTTCAAAGTTTTATCAGAACAATCCTTATACACGAAATTCTATCTTTAATTATATCAAGCTGTTTTCTACTAAATAGAACTACTTTAAAATTTCAGGATATATCATCACAAGGAAAAAAACTCAAAAGTGGAGAAACCACTTCAGAAAGCAAGCTGTTTTACCTGCGAGCTGAGCAGTGATGCCCTGGAATGGAAGCTGCATGAACTCCTGGATAAGCGGCCTCAGCACAGAGCAGCTAACCAACTCATGCTTCCCGTAGTCAAGCTCGTAAACAGACACCAGCCCGTTACTCAGAACTCCTTTCACAAGCACTCGATGCCAACTGTAGAAACAGGCCATGAATCTTTCATGTGAGATTACAGCTCTATTAACACATGAAGACTAAGGACAGTGACTTATATCGACAGTTATACACCTTGAAATTCAACTCACTAGATATTCCATACAGTGTATTATTAAACAATTATAATCAGACTTAAAATAAGATTAATCATTATACATGTACGCATTCCCCAGGACAGATGAAAGGGAAATGTATAATTAGAACGATTACTACTAATGTAACCGATGTGATACAATTTTAATATAAAATAAATTCAGTGAATCTAATCAAGACATTCAATATTACATTAATGTCCTCGATAGTAAGAACTTTATCCCGGTCAGCGTCCTGGTGAATCCCAGGCTGATCCCAGGAACATTGGGCATCATGGACATAAGAAGAATACACACAGGAAGCAATTTGGGGTGACAAGCTTGGTCTCGAAAATATAAAGTGAAAGAAAGATTCAGCGAAGCACCTACGTAATGTCAATAAAATATGAAGTGATGGCAGGTGAATTTTTTGGTAGTGACACACAGTGAGCAGGTACACAGTTAAACTCTCAAGTTTCAGGCAAACTCATAAGGGTAACTACCAACGAGAGAGATAAAATAACGTTCACTGATGAATTGTTCATTATCTTGAGATGGTCAGGCTGTTCCCATATATTCTATACTGATAATAAACTAATTGTTTAAAATGTTAAGCTAACTGAACAAAACCTATGAATAATTACAACTGTGTATTTATAACTTACATCTGTGTGCACTTATTTTTCAGTTTATGTTACGTTATTTATGGCGATGAAAGTAATCTGAAAACTGTGTAAGGCATAAAAGAAAATGCTGTCTTCCGTAATGTGGACTCAAAAAAACAGGGTCAGCATTTTTTGGGGGGTCTGAGGGTATCTACCCTACATTTGACCCAAAATACCATGAAGGAATTTATGTCAGAATTCAAGTCCAAAAACATAATTTACAGTACAGTAAAACCTCCGCTGACGAACGCTTAAGCTCACGAACTTTTCGCCTCAAGAACATTAAATTTGCGAGCATATTGTCTCTGCTGACGAACTAGTTTTCGGCGGACGAATCAAACCACGCGGTCGGTGCGCCACGGTGGCGACCACGAGAAGCTGGCCTTACGCTCACGGCGTCACAGTTCGTCACACCCCTTTCTTTGAATGCGGAAGTGGTTTGTGTTTGCTAGACATTTTGGACCATATTGAGTGTACTTTTGCTATTATGGGACCGAAAAAGACCCCACCATAGGCGGAGATCATTGAAAAACACGAACGAGGTGTGCGTTTGTGTGACTCAGCGTCCCAGTACCAGTACGCTAAGTCTACCATTGCTCCCATCCTTAAGAACAAGGAAGCTATTAAGGGTGCGTGTGTGGCGAAGGGTGTTTCCAAACAGTAGGCGTTTCCAAACACTCCTTCCAAACAGTAAGTCCCTCCCTCCCTCCTCCTCCCACTCCATTCCATCAAGCCATCAACTACCATCACAAAGGTAAATAAAACCACTTTATTATACAGTACAGTTTATTTCTTTAATTACAATACAATAGACATTTATTATACATAAAATAAGGTATATTTTTGTGTAGTTTTAAGGCTTATTTAGTAGAAAATTATGTTTTATGGGGACCTGGGAACGGATTATTCTCATTTTAATGGTTTCTTATGGGAAATAAATGTTCGGAAGACGAACTTTTCGCCTCACACACACTTTCTGGGAACCAATTATGTTCGTGAGCAGAGGTATCACTGTATTTGTAACTGTAAACGTGAACAATAAGTGGCTCTTAGTCAAACACTCAAGTAAAGAGCCGTATAAAATTATTTAAAATATATAAAATTAAATAAAAATGAAAAATGATGCTTAATCCTAATTAGGGTCTTGGGAAGGCTGGCACCCATCTCAGATGACTCTGGACAAGAACAGATTACACCCTGGACAGCTCATCAGGCCATCGCAGGGCAGAAACTAAGCAGCTACTCTTGCCGAAAGTCAGCAATGGTTCTTTTACATGCCTCACACCATGGACAGTGAGAACCATGGCCGGCTTTTGATAACCCAGTTAGCTGCACTGGGAGGGGCAACCCATTGAGCACCTTACCACCAGGGCACCACTCCCCAGATGTAAATGTAAATATAACAGGAAACATCACTCAACTTAAATACTCTTTAATGAGCTAACATGCTACTTGTCTACTTGCACAAAATGTGCTAGTATCTATTAAAACTACCCAAATCTTCCAACAGCCTTTTCTGCTCTGCTGGCTCTTGTAGAATCCTGTCAGTGCAGACTTTGGCTCGCTTCTCCCTACACTGTGTTGTGCAGCTCAGTCTGTACTTCCTTAAACCGGCTGTAGTCTTTAGCATTAAGTGCTTGTGCCTGAAACACTATACTGTACAATTATCCATAAATCACAGCATGACCACCCAGATCATCTGCACGGCTTTCACAGCCATAAGCACAACAAGAACAACCTATTTTAACACAGAAATAACACAAATGAAGTTACCCACGACAGAGAGGGCAGAGCATAGGAGCGGCACACAGTCTGTATTATTCTCCACATCATTGGTCCAAACAAACTTAGCCAATAGAATAGTATTGCAACTGATTGCACAATAAAACACATTCTCATTGGCTAATCCTGCAAAATTAAACTGGATTATCATAAAACTGAGCGGTCGATTGGTTAAGAGTTGGGATTTTTTTTTTCCACATTCCAAAAATTTTTTTGCTTCGTCACCATTTTTCTAGTTTGATTGGGTAATGGGAAACACAGGAATAATTTTTTTTTTTTCAATGGCTGATCTATGAGTGCATGAACTGTCACAGCTGAGAGATAGCTATTTTCATATTCATATACAGGGATCCCTCAATTTCCAGTTAATTGGGAACGAGATCCACACAAAATCCGCGAAGTAGGATTCCAACCCCCGACTGACGTATACATACATGAATATGTGTATATAATATCAATAAATACATATTCAATGCTATAAATGCTTATAATAACAATTAAACATTAAAAAATAATGCATAAGATATAAATAAAATAGGAATACACAAACATAGACGCGTGCGTGCGAACGCACACGCAAATGCACGTGCACACACAAAGATGGGCACCTCACAAAAACAAACTAGTTTTGATGGGAGGTTTTGTGTTGTTTTTTGCTTTGTGTTTGTTTAAGGTTTTTTGGGGGTTTTTTTGCATAATGGGCCTTGTTTTTGCAGCATTTTCCTTAACTTTTCCCCTATTCTTCCTTAATTTTTGAATTCGATGAATATTTAAAAAACCTGCGATGCACCGAAGCCGCATGAATTGCGGCGCGAAGTAGTGAGGGATCCCTGTACTAACATAGATCTGAATGATTTATCTCCATACTGCCCAGCCCTACAATAATAATATATTTATGTTCTTGTAGGAAACCTGCCAGTTACTGCTCTTTTTCCTCAGAAACATTTGAGGGTCTGAATTTGCATGTGTGTCAGTTTTTGTGTGTCCCCAAGTGGACACAGGAAAAACATGTGAAATCCTATGTAACAAACTGCTGATTATAATGAATGGTTATTTTACTATACATTATGATTAATTTATATAATTCAATATAATAATATACATATATAAAATAAATATAATATCTTGGACATAGATCACTTTTGGGATGCTTTATATATGTATGAGACTTTTAGCTACTTACCTGTTCTCCACTTTGGCTGCAAACACCTGGTTCTTTTCCACTGTGGGTGGCTTCTCGTCTGTCTTGTTGTAGTACAGAATCATCTCTTCCATTAATATAACCAGCTTGTACATATCCTTCCATGGCTGGAGGACAAAATGGCCTGGATGGCATGCAACTGACACATAAATGTCCATGTTCTGTCCAATTTGAGGGAGTTCAAGAACAGGTGGCAGAGTCAGACTCCCAGACAGGGTGTTGCTAGAACCTAAATTGGCTGCCAGCCTTTTAGGTGTTTCTGGGGCCTTGCCTGCTCTCTTGGTGCTTGGACTAGAGGTTCCAGTAGAAGATGTAGGGGTAGTGCTGGGGGCTGTGTGGAATTTATTTGATGAAGTACTTTGAGCAGGGCTCTTCAAAGAACCTTGGCTGCTCAGGAAGACATCACCCTGGTGTTTCCAGTGATCCGAGTTGGCAAGCTGGAGGTTAAGGCTTTGACTAGGGTCATGGACGTTCTTACTGGTAAACAGGTAGACATGAGAAAGGTGCTTATTCTCCTCCACTTTAACAATCTGGGGAGAAAAGAGAAAAAGGCCGATTCAAATGGCGACGAATTACAGCTCGTTCCAAATGGAATCTCTTCTAACATATTAACAAGAAATAACATGAGTAACAGTCAGCTGTATACACATGGTTAAATCATGTTTATATGTGATGTATACCAATGATAATTATGGAAATTATCTTTAATATGATTCATCAAGCTTCTAATAAAAATTAGCTTTAAAGAACTCGCCTTCAACTCCGATTTCCTCCCAGAGTCCAAAAACATGCACAGTCGGTTAACTGGCTGTTCCAAATCACCCCTAGGTGTGACAGAGAGAATGCATGGTTGTGTGACTGTTGGCCTTGCGATGGCCTGGCGAGCTGTTCAGGTTGTACCCCGCCCTCGCCTAGAGTTGACCGAGATGTGCGCCAGCCTCCCTGTGACCATGTTTTAGGATTAAGCGGTTCAGAAAATGAATGATTGACTGAACTCGCCTTCAAGCTGCAGTCACTGCAATGGAGAGCTGTGCCTCTAAACCACTGCACTGCATCTGGAGTCCAGCAGCCCACACTCACAGGCAAGTCCGCTAAACAGCACTTCACTGCCTGTGTGGGGATGGATACAGAGATTATATACACAGGCATATCATATCCCATCATAACAGTGAAACTGACTAATGTTAATTTTTTTTGGAGTTTCAGTAAACATACATACAGGTAGCAGTTATAAGATTTTTGCTTTGCTTTCAACATCTATTTGAATTCAAGCTCTCTGACCTGGGATGGTATTGTGATAATGTCACGCAAGAATGGCAGTGGGATTTCCCTCAGCTCAATGACTTCGACAGATGCCTGCACCCCTAAATCCATAAACAGGATGTCCACCACCCGGCTACCATGCAGATTAGTTATCTGCACATTATAAGGACAGAAATTAACTGTAATGAAATGTAATAATCAAGCTTTCAGACATAGCTATAATTATCCGGAAGTCTGGGAATTTTAGAACCAGGTTGTCTCAGTTCAGTCATTTGCTAATTTCATCTCATTAACCTTCTTATATTCATCACTTAAGTATATGCAAAAAAAAAAAAAGGTTAAATGAGGCTTTGCTCAATTGCAAGGCAGCTGAACACAGAGATAAACACTATCTACCCTCTTCCACATACATGAAATCGCAAATGCTTACAATTGGTTAGTGTCACTGATAGAAAGGGAGAGAGTAATGTGGTCCATCTTTACAAAGAGAAAACAGACAATTTTGATCTCTTGGACTCTCCGTTAAGATTCAAATTCATAAACAAAATAAATCCAAACAGATAAAACGATAGATGGGTCAGTAGAAAAATTTATTTTGCAGCAGAAAATTCAATGTTACAACAAATGTCTGCATAAACTCAGTGTATTATACAAATGAAATTTTGGAGACTTTCTCATGATTTACTGAAAAAAGATATAACTGTGATTGGTTCTACAAAATGTTCGGTAAAAATGTACCATTACAGTATTTTGTTAATGTAGAAACATTAGAAACAAACAGAAACTTTATTTTTTATCTAAAATTGGGGTTTTTTACACCCGAGCCTAGTGGCTCATCAGGCTGGTGCTTATCCCCAGTTTCTGTAGCGTGAAGCAACCAGGAGTTCAACTGATGGGATGCTAGTCCATCTCAGGTTACCTTCCTAGCATACTTTACTGGTATCCATTTATACTGCTGGGTGAACAGAGGCACACTTGTGGTTAAGACCTTGCCCAAGGGTCTTAGCACAGTGAGGGTCTTAGTGGGATTCGAACTCACAACCTCCCGATCATGAGTGCAGCACCCTAACCACTACGCCACTGGCCTCACTTTATCTAAAATTAAAATTACTTAATTTATACATTTCTGGAAGCTTCTTTGCTCTAAAGAGTTTTTACATATGGCCCAAGACTTTTGCTCAGTACTGTTCTTGTGCAGTATACATTTTGACACGTTAGTCTAAGTGAGGACATTCAATGGCTTCGTGGTTATGACTGTCATGTTACAGAGAGAAGGTTTATAGTTCACGTCAAGCCAAGGGCTTTTCCGTATGGAACTTGCATGTTCTCTCTGCGCTTCACTGGGTTTCATGGTGTCTCAGTTTTCTCTGTCGATACGTACAGTCGTATGTGTGAATTGTTGATTGTGTGTGTGTGTCACCCCATAACAGAATAATAACCTATTCAGGGTGTACCCCATATCCTGCCTGAAGTCAACTGGTACAGTCTAAAGCAGAGGTCCTCAAACTTTTTCCTGTGGGGGCCACATAACTCTTCCCTTCTCTGATGGGCGGCCGAGATCAGTTTGTAACAAAAAAAAGTGTGACGATCGCAGGGCTGCATAAACGTAAACACACTGTTTTCCAGTAAGCCACGCAAAATCAAATATTAGTAACCCTTTCCGGGACCTTCACAGAAAAAAGTCAGGAAATAAAACAAAAAAACAAAAACAAAAAAAAAATGCTGCTTGCTATCAGTTGAGCAACCCGAAAGCTACCCAAACAGACGACTGGTTCAGCCGAGCCTGGCGTACAAATGTATTCTCCTGAGCTAACGGTCCACTTTTTAACTTTGAGAGTTTGTCTACTCGCATTTGGCCTTGCAAGCGATCATACTCGTCTTTGTGACGGGATTCAGAGTGTCGGCGCAGGTTGTATTCTTTGAATACCGTCACTGCCTTTTTACAGATGATACAAACAATGTTTTCTTTGCATTGAACAAAAAAATAATCGTTTGTCCACTGCAGGTTAAATACCCTGTATTCTGAATCAATTTTTCTTTTCCATAACCTTTTCACCATTATTGCATTCTATTTGACAGGGAAGACAGGGGATTTTTGTTTGGGGTGGGGGTGGGGGGTTCAGATAGGGGCACAGAGGGCAGAAGGGTGGAATAGAATGTCATGTTCCAGGTGTGTAGTCTTGATCGCGTGGCCAGACTGAAAAAAGAATAATCATAATGAGGTAGTCATGGTCTAGTGGATAGGGCACAGGATCGCTGATCCTAAGGTTGGGGGTTCGAGTCCCCACAAGGTTGTCACTGTGTGTGTGTGTGTGTGTGTGTGTCCCGCAGTGCAGCGAACTGGGTTATCAAAGGCGGGCCATGTCTCTCACTGTCTATGGTGTGAGGCACGTAAAAGAACCATTGCTGACTTTCGTAAAGAGTAACTGCAAAGCTGTCAGCGTGTTTCTGTCCCTTGCTAAAGGGTTGTGACAGGAAGGGCATCCGACATAAAAACCCATGCCAAATCAAATGTGCGAATCAGATGATTCGCTGTGGCGACTCTCGAGAACGGGAAAAAGCCAAAAGGAAAAGAAGAAGAAGAATGCGTCTCTGGCATTGTTCAAGGGGCCGGGCCAAATGTGGAGGCAGGCCGTATCCGGCCCGTGGACCGTGGTTTGGGGACCACTGGTCTAAAGCTTCCCCAATGACCTTGACAGATAAGCAATATAGACAGATAGATGGATGAATCATATGGATGGATGGCTGGATGGATAATTTAACTAAGTTCATGTAGTTCAGTAAATTCCCTTTGTTGTATGTTTTTGAGTGAGAAAGTATCTAAAATCTGATGTTATATAAATATGTATAAATAAACATAACCAATCACACTCAGTCTTACCTCAACTCGAGACCATTTGCCTTTGTATCGAGCCAGACAGATTTTTCCACAGAAAGGTTTAGACACCAGCGACTCTGACGTGACCTTGTGGACAAAAGCAATGCAGTGATGTTAGTTTATGACACAGGGTTGACAAAGATATAGCTATAAACTATTGTTTTATTGTTTCTGAAAAATGTGCTATATATTAATTAAGGGCAGTGGTGGTCTAGTGGTATAAGGCGCTGTTAATCGCTGATCCAAAGGTTGGGGGTTCGAGTTCCACTCTCCACAAGGTTGTCACTGTCCTCCCAGTGCAGCTAACTGGGTTATCAAAGGCCGGCCATGTCTCTCACTGTCTATGGTGTGAGGCATGTAAAAGAACCATTGCTGACTTTCGACAAGAGTAGGCTGCAAAGCCGTCAGCGTGTTTCCGCCCTGCGATGGCCTGGCGAGCTGTCCAGGGTGTACTCTACCCTCACCCTGAGTTGGCTGGGATGGGCACCAGCCTCCCCACGACCCTAATTAGGATGAAGCGGTTACAGAAAATGAACTGATATTAATTATGATTGGAATATTACATTCCCACCATATTACATCATATTTATAACCTATGTTTACTGGTATCTTTCTGTTTTTTTTTTTTTGTTTGTTTGTTTTTTTGCTAAATTGATGTCAGTGTCTCTGTTTACCAGAGACTGCAAATCTTCTAGTTTGTAATTAGATTGCACTTTTATCACAGTATCCACAAACTCTCATGAGTCTGCACACTACACTACCCAGCATGTTCCACAGCACACTTAATAATCAGCTGTTCTACTTCCACATCACATGATCTCAGTACACCTATCAGCGCTCACTGATGGCACAGTACACATAAAAAGACTGCCAAGTTCAAGTCCAAACTGATGTATTGTGACTTTGCCAGTGTCTACCAAGCCTTAGAACCTCATATGAATCTCTGTTTGCTACCTGGTTTATGACTTAGTGCCTTGTCTCTGATATTTATCTCCCGTGTATAAACTCTGGCTTGTGGAGTCTCTCTGCTGTGTGGATACTTCTGCCTGGCCTATGATCTCCGTCTACTACTTTGGATTTGTTTGCCTGGCCTTTCATTAAAATCCCTTTTTACCATATTTGCATCCGTCATCTCTTTACCATACCGTAGTGCAGTGATGTGCGGTGAGGGTGACAGCTGGCGAAGCACTGACTCTTTTAGAGGCAGATTTACAAATACAAATGAACTCAAGAACATATTACTCATCATTTGAGTGCCAAAAGATAATGTGTTATATTTTATATCTCATATCAGCAATTTTAACACAAATATCTGACACATATTTCATCTGACGTTAAAATTTACCTCTTATTTTGATTGAAAAATCAGATTTGCAAATTTTCACAGCTTGGGACTGCAGTCCTCCATTTTGATAAGGCAGATGGTAAAGAAAATATAAACTACAAATGAAGAAGAGTGCCCTCTGTCATGAGTCAGGGGTACTGTTCGCCTCACCAAAGAACTTTTTTGTTTCTGGGTTTTATGATTAATCTGCAGCCTAAACATGCTACAGAAATACATTTATACACTATCCATATTATGAAAATTTAGAGCCTGTAATCTGAGTTCTTGAAAGCATTTCAGCTGTGATATATAGAGGGACAGCAACACACTATTTGTTTTGCATACACCACAGTCTGTGAGGGACACAACAATTGAGTGAACAGTACAGCAAAGCACTGCCCCACGGCACAGCTTTTTCCTGGATTTGAACGAGACATGGAAATTCTGCTATTCTTTCTTGAAAAAAATATTTTAAATTTTGATTTAAACAGTAAAAGGGTTTGTAATACATATCAGCTGACAAATATTGACATTTAGTATATTTTATGATTAACTTTTTTTTACTTTTCAAGATTGGCGGGAGGGGCTCTGCCTCCCCTACCTCCCCTGGATGCACGTCACTGCTGTGGTGTGACAGACTGTCATGGCTCACACACGTCTACAAAGAAACAATCTAGGAGTAATAAGGAATTCTGTGCCTTTCAGTACTTCAGATTTTTTGTGAAGTCAAATTTACATATGAATAATTTAATGTCTGGGTAACGATCTTATTTAATCTTACACAATACAATAGAAAAGTGGAAAGGTAAATCCTGTTTCTATTACTAAGAAGGCATGTGAAGTATAATGTCCATACTGTGGTCTGCTCAATAGATAAACATGTATTCCACAGAGAGACATTGACTTAAGTCTGTTTACTGGCACAGAATGTACTGAAGGCTCAGACTTTAAATACATAGTCCACACTCTCTAGTACAGTACCTATACAACTACCATCTCCTTTATACCTGGTTGTGGAAATAACTCTCTGTCTTCTCCAGGATTTCACTGAGTTTGGTCAAACCTCGAGAGGGCAACTGGCAGTAGAACATACCATCTGAACACACACTGGTCACACTCACATTCATGTAGGCACTGTTTATCTAGAGGATTAAAATCAGTGTTACAAATCATGGAACAATCAAAGAATTCTCAAGTTTAGTAGTGGTTATCCCCGGTACCTGCAGAGGGCTCTCTAAAGACTTGTCTCGCAGGGCTTTCAGACAGGACGCATTGATGTTAATGTCATCCTCCTGCGATGTGTCATATAACACCAATAGAGGAATGTCTTTTCGCTCAAGGATCTCAGCCAGTAGAATTTTACCACTTGCCATGGAGTCGAATTTTTTCAGTACTGCTGGCTCCACAGCAAATGCTTCAAGGCCTGACACAAATCCAATGACATGCCTTATTAACATTAACATGCACTACCAGGTAAATTTCAGTAGTTTACAGCAGAGTATACCAATAAATCAAAAGCCTTTCAGAAACTCACCAGCAAGTTTACATTTTGTTGCTTGGAAAGGCAGCTTGAAAAATTTTTCATGCAACTCAAGCAGCTTGCTTTTACTAGCAAAATCAAAAAAGCCATGATCCACGTAATAAACCTGAAACAACAAACCATAAGTGGGTAATTATTATCTTTATCAGCCACATCATATTTAAACTACAAAGTCTTAAACTGTTGCATTTATTTACGCTAGGTTTATGAACTGAGGCCTGGTTTTGCTTTTGTAGACAAATGTTACAAATCACAAAAGAATTAAGTGGTGGTGAGTTGAGACGGGTGGCATTAGACCACAAAACGTAATGTCCTGATTTAGTGCCACTGCGCCCAAAATTCTGCCAGTGTTAAGATAAACTTTCCTCTCCCAGAAAATCCACATCACAGCAGCACGAGATTCAGGAACAGGGAACATGGGAAAAGATAAGAATATGAAATAGAGAAAATAAAATATTCCACTGAGGGGTTAGTTCTCATGATCTTACCTAATTTCTTGCACAAACTCAGACTGCATTGATTGATGATGTAAATAAAGTGCAAAAAGTAATTTTATGAAGTTAATAACACTAAAAGAACACTGTTATCACACTGCTTTTAATTTGGTCACTAACTACGCCACTGGTGGGGAGCTGTGGCCAAATGGTTCGAGAAGTAGATTTGGGATCAAGGAGTCTTTTCGTTTTACAAAAAAAAACGCAGGAAAAATGCCGGCTTGAGTAAGGCACCTATCCCTCAACTGCTCTTCGGGCTCTGCAATGTGGCAGCCCGCTGCTGTGAGCTCACTTTAGATGGGTTAAATGCAGAATTAAAGGAAAAGTGCAAAATCTGAGGCCGATTCTTCAGCAATTTGCAAACTGAATCTCAGAATAGTAATGATATTACTGAGGTCCAATTTAACATGTACAAGTACATATAGGATTTTGATATATTCAGATGACAGATTTGTGATGGAGCTGTGAAAAGATTTAGATTAAAATCATTACCTGTGCGGTGAGAAACTATATAGACCAGGATCATAAAACAAATAATGTTTGAAGCCAAACTACTCCAAATACTTAATTTGGGCCTCGATGAAATCATCATTCTGAGACTCAGTTTTCAAGTAACTGCCCATAAAATAAAAGTTAACTGCCCAGTAAAACTAAAGCATTCAGCCTCAGGTTTTGCACACAAAAAGAAATTGATCGTAATTTTAAAATGAGATTAACCTTTAACAAGCACTGTCCTCTCCTTTAATACAGTATATAAATCAACAAACAAACAAACAAATAAATAAATAAACCAACATTACATGGCCAAAAATACATGTACACCTATCCATCGTATGTTTGAAGAACACTGTATAGAATCTCTCAGTCTAAATTATAGTTTTACAGTACTTCACTGTATTTTCTTTTTTTTTTTTTAGATGGGAGGATTACAGTGGTTCTACAAAAAGGTTCAAGGTCCTAGCACTAGTTTCTTCTAGGTTCTTGAGTTTCTGACAGAAATGCATATTAGATCTACAGATTATATTCTAAAATGTGTATAAGTGTGAATGTGTGTGAAAGATCTGTGGTGCCCTGAGTCTTACCTGAAATGAGTGTGATAGACTCCAGATGTTTTGCAACCCTAAAGAATAAACGTTTTGCATAATAGCTCGATAGCTGGAACTAAAGATCTCAAACATGTCCTCAATGGAGAATTAACAAGGTCTCTCTGCCATTTCATTCAAACGGTAGACAGACCTTCTTAATTCTTGCTTGACAATAGTTCAGTATGATGTCCCCATGCACAAGGTAAAAGCCATGAAAACCTGGTTCACCCTGATTAGTGTAATTCGAGTCGCTTGCACTTAGTTCTGACCTCAACCCCACTGAACTGAAATGGCCAAGCCTTCTTCACCCAACATCCTCACTTGAGCCTAACAGCCACATTCCAAAATGAATCAGCATATTATAATAACAGAAGTGTGCTCAGACACACTGTGAAATAAATGCTTTATGACCTACTGAACATACCTTAACTTTATCAGGCTTGACCTCACACACTTGTGCTCGGAGGATCTCTTCCTCTTCTTCAGCAATGACTGCAATTAGTTGGCCTGATGATGGGGAGATCAGTGTCTTCCGGGTGTTATCCTGTCTATAGAATTCCTTCATATCATCTTCCAGCTTTTCCTGGGCCTTGGAATATCCCTCACCTATGTATCTGTTGACATTCAGATGAATATAACGAAACTCAGTGCATTTTTTATTTTGAATAAATTACATGATATCACAAAATAGGTGAGCTTACTAGTATATCATCTTCCTTTTACCTGAGAACGACACTGTTTGTGCAGCTTGCCTCAACCACCAGCACTGAGGGATACTCCTCCTTCGGAATAAGTAGAGGAGGCACAGATTGAGAACTAAGACGTCGCCCTGCCTCCTCTCTCGCCTTCAGATCTGCTGAGTCTCTCGGATTGCAATTTTCATCCTCTAATACCTTCACATAGAGAATTGCCCTTCTGGGGTTGTCTGGCACAGGGTAGTCAACAGTGCATATATCTGAAAGCAATGGCAGGCTGTCAAGTACATACTCGGGCAGGTTGGTCTTGTAGGTATCTTGGTAGAGTTTGGGGAGGGCATGAGCCCATAAACCACTGCTGTACTTAAGAAGCAGCTCTAGTAGGTTTTTTTTGAGGTCCTCAGGTAGAGCTTTGGGAGATGCCAATGGGCTTGATGTGTTATCCTTAGGTTTTTTGTTCACTTTCTGGGGCTTTGGAGGTGAGGGGAGCTGCTTGTCTGAAGTGTGCGTCATTTCAAGGCTATATGTGTTAGTGGTTTGGCTGATATCCTTGGCAGGGTACAGCAGAAGCTCCTGAGATCTGCTACTGCATGGTTTCTCGACCTACACATTGAGGAAAAATACCTTAAATTGTAAATCCCTGATTCATACAACTGTGAGTTTAAAAGGCAAAGCATTATCACATATTATACATAGTTTATAAAATACAC
Source organism: Plotosus lineatus (assembly GCA_024760905.1). Classification (NCBI taxonomy): domain Eukaryota; kingdom Metazoa; phylum Chordata; class Actinopteri; order Siluriformes; family Plotosidae; genus Plotosus; species Plotosus lineatus. The sequence continues at coordinate 17,452,996 of CM045745.1, read as the reverse complement.
TCATGACTATTCTACCAAAATTAAAAGAAATAAACCAACGATGGAAAGCCTCTTACAATGACTACCAATATAATGTATATTATAACAAAATTTCAGGGGACCAGGGTCACATAATCAATTTGTGGATTATTATTTGAAAAGAATTTTGAGTTGAGTTGTTCATGCTATAGCTGAACTCACTGTGCAGATATGGGTCCACTGTTCCAGATCTTTCAAGGCTTCACTGGGCAGCTCTTGCTTGTATAGCTCTCTGTATAATTGTGGAAGTTTAGACACCCAGAAACCATTGCTGTGCTTCTTCAGAACCTCTTTGAGGCGGGACTGCACCACTTTTGGACTGTAGAGTTTTGACTGTGTCCGGGTTTTTGATGGAGGGGGGCTTTCATTAAGGTTTGAAGGAGCTGTAAATGTTCAGGAAATGTTAGAATAGAAAAACTGTGCAATCACTAGCAACTGCTTCATGTGAAACCACTAGAAACAAAATAGTGTGTGTGTGTGTGTGTGTGTCTGTGTGTGTGTGTGTGTGTGTGTGTGTGTGTGTGTGTGTGTGTGTGTGTGTGTGTGTGTGTGTGTGTGTGTGTGTGTTCATTAAGATTGCAAGAAAAATGAATCAATCAATGAAAATGTATATTGCATGTGTGCACTATAAATGATAAGCATAAGCATAGAACCAACTATGAACATAAGCTTGTTTGGGTCCCTATCTTACCACCTCCTGTATAATAACCATTAGTGAGCTTGCCTAGGGCTGAATATCAGTATATCCCAGTAGTCATGAGAACACTGTTTACTGACGGAACACCAAATAATGAAAGTTTCACCCCTACATAAAACTAGAAAGGAACTCAATGGAGACTGGGGTCTGCCATCAACGTTCTACAGAATTAAAATGATTTGGTTGATAGTTATGGTTACCAGTTTCCTGCCTTATTATAATGAACGAAAGAAGAAAGACAAAAGAAAGCCGACTCACCATGGCTCTGTTGAGGGTTCCTAGATAGGTGGGTATGCATTTCCTTTTGGAATCTGGCTGGCAGGGTCATCCTTTTATCTGATCTGTAAAATGGTAAAGGTCTGAACTTGAATTGGAGACTCAGGGTGTCTTGCATGGTGCTCTATTGAAACTTATTTAATGAGAAGTAGGTACAAGGCAGCAAAATAAGTCTTATAGTGCTATTTAATCTATTTTATTCACACCCCAGAATTTCAGACAATGTTTTAAAAAAAGGTCACTATATTTAGTACAGAAGAACAGTGTTTGAAATCAATTACTGCATTATTAGTCCCTCAACTGCAATTAAATTTGACCAATGACTCACAAAACACAGCAATACTCATAACATTTCATGCCTAGCAACTCGGTTACAAAGCAAACACACATCATGAATAAATATCACAGTGATGTCTCTTTTAATAGAATAGAAGTGTTATAACCAGTCAGAAATTTGCAATCCCAAAAGTAAATACAGTGATCACTCGCTACATCGTGCTTCAGTTTCTGCGGCTTCAGTGCATCGCGTGTTTTTAAAAAATACTCATTGAAAAAAAAAAAAAAAAAGTAAATTAAGGAAAAATAGGGAAAAGGTTAAGGAAAATGTTGCAAAACAAGGCCAATTCGGCAAAAAAAAAAAAACGTAAACAAAAACAAAACAACAACCCAAAAACCTACTCACATTTTTATGTGAGGTGCGCATCTGAGTGTGTGCACGTGCGTCTGTATATGTGTGTATTTATATTTTATTTGCATCTTATGCATTATTTATAAGCCTCTATAGATATATATAGATATATGAATATCTATTTATTGATATTATATACACATATACATGTACGTATGCCTCAGTCAGGGGTGGTTGATCCTACTTCACGGAAATCGGCAGTCGTGTACGCGCGCGGGGGGGGTTGTTTCATTCAGTTTCATTCCTATTCAATTACTTTTCTGTTTACATGAATGAGCTTCAATACAGTGCTTCTCATATTATTATTCAAAACATATTTGCCCCAGGCGCACACATCTGTTGTGCAGGAATTACCTAAAGTCCAGACACTCTTGATTCGTTTGGTTTCAGTCATATGGACTGAGCTTCCACCAAAATCTTTACCAAACGAAAAAGTGCTGATTCATTGCAGAATCATGTAGAATTGCTAATCTGGGATAGCAGGAGGATTAGCAAGCCCCAGCTCAGTCATTTAGCTATGCCACCCCTGCTCTCAGCTCTGTATTGTGTGTATTCCACAACCAGAGATACTGAAAACAGCTGAATGGGTGAAGTCAGTTGTTTACTGTGAAAAGCGCTGGCTGTTGGCCGGAATTATTCTACATAAACAGACAGACAGACACACACACACACACACACACACACACACACACACACACACACACACACACACACACACACACACACACACACACACATTCCACCACAAAATACACACCAGACTAAGTGAACATTCAGCTGAGCTCCACGCTGTATTTCTTATTCAAGTCACAGTGAGAGAGGACAGCAGAAGGGAGAAGGAAAGAGGAAATGTTTTCCATCTAGCCTTATGTGTGTGTCTGAGCATAGCGCTGTCACACTTTATACTCAATCATTTGTCTTTTGCAATGTAGTATTTAGGAAAATATTGCAATTCTGATAGTGTGGAATGATGGCATGGTGGTTTCACAGCAAGAAGGTCCTGGGTTCGAGTCCCGTGCTCAGCGAGGGTGTTTCTGTGTGGAGTTTGCATGTTCTCATCGTGCTTGCGTGGGTGTCCTCTAAGCACATTTAGGCTAAGTGACATAATAAGAGTGGGTCTGAATGGTTGTGTGTGTCGCCCTTTGATGGAATGGCAAGCTTTTGAGGTTGTGCCCTACCTTTACCCAGAGTATAAGAGAGGTACCAGCCTTTCCTCGGCTCTTGTAGAAAGAAGCAGTTCAGCAAATGAATGAATGCAATTCTAATAAAAAATCTCTCGATCACAGCCCTTTCATGAGCAGTCGGCTTTCTGCAACCATTCTATTCTTTCATACCCGTCATACCTGTCAGACGTCAGACTGCCCCTTCTGCTGGGTGTGTTTGGTGGAGCGTTGTGGACTTTACTGCCTCTCCCATCAGGATGCATTTCCCTCATGCTCCCTGTGCGACCGCTGCCTCGGCCCTGACGACCCAGGTATTCAGGCTGCCTGAGAGACGTCCTGGGTTTAGCTACAAGAAAAGAAAAGTTGTAAAATATAACAGGAAACACCAGTGTGTGCAGACAAGGAGGACTCATTAGTTTAAATTTCAGACAAAAGGGCTTTAATAGTTCCATATAAAAATAAGATATTGTGATCTCCAAAATGCACACAGTCAAACAAAGATTGACAATGTTATCATACCTTAACACCAATTCCTAATTACATCATACACTTCAACAAATCCCAGTGATCCTAATTATAACCTCCTGCTGCCATTCACTTTAACATTCATACCTCTGTGCTTGTCTGAAAGACGATGGCATTGTGTGTCTGGCACAGTTTAGAGCATTCAAATCCAGAGTGCAGCAATAATGTGAATGATTCCTTTTCCCGATCTTGCTTCAGGGATATATATGATGTACAGTCACCCAGACTGCTCTTATACTAAATGCTCAGCAGGTTGGAAGCATCAGCAGTAAGGAGAGGAGAGGAAAATTCATTCATAGAGTAGCAGATGGAGGAAAAAAGATAAGCCACTGACGAATAGTAAAAGCATTGTTAGTGATGTGCGTCTTCATTCAGCTCCTTCTCTATTCCATCTCTCTCTCTCTCTCTCTCCCTCTCTCTCTGTCTCTCTCACGGCATCTCGGGTGTGAGCAAGAATACGTTGGCTGTGTTTCTGCTGTCTCATCGTACAGTTCTATTGCTGCACTGAGATCCTGATCCAGGATCAGTGTCAGCACTTAAACCCATACAATGTATACTCTACTGACTGGCCTCATAGTGAGCTTTATTCTTAGCATTCTTACATCCTCAGAGGAGTTAAACTAGGACACAGTCCCCAACGAATGTAGGTGTATGAAATGCCATATAAGAAAGAAAAAACTGCATCCAGGCTCATGCTCAAATTAAAATTAGTAAAATATTTATAGCTCTATTATGTAATAACAGTAAATACCAGCACAGTGACTTGAGCAAGACAGAACAAATGCTCAACTGCTCCAACATCGCCATGCCCTCATATGAAAAGGAATACAGTATAATACTGAAAACATTCTCAGCACATTTGCAGCATTTGGCAGACACTCTCATCCAAAGCAACTTGAATTTATCATCTTTATATAAATTAGATTTAGGGGCCTTGCTCGAGGGCCTAACAGTGGCAGTAGGCTGGTACATGGGATTGAGCCCATGACCTTTGTCTCAGTAATCCAGAACCATGACCACTGAGCCACTGCTCTGACTATGGAGGTGAATGTGCAGTGTGAAAGTAGTGTGTGCTTTTTACAAAACCAGTCAGATTTATGCAACACAAGCACTGTAATGTAGTTTGCAATTAAATATTTTCATTCAAAAGTTTGTGAACCCGGCAGAATTTTCTATATTTCTACAGACTTCTACAGACTCGTCTTCTTTTCCTGTTGGCTTTTTCCCTTCTACAGGGGTCGCCACAGCAAATCACCTGATTCACATGTTTGATTTGGCATAGGTTTTTATGTTGGATGCCCTTCCTTTAGCAAGGGGTAGAAACACGCTGACGGCTATGTAGCTACTCTTTACGAAAGTCAGCAATGGTTCTTTTACATGAACCTCTCACCATAGAGAGTGAGAGACATGGCCGGCCTTTGATAACCCAGTTAGCTGCACTGGGGGGACAGTGACAACCTTGTGGAGAGTGGGACCCAAACCCCCAACCTTAGCATCAGTGATCCAACACATTTACCACCAGGCCACCACTGCCCTATAGTTCTACAAACTCATGTTTTCAATTATTATCATCAGATTCTCACATAAGTTTTAAAAGCAGATAAAGAGTTTCCAGCTAAACAAACAAGACTAAAATATTACATTTGGTCATTTATTTATTCGGAGAAAATTATCCAATGTTACATATCTGTGAGTCGCAAAATAAGTGAAGCTTTACTCTCAGACCCTTTGTGCGGTAATACCTGTAGCTAAACGTTTATAATAACTGTCGTTCAGTCCTGGTGTGATTTTTAATCCATTCCTACTGCATATTGGGGGGTTTCATTAGATTTCTTTTGGCTTTCAAGCACCACTGTATGTAATATAGTCCTACCATTTAACACCAGTGAAGAAGTGGGCTTCACTCTCATCTGACAGTTGACCATCTGAGGCCGGCCAGTCTTCCTTGCTGCATGCTGTCGAGCCGCTAGCTTTGTAATGTTGGCTTTTTCATTCTCCACAGTAGCATAACATATCACCTAAAAAAACAGGAAACTGTCAGAAGAAAAGACAGCATGCTTCAATAAGCACCAACACAGGGACAGTTGATGAGCGAAAGCAACTGCAACACAGGTCTGTGGAAAATACTAACATGAAGTCTATGAAATATTAAAACCAGTTAAAATACTACTATAAATATGGTGGACCAGGTAAAATGGAAAAACTTTAGATCCTGGGTTCGAGCAACGTGCCGGGATATTTCTGTGCGGCGTGTACATGTTCTCCCTGTGCAGGTGCACCCCGCCTTTCCATGGAGTCCGATAGGATGGGCTCCAGTCTCCCAAAAACACTAATAAAGGATAAAGTGTTTTGGAAAATAAAATGAAAATAATATTATCCTTTTTGTTTTCATTCATTCAGTCATTTATGCAATATTTTGGATACACATAAGGTATTTCAGGAAATCCCAACATGTAATCTATTATAAATTGTTAAGCTTTTATTAAAATAATTGCCAACTAAAAATGGTTCAAGCAATCAGTAACAGCAATAACACCAACGTATGAGTTCTGGGTGAGAGTCTGTATATCAAGGGTGTGAATAAGATACAGAAGCAGGCGTGTCTCACCAAAACTCTGGTGAGGTGTTACGGCGTGTGCAGTTGCAGACTGCGGCATCCATGTTTGTAAGCCGCAGTACGTTCTGGGAAGTCCCCAATAAACACAATCAAATCTGATCACAACTGAAACTGGACATATCATATACAGGGGGTTGACAAAATAATGGAAACACCTAAAATTTTGGCATCATAATCTTTGAACATAATTTGAACAATCAAAACTTGTATAATAATTTTGTTACGGCTACGTACTCTTTTTACAAAAGTCAGCAATGGTTCTTTTACATGCCTCACACCATAGACAGTGAGAGACATGGCCGGCCTTTGATAACCCAGTTAGCTGCACTGGGGGGGGGACAGTGACAACCTTGTGGAGAGTGGGACTCGAACCCCCAACCTTTGGATTAGCGATCCGGCACCTTATAGCACTAGACCACCACTGCCTCTTACACCTTATGTTATTTTTTTAATGTTTCATTGTTATTATAAGCATTTACAGTATTGAATGTGTATTTATTGATATTATATACACGTATGCACATATATGTCAGTCAGGGGGTGGGGTTCGAGGGGTGATCGTACTTCACGGATTTTGATGGTCGCGTGGGGATCTCAGTCTCAATTAACCGTGAAACGTGAGGGATCCCTGTATATCTCACGGAGGTACATAGATGGTAAAGATTGCATGTCTCAGATATGAGCAATTCTGACCTTAAACTTTAAAAAATACTGCTTTCTGTATGATACTTTCTCAAGTGAGGAGCTTTATTGTCATGCACCAGTGTCTGAGAGGATGATACAGCCACAATATGTAGTACTCCTGAAATGTACTTATCTTGGTTGGGAAATATACTTAAATAAAAACAAGTTTGGGAAGACATTTAAAACTAATATTAAATGCATAAATATGATGTTATTTATCAATTCATTTTCGTTAAAAATCGATAAAATTCAGAGTATATTTTCTTTTTTTTTCTTATATAGAAGAGAGTGCATCTTAATTTGGGGCAGGCTCAGATTGAGAGTCACGTCTCATCTCACACTACAGTCTAAAAATAATAATTTAACAGCACCTCCAACCAGCTGTAACTTTTTTATATGTGTTAGGAAAATGAAATTCTCACAGTAATTGTCACTCACCTCCCCAGACCGAGTACTGTCCAGGTGCACCACAGAGGGCATGTTGTGTAACAGGGCATCCACAGTGGTATGACCCAGCTGTTGGTGTGGTATGGTTTCACCTGTCAGTTCTTTATATTCAGCCTGCAGACGAGAAAGTGAGATTGCAGACTTGGACTGCAGAACAGCCCGCAGGCTTTTCTTCACCGCCTCCTCATCCACCATCTTAGAAACACACAAAGCTTAAATAATAATTATAAATATTAACTTTTAGTTTGCTGTTCCACACATGAAAGATAATGGACAAAGTATTTGGAGGATTACACTACAGCTTCACATTTCAAGATTTCTTTCAATTTCTTAATTTTTTCTTGTGATCTCAAATGGACAATTCTTTTTTTAAGACGCCACTGCTTATTTTCATTCATTAATTCATTATCTATGCCTATTAATCCTAATAAGGGTTGCTGGGAGGCTGGCACCTATCTCAGCAGACTCTGTGCAAGGGTGGGGTACACTCTGAACAGCTCACCAGGCCAATGCAGGGCAAACACATATACAACCATTCACACACTTTCATACCAAGGGTCAATTTTGAAATGCCAATCAGCCCACTGTGCATGTTTTTTGGACCATTGGAGAAAGCAGGAATCCCAGAGGAAACCCACAAAAGCAAAGAAAGGTTATGCAAACTCCATACAGAAACTCCCGAGTTACTTATTTTCATGTGATAATGTAAGCTGTTAGTTCAAGATGACAACTTATTTCTCTGACATCAGGATTAAGGGCTTAGAAAATGTATGAATATATAAATAACTGTCTTTTATGTTCTCTTTTTATGTTTCTGTCTTGTAATTTTCTTTCGCATTGTGATGCTCTGATGATGTAAACTCTCCCTCATGGGTAATACGGTACAGTATTATCTTATCTTTAGAAAGGACTTTTGATGTTCATACCGAAAAAAGAGATAAAAATTAAAGAAAACTGACAACCTGAATTTTAATTCAAAAGTCAGGAGGTAAAGAAAGATCCTGTTAGGAGTTATAGTACAGTTAAAGCCACAGCCTGTGTTTACTGTTAGGCCAGAATGAGGTTACTGTATAGTAGAACATGCTTCTCTTTTAATTACAGTCTATGTTTTAAATTAGGGATGAGAATCACCAGGGAACCACCCAAGACGATATTACTCTCATCTTACTATCATCTACACTTAATTTGATTTGTAAATCGAAATTTATTTGTAAATGTAATTTTTATGTACTGCATTTTGACAGATTTTCTCATAATAAATTTAAAATTGAGTGTGTGTGTGTGTGTGTGTGTGTGTGTGTGTGTGTGTGTGTGTGTACTAAAATTGAGAGGGTAAAGCTTGAAGCTTGTTGTAAATGTTCGACACAGTGAAAGTGAAAGAGCCTTGGCTTTGGACGAACACACACACACACACACACACACACACACATTATGAGCTCGTGGGCAGATTAATGACAGACACACCCTGGACTCAGTACAGTTCACTTACCACCACCATACAGTCACACACTTCTACTGAACTTTAACTGTCTCACATATAAACCTGATCACTTCTAACCGAGTTTCATTTTTATTTTATTTCCGCCTGATAAAAGTTTGTCAAGTAAACCGAAAGAACGTGAAGAGGTTACGTCAGCGAAACGCGCGCACACACGCACACGCCGGTTAAAGACTCAACACACTTCGCATTTATCATTAAAAAAAAAGTTATGACGTGGTTAAAGTAAAGTTAACAGGTTCAGTCTTGTTTTCACGACTACACTGCAGTCGGTAGCTCTCTGTCAGGAAAAAATAAACCGAGTTCCGTCCACTTGTCGCGTATTCTCACGCACACACACACACACACACACACACACACACTAAAAAACGTTCTCTCAATCGAGTTAGAGGACACTGCGATAGTTAAATGTTCAAATATTCGAAGTTGTGTGTGGGAATGTTGTGATAAAGACCTTACCGTGCTGTGGAGATGAATGAGAGAACCCTGTAAAGCTGTCAGAGCGCGGCGCGCGCCGCTCCAGTCCCCTCTGTCACCCGGCACTCACCCCGCAGGGATACAGGGACGTGATTGGTCAATAAGGCAGCGTCGTCTGTTAATTGTGTTAATGCGCATGCGTGTACCAGTCATCCAGGTGAACCTGTCGAAACCAAAACAAATCTCTATCAAAGACAACACACATCACAGCCACACATTTACTGAAACGATTAGAGTCGCAGGGAGGCTTGAACCTAACTCAGCCTAGGGCAGAGTACACCCTGGACAGCTCGCCAGACCATCGCAGGGCAGAAAGACTATGAAGTCTACGCAGCCTACTCTTGAACATCACCACAGACAGTGAAAGACATGGCTGGCCTTTGATTATTTACATTTATGATTATTTATTGACATATACAATTAGCTGCACTGGAGACTGGGGGACAGCAGTGACAACTGCAAACAGTGGGGCTTGAACCCCCAACCTTGGGATCAATAATTCAGCACCTTACCACTGGTGCAACACTTCCTTTATAAAAATTATTATTATTATTATTATTATTATTATTATTATTATTATTATTATCATTCATTGTTTTAATTGCTTAATCTTAATTAGGGTTGCAGGGAGGCTGGCGCCCATCTCAGCCGACTCCAGGCAAGGGTGGGGTGCACCCTGAACAGCTCACCAGGTCATCATAAGGCCAATACTCACACAGCCATTTACACCTTGGGGTATTTGGAACAGTAAATTTACCTACTGTGCATGGTTTTTTGGATTGTGAGAGGAAACCGGAGAACCCAGAGAAGACCCACACAAGCATGGAAAGAACATGCAAACTTTGCATAGAAATGCCCGAGCTGGGAATCGAACCGAAGACCTTCTTGCTGTGAGGCGGAAGTGCTAATCAGTACACCATCGTGTGGGCCTATTATTATTATTATGATTATAATTACAGTATTATTATTAGGTGGCATCTTTGCATAGTAGTTAGCACATCCACAATTAACACTATTAAGTTCCTGGATCAATGAAAACGTTGCTATGTGGAGTTTTCATGTTCTTCCCATGCTGGTGTGGGTTTCCTCTGAGTGCTTTGGTTTCCTTCCATCGTCCAAAGACATACACATTAGGACACTTGACTGCTTCAGGTTGCAGCTAGCTGTGAGTGTGCGTGTACATGGTTTTGTCTCTGTGTGTGTGTGTGTGTGTGTGTGTGTGTGTGTGTGTGTGTGTGTGTGTGTGTGTGTGTGTGTGTGTTTGCTCTGTGATGGACTGGTGAGCTGATCAGGACATACTCTACCTTTGCCCAAAGCTGAGCTGAGATAGGCTTCAGCCTCCCCATGACCTTAGTAGGATAAAGCTGAGTTAGGTGCGCTAAGCTCCTACATGTTTGAACTCACTCCTCAGTTACTTATCGAACCATTTAATCGTTCTCGGGTCACAGGAATGCTTGGGCCTATCTCAGCTGATAGTGTGTGAAGGTGGGGTATACTCTGACCAGTTTGCCAGACCATCTCAGGTCCCCAAGCAGCCATTCACATTCACACCTAGGGGCAATTTGGAAGATCCAATGAGCCTAATGTGCATGTCTTTGAACTTAGAGAGGAAACTGCTGTACCCAGAGAAAACTCGTGCAATCAGGTGGAGAATTTTATCCTGAAAACTGTTAATTGTACACACACAGTCGATGGTTAAAACTAGAATGCCTGGGTACAGTAGTACTGTAATTTAAACAAGATCTCATCGCCTCCCTCTGGTGAAGACGTGCTATTGCCATTTCTTGTGACTGAAAGGTTGCCCCCTTTGTTTTCCAGAGCTTCATGCAGCTGAAGTGTACATGGTGATGCAACAGTTGCAACCATACCAAAAGAAACCACTGGCTATCAGATCAAAGCCACTGATGTTGCTAAAACAGTATAAATCAGAATAAGGGACCTCAGGAAAAACTATCTACCAAGAATTGTAAGTGAATTGTATGGGCATGGAAGTCCTTGATTCAAACCCAGGATCATCTTGCTATGAGGCAGACATGCTAACTACAACACCACAATAGCAGCTGGGCCACAATACTTGTCAAAACAGTTTAACTCGTACTTTTTTAATTTGAAAGATACAAGATGAAATTTGGGATTCTGCAGCAATGGGTTAATTTAAAGTTGCCTTATAATGCTAAGCCAACTGCTTAAAATGACACCAGCCACACACAAAAATGCTTTGAAAGAAACCATCCCATTAAAAATTTTATATAGTATATATAATAGTTTCAAATCTCCCTTAGGTGTGAGTCTTGGCCCTGCAATGGTCTGGCGAGCTGTCCAGGGTGTACTCTGCCCTCGCTCGGAGTCGGCTGGGATCCCTAATTACTATTAAGCGATTACAGAAATGATATTCTTAATAATTATTCATGACAGCATCTCGGTTTTGGTGTCCTTTTCCCCCCCAAGATATTTTCAGAAAGTTTTGACCTGGATACTGGATTTTGGATTTTCATCTGTCAATTATAATCATTAAAATGAAAATAAATAAACAACTGAAACATATCCGCCGATTTTCATCAAGAGTAGGGTATATAGCCATCGGCATGTTTCTGCCCTGCAATGACCTGGTGAACTGTCCAGAGCAGGGGTCACCAACATAATGCCCACGGGCACCAGGTCGCCCGCAAGATCAACATGAGGTGCCCGCGGACCTGTTCACTACTATTTTTAGAACAGGCCCATGGCTCTATAGTGCCACTCTCCATTGAGCTGCATCTAATTTTTTTGCTATTTTTTTAATCAAATCAATATCTTCACATAGATGAATATACTGTAATTAATTATTAATAATAACATAAAATTATAGCTACTGTAAATTGAGCAAATTAGTTATTGCAGAAGTGTGTATCGTCCTGGTAGCCCTTCGCATTAATTGGTACCCAAGAAGTAGCTCTCAGTTTCAAAAAGGTTGGTGACCCCTGGTCCAGAGTGTACTTTTCCCTCACCCAGAGTTGGCTAGACTGGGCACCTGCCGCCCCGCGACCCAAATTAGGATAAAATAATTCAGAAAATGAATGAATGAAGTTTCACAATTTGAAATTAATTACTGAAATAAATGAAATTTTGCACTAATATATATATATTTATGTATATCATCATCATCATCATCATCATCATCATCATCTGCTTCTTCCGCTTAATGTGGGGTCAGGTTGTGGTGGCAGGAGTCGACCAGACGTCCCTCTCCACAGCTACTTCCTCCAGCTCTTTCAAGCGGACACCAAGGCGTTCCCAGACCAGCCGAGAGACATAATCGCCCCAGTGTGTTCTGGGTTGATCCTAGGGTCTCTTCCAGGCTGGATATGCCTGGAACACCACACCAGGGAGGCTTTTTGGAGGCATTTTAACCAGATGCCCGAGCCACCTCAATTGGTTCCACTCAATGTGGAGGAGCAGCACGGCATAGCAATGGAAGGTTAGCACTCCCGGTCATACTGCTTGAAAATGTTCAGTCTCTGTGAAACAAGATGGACGAGCTTCATGCTTGGATTGCAGCGCAGAGGGATCTACAGGACTGCTCCATGCTGTGTTTCTGTGAAACATGGCTCGAGGAGAGTAGACGACTACACCAGACGGCTACACGGCCTTCAGAGAGGACCAGAGTGCAGTGGATAGCAACAAGAACCACGGCGGAAGAACGGCGGTCCTTGTTAAATAAACCTGGTGTAGTGACTGTAGCTTTTCTCTAAACCCTGCTCTGAGAATGTGGAACATCTATCTTTGAAGTTGCAGCCATTTTGTTTACCCAGAGAACTATTCATTTTTTCCACAAACAAAACAATGGGCATAGTGCAATACAATATAATATAATGTAATATAATATAATATAGTGCAACTTCATTTATTGCTGTTATATATTGATTTATTTAGTTATTTATTATTATTATTATTATTATTATTATTATTATTATTATTATTATTATATTGTTTACTGGGTCTGTGTAAGGTCCTTTTAAATACAGAATTTTTATGTATTTATTTTATAGCAGTTTATGTGTTGTTGATTTGAGCCTTTTCTGCTTTTTAACTTGACACTTTGAACAACAGCTCAAGAACTCCTATGTGTGTAAAAGCACAAATGGCGATTAAAAATTCTAAATCCTTTATCATTAAAAAAAAAAAAAAAGAAAAGAAAAAAAGAAATACGTATAGTTCCACTTACAATAAAGAAAAACTTCATTAACATCGTTTTTTTTATCTGCAACAGAAAAGATTTAAAGTGCATGAATGTGCCTGAAATAAAAAATATATCCTTATTTAAACTCATTCAACTTATTTATGTCTTAATATCTCCGTCTCTCTCCACCTTTCTCTTCGTTCCTGTTAGAAAATTTCCAGTGTTGTTTCTTGGGGGGTTTGTTTACTGTACTTCATGGTTGCTCGTGAGAAAACCGCAACACCATAGCGCGACAATGAGAGCGCCGCTGCCAACTACTGGAGTGGAGGTGCAATTACACTTAATTTTCGTACACAATTCCAGAAAAGCATGTTCCCCAGGGTCATACGAGCGCCCCACCAACGTCACCCCCCCCCCCCAAGGGGGGGCGCGCCCCACTATTTGAGAAGCACTGTATTAATTGCAGATTCGAGAGCCGAAAACATTACTAGCAGTGCCGGGGGTAATGGTTGGGGACATCGAAAAGAAGTTGGGCCAAAACGAACTGGATCATGGGTAAATGTTCTGAGTGATATGAGTGTGTTTTTATGAACTGCCACTAGATGGCAGTGTGATTAAGGTAAAATTATCTTACACACTGCATTCTGTTAAAATGTTTTTTTTTGTCTGTTTGTTTATGTTTTGGTAAATGTTTTGATGGTTTGTACTGTACAGTTTTTCAGTTTCCCACTATTTGAGAATCCTCGAGAAAATCTTCTGCACAAAACCGGAGATGTGACCCCCCCAGGGTTAATACATGACCCTTCAAGGTCAGCACAATACAGTGTACAATAATAACTACCAGTACCAGAGCACCAGTCCAAACAAAGATCTGTTTGAACTACAATCATAAAAAATTGTAAAAGAACTCTATACAATTATTTCTATGTGACGTTACATAAGATTTAAAATCAATTGAATATTTATTCCAGTTTCACTTTTGAACAAACCAAACAAAAAATGTATTTGTAACGTGATAGTTTGTGTTGTCACTTCCACTCAGTGTCTGCAGCACAGAGTGATACTGGGAAGATTCCTTTCAGTCTTGGTTTCATTATTCCAATAATCCCATAAAGCACCATAATTCTTCTGATTTTCTTTTTGGCTTTTTCCCATTCTCAAGAGTCACCACTGCGAATCATCTGATACACACATTTGATTTGGCATGGCATCGGATGCCCTTCCTGTCACAACCCTTTAGCAAGGGACAGAAATACGCTGACGACTTTGCAGCTACTCTTTACGAATGTTGCAACGGTTCTTTTACATGCCTCTCACCATAGACAGTGACAGACATGGCCCGCCTTTGATAACCCAGTTAGCTGCACTGGGGGGACAGTGACAACCTTGTGGGGACTCGAACCCCCAACCTTAGGATCAGCGATCCAGCACCCTATCCACTAGACCACCACTGCCCCCTCCATAAAGAACCATAGTTATATCCATATCCATATCCATAGTTATATCCACACATATAAGAACCATAGTTATATAGTTGTATATATATTTATAGTTATAAAGAACCACCGTGATATCAACAAAATCATTTTGAATCAACAAAATAACCAAGAAAATAAAATTCTCACTGCAAAAGCACGTAGTACTACCATACTAATATAAAAAAAATACTTTCATATTAATAAAATTCCAAAAAAGTTATTTTGCTGCAGTGATAATTTTCATTATCTTTGTTATTTTCCTGGAATCTGAGAATTCATACAGCCTTAATACACTTAGAATTGGTCAAACTTTCTCATGAGGGGTACATCGAAAAGGTGCATGACAATTAACCCAGAGATGGCAAGTTTGAATTTGTGTTAATGCCACAGCCATCTGTGCCGAGGAGTCCATGGGGGCTAATCGACTAAGCTCTCGGGGTGGGAGTGATAAGCTCACTTCCCTGTCACTCACAGCGATCGCCAGCCAATCATAGGTGTCTGTGAGCTCATTCGTACGAGGGGCCGGATAATGCTTTCCCTCTGAGTGTGTTAAACTGTCCCCAGTTCAAAAAGCTGAAACTGGTGAGCATTGGGGGTGAGGGGTGTGTGTGCATGCTTTTGCCCTTCTTTGATTGATTGTGGTTGTATAATAGGGTAGGCAAAATGATGGGTGGAAATTGGATACGACAAATAATGAAGAAAATGAGGGGGGAATTCCCTCCCCACCACCAAAAAATGCTCAAACTTTGCAAAATTATAACAAATTCTGAAGATTGTAAAACAGATTTGAGGAGAGACAAGAACAGAGTTATCATATCGTTTTAACTGAACTTAAAGTATTTAGAGAAAAACTGCTCTGTACAACATACATGAGCTCTGGTTCATTCTCCACTGATTGGGTCTGAATAAAACTATAATCATATAAAATGGCTTGCATGGCGGCCGCATGTCCACGTGTGCCCACCATAGAAAAGCACGGAAGAATGCCTTGGTGCTGAGTTGATGCTGTTTCGCTGTTATGTATCACTTGGGTGATGACAGGCATCAATTTGAAAAAAAAACAACAACTAAAAAGCAGATTTAATATTAATACACCCCCAAAAAAAAAAAAAAAAAAAAATAGAACCTACATAGAAAATAGAATCACAATTAAACTTAGGCAGACAAACAAACCAAATAAATATTGG
The DNA here is from genome assembly GCA_024760905.1 of Plotosus lineatus. Taxonomy (NCBI): domain Eukaryota; kingdom Metazoa; phylum Chordata; class Actinopteri; order Siluriformes; family Plotosidae; genus Plotosus; species Plotosus lineatus. The sequence goes on along the minus strand of CM045745.1, from coordinate 17,437,082 downwards.
TAGAGTAAACGCTAAAATCAGAAACTTGACAGAACAAAAATTTGGTAAACAATTTCCTAAGCTGATAGGACTAGTGATACAAACAAAAGTAGAAATCAGCTACTAAAAAGAAAGGAGGTGAAACACAACCTCAATGATCAGGATCTCTACTTTTGGGCACTACCTAAAAACTTTTAAATTAAAGTTTTTTAAACTGTGGGTCATAATTTATTCGTCTGTTTGTTTGTATATTTAAGGGGGGTGTGTAGGGATGAACTTTATCAATTATAAGGCACAATCTGGAGAGAACTGTGTAAATATTTGTTGAAGAAATTGATTTCATTGCAGCAGTGGTGACTTTTACTATAAATGGCTGCATTTTTATGCTTCGGCCGGATCTCCAAATCCTATTATATGAATTTTGTGGCGTTTCAGACTGGTATGTTGATGAATAAAAGCAGTGAAAGACAGATACACAAGCGCAGATCAAGTGACAAATTTTTTAGTTTAAGACTTTCCGATTAGTCACATTTCTGTCAGACTACTACAAATATTTTGGATCTTTTATTTTCTCTCACAGATTAGAACGATTCATCAAATTACTTTTTTTCTCTGTGTTTTAGATTGAGATGGTTTGGACATGTACAGAGGAGGGATAGTGAGTATATTGGTAGTAGGATGCTGAGGCTGGAACTACCAGGCAAAAGGCCAAGAGGAAGACCAAAGAGACGATTCATGGATGTGGTGAAGGAGGACATGAAGGTTGTTGGTGTAAGAGAAGAAGATGCAAAGGATAGGGTGAGATGGAGGCAGATGATTCGCTGTGGCGACCCCTGAAGGGAAAAGCCGAAAGGAAAAGAAGAAGACTTATTTTCTCTGTGTTCAAAGTGATGTATGCATCAAAGTGAAATATTGAACTGATATCAATCCAGGTTTTGTTTGTTCTATTAAGAACTAAAAGCAGCCTAACAGTTACTGCAGAATTACTTCGCATTTTATTATTGAAAAATTTACCCATTAGTATTTAGTGAACAGGGTCGTATTTTTAAGGAGCTGTTCACTATGCATGGATAACGAACCAAATCCAAATGTAATGTTATTAAGGGGGAAGAGGTCATCAGATACTCTGTGCCATAAGATTACAGAGTGAATTTATTGGAGTCAGTCTGGGGGATTTTGATTGGTTGTTGGATCGGTGGACCATCAGCTCAGTTTGTTTTGAGAAAATTTTTTCTTGTGTTCATTTCCTAGTGAACCGACTCCGAGACTTCCGTGGTGACAATGACCCGAACTGCACACATGAGGGGGACAGCAACGTCCTTCTGCAACAGACGAGCAGTTACCTGCTTAACCTTTTCCAGCACCAGCAGCAAGGTCTTTCCTTCGATGGAAAACATTTTATCTGACAGTTTAGAGACTAAACAGTATTAGTTAATGTGAAATGTATTATATATGATTACCTCTCCTCCTCCCTTCCTCTCTCCCTCCTTCTTTCTATTCTAGGTATAGGAAGAATTGAGTCTCCTCTGGAGACGGTGAACTTCCTGGATGACTGGAAAAGAATTTTGGAAAGCAGGTTCTCAGCTGCCTCAGTGCAGGATTGCATGGACTCAGCAGGTAGAGTGTAGTAATCACACTGGAGAACTTTTCCCCCAAATAACTAAACAATTAAAGTTCATCCTTCAGGTGAACATTTTTGTACAGGGACGCCCACAATAAGCTAATTTACTTATCTAACCAGAAGAAAGAAAACAATGATATTTTCGTGCACATTGATCCCCTGGCTTCTAACAAAGTAGTTGAGGTGACTAAACTACTTATTATCGAAAAATCTGCGTGAGAGCTACACAGATAAAACATTTTAAAAACAATCCAGGTGTCGAGTTGCATGTTTCATCAGAATAAGTTTCTCTGCTCTGGAGCTTCTCGTGCTTCACAGAGGCCTCCACTGCACATCTGCCACACATCTGCACTTTTTTACAGACTTCATTCCACTGCTCATGACTTGACCGGCTGTTACCTGGCAACTGGGTTCAGAGGAAAAGGGTTTTGATTGGTCAGCTACAACACTTACTGTGCAAAACACTCAGTATGTCACATGAACACTGTGTGTGTGTGTTGGGGGCAGGGGGGGATGCTAAATTAACATTAGCAATGCTAACGCCATGCTATCGAGTGTATCAGTACTGTATTATTTAATCTCACCACTTACCATACTGGAAACCACACACCAGTGTAATTCACGATTTATTCAGAACCTTCCACATATCTGTTTATCTGCTTATTTTAGATTCTCAATGCAGTTTGGCTGATAGCTGAAAATAATAACATTGCAGACGTAGCATTGGAGCAGTGCTTTTATAGAAAAGATCAAACCTGCAGGTCTCATTATCGTCCAAATATCAAAACCAAACAGTCCCGTTTCCTTCTGAAAGCTGTTGTAGTATCACATATGGTTCTCTCTTTCAGGCGTCTTATATCGTAGCCTGTTCTTCAGCATGTGAAACAGTTCTGGATATTAAAAATATGAAATTTCCATTGTTTCCAAACATACTTTATAACACAGTGTTTAAATAAATCTGTGAAAAGAACAGTGGTGGGAACTTGATGGATTTACGGCAGGATGGTTTGAGTCTCTGTTTTTCTTTAAGTGTTTTTTGTTTTTTCTGTTTATCAGCGTTCCCTCCTTCACATTCTATTAAGATGTAAGATTAGAATATTGTTGTAGTTCCAGATGCCTGATGGGTGTATGCGAGTTTGTTCATGTAGGGAATTATATGCCAAAAATCTGATCAAATCCAGAGCAACTGTACAATCATGACATGTTTCCAACATCGGTTTATGAGAAAAATGTAGAGTGTATTTAAAGCAGTAATTTCTATTTAAATTGAAATGATTTTTGTGAATGATTTCCTTTATACTTTATTCCCATGGTCCAGTGCCTCTGGCAGCATATAAGTGGCTGGTGTTTCCTGCTGAATGAGAGTCACAGGAAGCTGAGTGAGCAGAGAGCTCTGGGACTGGGAAACTTTGAATCACGCAACAATAGCCAGGTTACACTTTCAATCATATTTTTAATAAAATGATGTAAATATAATCAGTTGTCGTGTTCCCCCGTCCCCCCCACCCCATCCCCGAAAGACATGTGAGTGTCAGTGTGTGTATATTATATTGAGATCAGACTCCAAACTCAAGAGAACCTCAGAACTCTCAGGTGGTATAAAGAGTGTGAAGTTCATCCAGATCTATCAGACGTTTATTTCCATAAAATATCAAACATGATGTTTAACTTAATGTGTTCAATTTGTACCTTTTATAGATTCCATTTACAGATTTATTTTATTTTATGCCCTGTAGAGCTTTTAAAACACATTTCAGAGTCATTTCTTCATCACTGGTGAATATAATAGAGCAACATTCCACAAGGTCTCATTGCATTATACAAAACTGTTTGCACATTTTGGAAGATAAAGTAGTGCATATCTGCATCTGTCATGGAGTAAATTAAACCCTCGTGTTACCATAACAACAACAACACATTCAGATATCGGGCGTGCCCTGAGTCTAGGTTTTAGAGTACTGCTTGTGTAGTAAGTTCGGTAAGGGCCCGCATGAATGTATGACATAATTACAAAGAGTTTAAAATATCTGGATGGTCTCCCGCTCCACCCAGTGTGTGCCTAATTCCACATGTTACTCCACACCCACCTCCTCAACCTCCTCCTCCTTTCTGCTTTTCTTATGTCAGACTCGCTGTCTGCAAAACAAGACACTTCACACCAAATGACCTCAATATGATGTTTTTTTTTTCACAAAAGTAGGGCGAAATAAAATTATGAACCGGCAGTACCTCACCCAGACCCAGTGTGTGATGTGTGACATTAGCAGCTGATCTTAGGTTTCAGCCTGAACATGCTCTTTTCACTCAGTTCTCAGAGGGCTGATCCTCAGTACATTACATTTACAGATGAATCTGTTCATCCTGATAGCTGTGGTTTGAAGATTGAAATGTGATTTTGTTGGATATGTTGCTGATCTCTCTTTATTTTTGCCTGTATGAAGGTGTATTAGTGTCGCTCATTAGTGATAACCTACATCGAGCACACAGTTCTGCAGCGCTTCCATGATATGACAAGAGACGACTAAACTGAACCTGGTGTACGATCAGTCCTGAGGAGGTTGTGTGCTCTCTACGACCTCTGGACCCTCAACAACCACATGGGCATCCTTTACCAAGGTACTTTTATTTTCTATACAGACGCTCCCCACCTTACGTTTTTGTTTGGTTCCGGATGGCCGAACGTAAATTGAAAATGAACGTA